>ONZH01026846.1:0-600000 GCA_900303285.1 Rhinella marina
GACGGTGGGTATTTACACCAGGTATGTGAGATAATTTAGCAAGAGAACGCACAGTACAGTGGCCTATTAAAGGCCTAGATATTGTATATTTCAAGGTACCAGCCGTGTAGTAACAGAACAGACGGTGGGTATTTACACCAGGTATGTGAAATAATTTAGCAAGAGAACGCACCAGTACAGTGGCCTATTAAAAGGCCTAGATATTGTATATTTCAAGGTACACAGCCGTGTAGTAACAGAACAGACGGTGGGTATTTACACCAGGTATGTTGAGATAATTTAGCAAGAGAACGCACAGTTACAGTGGCCTATTAAAATGGCCTAGATATTGTATATTTCAAGGTACACAGCCCGTGTAGTAACAGAACAGACGGTGGGTATTTACACCAGGTATGTGAGATAATTTAGCAAGAGAACGCACAGTACAGTGGCCTATTAAAATGCTAGATATTGTATATTTCAAGGTACACAGCCGTGTAGTAAACTGAACAGACGGTGGGTATTTACACCAGGTATGTGAGATAATTTAGCAAGAGAACGCACAGTACAGTGGCCTATTAAAATGCCTAGATATTGTATATTTCAAGGTACACAGCCGTGTAGTAACAGAACAGACGGTGGGTATTTACACCAGGTATGTGAGATAATTTAGCAAGAGAACGCACAGTACAGTGGCCTATTAAATGCCTAGATATTGTATATTTCAAGGTACACAGCCGTGTAGTAACAGAACAGACGGTGGGTATTTACACCAGGTATGTGAGATAATTTAGCAAGAGAACGCACAGTACAGTGGCCTATTAAAATGCCTAGATATTGTATATTTTCAAGGTACACAGCCGTGTAGTAACAGAACAGACGGTGGGTATTTACACCAGGTATGTGAGATAATTTAGCAAGAGAACGCACAGTACAGTGGCCTATTAAAATGCCTAGATATTGTATATTTCAAGGTACACAGCCGTGTAGTAACAGAACAGACGGTGGGTATTTACACCAGGTATGTGAGATAATTTAGCAAGAGAACGCACAGTACAGTGGCCTATTAAAATGGCCTAGATATTGTATATTTCAAGGTACACAGCCGTGTAGTAACAGAACAGACGGTGGGTATTTACACCAGGTATGTGAGATAATTTAGCAAGAGAACGCACAGTACAGTGGCCTATTAAATGCCTAGATATTGTATATTTCAAGGTACACAGCCGTGTAGTAACAGAACAGACGGTGGGTATTTACACCAGGTATGTGAGATAATTTAGCAAGAGAACGCACAGTACAGTGGCCTATTAAAATGCCTAGATATTGTATATTTCAAGGTACACAGCCGTGTAGTAACAGAACAGACGGTGGGTATTTACACCAGGTATGTGAGATAATTTAGCAAGAGAACGCACAGTACAGTGGCCTATTAAAATGCCTAGATATTGTATATTTCAAGGTACACAGCCGTGTAGTAACAGAACAGACGGTGGGTATTTACACCAGGTATGTGAGATAATTTACAAGAGAACGCACAGTACAGTGGCCTATTAAAATGCCTAGATATTGTATATTTCAAGGTACACAGCCGTGTAGTAACAGAACAGACGGTGGGTATTTACACCAGGTATGTGAGATAATTTAGCAAGAGAACGCACAGTACAGTGGCCTATTAAATGGCCTAGATATTGTATATTTCAAGGTACACAGCCGTGTAGTAACAGAACAGACGGTGGGTATTTACACCAGGTATGTGAGATAATTTAGCAAGAGAACGCACAGTACAGTGGCCTATTAAAATGGCCTAGATATTGTATATTTCAAGGTACACAGCCGTGTAGTAACAGAACAGACGGTGGGTATTTACACCAGGTATGTGAGATAATTTAGCAAGAGAACGCACAGTACAGTGGCCTATTAAAATGCCTAGATATTGTATATTTCAAGGTACACAGCCGTGTAGTAACAGAACAGACGGGTGGGTATTTACACCAGGTATGTGAGATAATTTAGCAAGAGAACGCACAGTACAGTGGCCTATTAAAATGCCTAGATATTGTATATTTCAAGGTACACAGCCGTGTAGTAACAGAACAAACGGTGGGTATTTACACCAGGTATGTGAGATAATTTAACAAGAGAACGCACAGTACAGTGGCCTATTAAATGGCCTAGATATTGTATATTTCAAGGGTACACAGCCGTGTAGTAACAGAACAGACGGTGGGTATTTACACCAGGTATGTGAGATAATTTAGCAAGAGAACGCACAGTACAGTGGCCAATTAAAAGGCCTAGATATTGTATATTTCAAGGTACACAGCCGTGTAGTAACAGAACAGACGGTGGGTATTTACACCAGGTATGTGAGATAATTTAGCAAGAGAACGCACAGTACAGTGGCCTATTAAAATGCCTAGATATTGTATATTTCAAGGTACACAGCCGTGTAGTAACAGAACAGACGGTGGGTATTTACACCAGGTATGTGAGATAATTTAGCAAGAGAACGCACAGTACAGTGGCCTATTAAAATGCCTAGATATTGTATATTTCAAGGTACACAGCCGTGTAGTAACAGAACAGACGGTGGGTATTTACACCAGGTATGTGAAATAATTTAACAAGAGAACGCACAGTACAGTGGCCTATTAAATGGCCTAGATATTGTATATTTCAAGGTACACAGCCGTGTAGTAACAGAACAGACGGTGGGTATTTACACCAGGTATGTGAGATAATTTAGCAAGAGAACGCACAGTACAGTGGCCTATTAAAGGCCTAGATATTGTATATTTCAAGGTACACAGCCGTGTAGTAACAGAACAGACGGTGGGTATTTACACCAGGTATGTGAGATAATTTAGCAAGAGAACGCACAGTACAGTGGCCTATTAAAATGCCTAGATATTGTATATTTCAAGGTACACAGCCGTGTAGTAACAGAACAGACGGTGGGTATTTACACCAGGTATGTGAGATAATTTAGCAAGAGAACGCACAGTACAGTGGCCTATTAAAATGCCTAGATATTGTATATTTCAAGGTACACAGCCGTGTAGTAACTGAACAGACGGTGGGTATTTACACCAGGTATGTGAAATAATTTAACAAGAGAACGCACAGTACAGTGGCCTATTAAATGGCCTAGATATTGTATATTTCAAGGTACACAGCCGTGTAGTAACAGAACAGACGGTGGGTATTTACACCAGGTATGTGAGATAATTTAGCAAGAGAACGCACAGTACAGTGGCCTATTAAAATGCCTAGATATTGTATATTTCAAGGTACACAGCCGTGTAGTAACTGAACAGACGGTGGGTATTTACACCAGGTATGTGAAATAATTTAACAAGAGAACGCACAGTACAGTGGCCTATTAAATGGCCTAGATATTGTATATTTCAAGGTACACAGCCGTGTAGTAACAGAACAGACGGTGGGTATTTACACCAGGTATGTGAGATAATTTAGCAAGAGAACACACAGTACAGTGGCCTATTAAAATGCCTAGATATTGTATATTTCAAGGTACACAGCCGTGTAGTAACAGAACAAACGGTGGGTATTTACACCAGGTATGTGAGATAATTTAACAAGAGAACGCACAGTACAGTGGCCTATTAAATGGCCTAGATATTGTATATTTCAAGGTACACAGCCGTGTAGTAACAGAACAGACGGTGGGTATTTACACCAGGTATGTGAGATAATTTAGCAAGAGAACGCACAGTACAGTGGCCAATTAAAAGGCCTAGATATTGTATATTTCAAGGTACACAGCCGTGTAGTAACAGAACAGACGGTGGGTATTTACACCAGGTATGTGAGATAATTTAGCAAGAGAACGCACAGTACAGTGGCCTATTAAAAGGCCTAGATATTGTATATTTCAAGGTACACAGCCGTGTAGTAACAGAACAGACGGTGGGTATTTACACCAGGTATGTGATATAATTTAGCAAGAGAACGCACAGTACAGTGGCCTATTAAAATGCCTAGATATTGTATATTTCAAGGTACACAGCCGTGTAGTAACAGAACAGACGGTGGGTATTTACACCAGGTATGTGAGATAATTTAGCAAGAGAACGCACAGTACAGTGGCCTATTAAAATGCCTAGATATTGTATATTTCAAGGTACACAGCCGTGTAGTAACTGAACAGACGGTGGGTATTTACACCAGGTATGTGAAATAATTTAACAAGAGAACGCACAGTACAGTGGCCTATTAAATGGCCTAGATATTGTATATTTCAAGGTACACAGCCGTGTAGTAACAGAACAGACGGTGGGTATTTACACCAGGTATGTGAGATAATTTAGCAAGAGAACGCACAGTACAGTGGCCTATTAAAATGCCTAGATATTGTATATTTCAAGGTACACAGCCGTGTAGTAACTGAACAGACGGTGGGTATTTACACCAGGTATGTGAAATAATTTAACAAGAGAACGCACAGTACAGTGGCCTATTAAATGGCCTAGATATTGTATATTTCAAGGTACACAGCCGTGTAGTAACAGAACAGACGGTGGGTATTTACACCAGGTATGTGAGATAATTTAGCAAGAGAACGCACAGTACAGTGGCCTATTAAAATGCCTAGATATTGTATATTTCAAGGTACACAGCCGTGTAGTAACAGAACAGACGGTGGGTATTTACACCAGGTATGTGAGATAATTTAACAAGAGAACGCACAGTACAGTGGCCTATTAAATGGCCTAGATATTGTATATTTCAAGGTACACAGCCGTGTAGTAACAGAACAGACGGTGGGTATTTACACCAGGTATGTGAGATAATTTAGCAAGAGAACGCACAGTACAGTGGCCTATTAAAATGCCTAGATATTGTATATTTCAAGGTACACAGCCGTGTAGTAACAGAACAGACGGTGGGTATTTACACCAGGTATGTGAGATAATTTAGCAAGAGAACGCACAGTACAGTGGCCTATTAAAATGCCTAGATATTGTATATTTCAAGGTACACAGCCGTGTAGTAACTGAACAGACGGTGGGTATTTACACCAGGTATGTGAAATAATTTAGCAAGAAAACGCACAGTACAGTGGCCTATTAAATGGCCTAGATATTGTATATTTCAAGGTACACAGCCGTTTACTAACTTAACAGACGGTGGGTATTTACACCTGGTATACAAAAAGGGTATTGCAGGCACACAGAACCCAGAACACTAGAGCCAAATAAACTGTATTTAAAAAATAAAATAAAATTCACAGCCGTATACTGCCAGATCAGATGGTGCATATACACACTAGTTATATAACAGGGTTTTTCAGCCAAAAAGAACGCTGAACAGTAGTGCCAAATATAGTTTGGTATGTAGCAGAGCACCTAATACACCACTAATGCCTCTCTCTGTCCCTACTCCAGCAGCTATCCCTGAATACGGCAGCCGTTCTCTGTAAAGTGTATCTTGTAGTAAAGCTATCACTGTAGTGCACTATAGTAGCCCTGATAAGGGCTTTTAATCACGCTCCTGCCTGTCCAACTGCTAAAACCTGTCTGTCCCTTCTCCAGCCTCTGTCCCTGACTAAGTTCACGCAGCATATGCGTACGAGCAGGAAGAGCTGAGTTTTTAATATTCGAGGTCACATGGTTTTTCCAGCCAATCCATGTAGACGCTGTTTTCGCGCTGCCAGCGTGCTCAGCGTGCCTGTCATACCCCCCCTGCATGTTGATTGGTGGAAAAAGAGCGCCAGGGAAGGTGGGAGGGGAAACGAATTCTAAGTGCGCCATCGCCGTTATACTCGATTGAAATCGAGTATGCCGAATAGCGTAGTATTCGATCGAATACCGGCTCGATCGAACACTACTCGCTCATCTCTAACAAATTGGAAAACCGTGATGAATGATAAAGATTATTAGTAATACATGTGAATACAGATACAGATAAAACCTCATCACCAGCATTTACTGAGAGCTGTAAAATAATGATAATTACCACCAAAATAATCTAGTCATGTATCACCAGCCTCAAAAAATTACAGACACGTCTATTTTTTTCACGGACACAGGAAAAAAGTCGCCTATTTTTATGGACTGTCCAGAAATTTCTGGACGGTTGGCAACCCTGGTGAGAACCTACCAGGACCTTATTGAGTCACTCCCAGCCCATCTAGCTGCTGACATGGTGGTAGATGGTGATCATAATTATATGACTTGAATGTATATATTTTTTACATCCTGCAATTTAGTTGTATTTATCTGAGCACATTGCCAACTATATAAGTAGTAGCTGTGCCATTCTTGTAAAGCAGGGAGAACATCTGCTACCACCTAGTAGATAAATATTGCAAAATTGTAGGCACTTTGAGTTTTTTATGTGGAACTTGTAAAACACACTGAACATCAGAGAATCATTCCTTTAAATTTCAGTACTATTGGTATCATATTTACATCTTTGGGAACTGCAGATCCACAAGATAGGCCAAAAATATGTATAGCATTAGGGTCTCAGCCGGGGCGTAGTTAAAGGCTCATGGGCCCTGGTGCAAGAGTTCAGCTTGGGCCCCCTTTCCTCAATTCTTTGTGGCCAGGGGCAGGGGTGCACATAGCCTTCCTGCTGCCTGAGGCAAAAATTGAGAAAGCCCTTTATGCCAAATTCCTGACCTAACCCCTTCCCTCCAGCGAGAGTTTTAACTTGACCAGCGTAAACTTTATATAATACTGGTGTCTTCTTATGCGGCACAAGGGTCTTTGGACCCCCTCAGGTTCCTGGGCCCGATAGCGAATACTACCTCTGCACCCCCTATAGCTACGCCTTTGGTCCCAGCTCCAGACCCACTCAATCTCAGAGGTACTGGCCAACCATCAAAAGTGTATGGCAGTGTCCCAAAGGGAGATGTTGGTGGAAAGATGGCAAAACTGAGCATGCATTTTATTTAATTTTTTGGTGGGAAATTATAGCTGTCTAAGAGACCATATACATTTGGATCTTTGCAATTAATCTTCATACGAGCAGTCATTCTTAATAATTGGCCTGTGAAATGGTGCTGCAGATCACCCAACAAAGAAGCAAACACTTGTTTGTGGGGTTTCACATTTTCCAGCAGCTCTAAAAATCGTCATTTGTAAACAGGGATTTGCTTAACTATATGGAACAATTAAACTATAAGAAACAATTATAAAAATGGTCATTCATCCCCATACAATTTAACGAGCTGGCAATGATTGGAAAGGAACTTCCTTATTGCCGGTCATTGTCCGCTCTGTTGGGGCATGCAATGGGCCCCTTTTGGCTCACGCTACTGAGTGAATAATTACCATGCTTTATATATTATTCTACGTCTTTCGGTCTATTTATGTAGTATACAATCTGACCCTTCCCCATGGCTTCCTATATGTAAATCAAGCATTGGATTTTATGACGCTCCACTTCAGTTGTGACAATCTTCGATGATGGTTAGCACAGATGAGTGCGCACTGTCCAAACCCGTGCCTGTGGCATTTCCTTATTGAGAATATTTCTAACAATAAGATATTTATTCAGAATTGAGAAATAATTGTTTGACTTGAACTGATGCCAAGAGTGCAACTCGTAAAGAGGCAGTGTTGTGTAAAAATCTATTGACTTTGTTCATTCCTACGTTGATTGTCTATAAGAATCAGATTTTCATGTTTCTGAAACTCTCAAATATTATGGCTGTTTTGGAATGATATACCTACAACACCTAAAGGGGTGGTCCATCAGTACAAGCAGTGTTAAGCAGGGTAGGTTTGGGGGTGGGCTGCTAGTTCCTCACAAATTCATGACCCAATTGTAATCAGCAAGCAACCATGTAAGGTTGGGTTCACATTGACATTTTTAATTTTTGTTGTTCTGCTCTGTTCTAGATGGCAGTGGCAGATCTCTTACATGATAGACACCAGTGTCTTCTGACAGACCTCTTTATAAGAGACACATTAGTTCAGCTTTTTTGATGGTTTTTTTTTGCATTTTTAATAGAATCTGCAAAGATCCTCAAACACTGATGTGATCCTAGCTTTATACATGGTTGTGTCAAGTCCTTCAGAGCGTCATATGCTATTTGCAGCAGCCCTCGGTTCTGGAGATTCAAGATCTAGGTCATTCATCTGCCATTAAAGAACATGGAAAGTTGGGTCGTCCTGATGGGATGACTCCATTTAAGGAAACCCTTGACCTCATTGGCTCCATGCCCAAGTTCTAATTCAATATCTTTAATCCAAGTTATGAAATAGTTTCTCATTTCAGTTGCTCATGGTACCACATTACCAAAAAGCATTCCATGCATCACATTTAGGCAATGAGGTCACAATTTGCATATTTCATTCCAATAGAAGGTTATATAAAGTAAAAGAATTTAACAAACTATCACCAACTGTCTTGACTCAATAATTATGTAATACCTGAGAGTTATGAAATCTTCCATCATTAATTTGCCAAAAGCCTCAGCAATAGTTAATTATTCATCATTAATCTTTAGAAGCCGTCTAATGTGTTCCTAAGACAGTCATGTATCACGACTCAGTAGAAGGTAAGTGGTTTAGTATAAATATCCACCTACATGTGGCACAGGGACAGGATTATCTGAGCAGAATAGTGACCTTGATTTATGTATACGTACGTAGATGCACAAAATAATAGCAAGCCAAACAATATAATAAAATCAAGTATCTAATAAGGAATATTTATTAGACTTCTTTCACATCACCACGTCAGTGGAAAAATCCATCCGTGTTTCATCCATGGAGATGTCTGTGAAGGATCTGTGTTTGGTCTGTGTGTCCGTTTTTTGTACCCTATGTGTGTTATCTGTATTCCTTGGACACTACTAGACTGAAAATTAATTTCCAGAGCATCTCCTGACAATCGTCAATGAAAAACGGACCAAACACAGACGCAGTCATTATTTATCAAGGATCAATAGTATTCAATGGG
The DNA here is from genome assembly GCA_900303285.1 of Rhinella marina. Taxonomy (NCBI): domain Eukaryota; kingdom Metazoa; phylum Chordata; class Amphibia; order Anura; family Bufonidae; genus Rhinella; species Rhinella marina. The sequence continues at coordinate 8,920 of ONZH01026846.1, forward strand.
CGTGTTTGGACCCAGTTTGGACCCATTGTCATTAGTGTTGAGTGAATCGAAGTTAACAAAGTGGACTTTGTTCCGAATTTCTGGAAAAATACGATTCATCACAAAGCCAAATTTCCTTGCGCTTTGTGGTAACAAATCAATTTTTACTGAAATGGCGCTAAAAAAAAGTAAATATTCCTCTCATCCATTTGCTCGTGGAGAGGAAGTAGCCGCCATCTTCATTGAAGAAAACGCTTCAAATCTCATGTGCACTGATGTGATGACATCACCATGTCATCACGAAGGCTGGGAGGGGTGACATCATCACTGATAGAGCATTTTCTTCAATCAAGATGGCCGCAACAGCCTATCTGCAAGGAGATGGATGAGGTGAGCATGTATTTTTTTTGTTTCTAACCCCGGATTAACCCCTGAAAGGCCTCAAAGTGACTTTCAGATGCAGCGATCAGCATTGAAAGCGGCATCTGAGGGGTTCAATGATGAGGGGGGCACGATTGCTGTTCCCTGTCATTGCGTCCGCAACATACTATGGAATGCGATTTGTGATTCATAATGAATCGAATTTCTTTGTGAACTTTGGCAAAGCAGCCAAATCAAATTTTTTATAACTTCACTCATCTCTAATTTTCAGCAAAAAAAATATTAATGTGCAAACAAAAAAAAAAAAAACACATTAAAATCAAAGGGGACGGACTGTTCACGGAAAATGTGGACAGCACACATCAGTGAAAAACACGTATGCAAATGAGGCCTTATGGTGCAGGTTTTCTATGCAGTTTTTAAGCCAAAACCAGAAGTGGATTAAAATAAAAGAAATAATATCTGTCCTTAAAGAGGTATTCCGATCTGGGACATTGATGGGATATCACTAGGATATGCCATCAATGTCACATAGGTGGGACATGCTCCTATCTCCAGAATGGGGCTCCTAAAGTGAAGCGAGAGCTGCTACACATGCACAGCCTCCCTCTATTCACTGACATGGGAGTTCCAAAAATAGCTGAGTGCTGGGATATTTACTGCAGTTCCATAGCAGTAAATGGAGAAACGGCTGAGCTTGCATAAAGCTTATGTGGGACTTCCGAAAATAGCTGAGTGCGCTAGTTCAGCTCTCTTCGTTAGTCTCATAGAAGTGAGTGAATGTATATGTGATGTGCTATTCTTCACCTCCGGGCCCCCGTTTTGGAGATAGCAGTGGGTCCCAGCGGTGGGGCCTGCACCTGTCTGGCTTTGATAGGATGCCATAGCATATGCCATCAATGTCCCAGCAATACTTTTTAATACTTTCTCTCCCTTTTATGATCCACTCCTGATTTTGGCTTCACAAATTGTATCACAAAACCTGCATGTGTGACCGTACAATAAAATCAAGCACCTAATAAGAATTAAGATCTTCTTGTATCTTCAGATATGCATGATACCTTTTTCTACAGAATAGTTCAACAAGTTCGCCTGGCCTCATATAGTCATATCATTCTCCTCGGATATCAAATAATATATGTAATTGTTAACGACTCTCTGTTATCAGTTCCTAGTTCATTTTACATGTAATTATGGGGCTAGAGATAATGCTAACATTAGGTGTCTATGATCTACGTACAGGACAGTCAGGGTGAACAAGGGCAGATATTTAAAGGCACTGTAACCTTTATAATCACTTTCTTTACATTCTTGTGTTTAGGCATTTGTCTTTCACCTATGAGAAGTATGAATCATGATCTCCATGTGTTTTGTTTGCACGCACCACCACTGCTGCCCTCAGATTATTGCATTTAGAGTTGATCTGGTGTGAAAGAAAACCAAAGCTGGCCATACACATAAGATACACTATATGGACAAAAGTATCAGGATATACCTCTTAGGCCCTTTTCACGCGACCGTAAGCCCTCCGAGACATCATTACAATGATGCTGTGCACGTCGGGCCGCCCGCGGGACTATTGTCCCGCACTCATATGATTTTATGTTCTGTAATGGGATGCCTAAACTACAACAAGTCAGATCATGAATTTTCATCCTTCCTAGATGTTCCATAATCAACTGTGAATTACATTATTGTAAAGTGGAAACATTTAGCAACTCTGCCACAAAGTGGAGACTACGTAAAGTTACAGAGCAGGGTCACCAAGTGCTGATGTGCATAGTGCATAAAAATCACACTTTGCTGACTCCATAACTGAAAGTCCAAACCTACTCTGATGTTAACATTAGCACAAAACTGTGCGCCGGGACCATCATGGCATGGGTTTCCATGGTTGAGCAGCTGCATGCAAGCCTTACATTACCAAGCACAATGCCAAGTGTAGGATGGAGTGGTGTAAAGCACAACACTGCTGGACTCTGAAGCAATGGAATTGTCTTCTGTGAAGTGATGAATCACTCTTCTCTATCTGGCAGTCTGATGGAGGTGTCTGGGTTTGGTGAATGCCAGAAGAACATTACCTGACTGACTGCATTGTGTCAACTTTAGAGTTTTGTGGAGGAGGGACAATGCTATAGTGTTTTTCCGGAGTTGGACTAGGCCACTTAGTTCCAGGGAAGGGAAATCCTAATGCTTCACCACATCAAAACATTGTGAACAATTATATGCTTCCAACTTTGTGGGAACTTTTTGAGGAAGACTCTTTTCTGTTCCAACATGACTGTGCCCCGCTGCACAAAGCATGGAATAAATTGACTGGCTGCAAAGACCTCTGACCTCAATACCTTTGAGAGATTGTCAGCCAGGCCTTCTTGTCCAACATCACCGTATGTCCTCACAAATGTTCTTTTGGATGAATGAACTACAATTCCTACAGACACACTCCAAAATCTTGTAGAAAGCCATCCCAGAAAAGTGCAAGCTGTTTTAGCTGCAACTTCATATTAATGTCTATAGACTTAGAATGGCTATCATAACAGCTCCGGTAGTTGTAATGAGTAGGTGTTCCAATACTTTTGTCCACATAGCTGTTAGCTGATTTGACAAAGAAGTTCCTTGACAACCTACTGGCTCCTAGTTGAACACTGGATTCGGTATGACAAAAATCAAACATACACCATGTAATCAAACATACACCACCTTGTTTTCCCGAGACCTGGCTTCGGAAGGCAGTAGAAAAGAACCTTGTACATCTTAGAATATCATTAATATATGTGGGCAGCTTGTTAGAGGTAGTCAAGGTATCCCCTTTAAGAAATTATCGCAGACCATGCCATTTAAACAGAATACTTTGCTTATTTTTCATTATAGTACAGTGACACAGTAAATGTGTTCATTTTTCCTGAACGCAGAGATGATCAGTGATGAACCATGTTCATGTGCATAGACACAATGAAATAAGACTGTCCATTCACGACAAACTTGCTTGTGTGAAAGAGGCCTCAGACAGTATTCATAGATGTGCCTCTCTGTACCAGATGACAAAAGAAGTGATAGCTTAACAAAATAGCTCTTGATCCCTACACAAGCGTAATTAAGATTTCCAATAAATCAGTATTTTCTCCTTCTCTCTCCCATAATTCTCATTATTGTTCTCACTATATTAATGCAATGGTCCATGAACGATGGTGCACAATTGCCTAATAAGTACTGCTGTAAAGCTGAATTACCATCAGGATTGTATAGGTTTACAGCAGTGAGGACATTTCTAAGAAAAAAAAGTAGGAACAGCGGATTTAGGCTTGTGAAGCGGAAAGCTATTCCAGGAATCTTTGTGCTGTGGATCTGCCAAGTTTTACAAAAACAGAAAAATAACTTCCTAGAGGGATTGAGAGAGGACCCACAAGTCCTGAACAAGCTCCAGCGGTGCCACACAAAGGCCGTGATTCAGCTCTTCTGGTAACTGGAGGGAAGAACTGATACTACTATTAATAAACATGAAATAAGCTATGAGATGTGGGCCTCCTACACATAGCTAGTCCTGGTTATTACAGAGGCTAGGCCTTCACTGAGGTCTCATGCATATAGCAGAGCCATGTGTACAGACTCTGTATAGAGGCAAAATGAGTCCTAGCATTTCCAAACCACACAGATATAGGCATCCCATATGCATCTGTATGGGGAACCACTGCAAATCTTCAGCAATTCCACAGCAAACCTCAAATGTGTTACATTTGTAGGAACAACAGCAGTAGACCTTTCCAGTCTAGTCCTCAAGTAAAGACAGCACCACTTGTTTGAGTGATTGATTTGTTTTCACCTCTTTTTCTAGAAGTCGTGTGCAGCAAGACCCACAGGGGGAGGGACAGGAGTAGTTGTGGCACTGATAGGAGTAGCAGTGGTTTACGGTGGCTGTCCTCACTCCAACCCCCCTGGGGCTATGCAGTGAATAGAGGGCACACCTTTTCTTCCCTCAGGGCACACCATGCACTTTTTTGAGGCACTTGGTGTTAGGTAGAGTGCCCTTGATGTTAGGTAGATGGGTGCAAGACAGAAGGCCAGATACAGGGGCTGGTAGAAGTGCCAATTGGTTGTAATTAAAAAAATGTCCCTCTTTACTGAATTGATGATATGAATAGTAGTACAAATAGCAGCAACAGGCACAGTTCTAAAATATATTACAGTGTAGTATTTTCCCAATGGATGTGGATAAGGTACAGTGATGGTAGTAGTAGTACTCCCTATCTCTAAGTCTCTCCAAATAACCACAGGTATGCAAATCTGTTCTCATTAACTCTTTCTGCAGTTCCCAGTTGCAGGGCACAGATCTTAGAACTGAATGGCCAGTCCATCTCTAAGTGTGGTGGGCACTAAAGCAATATACCCTTTCCAGAAGCAGTAAAGTCTTATTACCATAAACGAGCAGTACCTTACTGCCTTTCCAAGCACAACCTTGATGGCTCTAAACCTTCTATGAATGCTTGTTCTCTTTCCCTCAGGGGTAATCTATCAGTTAAGTTCTTCTCTGGCAGCTTTTCAGTCTCAGGAATGGTGTTTCCTGGATGAGTCTTCTCGTTGGGCCTACTTGGTAGAAGCTCACAAACAGTGGCGTAACTACAACTAACTGGGCCCCACAGCAAATTTTTGAATGGGGCCCCCCCAGAAACGTCCTTGCAACCCCGAACTCACATGCAACCCTCACTCTTGTGGCTAGTCAAGATTGAGCTCTCCCAGACAAGGCCTGACAGCTGCTCCATCCGCTTTCTATAGTGTCACTGTATATAATGTCATTGCATAATACTGTTGAGGGGGCCTGACAATAAAATCTTTTAGTCTCCGTCCTGAAGGGGCCCCTTGTGGGTCTGGGCCCCAAAGCAGCTGCTTCCCCTGCTTCCCCTATTGCTACGCCCCTGCTCACAAATATAGGTCTTGCTATTAGCTCTGCACAACTACGACCCACTACAACCATAACGACACATGCTGTGCAGCATGTTAAGGGGGTTCTCAAGGATTTTTAGATTGATAGGTCATCAATATCAGATTGACAGGGGTCTGACTCCTGGTATCTGCACCGATCAACTATATAAAGAGGACACTGCGCTTTGTAAGCGCTTAGGCCTCTTCCTAGGCACATGAGGGGCTTTTTTTAAACCTGGAAAGAAGACCCACTTAGAGCCGCAGAAGTGTCCACAGTTCTTATTCCTATACATACTACATCTTAGTGTCTTATACAGGGCCGGTTTTAGACAAAATGTGGCCCTGGGCGAAATTAAAAGTGTGGCCCCATATTCTTAAGTATTGTATAAACAGACACATTTATTCACTTCCATAAATCTAAACAAATACAGTAATGTAAAACGTTTTAGACGCAGGTCTTGGTAAAGCCCTTGCTCTGGCGGTGGATCTGCTGGAGTTATGAAGAGGCGGCAGTCTCCACATAATTTCTGTGCATCCAGCGCCACTTCTAAATGTAATCCAGCTTCCTAACAGGGAAAACTGCAGATTGTGGCACAACGGTTAGAAATCTGCACCTGAAGTATGTCTAATCTAGGCGTATTTCAGGTTAATAAATCGCCCCTATAGTTTTCATTGTTTTGAACAAATAGAATTGAAAATAAATCAAACAATAGCCTGTACACAGAACTGAAGGGGTTGCTCAATTCTGGGGCAAGGGGACGGTTGGACAGACCTGCCAAAGAAAGCATACTTATCTGCTTAATGAGGCTGGCACCTGCTGCTCTGGACCCTGGATGTCATCATCCATTTTGACGCTGCCTGCAGCCAGTCGCATGCCGCAGTGATGACCTGCTCCTGGTCACGTGGCGCAAGGGAAGAGGTCGACAGGACTTTCTTTTCTTTTCTATATAACGGAAACCAGAATGGATCCGTTATGCTGCCAATAGACTTCAATTACAGTATGAAGGATCAAAACGGAAGGCCTCTAAAGGTTTCAGTTTTGAATTCCATCTTACGAGATCCGTTATTTTCTGTTATAACCATAAGCAATAACGGAATTCATAACAGTGATGTGATCCCGTCCTAAATAGAAAACAAAATCCCACGGCGCTCCCAAAAGTAGTTCAAAAGTAGTGTTCTTTAATCACCAATGTGACATTTCAGGACTTTTATATGATACTTATTTTTATACTACTTAAGAATAGTCCTGGTAAAGGACTGAAACGTTGCATTGAACAACTTTTAGGAGTGCCAAGGAATTTTTTTTCTACATAGATCGATAATAGATAGATAGATATATAGATAATAGATAGATAGATATGAGATAGATATATAGGAGATAGATAGATAGATAGATAGATAGATAGATAGATAGATAGATAGATATGAGATAGATAGATAGATATGAGATAGATAGATATGAGATAGATAGATAGATATTGGTTAGAAAGATAGATAGATATTGGTTAGAAAGATGATAGGATATAGATAGATAAATAGGATATAGATAGATAGATAAATAGGATATAGATAGATAGATAAATAGGATATAGATAGATAGATAGATAGATAGATAGATAAATAGGATATAGATAGATAATTAGATAGGAGATAGATGGATAGATAGAGATAGATAGATATTGAATAGATAGATAGGTTATAGATAGGAGATAGATAGATATGAGATAGATAGATATTGGATAGAAAGATAGATAGATACATAGATAGATAGATAGATAGATAGATAGATAGATATACAGACGTAGATAGACAGCTAGATATGAGATAGATAGATGATAGATAGAAAGATAGGCAGCAAATAGTTAAAAAAAAAAACTGTGTGTGGGGGCTGGGAGGGAGAGGACAGGTCCTGTATATCCAGCACAGAATGGAGAGAGGGGCTGGCAGCAAATATGTCAGGTCAAGAGAGGAGGGCCTTCTGAACTCACCAGAGACCCAGTGAACCGCGGGAGCAGGCTGGAGGAGGCCATCACAGTGCAGTGCAGGGCCTCCGTTGAGAGAGAGGAAGGGGCGGAGCCAATTCATGTCATTGTCAGTGGAGCTGGTGCTGCTAAAATATAAGGATCGTGCCTGCTACAGTGGGCGGGAGACAAGGGACCAGTCTGTGCTCTCCTCAGGTGCGGCCACCTAATCTCTTCTACAAATGACATCTGTCTGGGCAGCTCAACAGGGGGCCCCACTCAGGGATGGGGGCCCTGGGCAATTGCCCTGTTTGCCCCCCCCTAACGCCGGCCCTGGTCTTATATTAAAATTTTAAAATGTGCTGGAAACAGCACAATATATTGTTATCAGAGGCACCTTTATCATTGTCCTCCACCATGGCTGGCTGTGATGTAACTATTGTGAGACATGGCCGCTGAAGAAGGCTCATTTGACTAGACCCATCCATCAGTGCATGGTATGGTTAACCAGCACATGCGCAGTACCATGCGCAGTGTAACTCAACGGAGGCTGCTGATGGATGGATCTAGTCAAGTGACCTTCCATCAGCAGCCATGTTGGGACAGGTTTGCAATGTCTACATGGCTGTAGTATACAAGTTGCCAATGCTGAACCCTAGAGGACAATGAGTTAGGTTCCTCAAAAGTTCTACTTTATTTTTAAAAACCGATGTAGACCATATTTAGAAAGTTCTATCCTGCAGTTTTAGTGCCCCTGAAGCTTCAGTGCTTTGACTGTACAGAAATACACATAAGGCAAAATACTATATATATAAAAGCAGCTAATCAATAAACTACATCTGTGACATTACCTGAAAATCCTCAAATGGTATTCTGTATGACCTCCCCAAGGTTCCGTTTGCAGACAGCCTTTCTTCTTCACATGATATGCATTTATGATACATTAATAGTGTCTGCTCCTTGCTTCTTTACCCACAGTCAATCAACTCTCTAACCACACTATTATTTTCTGGTCATAAAACAAAAAATGTAGTTGGTAGCATCAAGTTCATTACATATCATGTTGCCGCATATCTTCGCTGGTCCTGATAAGCAATTGATCAAGGTCCGGGTTTTAGTAGTTTGAGACTGTAGCTGTTTATAATTGTATAGTTCTCTGTACAAATAATGCTTCAGCTATGGAATGTCACATGAGAACATATGACATGGGAACATTGTACGTGACATTGTCACTGTTAAAGGGGTTGTGCCACTATTATATCACTTTCCCTAAATACCACTGCAGTGAACCCCTTAGAAGTCAGTGCAGAGGATGGGAGTGTTAGGTGCTCTGATGAGATGTTGTCACTGTGTATTCCTTCAGGCCATTGCTCCCTGGGGTTCAGTGCAGTGATATATGAAAGGATCGGGCAATGTCTCATGAGGTATAGTGGCAGGAAAGATAGCAGACAATTGCACTACAGAGTAGTCCTTCTCTCCCTCCTGACTGCCCTTCCCTAACAGTAGTAAACAGGAACTTGTGGCTATAGGTGTCCACATGTGTAATACCACCTTTTGCATGTGCCTGTCCTGAACTATGGTGATGGGTGTCTTAACTTGCTGTCACCTTGCAGCAGAGTTTGTATAGCTGTAGTGCTGATCGCTCTGCTGACTTTGTACACTGTAGCTTAAAGTGCTTCTGGTGGCCTGGGACCCTGAAGTCTCCTTGGAGCAGTGGTCCTCACAGACAAGCAGTTTTTGTAGTCCCAGGGCCCTTGGAGTAGGAGCAGATGGATGTGCTCCCTCACTTCAGGTTTGCTTAGCTAACTCTCTTAAGAACTCTCTAGAGCCCCCCTTACCCCCCAGCTAGAAGCATGACCAACAAACTCCCACCAAGACAGGTGCAAGTTCCATTCCTAATGCCACTCATATCTTATAATTCCTGGAGCACACATCAGATACATAACATAACATGTCATTACAATATATAATATAAATTGCAGATACCTTATCTGGGTATTGCATCACCATTTATCAAAACTGCATTATTCTGAAGTTATCTACCATTGTACCCTATTTTGATATTCAGTTGCTGTTGGTTACATTATGCAATGGACTCTTGCAATGTAGGGCGCATTGGTGTCATTGGTAGAAAAAAGCAGCACATGTCACTGTCACATGTCACTGCCCTAAGGCATGATGGGACAGCAGATTCCCGACAAACCAGGAAGTAAAATTCAAGCATAGGGGATAAGAGAAAATTGCAAATGAGGTAAACTTCAAAAAAAACAATCCAAGGACGAATGGAGACCAGAGTAATTGATGAAAATACACTTTAGAGTGAAAAGTAGTTTATGGTACAGCCCCTTTAAGGTTCCCACTTTACTATGTCTACAGTAGGGATCTGCTTTATAGAAACATTAAATGATCAATATTTATTGTTTTAAAGGGGATATCCATTTTGGACTTTATTTTTGTTAGAAGGGTCCTTCGGTGATAAACTAGTCACAGGAAAACTGTGCAAGAGGCTGGTGCTGTGCTGTTTCAGTAGCTCACTTGACAGTGCATGGAGGGATTGGAAACAGCATAGCACAGCAAGCTATGCTGTTTCCAAATTAGGCACAGGTGGGGCATTCATGGCACAAGGTTTCAATGTCTTGCCGCATTCCAATCCAGTAAAACCATTGCCAGATGTGCCAAAATGTCTGGATCAGTCATAATTAGTGTTGATCGAGCACCGGAGCATAATAGAAGTCAATGGGAGAACCCGAGCACTAAACCAGGTACTCCCTGCTCTGAAGAGGGGAGGGTGTCTGGTTCATAGGGAAAGGTGAGAAAATGGTGGAAACACCACTGAAAGGGTTTGGGAACAGCATGGGGAGGATGTCTGGATGCATCATGGACTCCAAAGTCGCTGCTGGGAACGATGTTGTCCGAGTATTACGCCACTTTTACAGAATGACAAGAATACCCCCCAAAACCAAATATAACATCAATTTTAGAGGAAATATTGTTAGGAAACATATATTTACGTGTATATAAAGCGCAAGTAGTAGCAGGCCCTCACCCCTAATATTTTACACGGTCAGATCAGCAACAGGCACTCGCCCCTAATGTTGTAGACGGTCAAATCAGCAGCAGGCACTCGCCCCTAATGTTGTAGACGGTCAGATCAGCAGCAGGCACTTGCCCATAATGTTTTTGAGTGTCAGTAGCACTCAAGGTCAACATGTCAGGAGGAGGACCAGAGTAAAGAAGTGGAAGAGTAGGTGGTGGACGATGAAATCACTGGCCCAACCTGGGAAGGTGGCAAGCCGAGCGAGGACAGCAGTACAGAGGGGGAGGGATCCACAGCACCGCAACAGGCTGAAAGAGGCAGTGGGGTTGCAAAAGGGAGAAGGCAGGCCACGCCAAACAGGCCCGCAACTGTTTCCCGGAGCCCCCCCCTTGCAGCAATCTCCCTTGCCAAGTGGTAGGTGTTCCGCAGTCTGGTGCTTTTTTGAGGAAAGTGCTAACGATGAAAGAATTGTCATTTGCAACCTGTGCCATACCAAAATGAGCAAGGGCATGAACACTAGCAACCTGACCACCACCAGCACGATCCTCATGGCAGCAAAGCACCCTCATAGGTGGGCCAGATGCCTGGGTCCACAATCAGGGGTCTGCGGGTCACACACTTACCTCCTCTTCCCCTGTGTTACGTGCTAGCCAATCCCCTGTCCAAGACGCAGGCCCAGATGCCTCCCGCCCTGCACCTGGACCTTCGCAAGCACCATTAGCGAGCACATCCACTTCTGTGTCCCAGTGCAGCATACAGATGTCCATACCCCAGGCCTTTGAACGAAAGCGCAAATACCCAGACACCCACCCACATGCCATAGCACTAAGTGCACACCTTTACAAATTGCTGGCGCTGGAAATGTTGCTATTTAGGCTTGTGGACACTGAGGCTTTTCGCAGTCTGATGGCGGCGGCTGTCCCTCATTACTCAGTACCTAGCCGCCACTATTTTTGCCGGTGTGCCATCACCGCCTTACACCAGCATGTGTCCCGTAACATAACCCGTGCCCTGACCAACACAGTTACTGGGAAGGTCAACTTAACGACTGACACATGGACAAGTGCTTTTGGCCAGGGACGCTACATTTCCCTGAAACGTTTCGGCGTGCCTTCGTCCAGGGGGTCAAAGGCACGCCGAAACGCGCGTCGGGGTAGCGCCATCCCTGGGTCACGTACTACATGATACAGGTATAGGACAACTGGTCTTGCATTTTTGCAGTAATGTTATGTATCTTTCCTATTCTTATGTTGTGACAATTATAAGGCTGATGGGGCTCATTCACAACTGTTTAGAGTAGGTGCATTACTTGTTACTCTCCTTGATGTCCAATCAGGGTCTTATGATGTTATTTATCCAGTGATTCAGGGATGGCGCTGTTTTTTATCATTGCTCCTTCTTTTATGCAATAGATTTTAAATATTGTCTCTTGATACTTGAATAAAGATTATATTTGTGATAGAATAATGTACAGGATTGCTCATTTTTTGTCTACTTCGTGGACATTTGCTTTTTCAGATATAACAATAGATCACGAACCAACAACGTCAAGCACTGGCGCTTGTAATGAGAACAATTATGTTGCTGCAGTACCGCAGCGGTACCGCACCACCTGCTGCCTTGCGTAAAACTATATAATAAAATAATCTGTAGGTACCGCGCGACTCTCTGACTACCTTATTGACACTATTCCACACTTCAATAGAACTCAGCGATCTCCCAACACTAATAGGCACGATCCCAGAGCAAGTATAGGTAACCACAATAGTATAAATAACTACAATAGTGCTATCCTTTGCTGCGTGCACTATACATTTGTTGGGCTATAGTTGAATTCACAGATGTTAGGTCCGGAAGGTGAGTATAAGTCCAGTTATGCAGAGATTCTTGGAGCGCGCGCCGGCTGGTACGCCACTCCGCTTAAACTCTATGTAGTTCCCGCCCCTTCCCCCCAAAAAAAATATATTGCAGCCAGATATAACAATAGCCCTTAAAAGGGCTTTTGGGTCTTTTAAACAGAACAACTAGCCCTGCCTAGCTAAATCCTATCCCTACACTATCTGTCCCTCCTTTAGCAAATGACACTGAATGTCAGGTATATAAGAGACAGAAACGTTATAATGCACACGCTGTGCAGGTGGTGTTAGGGTCAGGCAAACTTGCGTTATTTTTGCCCCAAAAGAAAAAAAAAATATTGCAGCCAGATATAACAATAGTCCTCAAAAGGACTTTTGGGTCTTTTAAACAGAACAACTAGGTAGCCAAATCCTATCCCTACACTATCTGTCCCTCCTTGCGCAAACGTTATACAGCAGACGCAGCGCAGGTAATGTCGCCTTGATTAGCGGCAGAAAAAAATGACACGTGTGCAGGTATGTAGGATACAGAAACGTTATAATGAACACACTGTGCAGGTGGTGTTAAGGTCAGGCAAACTTGCGTTATTTTTGCCCCAAAAGAAAAAAAAATATTGCAGCCAGATATAACAATAGTCCTTAAAAGGACTTTTGGATCTTTTAAACAGAACAGCTAGCCCTGCCTAGCCAAATCCTATCCCTACACTATCTGTCCCTCCTTGCGCAAATGTTATACAGCAGACGCAGCGCAGGTAACGTCTCCTTCATTAGCTGCAGGAAAAATGACACCGGATATCAGGTATATAGGATACAGAAACGTTATAATGCACATGATGCGCAGGTGGTGTTTAGGTCAGGCAACCATGCGCAATTTTTGACCCCCCCCAAAAAAAATATTGCAGCCAGCTATAATAGCCCTTAAAGGGAACCTGTCATCAACTTTATGCTGACTGTACTGAGGGCAGCATAAAATAGTGACCTAAATTCCTAATCTCCTGCTCTCCCCACCCATCTGCTGATGACTGGCAGTTCTCTCCTAGAGAGAAAGGGAGAAAACTAGGTAGAAGCCTGTCAGTCATCATCAGGTGGGCAGGGAAAGCAGGAATTCATGAATAACCATGACTCTTCTCATGAAGCCTCTTTTCCAGGCCTAATCTGCAATGTTTGTGATGTTGGTTCTCGGCAACCACTTACTTTTAACTTATAAATGACAGATCTCTGAAATCAATTCACCTGTCTCTACTTTATTCTGCTGTTAGTATGGGTAGCATAAAGGTGATAACAGGTTCCCTTTAAAAGGGCTTTTGGGCCTTTTCAACAAAAAAACTAGCCCCGCCTAGCCAATTTCTATCCCTACACTATCTGTCCATCCTTGCAGCAGCTCTCCCTGACTCGGACTGAGCCGGGTCACATGTCACCGGGTGCTATATAGCACCCAATGACGCATTCCCGGCCAGCCAATGCCAGTACCTCCCCGCATGCTAATTGGCTAAGTAGTGTGCGGGGAGGGGACTCGAGCATGGCGCTTGAGCACACGCGGTGTTCGGCCGAAGCATGTTCGCTCAACACTAGTCATGATATATGTCCTGGACCATTTTTGTGTCTCGATCGGGTCTTGCAGCTTTCCTAATACACAGATCTCAAAATTGAGCTTGATCCAGAATTCTTTTTCAAGAGGCGGTTCAAGACTAATATGTTGCTGTGAGCAGGCAGCTCCCTTGAGGGATCGGCTGGTGTAGAAAATGACTCTTTCTTAGACTTGAGACAGGATAGCTCCTAGGTCTTTCTTGCTTGTGTCTGTGCTGAGACAGAATGGATGGCATGACCTTTAGACCATGCTTGATGAGGAATTAGAAAACGTTAGCCAGATGTTGTACATGATCTTCATAGGATTTGGAGTGTATCATCACATCATCCAATAAAGTAAGACCGTTCACAAGTTCTTGAGGCCCAAACACCATTCCTTGAGCATTTGGATAGTCGCCGGTGCACTACAGAATCCAAATGGCATGTGCAGTGGCCGGTTTTGGGGTGGTCATAACGCTATGCTAGGTCCCTCAGACACTGTTGAGGTCTCACAAAGTGTTGCTGCTCTCTGGAGTGGATGGTAAGGTGTCATGCATCTCAATGGGAAATAAGTCTAGAAAGTTAGGGTTTGCGGTGAACCAGTGTGCTTCATTACTGGAGGAATGCAAGTGCAAATCAGTGCAGACAAGGCACTAAGCTGGCTTCTCCTGTCTCTTCTCAAGTAGATGGTTCTGTGCTGAGGCTGGTCAAAGGTCTTGTGCGTCTGGGTCTCTGGAAGAGTATCCCTGTCTCAGTGTATTCATCTGGTTACTCATGCAATCTGGAGGAGTCTTTTCTACTAAACAATGGCCCCTATCTGCAGAAACTAGGAGCTCTAACTGTTCTCCTTATATACAGTTTCTAACTGAATGGGAACATTCTTGTGGATGGTGTAAAGCTGGAGAAACACAGCCTAAACAGAAGCGATGTTGCAATACAAGTCTATGACTAAGCAGTTTTTCCACAGTAGTTCACAGTAGTAGTTCTAAGATGTAAACATCAGAGCTAACTCAGACAGTCAAAAGGTCAGTGTGTCTGTTTTTTCTTCTTCATAGTAACATGCGGAAGTGGGTGTTTCCCAACTTCTCAGTGCATAGATAGAAAGCCCCAAAGTCTCTCAGTATTAGCTGGCTGTGCATTTTCACAGTGCAGTGCAGTGCAGATTTAGTGCAATAACAGTGCAAATAGATAGAATAACAGTGCATTGAAAAAGTATTCATACCCCTTGTACTTTTCCACATTTTTTCATGTTACACCCACAAACTTAAATGTACTTTATTGGGATTTTATGGGATAGACCAACACGAAGTAGCAAGCATGTGTGAAGTGAAATGAAAATGAGACATGGTTTTCAAAATTTTTAATAAATAAAAATCAGAAAAGTGTGGCGTGCATTTGTATTAAGTCCCCGAACTCTGATACCCCTAAATAAAATCCAAGTTGACCAATTGCCTTTAGAAGGCAGAGTAGTATTTTCTGAATAGCTGTGTATAGGCAGCAATAATGATAGTAGACGTACTCCCTATCTTTCTCCAAATACACTTGGCAGTCTCTCCAAATAACCACAGGAGTGCAGTTCCCTTCTCATCAACTCCTTCTGCAAATCCCAAGCTGAGGAACATATATTTAAGATCCAGATGGCTAGACCTTCTCAAAATGTGGTGGGCAGCGAAGCAACATATCCTTTTCACAGCAGTAAAGTCTTTCTGTCATAGACTAGCAGTACCATACATTTCAGGAATGCTGGTTCCTTGATGAGACTTCACTTTGGGCCTATTTAGCAGGAGCTTACACATGCACGTTTTGCCTCTAGCCAGAAGGCAGGACCAGCCCATCTCCTAGTAACTAACTACAAAACTGCCAGACTTAAAGGGGGTGTCTCACTTCAGCAAATGGCACTTATCATGTAGATAAAGTTAATACAAGGAGCTTACTAATGTAATTTGTCCATATTTCCTCCTTTGCTGCCTAGATTCATTTTTCCATCACATTATACATGCTTGCACAATAGAGGAAAAAGTGTCGGCCTTTCTGGTGGCCGGGACCACTGGAGTGCACATAGTCCAGCACATTTTTCTATAGTGTGCAAGCATAGCTACCTCTGCTGGATTATAAGGTGGCCCTAACCATGAAAATGAACAGTTTGTAATGTGATGGAAAAATTAATCTCGCCAGCAAAGGAGGCAATATGGATAATCACAATACATAAGTGCCTTGTATTAACTTTGTCTACATGATAAAAGCTACTTGCTGAAGTCAGACAACCCGTTTAACTGCATGCTGTCCATAATCAATCATTTGGGATACATAGTGCACAAAGTCATAGGTGTTTTTGAAAGAAACCACAAAATATACTGTATCTTGAAATTAACCATTGCAGTGATCCACTGGGTCACTGCACATATACACAATGGGAAAGTTGCCACTGTTAAGGTGTGTGTGTGTGTGTGTGTGTATATATATATATATATATTTATATATACTTGGCATCAAATATAGTTTATAAGGCAATTGTTTTTATCTAAGTCATTTGCAGTTATCATGCCATAAACTAATAGGTTGGCTAGGATAGATTATTCTGTGTCTGGAAAGCAGTGCATTGAAAATGCATTTGTAGTTTCCCTGACTTCACGAAGTTCGCCTGACGTCTTAATCAGATGTGAGATAAGGAGAATGACTGCTGTTAGTTCATATTTTACTATCCATGGCCTGGACTCTTGGGTTCATTGTCATTGCCCCGTCTCCTATGTTGTTTTCCATCTGCTCTCCAATATAAATTAATGAAAAGCATCTTGTTTTTTTCCTTTTGTTGTTTGAACCTCATAACATTTGACATTTTTTTATTTTACACATAGTGGAGCTGTTTACTGTTTTCCAGTGTATGCCAGAGCGGTGAATAAGTGTATTAGATAGGTGGAATGCATGCCTTGCGTGCTAATAAGTCGTCAACAGATGCACCTATTGACACTGGGTGGAAAAATTTCATTGGATAAAAGAAATGTTTACATCACGGTCCATAGTCTATAATGATATGTAACATCAACTGCCAAGAACCTTAGAACCCACATGCTGTAACTACAGGCTGGGACCTTTTAATATTAACCTCATACTTAAAGTAACATTTTACAACTTTATTTTTACTTTAAGATTTACAGCTTTACTAAAAGCCTAAAGCTTAACTGATTTTGTGTCTACTTTTGTTCATAAAAACACATAAACCAGGTGTCCCCCTTAAAGGGATTGTCCAAGTTAAACAAAAACTTGGGCAGCCCCTGAACATTTAATAAAATAACAAAAGAAGTCATACTTATTTTTTTCTCACCTTGCCATAGTTAGTGTCACGCTCTTGTCCTCCCCACCAATGTTTGTTTTCCGGGCTGCAGTGGTGATGTGCCATGCACACCACGTCTCCATTGCAACAAATTCCTGGTCTCAGCAATCATGTCCTGAATATGGTTGAGGCCACTGATTGGGCTGGTGTATACAAGATATCACTGCTGCAGCAAGGGAGATAGCGAAGGTGTTGGAGGAAGACCTGAAAGCGGCAGAGGAGAAAAATGGTGAGCATGCCTTATTTTGTTATTTAACACTCACTATTGCTACATAGGTTTTTATTAAACTCTGACAGCTCCTTTAAAGAGGACCTGTCCCCACTCCTGGCATGCCTGTTTCCCCATGTAATAACAAGTCTGGAACATCTATTCTTATGTCTGTATGTTGGGCCATTCCTTTATTATTTCTACTAGAAGTTATGAATGAATTACTAGCAGTCTGCAGTAAGGGTAAAGAGGGGAGATAACCAGTTGGGGGTGTGTACCTGCACAGTCTGACAATGGCAGCACTGATTGGATAGAGTGAGTCTGTGCAGGTACACACCCCCAACTGGTTACCTCCCTTCTGTACCCTTACTGCAGACTGCTAACAATTCATTCATAACTTCTAGCATAAATAATAAAGGAATGGCACAACATAGAGACATATGAATAGATGTTTCATAATTTTTATTACATGGGGAATGCATGGAGCTATTAAAACAGGCATGTCAGGAGCGGTGAAAGGTCCTCTTTAAGTTATCCAACTGTTTTTGTTTTAGCCTTTTTTGTTTAAAATATCAGTATGATCTGGTTGTGGTGTTTTTGAAGATATATTCCACCCATAAATCTTGATTTTGCCAAAAACAGAAAAAAATGGCAACTGTTCATGTGACCTGTGTTGCATTTTTAAAGCATTTTTGGTGCAATCTTAAAAATGCTTTAGGAGGTCTAAAAGGAGAAGGAAATTTTATGTTAAACATATTTTAAGTTTTTTTTTTTTAGTGATGTTCTTTTTAATTTTCCATATCACTATCTGTATGTAAAGAAATATTATGGTCAGCATCCTGACAACAGCCAGTGAACCTCAAATGAGCTACCTGTCCTCCAAAACAACTCTGGTGGTAAGAAGCTAAGGCTATCCCTAGGTTCTTCACCATAACCCACCGCAAGGCCAGATGGACTTTGCTGCTAGGACACAGGTTATGTCTTAGGAGTTGGCAGCAGAAAACTGGTGCAGGCACACTAGTGGCAGACCTACCAGAATAGCCAGAGTGGTACCAAGAGAAGTCTGCACGCAAGGTCAAAACCGGGAGATATAGATATAGACACAGACAAGCAGTAAACAACGGGTTAATAATCAATCCAGAGACAAGCCAAAGTCAGTTCACAGCAGACACAGGATAAATCCAGAAAAAAAGCCAGTACTCAGTTCACCAGAGGGTCAATATACAGAATAGTATATTGCACAGTATAGAGCAAGGATACAATGAAATAACCAGCAATGCAATGGCTGAATAGCAAAAAATATATATCCTGCCTAGCTCTAGGATTGGACACTGATTCAGGGATCTGACTGGTATAGCTATCTGCCTCACTAAAATGTTAACCAGCTGGGTCTGGACTGGTAGACATGGCAACCGTCCCAGCACAGCTATGCACATCATTTATACTGGGAGAAGTCCTTCATACTATTTTTTTTTAAGCCTAAAATCCTGCAATTTTCACACTGGATGCTAAGTCTAATAACAGGTGCCACATCTTGGTGTTTACAGATCACTTTACTGAAGCTATTTGCTTATCATTACAGGCAGGATTACAATGACAGATATCACCTATACATAGATAACACATGATCCAATATTTACAATAGATGATCATAGTTTATCTGCTCCCTCCTGACCTCTATACAGGTCAAATAGCATACCTAGAAAACTCCATACCATACTACTCCATACTACCATAGAAGTCAATGAGGTCCCCTCCTGTTCATTGTATTTATACCCCATGATGGCAGATGTAAAGTATAGGTGGACTTACACTGCCTGATTATCGGGAAGTAATTTATTTGCAAACACTCATTCCCGACAATCTCTCTGTGTAAATGTGCTGTCGATCAGCAGACCCCACAGACAAGAGTCTTGCTATTGCTGTAAAACAGTAGAACCTTTTTCAGTAATCCTAGACAATACCTCAGAACGGGTTATCCAGATATTTCAAATAGGACAAGCCATCAATACGAGATCAGTGTAGGTCAAAGTGACGTTAATCAGAGGGGTGCACATCCACCTATGTAATATTGATGGCTTTTCCTGAGGGTGCTGCCACACGTTCAGGCCTTTGTCTGCAGTTTTTGAAGCCATAAAGAGGTGTGGACCATCATGGGGTGCACCACCAATGAGGCCAGGTGAGGTGATCGCCTCAGGAAGCACTAGGTGGGGCAAGAGGGGGGCAGCAAAAGGGCAATGGGCAATGAACACTGTCATTGTGGCAAAGGGGTTAGGTTAAGAAATTGGCATTTGGGGGCGTCATTTCAGTTTTCGCCTCAGGCAGCAGAAAGGCTAGGTGCATCCTTGTGGACCATACAAGGAGAGACAGTGTAAAGAACAGAATCAACTCAATCCACCCCTGGTTCTGGCTTCAAAAACTGCATCAAAAAACTTAAACGTGTGTAAGCACCCTAAGAATAGTTAGTCAATTTTAAAAGGCTGTATGATCCCTTTAAATGATCACTCCAATATAAAAATCTCTAACTAAACCTGCATCAATAAGAAAACAGAATGATAGTAATATCTTATTCTTTAGTAGGACTGATATGGTTTCATTGAATTTATAGTGAGAAAGTAATGTGCTAAATTCTACCTACCAGAGCCCTACATGTAATAATGACCATGTGCTCGTGTAGAAGCATTACTCCTTAGATTTTCTATTACTACTACTTTACCTATGTGAAGTCTTTACGAGCTATCCCAGATTACGAGAGGTCCTTTTCCTGGTCACTGTGTATGTCACCCATATAACAAAATAGTTAAGTTTCCACTAAGGCCACCAGCGAATTCTCTATTTTAAGCCCTCATATAAGTGACACATTATGCTCAATCACACTTCTTAGCTCTTGTGAATATGTATAAGCAGGTACAGGCTAAACATATAACCTCTCCATGCGGTAACAACCTGAGGCTGTGGCATATAATGTATGTGAGCAGCAGGTGCACAAAGTAAACTAAGATCAAAGGGTAACACATGTAGCATCTAGTACATTTTACCTATGCCTGGTGGCAAATCACCATTGAGCCCCGGCAGTCACATGTCATTCGTGCACACATGACCATGGAGACCAGTGATTGGCTGTGACAGTCAGGTAAACCAAAACAGAACATCAGCACTTTCCGGTCCATTTTGAACCAGAAACAGCGAGGACGTGAGCGGCTTGTCTTATGACTGATGCATTTTTATTTATTTGATGTTTGAAGGGGTTGTCCCACCAAAAAAAATTGTAGTTTTCAAACCAGCACCTGGATCTGAATAGTTCTGTAATTTCATGTAATTAAAAATGAATAAGAGCTACTGAGTTATTCAATTAAATTTATCTGAATAGCGCCACCTGCTGTTTGCTCTGTTTCTGATTTCTCTGTCCTGCTCACTGAGATGGCTGCACATGCTCAGTTCCATCCCCACCCCACCCCAAGAAAGGACATACCCCCTAAGCTGACAGCTTGAAATAAATATAGCAGAACAATTGGAACAATGGATGGGGAGATCTCTGGATCCATGTGAGGTACAGGGCTTGTTCTAGCTTTGTTAGAAAAGATTGTCATGTACTTATGATGTCTGATTTTCATTTTTATACATTATTCAAGGGATGACCCCTTTAATTACTTTTTTTTTTACACCCCCCATTCTTGGTTGGAAGTCCCTTTAAGTGTACTTTCATACATAGGTTTTTAGAAATGTTTTTCCGGCTCTTTTGTTTTGTGGTGTTTTTTGCACTGGCATTTTTTGGTGTCACGGTAAAAGCACCAGCTCCTAATGTTAGCTGGAAGTCTATTTGAAATATGAAACATAAGAGAAACAACAGTTTTTTTGCTAGTGGGGTTTTTTTTTTCATTGGTTGACTTTTATATTTTATAACACTTTTTCTATAGGGAAAAATGTCATGTCGAAGAAAATTCCAGTGGTAAGCCACTGTGGGGGACATTTATCACTAATAGCATCATTTACACCATAAAAAAATACTCAGATTACAAATCCAAAGTGTGATTTGTCTCACTTCATATATCAAAAGGAGCAACCACTTTTAAAATTTGACTTTTTTAAAATATAAACTTGATTATTCGCCTTTTTCTCTCGATTTGTGACATTTTAACGCCAATAGCACTAAAATTGCAAAACCAAAACGTGCCATTTCAGCCAACCCTACCAGACCACACTTTTGGGATGTTTTTGTTATTGTTTATTTTTAGTTGAATGTCAATTTACTGACAAAACCCTGCAGTTTAGCTTTTATATTAGATTAAAAATAAACACATCCTGGTTTAATACTTACCGATCACTTGTTCCCACGAGTTGGTTTCCTTTTCATAAACGAGACATTTAGACAAAAAGTCACATCTTTCTGCCATAAATGCGACTTTTTACACAAACCACCAACACATAAGTTGACTTAATTGAGCACAACAATTTGAACCATTTCTGCCGATAAGAGGGTGATAAATGAGGCATAATATGCATCAATTTAATAGCCCCGCCCACTTTGACATTTATAGCTAATTTCAGGCGTGATGCATTCTTTATGGTGAAAATTATGGAGAAAACAGTTGATATATTTGGAGCAAATCAAAACGCCATGTCCCCCACTGTGTGCAAAAAAATGGCAGAAAAACCTGAGGTGGTAAAAAAAAGAAAAAAAAGGAGATTCAGCACTGATTCTGGCATTGTTTTACTGGTAAAAGTAATATCTCCTAGATGGGACAAACCCAGGCACTCAGCTTACACAAAAATATAATGCAAAAATATATATCCAAAAATATATCTTTACTGAAATCGATAAAATCGTGTCAGCTTCCTGAGGAAGCTGACACAAAACACGTGTCGGGGTCTCTTGGAGGTGCCACTAGCCTGGTCTGTATTGTGTATATATTGTGAATCATGTTTTTTTTTTTTTTATCAAGGTGGGGGGGCCACATGTTTGATTTTGTATTTATTTATACTTGTTTTTACATCCCACCTTTTCTACTACTTGCAGTGCTATAACTTGATGTCCCAATGTGTTTTGTGCACTCTCTATGTGGTTGTATTTGTCTTTCCTAATTTATGTATCTATTTATTTGTTTTATTGATTTCAATAAAGATATATTTTTGGATTTATATTTTTGCATTATATTTTTGTATATGCTGAATGCCTGGGTTTGTCCCATCTAGGAGCTATTCATTTTTGACACTTGTGTTCTATTCGTGCTGTACAACCGTATTTCGGTTTTGTGTTTTATTGTTCATTGGTATCCTGGTAAAAATAATGCAAGAGAAAAATTCATGTATGTAAGGACCCCAACAAGGTTATCATTGTCTGCAGGATACTATGCACCTCTGGGTAGTGGCATACCTATAGGGGTCTCAGCAAAGCTTCTACAAGGCAATGTTTCTACTTGCAAAAGGACTCTGTAAAGGAGGATATATAAGGGTCACCCCCTAAACATATACAGGGAAAAGAGACCTTTCTACGCATTCACGCTACATTACAGGTAGAGATTGGTGAATTACAAAGAGGAAGGCAGGGGAGAGCGGAGGATAGATATTCTCCTGAAACCTGCCGTTTTACACTGGGTTCACACTCCTATTTTAGGAGATGATCCTTTAAGTAACAGATACCTATTTATTCTTTTATTCATCTTTCCCTTTCGATGTCCTAATAGGATGCTGTATTCAATTTGACCACATGTGAAGACTACAACAATGAACTCACCCACCGGCAAATGACAGTAAAACCCATTATCAAAATAATAACGTGTAGTATTTCCAGTAATATGTGATAGCCCGAGAGACGATCACATATAAGACAAGTCTTCTCTTACTTGAGGACCATAAATTATTTTGTAACCTGATGGAATTCTGTAGGAAAGTCGTAGGCGTTTATGGCGGCATTACCTATAGTACATCTGATAGAAATTCTGATACTGTGGATTCTACAGGAGTCATCGAGTTCATCACTTAGAGTCGGAGATAAGCAGCTATTATATAAATGTAGGTTACAGAGGGAAGACGGGGGAACCAAGAATGTGCTTGTTATCATCTCACCTCTCCAAAGTTTTCTTATTACTATCAGAAGGGTTGTAAAATGTATATTCTAAAGTACAGTTGGTAATTAATATATTGTCTCGTGCCTTGTCTTGCGTGAGATAACATTTGCTAACTTTTTTTTTGGTGTAACCTTTGTACATATATATTTATAGATAACTAACAAAGTTTTCTTAAGACATATGTGCAACCAGGCTTGGCAGGGATGGATGGGCGTTTATGTATTCAGTTTACTGAATGGTGGGCGCCAACAAGGCACTTTGCCTTGACTTTGGTATTTAGGGACTAGAGCAAAGCTTACAGTGATGATCTCTGACCTGATTCTTTACCCCTGGTGAATGAATGCTTATTTCCTCCTCCATTAAATTACCATGATCCACTGACATGTGTGTTATGTAAGCCTCCACACATGTCGCTGAACCTGGTTGAGGACCAATCAAGTGCCATTGACTTCCTGATAAATGTATGGTATGATTTACTCTGCATGTAGTGGCATTGCATACAGAAATGTAAAAGTATGAGGAGGCTTGGGAGGAACCAGGGCCCTGGTGCAAGAGTTCAGCTGGGCCCCCTTTTCCTCAGTGCTTTGTGGCTGGGAAAAAGGGAGCACATAGCCTTCGTACTGCCTAAGGAAAAAATTGAAAACCACCCCTCCCATGCCTAATTCTTGACCTAATCACTTCCCTCCAGCCAGATGTGTAACTTGACCACCATGCACTATAATACTGGTTGTTATGCACCACAAGGGTCTTTGGGCCCCCTCAGGCTCCTGTGCCAAGTAGCGACTGCTACCTCTGCACCCCCTATAGCTACGCCCCTGGGAAGAACCTTTTTCAAATGATCAGCCTTAGCAAAATAATCCCTGGCCCTGACATATTTCAGCCTCCTCAATCAAGTGATTGTCAATGATCAGACCCAGGACTAGTATCTGTCACGACAGGGGGGAACACAAGGGAGAGTGAGCCCTGTCCTGAACCCCACCTCTTTCCCTGCCTACTTACAGTAGGAGCCCTAGGCGGCAACACCGTAACTTGGAGACGTTCCCTGTACTAAGTAAGTGCAGGGCAGGGAAGGGAACACAGGGATAGACACAAACGGACGGAACAAACACAATATAAGAAAGGTAAACAAGCCGGGTCAAATACAGGAGATCGCGTCAAATACCAGGGGGTCAAGAGAAGAGTAGTCTAAGTCCAAAATCCGAGTCAGAGTCCAAATAGCAAGATCAATATGGCAAGGTAACAAGCACTGGTCAAAGGTAGAACTAATCACAGGCATCTGAGTGAGGCAGTTGCCATCTTTAAATAGCCCACCCAGGATCATGTGATGTGGCCAGCATCACATGACCTGAGGCGGAGCAAGCTGTCCAAAAAATATGCAAAGTAGCCATGTGGTGTGATCAGCACCACATGGCTAAACCCAAACAGAGAATTAACTCATGAAGTGCTGGCTGACAAGACCAGCACTTCAATTCCCTATTGCTCGTCTCTAGGGGGGCGGAGAGGTCCGGCGATGTCGTGCAGAGGGAGCGCGACGCCGACCTCGCGTGACAGTACCCCCCCCTTCACGAGGGGCCACCGGACCCTTACTAGTGGGAGCAGGCTTATCGGGATGCTGCAGATGGAACCTCCTGATGAGCGAGTCCGCATGCATCCTGGTTAACGGTACCCAAGACCTGTCCTCAGGACCGAACCCCTTCCAATGTACGAGGTACTGGAAGGAATTCCGGACCCTCCTCACATCAATGATCCTAGCAATCTCGTGTTCCATTTGTCCTGCCACCTCGACCGGAGGTGGAGACTGTTCCTCAGGACCCAATGGAGCAACATAACGTTTGAGTAAAGAAATATGAAATACATTATGAACACGAAGGGAGTCGGGTAAACATAACTTGAAAGACACAGGATTGATCACCTTGGTGATCCTGTAAGGACCAATGAAGCGCGGCGCAAATTTATAGGAGGGTACCTTCATGTGAAGATTTTTTGTAGACAACCATACCATGTCCCCCACCTTAAAATCCACACTCTTAGAACGTCTCCTATCAGCCTTGACCTTTTGAATACCTTGGGCCTTTTCCAGGTTCGACTGAACCTGTGCCCAAACTGTGCACAGTTCCTGAGAGAGAACGTTGGCCTCTGGGACCACCGAAGCAGCTGGAGAAAAGGAGCCAAAGCGCGGATGAAACCCCATGTTGCAGAAAAACGGCGATACCCCAGAAGACGAATTCACACGGTTATTAATCGCGAACTCGGCCAGAGACAGGAATCTGGCCCACACATGCTGGTTATCTGCAACATAAACACCTAAGAAATTGTTCTACAGATTGGTTCAGACGTTCAGTCTGACCATTGGTCTCTGGATGAAAAGCTGACGAAAAGGACAAAGAGATACCAATCTTATGACAGAAAGCCCTCCAAAACTTGGATACAAACTGAACACCCCTGTCCGATACAATATTCTCTGGAATACCATGCAATTTAACAATGTGGTCCATAAATATAGAAGCCAAGAACTTAGCAGAGGGTAACTTACACAATGGAATAAAATGACACATTTTACTGAATCTGTCAACCACCACTAAAATCACAGTTTTACCCTCAGAGCAAGGCAAATCCGTGATAAAATCCATGGACAGATGTGACCATGGTCTGCTAGGTATGGGTAATGGACGTAGCTCGCCCATAGGTCGTGTCTTGGGATTCTTGGACCTGGCACAAGTATTGCACGCAGTTACAAAAGCCTGAACATCTCTGGAAATCGATGGCCACCAATAATGCCTAGAAACTAACTCCTTGGTGGCATTGATACCAGGATGTCCACACAAAACAGAGTTATGGCACTCACCCAGCAGTCGCAAACGCAAATGAATCGGCACGAATAATTTGTCATTGGGGGTACCAGTGGGAGCCAGATGTTGTTCTGCCAAAATTTCAGATGCCAGATCAGACGAGGTAGCGGCTACAATGATGTCAGCTGGCAGGATGGGCTCAGGAGGGACGTCAGGAGGCTGATACGCCTGAAAGCTTCGGGATAAGGCGTCAGCCTTAATGTTCTTGCTTCCGGGTCTAAAAGTAACACAAAAATCAAAGCGAGTAAAGAACAAAGCCCACCTCGCCTGTCTAGGATTCAATCGCTTAGCAGACTCCAGAAACATGAGGTTCTTATGATCCGTGAGGACCGTAATACGGTGTAATGCCCCTTCTAAAAAATGACGCCATTCTTCAAATGCCCACTTGATTGCTAGTAACTCCCTATTACCAATGTCATAATTTCTCTCGGCAGGAGAGAACTTGCGGGAGAAGAAGGCGCATGGTTTGAGATGAGTTAGGGTGGAAGACCCCTGGGACAGTACTGCCCCCACACCATCCTCAGACGCATCCACCTCAACCACAAAGGGCTTACTCTGGTCAGGCTGGATTAACACAGGGGCATTAACAAAACAGTTCTTTAGCTTATCAAAAGCTTCAATAGCTGCAGGGGGCCAATTGACTAGATCAGCTCCCTTGCGAGTCAAATCAGTAATGGGTTTGGCTATTACCGAAAAATCCTTGATAAATTTCCGGTAAAAATTAGCGAAACCCAAAAATCGCTGGAGCGCCTTCAAGGAGGAAGGTCGCACCCAGTCCACAATGGCCTGTACCTTCGCTGGGTCCATCTTGAAGGAAAAAGGGGTAAGAATGTACCCTAAAAAGGCCACTTCTTGAACACCAAAGATACACTTCTCTTTTTTAACAAATAATTTGTTTTCACGTAAAACCTCCATCACTAGCCTGGTGTGGGATACGTGACTCTCCCAGTCAGCAGAGAAAATCAGGATGTCGTCGATATAGACAATCATAAATCTACCAATCAAAGGTCTAAAAATGTCATTGACGAAATTTTGGAATACCGCAGGAGCATTACTTAACCCGAAGGGCATTACTAGGTACTCATAATGACCCTCCGGGGTATTAAAAGCAGTTTTCCATTCGTCCCCCTCCCGGATTCTGATCAGGTTGTATGCCCCTTTCAGATCCAGTTTAGTAAACCAGCAGGCCCCCTGGACCTGATTCAACAAGTCAGGAATAAGGGGCAGCGGGTACCTGTTTTTAACAGTAATTTTATTGAGTTCCCTGTAATCAATACAGGGCCTCAATCCTCCATCCTTTTTGCCAACAAAGAAAAATCCTGCCCCCATGGGAGAAACTGAAGACCGGATGTGACCCTTGGCCAGACTCTCTTTGAGATAATCCCTCATGGACTGACGTTCTGGAGTAGAGAGATTATAGATACGGCCCTTGGGATACTTGGACCCCTCAATAATGTCGATGGCGCAATCATATTGCCGGTGAGGGGGGAGGAACTCAGTCTCGGACATGGAAAAAACGTCCGAAAAATCACAGATATACTCAGGCAATGTAAGAGACTCAGTGGTACCTCCCAACTGCAATACGGATTTGTAACATTTGTCACAATTAGGACCCCATTTCTCCAATTCACCTGTCGACCAATTGATCACAGGGTTGTGGTCCTGTAACCAAGGTAAACCAAGAACTAGGTCGGCAGGTAAATTTTTTAAAACCCAAAAAATACACTTTTCGGAATGAGAAATCCCAACAGTCAGGGTCACACTAGGAGTACAAAACTCAACCCTCCCATTATTCAAGGGGGTGGAGTCAATAGCGATAATTTGGATCACCTCACTTAGAGGAACCATTGGTATACCCACAGACTGCACAAAGTCAAAATCAATAAAATTAGCAGCAGAACCAGAATCGACAAACGCTTTACCAGACCCCCTGAATTGATTGTATGCAATGGAAATAGGTACTAAAATTTTCCTCCTTACCACCGCTGGGGTTACCTTACTTCCCGCAGAAGATTTCTTAGAGGGCGGAAGTTTCGGACATTGTTGGAGCCAGTGGTTCATTTCACCGCAGTAGAAACAGGCTCCCTTCAAGCGTCTCTGGTCTCTCAAGGTTCCACCCAACTGCATGGGCTCCTCCGGGACCCTGGTAGGAGGTGGACTCAGAAGAGGGGTTTCAGGCATGACAACAACTTGAGAAGTACTTGATCGTTCCCTCCGTCTCTCTCTTACCCGCCGATCCAGTTTAATAGCTAACGTCATGGTCGCCTCTAGGGTGTCAGGAGTAGGATAACTGACTAATAAATCCTTAAGATGGTCAGACAACCCCACCCTAAACTGGCTTCTCAAAGCTGGGTCATTCCATCCAGAGGAAACACACCACTTTCTAAACTCAGCACAGTAATCCTCAACTGGACGGTTACCCTGCCGAATGTCTCTGAGCTGAGTCTCAGCTACAGCAGCCAAGTCAGGCTCCTCATATAATAGGCCTAAGGCCTGAAAAAATGCATCCACAGTCTGCAGGCTGGGGGAGTCAGGGGGTAACGAAAAGGCCCACTCCTGCGGATCACCTTGCAGCAAGGAAATAATGATTCCTACTCGCTGCTGCTCGGAACCCGAGGAGTGTGGACGTAAACGAAAATACAACCTCATGCTCTCCTTAAAGGAACGGAAAGTTTTCCGGTCCCCAAAAAATCGATCCGGCAACTTAACATGGGGTTCTAAAATAGGATTAGCTGTGGAGGGAGTGGCTACTGGTATAGTTTGTAGCCGCTCCTGATGTTGGAGTCTCTCGGCCAGGTTCTGGATCATATGCGCCATGCCCTGCACCTGGTCCGTGAGAACCCGCAACGGCTCCATATGGTACGGCCTGTGATTCTGTCACGACAGGGGGGAACACAAGGGAGAGTGAGCCCTGTCCTGAACCCCACCTCTTTCCCTGCCTACTTACAGTAGGAGCCCTAGGCGGCAACACCGTAACTTGGAGACGTTCCCTGTACTAAGTAAGTGCAGGGCAGGGAAGGGAACACAGGGATAGACACAAACGGACGGAACAAACACAATATAAGAAAGGTAAACAAGCCGGGTCAAATACAGGAGATCGCGTCAAATACCAGGGGGTCAAGAGAAGAGTAGTCTAAGTCCAAAATCCGAGTCAGAGTCCAAATAGCAAGATCAATATGGCAAGGTAACAAGCACTGGTCAAAGGTAGAACTAATCACAGGCATCTGAGTGAGGCAGTTGCCATCTTTAAATAGCCCACCCAGGATCATGTGATGTGGCCAGCATCACATGACCTGAGGCGGAGCAAGCTGTCCAAAAAATATGCAAAGTAGCCATGTGGTGTGATCAGCACCACATGGCTAAACCCAAACAGAGAATTAACTCATGAAGTGCTGGCTGACAAGACCAGCACTTCAATTCCCTATTGCTCGTCTCTAGGGGGGCGGAGAGGTCCGGCGATGTCGTGCAGAGGGAGCGCGACGCCGACCTCGCGTGACAGTATCAGTACATGGCAAGGTCCAGCAGATGCTTGGTGCTGATAGCATCCCTGCTTCTATCTAGGAAGAACTACACAGCCGTATAAATGCTATCACTGGGGGAAGGGGCAAGGGCATATTCCTTTTTTCCTACAAGAGAGGGCTAATAATTGTCCTACTGTAAATGGTCAGGAAGGAATTCTGCATCCTGAAAGTTTCTTTCTACAAATCTAAACTTTTTTGTGACTCTTCTCAACCTGTCTATGACTAGGCTTAAACAAGGAAGCTAGTGCTGGGAAAACATGACACTACATTAGAATTATAAAAAAAAAAGGTGAAAAATAAAATTTTGTTAATGGAAAGAAAATACAATAATAAATTAATAAAGGACACCAAGAAATTCAATAAGTGCATTTCTCATACTACTCTTTATTAAAGAAACATAGCAGGAAATAACCTAGACACAAAGAATATTTGCTAGATCTATGTCTTAATATTGGATAAATTCAAACAATATATCCAATAAACAATTTATACTAATCAGTAAATGTCATAAAAGATGGCAAATATGTTCTTTTTTTTTCCCCGTAGTTCTCCCTATAATAATAGAAAGAAAGCTATAACTATAATTTAAAGGTAACGTGTGTTGCAAAAATACCTAAAATACAGCAACTCATTCCGCAAAATATAAAACTTCAACTAGCTACACCAATTTAAAAAGAAAATTTGGGAAGGCAAAATAATGAATATATTCTTCTGGCCTCCTGACTTATGTGAGGCAGTGAAAGGACATTAAGTGAGATTCCAGATAACTATGTAGCCAGCACTGATTGATCACCCACTGACCATGAAGCAATATTTTATTACTTCTCAATAGTAGTACTATAGTGTGACATTTGTTATATTAATACAGCTACTGAGATACTTTATATAATGATTTCCGTACCTGCTTTATTTTTTAGTTACAGCAGAATTTTTTTTTTTTTTTGTGTCCTAAAGTTGAGCTCATATTATCTAATACTGACCAGAGTCTTCTAGCACCTTTTGGGTGCTGCCTGACACAATTTTTTATGTTTCAAGATTCTGTGCAGCATTTTCCTAGGAATTTTTGACCACATAGTGTGCTTTATTTTTTCTTGTTTTTTTTTTGTTTTTCTTGTTTTTTTTTTTTAATAGGAAAGTATGTACTCTAGCACCCAGGGGCGGATTGGCCATAGACATTACAGGGAAATCTCCCGGTGGGCCGATGCCCAGGGGGCCACCTGGGTCCTCACGGCTGGCCACTGGAAGTTTTTGGGGATGTGTTTTGTTATGGACTGTGGTATTTGGCTCTGTTGGGTGGTATAATGTGCCACAATATGGTATTGCTGGCCCTGCCTTCCATCAATTTGGACCCGACTTCAAAATGGGGCCACTTTTAGTATTTTTTCCAGGGCCACTTTAAGTCCCCAGTCCGCCCCTGCTAGCACCTGTCATTTTTGGTGTTTTTGTACTCCCCTGTAATGCCACTTCCTGCCATTTTTCTTTGGTGTTTTTATGCCTTATTTATTTATTATAGGAATGTTTGTAATCCACTCTAATATTAATGTATATTGGTACAAAAAATGTAATTGAAATATACAATTAAAGCCACAAACATTTTTCAAGCTATATGTCCATGGGAGGAAAATGCCAGACATGGAAGGAAAAAATGGCAGACCCAGATCATACTATGGTTTAAGAAAAAAGTGCCATTAATAAAAAAAAAATTAAAAAAAATGCCACTACAAAAAAAAGCCATAGACTTGCATGCAACTTCTGGAACTGGTGCTGAAAAAAACACAGCAAAATACTCACCAAAGACAGAAAACCCCATCAAAAACACTAGAAAAAAAAGTCTGACACCAGCCTTATTACTACATTTTGATACCATGTTTCCAGATTTATCTGAAATATTGGATTTTTTTTCTTTAACTGTAATTGTTCTTGAACTATTTTCAAGAAACAAGGATAAAAACAGAAGAGATAAAACATTACTGTTAGCAGACAGTAAGAGAAGAGAATTACTAACAAGACGCTAGCAGTAATAAATTGCAATCTTGGATCATTTTTGATGACTTGTGAAATGTTTTAATAATCACTTAACAAAATTCTACTGTAGTCGTCGTTTGCTAGTTTCTGCCCTTTCAGACTCGCAGCACTCTTGTTATCTGGGTAAATTCCATAGACGTGCAAATTAATATTTTCCATTATATAATATTAATTCATGTTAAGAGCAGGGCATCGATAGACCTTGGAACACCAAGATCCCTGATAACACGGTAACATGACTGAATTAGTCAATCTGATATCGCCTGCCAGGAAAAATTAATATGACTGTAAATAAATTTCAATCCACTTGGAGGATTTATATCATATTCTTATATTGTATAATATTCTAGATAATATATTATGGGCTAAAATAGCTTTTTTTCTTTCATGACATTATGAATCAGATAAGATTATATTCTATTTAATAGTTTGCTTACATACATTTTATATTTAAGGGAATGTGTCACCTATAATTTTTTCAGCCAGTTAAAACCACATAGTGACTCATTTTTTTTCTAATTTCTTTACATGATTATGGGGGCAGCCATCTTATCTGAGCAGCATTTAGAGATACACATTAGAGCAGCCACCATAGACCATAGGCATAATAGACTGGAGGCAGGGGCGTACATAGAAATCATTGGGCCCCATAGCAAGAATCTGAATGGGGCCCCTAACCCCGCCCACTACCCCGGCCCATCCCACATGCTGCCCTGGCTCCTCCCATGCCACACCTGCATTTGCCAATAAAGAAATGTATACATGAGCTACTGATTTACTTATTTTTTTAAATTAAGGAGACGTTATACTGAATGGGGGCCGAAGGATAGATTATACTGTATATTATACAGCATGGTGTAGGGATTATACTATATATTATTCAGCATGGTGTACGGATTATACTGTATACTATACAGCAT
Organism: Rhinella marina; assembly: GCA_900303285.1. NCBI lineage: Eukaryota > Metazoa > Chordata > Amphibia > Anura > Bufonidae > Rhinella > Rhinella marina. The sequence continues at coordinate 41,539 of ONZH01026846.1, forward strand.
GATGTAGGGATACTGTATACTATACAGCATGGTGTACGGATTATACTGTATACTATACAGCATGGTGTAGGGATTATACTGTATACTATACAGCATGGTGTACGGATTATAATGTATACTATACAGCATGGTATACGGATTATACTGTATATTATACAGTATGGTGTATGGATTATACTGTATATTATACAGCATGGTGTACAGATTATACTGTATATTATACAGCATGGTGTACGGATTATACTGTATATTATACAGCATGGCGTACGGATTATACTGTATACTATACAGCATGGTGTAGGGATTATACTGTATATTATTCAGCATGGTGTAGGGATTATACTGTATATTATACAGCATGGTGTACGGATTATACTGTATATTATACAGCATGGTGTACGGATTATACTGTATATTATTCAGCATGGTGTAGGGATTATACTGCATATTATACAGCATGGTGTACGGACTATACTGTATATTATACAGCATGGTGTACAGATTATACTGTATATTATACAGCATGGTGTAGGGATTATACTGTATATTATACAGCATGGTGTAGGAATTATACTGTATATTATACAGCATGGTGTACGGATTATACTGTATATTATACAGCATGGTGCAGGAATTATACTGTATATTATACAGCATGGTGTACGGATTATACTGTATATTATACAGCATGGTGTACGGATTATACTGTATACTATACAGCATGGTGTATGGATTATACTGTATACTATACAGCATGGTGTATAGATTATACTGTATACTATACAGCATGGTGTAGGGATTATACTGTATATTATACAGCATGGTGTACAGATTATACTGTATACTATACAGCATGGTGTACGGATTATACTGTATATTATACAGCATGGTGTAGGGATTATACTGTATATTATACAGCATGGTGTAGGGATTATACTGTATATTATACAGCATGGTGTAGGGATTATACTGTATATTATACAGCATGGTGTAGGGATTATACTGTATATTATGCAGCATGATGTACAGATTATACTGTATACTAAACAGCATGGTGTACGGATTATACTGTGTATTATACAGTATGGTGTAGGAATTATACTGTATATTATATAGCATGGTGTAGGGATTATACTGAATATTATACAGAATGGTGTACAGATTATACTGTGTATTATACAGCATGGTGTACGGATTATACTGTATATTATACAGCACGGTGTATGGATTATACTGTATATTATACAGTATGTGTAGGGATTATACTGTATACTATACAGTATGGTGTAAGGATTATACTGTATATTATACAGCATGGTGTACGGATTATACTGTATATTATACAGCATGGTGTACGGATTATACTGTATATTATACAGCATGGTGTACGGATTATACTGTATATTATACAGCATGCTGTATGGATTTTACTGTATATTATACAGCATGGTGTACGGATTATACTGTGTATTATACAGTATGGTGTATGGATTATACTGTATATTATACATTATAGTGTATGGATTATACTGTACATTGTACAGCATGGTACAGGGATTATAATATATACTGTACAACAAATGCATGGCGGTTACACCATGCCGGACAATATAACCCCTGCGCCACACTGTACAATATACAGTATATACACAGTAGAGGTATAATGTATATTGTCTGGCACAGTGTATGCATATACCCACACACACACACACACATACATACATACACATACATACACACACACACACACACACACATACACACACACACACACATACATACACAAACATAACACATAAAAACTTACAGTTACTTGTCCCTTGTCCTACCGCCACTCTGGAGGGGGCTGGGCCTTGGTCTTCTTCTTTCCCCTCTTTTGCCGCGCTGCACAGGTCCTTCCCTGTCCAGTAGCAGCAGTGCGGCATGAGGGAGGAGGCGGGGCCAGCTGGGAGCTCCTTAGAAACGTCTGTGTTGCGGCGGTGAGCGGGCCAGGAGAGGCCCGGAGCGCAGGCAGTGCGGGACGCACGGGACGGGACGCATCTTAATGATGCAGAGTAGGGGGTGGGGCCTCCCGTGTGCTCTGGGCCCCCCCTGTGCCGCAGGCCCCATAGCAGTGGCGTGGTATGCCTATATGGGCGGTACACCACTGACTGGCAGCAACTCATTGACTTGTATGAGAGAGTTTTCTAGGCATGATCTATAACCTGTGCAGAGGTGGAAGGAGATGGTAGATAAGTTGTGATATCAACTATTGTGAATGGTGGATCTTGTGTTATCTATGATATCTGTCATTGTAATCTTGCCTGTGATGATAGTGAGATGATTGCTGATAATTGGTCTGTACAGATCAAGAAGTGGTGCCCATATTTACACTTAAGGGTAAATTCACATGATCAGAATTGCATGCAGATTTTCCGTGCAAATTTGTGGATTTGATCATGTACATTGTATTGTATGAGAATTAGAAATTCTCATGCACATGGTTCGAATTTTGACCTACGGTGCGGAAATGGGGAAAATACACACTAAATCCGCTTGTAAATCCACACCAATTGATGCAGATTGACCAAACTGATTTGATTGCGAACACCTGCAGATTTTAGTGCGGATTGTCCGCACATTAATCCTAAATGTGTGCATTTACCCTTAGTGGCCAGTACAAAAACAGGAGCAGGATTTTAGGGTTTTCTTTTTAACTATTGAAACATTGAAAATTAAAATTAACATCACCAAAGATTCTTTAAGAATAAGTTTAACATAAAAACTTGATTTAGGTCATTTTCTGATGACACACTCCATTTTGAGATGGCTGTGGCAGTGGTTAGCCTTCCTTTAAATGTTCGTGCTAGCTGCTGTTTAGTTGCTGGGTATAGCGCAAGCTCTGTGCATTGGTAGTAGTATTTCTTGTATCATATTCTGCCTATATTTGTGTTGTTTATGTCTACCTTGGTACCTGTAGTCCTTCCTAGCCTGTTCATTACTGACCGCATCAAAGTTTGTTGTTGATTTAGTGTGTTAATAGTATGTTTGCAGAGTTTGTTTTTTCATGTGTCACTGGGACAGATCCTTCTTTTGGTTTTGCTGGGGTAGTACTGCTGATTATACCATATCTCTTCGTCACCATTCATCTGCTCTCAATCTGTATACAATCACCAGCTTTCACCTGTTCCATTGCCTGATACTGACTCGGGAAAGATGACAGTCTTGTGTACAACTGGTATTGTTACAGTTAGAGCATGTTATCTGATTTATCATAACAACATATACGATCCCACATGCTCTCCAGTGGAGATCCACCTGCCGGTCTACCAAATTAAGAGAAGATTCTTTCGGGTAGATCTTTTGTGCTATAAACCAAGCTGATAATGCAAGCAGTGCTAATGGAAATTTGAATGTCTACTTGGTCAGTGTGGGCAATGTTCCATAGTGGAAGATTACAGAAACCTGGCAGTGCTAGCTGTCCTCACTTATCAACATTATCGTAATTACAAACATGCGAGTTTTATATTCCTATTACCTGTTACGACCTTGTGGCTTAAACTACCTTTATAGATAAATAAATTAGAAAGGCTTATAAAAAAACAAACAAACAACAATTTATAAAGATGACATAATAGATAAAAGCTCAGATTCAAGTCCAGAGAGGAATCCAAACTTTTGACATCACAAACGATAATGGGTTGTAAGTTTCATAGACTTAAGCATGTATTACACTGCCCAATTTTTTTTTTAGCGATCATCTGGCAGTGTAAGGATCCATTCACACATCAGCAAATGTTTTGCAGTCCGCAAATTGCGGATCCGCAAAACACGGACATCGGCCATGTGCGTTCTGCATTTTGTGGACCGCACATGGTCGGCCCTGTGATAGAAATGCCTGTTCTTGTCCGTGGCTGCGGACAAGAATAGGACATGCTCTATCTTTTTTGTGGGGCCATGGAACAGAAGTGCAGATGCGGACACCACATGGTGTGCTGTCCGCATCTTTTGCGGCCCCATTGAAATGAATGGTTCCACACCGTATCGTATATTTGGACTTCTCCAAAGCATTTGACACTGTACCACATAAAAGGTTAGTATATAAGATGAGAATGCTTGGCCTGGGAGAAAATGTCTGTATGTGGGTAAGTAACTGGCTCAGTGATAGAAAACAGAGGGTGGTTATTAATGGTACATACTCAGATTGGGTCACTGTAACTAGTGGGGTACCACAGGTGTCAGTATTGGGCCCTATTGTCTTCAATATATTTATTAATGATCTTGTAGAAGGCTTGCACAGTAAAATATCAATTTTTGCAGATGACACTAAACTGTGTAAAGTAATTAACACAGAAGAGGACAGTACACTGCTACAGATGGATCTGGATAGACTGGAGGGTTGGGCAGAGAAGTGGCAGATGAGGTTTAACACTGACAAATGTAAAGTTATGCATATGGGAAGGAATAATGCAAGTCACCAGTACATACTGAATGGTAAAATATTGGGTAACTCTGACATAGAAAAGGACCTAGGAATTTTAGTGAACAGAAATCTAAGCTGCAGAAACCAGTGTCAGACAGCTGCTGCCAAGGCCAATAAGATAATGGGTTGCATCAAAAGAGGCATAGATGCCCGTGATGAGAACATAGTCCTGCCACTTTACAAATCACTAGACCATCAGACCACACATGGAGTACTGTGTACAGTTCTGGGCTCCTGTGAACAAGGCAGACATAGCAGAGCTGGAGAGGGTTCAGAGGAGGGCAACTAAAGTAATAACTGGAATGGGTGGACTACAGTACCCAGAAAGATTATCAAAATTAGGCTTATTCACTTTAGAAAAAAGACGACTGAGGGGAGATCTAATAACTATGTATAAATATATCAGAGGTCAGTACAGAGATCTCTCCCACGATCTATTTATCCCCAGGACTGTGACTGTGACGAGGGGACATCCTCTGTGTCTGGAGGAAAGAAGGTTTGTACACAAACATAGAAGAGGATTCTTTACGGTAAGAGCAGTGAGACTATGGAACTCTCTGCCTGAGGAGGTGGTGATGGTAAGTTCACTAAAAGAGTTCAAGAGAGGCCTGGATGTATTTCTGGAGTGTAATAATATTACAGGTTATAGTTACTAGAGAGGGGTCGTTGATCCAGGGAGTAATTCTGATTGCCTGATTGGAGTCGGGAAGGAATTTTTTTCCCTAAAGTGGGGAAAACTGGCTTCTACCTCACAGGGTTTTTTTGCCTTCCTCTGGATCAACTTATAGGAAAACAGGCCGAACTGGATGGACAGATGTCTTTTTTCGGCCTTGTAAACTATGTTACTATGTTACTATGTTACACCCTATCCGCAAAATTGCGGAACAGATGTGGACCCATTTATGTGGACGTTTGAATGGACCCTAATTCTGCCGCCAATTGCCCTATGAATGAGCAAATGCTCAATCTTCTGGCAATCCAAATCTTTTGGCATGTTAAAAAATTACTCACCAAAAAAAAACACCACACAAAAAAATACAAATACGTTCTTTATTTGATAATAAATAATTACACAATCATAAAAAGTATATAATTCTATACAAATAGCAGCTTACAGACCAGGTGGATACTGTGGAAAATGAAGACTCTACATCTGCGCCTACACCTATGTCCCAATTAGCATATATTGGGCAACGGTGCAATATTCTGTCAAAGTCTAGCTAATAATGCAATATAGAGACTAATCTATACACTAAAATGAATATAAATAGATTTGCATAACTGTTGTTGATCACACTAACACTGCATCACTTAACAGGGATCAACAACCCAAAATCTAGCAGAGTGACTATACAGCAAATGACAGGACAAACCTGACAACATAATCAATAGTGTGCATAGAAGCAGACAATTCTAAAATAAAGCACATCAGACAAGGCACATACAGTCCCAGAGACCAGGAGAGTCGGTAACCCCGATCGTGGTGCCTAATAACAATCTGCCGCCGGCAAACCACTATACAGCATGGGGACAAGTGATGGCATAGTGATCGTTCCTTCCCATGCTGAGGAGTTGATTGCTGCATGAAATAGCAGCATTCTCTTCCACAAGTCAGTAGACGATTGCCGGGAGGGATTGCTTCTAGGGGCGGATTAGGAACTTAAAGTGGCCCTGGAAAAAATGCTAAAAGTGACCCTGTTTTGTAGACAGATCCAAATTGATGGACGGCAGGGCCAACACAATTACGCAGGGCCAGCAATACCATATATCACCCCCGCAGAGCCAAATTTCACAGTCCATCACAAAATACTGCCACCAGCAGCACAAATTAAATCCCCAAAAACTTCCACGACAGGCCGTGAGGAGGGCTCAGGTGGCCCCTTTGGCATCAGCCCACCGGGAAATTTCCCTGTAAAGTCTATGGCCAATCCACCCCTGAACGCTTCCCTCCCGACAATCGTCTGCCACATCGGGCTGTGTAATACTGCCTTTACACCACTGTGTCCCATTGCCAGTATCTAACTAACAATTTAAATTTATAGAGATTACAATAGAGAAAATTGGTTATTGTATTCAATTGAAGATTAAAATACCAGTAGTAAAATGCTCCATTTATGTGTAGCACATGTGTCTGAGGAATACCATCCAGCATACATACAGAAAAGAACGCCAATTCATTTTGAATTACATTATCAACCTACGTATCAGACAAAGTACAAAGTCAAATCATTGGATTGTATTTTAACGCAGAGCAGAATCTTTTTCTTGTAATATCATAAAACAGCACCTGTCGTTTGCAATAAAAGGCAGCAGAATGAACTTTGTCTGATGCCATCAAAAGCAGGGTGACCAGTGTGCTGAAGTTAAAACCAAACTTTTAACCTGAGGTCTGTGCTGTTTTCTGACTTTCTGAAATACAAGCAATTGATGGTCTGTGTATACAGTTTTGTTGCACAAAACACATAAACCTGTAATGGAGTTAATTTTATTCATTGCACCATCATATTCCACAATACATCTTCATCACATACAGTACAGACCAAAAGTTTGGACACACCTTCTCATTCAAAGAGTTTTCTGTTTTTTCATGACTATGAAAATTGTAGATTCACACTGAAGGCATCAAAACTATGAATTAACACATGTGGAATTATATACTTAACAAAAAAGTGTGAAACAACTGAAAATATGTCCTATATTCTAGGTTCTTCAAAGTAGCCACCTTTTGCTTTGATTACTGCTTTGCACACTCTTGGCATTCTCTTGATGAGCTTCAAGAGGTAGTCACCTGAAATGGTTTTCACTTCACAGGTGTGCCCTGTCAGGTTTAATAAGTGGGATCTCTTGCCTTATAAATGGGGTTGGGACCATGAGTTCTGTTGGGCAGAAGTCAGGTGGATACACAGCTGATAGTCCTACTGAATAGACTGTTAGAATTTGTATTATGGCAAGAAAAAAGCAGCTAAGTAAAGAAAAACGAGTGGCCATCATTACTTTAATAAATGAAGGTCAGTCAGTCCGAAAAATTAGGAAAACTTTGAAAGTGTCCCCAAGTGCAGTCGCAAAAACCATCAAGCGCTACAAAGAAACTGGCTCACATGAGGACCGCCCCAGGAAAGGAAGACCAAGAGTCACCTCTGCTGCGGAGGATAAGTTCATCCGAGTCACCAGCCTCAGAAATGGCAGGTTAACAGCAGCTCAGATTAGAGACCAGGTCAATGCCACACAGAGTTCTAGCAGCAGACACATCTCTACAACAACTGTTAAGAGGAGACTGTGTGCAGCAGGCCTTCATGGTAAAATAGCTGCTAGGAAACCACTGCTAAGGACAGGCAACAAGCAGAAGAGACTTGTTTGGGCTAAAGAACACAAGGAATGGACATTAGACCAGTGGAAATCTGTGCTTTGGTCTGATGAGTCCAAATTTGAGATCTTTGGTTCCAAACACCGTGTCTTTGTGCGATGCAGAAAAGGTGAACGGATGGACTCTACATGCCTGGTTCCCACCGTGAAGTATGGAGGAGGAGGTGTGATGGTGTGGGGGTGCTTTGCTGGTGACACTGTTGAAATTGAAGGCATACTGAACTAGCATGGCTACCACAGCATCTTGCAGCGGCATGCTATTCCATCTGGTTTGCGTTTAGTTGGACCATCATTTATTTATCAACAGGACAATGACCCCAAACACACCTCCAGGCTGTGTAAGGGCTATTTGACCAAGGAGGAGAGTGATGGGGTGCTACGCCAGATGACCTGGCCTCCACAGTCACCAGACCTGAACCCAATTGAGATGGTTTAGGGTGAGCTGGACCGCAGAGTGAAGGCAAAAGGGCCAACAAGTGCTAAGCATCTCTGGGAACTCCTTCAAGATTGTTGAAATACCATTTCAAGTGACTACCTCTTGAAGCTCATCAAGAGAATGCAAAGCAGTAATCAAAGCAAAAGGTGGCTACGTTGAAGAACCTAGAATATAAGACATATTTTCAGTTGTTTCACACCTTTTTGTTAATTCATAGTTTTGATGCCTTCAGTGTGAATCTACAATTTTCATAGTCATGAAAAAACAGAAAACTCTTTGAATGAGAAGGTGTGTCCAAACTTTTGGTCTGTACTGTACATCGGTCACTGTCCCTATTTGGGTTCACAATGTAAATTCAATAATGCTAAAAAAAGATTGGTCCATGTGCAAAATGTTTTGAATTCATGTGACATGCTGATTGATAAGTCCTCTCACGTGGAGCACATACACTGTGCATTTTCCCCTATTTATGGTTGGTATTGTGGCAAATGTGCAGTGTCCCTCTGCAGGGCAATGGTACATTGCTAAAGGGATTCCAGATGTGCTTTATGGTATATATGCATTTATCCTGTGTAAAAGGCAGTTAATTGTCCATACCAACCAGTTGCTAGGTGGGGCTAATACTACCGTCATCAATGGGAGAAGTTAGGTCAGAGTAGTCAGTACATGTCTAGACAGTGAAGTGAGCAGATGCAGGGAGAGAACTCTGTTATCAAACCAGCCAGGGAACAACAAAAATGTAGAACAAAGTAAAGAAAAAGACAGAAGCAAACTTTACACAGCATACCAGTGTCAAGAGGAGGTGTGAGTAGAAGCTCTGCATAGATAATTTGCCTAAAAAAATCCAATATATTTACTCTTTCTCCAGTGCCGTCCTCTGCACTGGTTCTGGCAGTACATGCCATATATACGACACAACCCTTTTTAAGCTTATTTCAGGCAACATTTTTTTTTAAAATGACCCTCCCCTGCCCCCAAAATAGGGACCAAAAGTTAACAAAGACACGAAAAAAGATTTTTTTTGAAGTGTATTATAAATACTTTCAGATAACAGCCAAGAAAAATGGAGCTAAAATAGAGCATTTTTTTTTTTCAAAAACAGCTATGAGGAAAAACACCTGAAGGCCAGGTCCACACCAGTATATTATGGATGTACACTATTATGCCTCTGTATTTCAGAAGAGTGTCCCAGCCCGACCATGAATTTACTCAGAGTATCGTAGGAATCTACAATGCTGTGAGTTCAGAACAGTTAAACCTCATCAGGCCACACATCTGAGATACAGATGACTAATGCTGCCACAATAAAATCTTGTCAACCTGGCCTAAATGTTTTCCTAAACATCTAATAAAACTTTCAATTAGGTGGAGTCTCTTCTTGCAGCTAATAAACCTGTTGTTTTATCTTCAAATATACTTTTAGTTACTGTACGTGCCATAATATATATATATATATTTAAAGTAGTTTACTTAATATAATAATCTGAACAAGAGACTCTCTTCACTTCTCTTCAAAATGTCAATCAATAGTAAATCATTTGTTGCTAAATGCCTAGTATAAACCTATTAACCTGTGTGCAGTACAGCTAGTGTGTAGCTAATTATTTTCCTGGAAAATGGGTTAATTGTAATGTGACCATCGATCGTGTGCATTTCTAGTTGGCTGTATGTGAATATACCTGCGGTCTGCAAATTAAATCCACAAAACACAGATACCGGCTGTGTGCCTACCGCATTTTGTGGAACAGAACAGCTGGCCCCTAATAGAACAGTCCTATCCTTGTCCGTAATGTGGACAATAATAGGACATGTTCTTTTTTTTTTTTTTTGTGGAACGGCCATGTGGACAGGTGATAAATATTTTGGCTTGAATAGCCCCTTAAAGAGTAACTAAACCTTAATATAAACTTTTAATATGTTAATGTCCTAATAAAACTATCTCTAATATACTTTATTAATGAATTTTCTATTTTTATTACACTTTTTCCTACCTTAAGAGCACCCTTCACTGTGTGCTTAAAACTCAGTTCTCTGTACACCACTGACAGTTGACAGGAGTGCATATTGCTGCTCCTGCCTGTGCTCCCCGGAGTTTTACTACCGTATTTTTCGCTTTATAAGATGCACCTGATGATAAGAAGCACCCCAGATTTTAGAGTAGGAAAATAAGAAAAAAATATTTTTCATCACACCTCATATCAGATCCTCACATCGGACCCCCCCATAAATTTCAGGACATCACATCAGACCCTAATATCAGCCTTCCATGTCAGACCCCCATATCAGCCCTCCATGTCAGAACCCCATCAGCCCTCCATGTCAGAACCCCATCAGACTTCAGATCAGCCCTTTCAGATCCCCATCCGACCTCAGATCAGCCCACCCAGCCCCCATCAGACCTCAGATCAGCCCACTCAGCCCCCATCAGACCTCAGATCAGCCCACTCAACCCCCATCATCCCTCAGATCAGCCCACTCAGCCCCCATTATCCCTCAGATCAGCCCACTCAGACCCCCATCAGACCTCAGGTCAGCCCACTCAGCCCCATAAGAATAAAATAAAAAACTCTCTTACCTCTTCTGTGGTGTGGCTCCGCTCCCGGTCCAAGGTGCTCCTCTGTCTTCTCCTGCCGGCGCTGTACTGTCACCTGACTATGTGCAGCGTCAAGTCTTAGTGAGTGCACTATGTCCTGACACTGTACAGGGTCAGGACAGTGCAGCACCGGAGAAGAGAAGGGAGCCCCGGACCTGGAGTGGAGCCGCGGTGCAGGAAGGTGAGTATCTGAAGTGCTTTCCAGCACCTAATGCATACTAGTGAGCGCTTCCATAATGGAAGCGCTCACTAGTATTCGCTTTAAAAGACACACGGCCATTTCCCCCCTACTTTTGGGGAAAAAAAGTCTTATAAAGCAAAAAATATGGTGACTCTTGGCAGAGCACATGGGTACCCTGTACCCATGTGCTATGCCAGGATTAGCTGAGTGAAGCGAGCTCCTGCCTTCTCCTCTAAGCTGAGAGAAATGCATGTGAGCGGGTGCCATAGTCATTGGGTACCTGCTGTTTTATACAACAGACTCTCGGAGGCATTGTCTGTGATCAATGATAATGCCGATCACCTACATTTAACCCCTCAGATGCCATGGTCAATTGCAACCACTGCATCTCAGTAGTCTTTCCTCAGGAACACTGCACCCAGGGGCGTAGCTATAGGGGAAGCAGGGGAAGCAGCTGCTTTGGGGCCCAGACCTACAAGGGGCCCCCCTCAGGAGGGAGACTAATTGATTTTATTGTCAGGGCCCCCTCAATAGTATTATACAATGACATTATATACACTATAGAAAACGGATGGAGTGGCTGTCAGGCCTTGTCTGGGAGAGCTCAGTCTTGACTAGTCACTAGAGTGAGGGTTGCATGTGAGTTGTGGGTTGGGAAGAAGTTTCTGGGGGGGCCCCTTTCAAAAATTTGCTGTGGGGCCCAGTTAGTTGTAGTTACGCCACTGACTGCACCTCCAGGGCACAAACGTCTCCCAACACCCAGATCAAGGATGCTGTTGAGTTGGCATCCTCAGACCCTCTGAAGGATCCAAGGTCTGGCACAACAATGTTTCTATGAAGCCCTGCCTGTGGCAGAGCTACCGTCTTTAGAAACATAGTGAATTTCTCATAGACTGCAATGTTAAATCATTGCAGTCTGTGGAGGAAGTTATCAGATGACCCCTACAGGGACCGTACAGGGAAAAAAAGTTTTATAAGGTTTTTAAAAATACAAACAAATAGAAAATGTAAAAGTTGAAATCACTACTCTTTCTCAATATTAAAAATAAAGTAAATAAACAATAAAAATAATCATCATTCATCATGCGGTACTGTTAAAATACCAAAATAATCATCCCATGTGGCATAACGAAGAAAAAGTCAAAATGGATGATTTGCCTTTTTTGGTAGCTTTGTGTCCTCTAAAAAATTGAATAAAAGTGATTGAAAAGTCATACATACTCCAATGAAAACTACAGATCACCTCACAAAAATAAGCCCTTACACAGCATTGTAGACTAAAAGATTATGGGGGCACATTATGGCGATGCAAAGAAAAAAATCTGGTTTTTCAATTTTTTGTTCAAAGAAAAACCATATAAATGTGGTATTACTGCCCCACAGAATAAAGGTAAGAGGTCAGTTTTTCCACATTGGGAATGCCGTAAAATGAAACTCATAAAACTATGTCAGAATTATTATTTTTTTGTTTGCAATTTTATCCAATTTGGAATTTTTTTTCCAGCTTCCCACTACATTATATGCAATATTAAATTATGCCATTAGAAAGTACGAAAGGACCCACAAAAAACAAGCCCTCATACGTCTTTGTGAATGGGAAAATTAAAAAAAATATGGTTCTAGGAAGGCAGGATCAGGAAGGGGTTACATTTATTGGTTCCTTATTTGTAAACATAAGAATAGCAAAAAAAAAACCAAAAAAAACCCACAAAAATGTTTATTTAGTTACTACCTTTAGTCCAGACTATAAATCAGTAATGCAATGTTTACCAGCTGTTTATGTAGGTTAAAGAGGGCCTGTCACCCCATTAATAAATGTAAAGTACTTATCTGAATCAATTGAGTTTAGAGCTTTTTATTTTCTAGCCCTCCCACTCCAGACATCCTGAAGTCTCTGTTGCTGAATACATATATCGATCACTGCTTTATCAAGTGAGTGGCGACCCAGAGTCTTCACTCAAGGGTGACTTATTTTCTTACCTCTGACCTTCCTCCATTACTATTTGCTAGCCGCTCAACCCTGGTTATAATAAATTGATTCTTTATATCATCTATTATTTTAAAGCAGTTCTCTAAATGTAGTAGAGAGACTGCATTTGAGAGTCAGTGAAGCTTTCTCTTACTGCATATGTACTCCTTTGTTCACTACGACGGGGAACGTGAGCTGGAGACCTGCAAACAAACACACCCTGGATGTTCTTCTCCAAGAAGTGTCACACACAGAAATACTTCATCAACAAGATGTTCTGGATGTGTTTTCACTTCCTTTCTTTATTCTGGTTTTATATAATACGTAAAATACAGTGCCCCTTTACCACTATGATATACAATATCTGTCTGCAGGCCTGTAACTATGTAAACATGTGACTGCTTGGAACCTCATTTACTCCTAGAGAATTATCTACCGCTTCTACAGACATCATTGTTGGTATAACCTCTGTGCTATGATACTATCCCAGGTTGAGCAAACAGGACTAAAGCAGCTCATGAGAAAACCCTCCACACTGCTTAGAAGTTAAGGCATTTTGAATGTTATCTACAGTGCATTCGGGAAAATCTTCAGACCCTGAGATGTTGCAGCTTTGTGCTAAAATAAAATAAAAGAAATAATTTTCTCCCCATCGTTCTGCACTCAATGCTCCAAAATGAGAAAGCGGTAACTGAATATTGGAAATCTTTGCTAAGGAAGAGCTAAAATCTTGCATTGCCATAAGTATTCAGACCCATTACTCAGGACTTAGTTGAATCACCTCGGGCAGTGATTACAGCCTCCAGTCTTCAATGGGATAGCTTGTTCCTATATACTTGAATAGGAAGGAGCCGTCCCATTGAAGTGAATGGGATGGCTTGTAATTACACCTTAAACAATGAAGGGAAGGCTGCACTCATATGGAGTGAGGCTTTCTCTTCAAATAGCTGATTGGGGTGTCGGACCCCGCCAATCTCATATTGATGACCTATCATGATTAAAATCTTGGAAAACCCCTTTCACAATTATGGATGCCTCTGTCCTCTTGGGAACTTTAAATGCAGTAGAATTATTTGCACCCTTCTCCAGATCTGTGTCTCCACTTAATTTTGTCTCTGAGCTCTACAGGCAGTTTGTTTCTCCTCATGGCTTGGTTTTGCTCTCATATGAAATGTCAATTGTGAGACCTTATATAGACAGGGGGTTTCTTTCAAAATCATGTCCAATCAACTGAATTTATCACAGGTGGACACCAATCAAGATGTAGAAACATCTCATAGAAGATCAAGAGAAATGGGAGGCCCCAGATTTCAAGAGTCATAGTGTCGGACTGGGGTGCCTAAGACCCACCATTAAAATTCATTCTGAGGGTCCACTATGCAGCTACATGCAAAAACTACCTGCTCACAAAGTGCTCGGCAACAATAAAGCTCTCAGGGTAATTGATTATAGGGGGTTCCTGTAACAACTTTGAGAAGGTAAGTCAGCCTCCTTTTGTATCTAGAAGTCATGTCCGCCACCTGGTGCAATATACCGTAATAGTAAACCCAGTAGTTTTTAAATAATCTACCCAGTTTTTTAAAAGGATATAGGCTTGTTAAGATGCCCCCATGACTGGGGCCCACTTTTGTCAGGGGCCCACCAGGGGATTTACCTATTCCCCTGCGGGCCAATCCGAGCCTCGTCTACATACTTATGTTCATATGAGATTTTAGTTTTTCCCTAAATTTGCAAACATTTCTAAAAAAAAATTCTCATTAAGCGGGTTTGGGTGCAGAATGATGGGGATTTTTTTTTTTTAGCACAACATAACAAAATTTGAAAAAAGTGAAAAGGTCTGAAGACTTTCTGAATGCACTGTATTTCTAAGGTTTACCCCAGCTTGTATATTTGAGAACATGTTTTGCTGGAGTTGTTTATCTAACATAAATATTCCACCTCGTTAATGATGACCTAGGGAAACTTAAAGAATATGGTCAGAGTGAACCCAGGCTGGAGCAACCCTAAACCGATGGCTTCACTTGAGAATAATGTTAGAGATTCAGAGTAGTACAGTATGGGAGCGGCAATTCATGTGCCATGTAGAAGATTCTTACACAATATATATGCTGCATATACGTAAACTGAATTGCAACATTAAAAAAACTTGAAATTTATTTAGTACAGCAACAAAATAAATTACATTAAACCCTGCATGTCTGGTTTAACAAAGTATGAGTCATGTACTCATGGCCCTACTTAGTCATAACTCCTACCACGTTAGGAAATACGTTTTAGACTACCAGAATAACTCTGTATAACCATTGGATAATTATCAGAACTCCATAATATTAAAAAGCTATGTGACCAGAATGCTGTACTGGAGTAAGGTTGGTTGAGCCTCCATATCAACTCTTAGACCTACACCCCAACAAACTTATCACATGTTGACCAAAGTCTGTGAAAGTAAAGGCCCTTTTACACGGGCCGATGTGTCTCCCTGCCCGAGCGCCGATCAGCGATATCGGCGCTCGGGCAGGGAGCCTTTACACGGCCCGATGAATCGAGCGCCGGGCCGCACGAGTGATCGCTGTATCACTCGTGTGGCCGGGAAGCTCCATACTGTCAGGCGCACATCGCCTGTTTACACAGGCCGATGTGCGCCCGACAGATTGGATCTTTTGTAGAAACCAAAAGATCCAATCAGCCGACGAACGAGTGTTTTGCTCGTTCGTCGGCTGATTAGGGCCACTTTTACACAGGCCGATTATCGGCACTAGCGTTCCTAGGAACGATTTTTCGGCCGATAATCGGCCCGTGTAAAAGGACCTTTATGTAGAATGGCAAGCAAATAAATACTTTAGTCTACAAAAGGCTGGATAGGATTCCCAAAATAGCCATCAGGAATGGTTGAGGTCCCCTAGATCAGTGATGACTAACCTCTGGCACTCCAGCTATGGTGAAACTATGACTCCCAGCATGCTCCATTGATTTCTGTGGAGTTCTGAGAACAGCCAAGCATGTGTGCATCTTGGGAGTTGTAGTTTTACCACAGATAGAGTGCCGGAGGTTAGCCCTAGATTGCGAGTTGGTTAGTAATCTGGCCCTGCCAAAACCAGGGCTATTTTGACATGTTGGTGGACCCAGTGTTAAGATTTCATGTGTGCCCCTTCCCCCTGAACATTGCTCATTATTTTTGTATGTCTTCAAAGTATTAGAGGCAGTTTTTGGACATCTTAATGGGAAAGTTTTGACTCAAATATGACATCTTCTCTGACTAGAGATGTTTAAATTGTTTTTAGATGTTTTTTTATGTCTATCTAATTCAGATTGCCATGACTCCAGCCATGACTAAAAACACCTGCTGCTGCCCTAAATGCTGTTCATGCTGATGGACCATTAATGCGGATGCTATGTTGCAGAGCTCCCCAAAATGCTGCATATCATCAGTAAATAAATAATAGGGCCACATAGATAGTGACCCTAAAATAATACAGCATGAAAATGTCCCCCACAATAATAAGGCCAAACTGTTAAAAGCAGTAATAGTCCCCAGATCCCAGAATAAATACAAACTCTAGGACCCCATAAACAGAACTCAGAAATTAATACATACCTCAGAGTTGACCCCAGATGAAGAAACCCCTAAATAAATATGTCCCTTAGAATTACAGAGCTCAGATTAGACACTCTAAACACATACAGACCCCAGACCAGACTCTCAAATTAAATATGGACCCACACCAAGCACTTTACACAAATATAGACCCCAAAATACAGACCCCCTTCAAACAAATATAGATACAACAGTTAACGCTCTTCTCTGTGGAACCCTAGCAATATTCTCTGGCTTCAGGACCTGTACAGACCTGGTCCTGTGACAGGGGTAGACTAGGAACTTAAAGTGACCCTGGATAAAAAAATAAAATAAAAGTAGCCCCATGTTGTACTCAAATGGACAGAAGACAGGCCCAATATAAGTAGGCAGTATCAGCAACACTGTAGTGCAGCGCAAAAAAACCACCCCAACAGAACCAAATACCACCCCTGACCTGAGGACTGCAATACAGTTGAATGCAGGAGGGCACTTACTTCTACCAGCCAGGTGCATAATTACCAGATAAAGTGAGGAGGGCTTGGCTGGCCGCGAGGAGTGTCATGAGGAGATTTGGGTGGCTTGAGTGAGGAGTATTGCTGGTCTCTTTCTATTTTACCAGGCTTGCTTCCCTTTCCACTCCTCCCTATGTAATGGTAAATACAAAGCATGGAGCCGATGTCAAATTACACTTGTAGATTGGAAAGGAAAGACAAAAAGAGAGAAAAAATCAATAATAACAAAGAAAAAGAAAGTTTGGATATGTACCTCATGTTCCCATTGATTCGTTTCTTATAATTCAAGAGGCTTCAGTGCACATTATTTACTACATACTTGAGTTACACTCATAGTCCCAACAGTCCATTAGAGAACCATTTATCAAGTGTATGTGCTCCTATTGTAAAGGGGGGATGCCAATGAGCTCTTAACAAGCTCTGCCTCTAATATCACCAGATGTATGGTAGCTCTCCTATAAGTCAGTGTTCGAATTTTTAAAAGGTCTTGAGACACGACTTGGATAATATTAAAGCCAGCACCTAATCTGCAGACGGCTGTTTCGGGGTGATTGCCCCTCATCAGTGCAGAGCAGAGAGTAGTGGCTTAACTGAGCGAGAGGCCTAGGTCAGGATTCGGGGAATACAATATCTCCTTATGGAGAGGGCCTTAAACGGAGGACATGTGGAGGGTATTTATCCCCTTTGATCAAATGCCTCCAAATCATACATGAATTTACTTTTCCTTTTGGAAATATTTAAAACTCCGTAGTAACTCAACATCTTATTCTAAGCATGAATAGTAGGCATCACCTGTCTAATATCTGATCCCTATATCGTATGCCTGGTATATGATCTTTGTATATATGCAATAACAATTATGCAACAATAATGTGATTGCCGCCTGTTCCTCAGCTGTACTCAATTATGGTCCTCCTACATGTTATCTTAATATATTAATCTGCACCCCAAAACATAGCAGTTGCGAGTGGTGCACTTCGGTCTACCTCTATTTTCTATACCATATAGACTGATTTGTCTATTCGATTTAAAATCACTGACTATGACTTTTTGGACTTCGTGCATCTATACCAGTGAGCTGGGATTTTGTTTCTCTGTTGTATGGTGTATTATTTCATTCTTTGGATTAATATAATAGGAATTAGAAAAGCTGGAGCATGCCACATGTTTTCTCAGAAGTATGTATGTGGATGATATGACAGGATCCAAAGTGTACACTTTTTTATTTATTTTTAGAACATGGCCTTGGTCTCTATTAGTTTGGGGATGGCTTTGAATTTAGGGGTTGTCACTTAACAAGCAGCTGTCTTACCATAATACAACCAAAATCTGATAAATGCAACATATCAACTGAAAGAATTAGGTTAAAATGGTCAAATAATTTCTACGCAGTATTATTACATGCACCAATTTGCTCTATACTTGTCACTTGCAATGAAGGTTTGATGATAATTATGGAGCACCACCCTCTCTCTGAGAAACTTTCTTTAACTCCCCCAGGTATTGCACAACATGCATGTTAATACAGCAAGAAGTAAAATGACATGATTACATTCCCTTTTCAGGTTTTATGATGGGTGTGCAAAGACTTCCTTATAATTACAGAGACATTTATGTGCATGGTCTGAAACGTGCTAGGCTGTGATTGATCCTTCCTTTATCTCCAACCTATAATAGTCTTATCAATGCACTAGAGAGCTGGTCTAATGACCAATTTAGACCATTTGGGACTGAATGTTGGCACAGTTTTGTGACCTTTAAGACCAGGACAGATCCCAGCTGATGATGCATCTATCTATCTGACGCACTGGATTTTTTTCATGGGTGCAGTCAGTGGCATAATTTGAAAGACATTTGTTACACAGATTTTCTTCAGTGGGCATCAACCTAAGTGTTGTGATCTCATCAAAAGTCACCACTTCCAGCCGCATCATTGGGCAAGTTTATTGTTCATGGATGGAGATGTCATCAGGTGTATTTTAGAGTCAGAGAGCTCCAGTACAATGTCACTTTTTTGGCTGCCAGGACATGATGTGACGCTCTAAAAAAAGGGCCCTACAAAGCCCTCCTCTGCAGCTTTAACCAACAACTTTACACCCAATGTTAGTTATAACATGAGGAATAGAGATGCAATTGCTGCAGAGAAATGCCTTGGGCACTGGTAGCTGCCATGGTAGTGTTTTTGTTTATTTTTGTAATATTCTTTTTTATTATTTTCTCACAATTTAACAAAACATTACAGTAAAACGACCAGTCATTTCTCATCAAAGAGAAAAAAAAGAAAAAAATTCCCTTATTCCTCATTCAGGGTCATTTTACACAGCTATCCCCCTATCCTTACTGGCCAATTTATCTTTCCTGG
This sequence comes from Rhinella marina, assembly GCA_900303285.1. Taxonomy (NCBI): domain Eukaryota; kingdom Metazoa; phylum Chordata; class Amphibia; order Anura; family Bufonidae; genus Rhinella; species Rhinella marina. The sequence continues at coordinate 60,994 of ONZH01026846.1, forward strand.
GTCTGTCACGTGGAGCCCACCCTGTGACTATACCCTCATTAGCTGAATACGTTGGAAGACCTCAAAGTGCCACATGGCTGCCTTTGAATGTACCACTCTCCACTGTCAATGTGGAAGGAGATATCAATTTATCCATTTCCTGTCTCGTCAAACATTTAAAGGGGTTTTACGAGAATTTACTACTGATGACCTATCCTCAGGATAGGTCACCAGTATCTGATCGGTGGGGGTCCGACACCCGAGAACCCTGCCGATCAGCTGTTTGAGAAGGCACCGGCTCTCCCATGAAATCCCATAAAATCCTGGAAAACCCCTTTAAGGAGGAGGTCTCAGTTGCATATGAATCATCAAGTCTCGCACCTAGATCCATACTTGTTGTACTTGATTACATTCCCAAAGCCATGATATAGATCAGTACCAGTCACATGACACTTAGGACAGACAGCTTGTCTGTCCTTGAACTAGCCCATTTAAGGCATAAATTGCCCTATGTATGATACGAAATTCAATATCTTTCCACATTTAACTATGAAAATGCATTCTTTAAGATGTTTAGTATCTCTCTCCACCCCCACGCCCTGCTATCTTCAGTTGTATTAACCATTTCTTAAAACAAAGCCAATTTTGCTCCCGACAATTCCTTCCTGAGAGAACAGTAAATAGAGATCTGTTGCATATAACAGTCGCTCTCAGGCATTATAGACTACTTCCCGACTTATATCCCTTAATCAAGATTGCAGGAAATCGCTTAGCTGATATGCCTGAAGCCAATACAGTTCAAAAAATAAGTATAAAACACTTCCTCTGTTGTAAGCCATCGTTTTTGTATGGGGGACATGAGATGGTAGACTGTCCGAACACCTCTTAGTCTCCATTCTTGAAAGAGGGGATTTCGTACCCTTGCTGGAAACTCGGGATGGCCCTATAGAGGTAAATATTTAGAAATCTTGACAGATAGGCCCAATTTTTTCTGGATGGCTTTCCAAGTAAGTATGGTGTCTCTCAATACCACACTTAATCTCAAATTATTTTCCAAGGATGTCAAAGAGGTATGTAAGAGCGCACTCAGCTCCCAAGGTGAATACAAGTTTTCTTCTAGATCAATTGAGGAATATCTACTTGTTGGCTTGATGACATGTCGCCTCAAACAGGCGAAATTATAAACTCGACACCCACCGAGGCCATAAGGTTTTTCAAAGATATTCTCATTTTTGTACCTCGTCAGAGGAAAGAAGTCATCACCTTCTGTAATTTAATAACATCAAAATGTTTCAACACCATGAGTATCATCTGTAATGGGTATAAAAGTTTAGAGATACACATCATTTTAATTAAGTGGCATCTCCCCATTAAGTTGTATCAAGTATCTAGATAATGGTTGTAGTGCAAGATTAAACAGGGATGATAGGGGGCTTCCCTGTCTCGTTCTGTGTTGTAGGGGGAAAGATATTGATAGAAAACCGGATATGTATACCCTTGCTTGTGGATTGGAGAATAGGCCTCTAACATACGTGCAAAAGGTAACCTTAAGCCTTCATTTACACGACCGTATTTTATTTCCATGTCCGTTCCGATTTTTTTTGCGGACTGTATGCGGAACCATTCATTTCAATTGGTCCGCCAAAAAAAGGTCAGTTTCCGTATGTCCGTATTTCCGTTCCACAAAAAAGATAGAACATTTCCTATTCTTGTCCATTTTGCCGACAAGGATAGGCATTGTTACAATGGATATGCAAAAAAAACAGATGCCATACGGAACGTCATCCGTTTTTTTTGCGGATCTGCAATTTATGGACCGCAAAACACATACGGTCGTATGAATGAAGCCTAAATCCTAGAGCTAGAGCACCTGCTCTAGCCATTGCCAGAGCATGCAGTAAAGAGCCTTCTCATCATCTATCATGACCAAGGCAGATGCCGGACCCGAAGACCCCTCCCATGCACATCCTATCTATAGCCATTAATACCTTACGGACATTTGTTACCCCTGACCGACCCCCCACAAACCCTGCCTGTGAAGGATCAACCAGAGAGGGCAAGATGGTTGCCAATCTATCCGCCATTATTTTAGATAATAGTTTGAGATCTTGGTTAATTAAGGAGATTGGCTGATACAAGGCTGGTTCCATTAGATCTTTCCACGCTTTAGGTAACAATTTATTATAGGCAGTATTTAAATGAGATAGAATGTACCTCCCCTGTAGGAAGGAATTAAATATCGCAGTCTGTACAGGTACCGTTTCGGTACAGAGGACTTTATGAAAGTCCCCCATTAAACCATCCTCCCTGTGAGGGAGAATGGGACAAGGAGTGAAGTTTGTGAGGGAGAAGGAGACATGGGGACAGTCTTTGAGATAGAATCGAACCATAGGGATCAGTCTGTGTGATCTGTGAGAGAACAGTGAGATATGGGGCATTCCATGAGAGAGAAGGAGGCCATAGGGAGCAGTCTCTAAAGAAGAAAGAAGCCATAGAGCACAGTCTATGAGAGGGAAAGCAACCATGTGGAGCAGTTTGTGAGTGAGAAAGGAGCTATGAAGCGCAGTCTATGAAAGAGACCATGGGGAACAGTCTGTGAGAGAGGAGGGGGCTTTGGTGAGCAATCACAATCTGATTGACTGTTTGTGGGATGTGCTAGAAAAATAAGTCTGTTCCATTTAGGCCCCAACTTTAATTTCTTTTTTCTTTTCTTTTTTTTTTTTAAACAGACATTTTGGAACAGTGGCCTTACGTGTTTTTGCAATATACATAATTAGGTCATCTTATAAACTCTCGGAGCACTGATCAGGAGAATCTGTATTCAGCATTTACTGTATGGTGAGCATGGATACCAGTAACATGAAGAGGCAGGTGTTGTTTTTTTTTAATTACAAAGAGTGGACTGTTTGAAACAGAGCCATTCCCTTCCATGGCCTATATAATGGACCCAAGAAAAGAGTAGAGTGGAGGACAGGAGTAGTGATGGTGGCAGAGATGTTGGCTGTAGTACATATGGTGGCAGTCCTGACTCTGGTGGGAAGGATGCATCTTTTTTTCCTTTCAGGGCACTCTCTGGCTTTTGAGTCTCCTGTCTGATGGCAATTGGTGTGCCCTTGATGGAGATGGGTTTGAGTAGCTGCTAGGCAGGGCTCTCTATGGGATACCATGCGATACTGCAACAGTGCAGATGTTGATGCACACAATGATGAGGCCAATTTTACAACCAAGAACAGTTCTTTACTATAGGCAATTGTGGCAATCCAACCTAAGGCATGTACTTTCTTTATCTATAGATCTATAAAGCCATAGTACCTTCAGCACAGTGTAGTCTCTTCAAATAGATGGCCAACCTGCACTTTAATATAGTAGAGGACCTGAAGCTTATCGGCCCATCAACAATGCAGTGAAGTCCAAAACCGGCATAGATGTGTTACCTTTACTGACTTGTATTTTTCAGCACTCTCCTTGCATGGCCTCTTAACCTTGTGGTATATATACACCATGGACAAGAGATGACCTATTCAAAAAGAACCTGTTTCAAATGTTATAAAATCTCTTTAATGAAAAAAAAAATTGTGATTGTGCCAATTCACAGACCCTGACCGATTCTGCCTAAAGGATATGCAGATGTTGATTGGAAATCAAAATTTTTGACAAATGTTTTCATCACTCGAATTTTTATTATGAGTATTAGGCTACTTTTACACTTGGAACAGCCTGCCAGATCTGTGCTAATGCTAGCCCACCATGCAACCAGAAGTCCGTTCCGGCCCCACTAACTATAATGGGGGTGGGCCAGAGGCCCGGGCGCAGCGCGCCAAACATGTTGAGAGGAACTGAACAAAAACTACAGCACGTTATGGTTTTCACCTGGCCGCCTCTCAGCTTGTTTGCCGAGCTGCGGCCGGACCCCCGGCCCATCCCCATTATAGTGACTAGAGCCGGAGCCGACTTCCGGCAGCATGGTGGGCTAGCGTTAGCACGGATCTGGCAGGCCGTTCCCCCTCTGGAACAGCCTGCAGGAGAAGGCTACCGCTAATGTGAAAGTAGTCTTATGCAGCTATTCATCTTCATAGATGACTTTCATATGACAAAAAAGAAAGCATACTTTACTGCTCATACTAAAGAGCACTTGGATAAGGAAACTTGGCTGCCCAAATATGATTACTAGGAATTAAAAAAGTTTTCAGAAAAAGGCAGGTCCTTTTTGCAATCTATCAACTATCTGTAAAGAGACATCTAAGTTAGACGTAAATTCAAGATAGCAAATGTAATTAGGACATTAACCCTCAGCAATTTTTTCCTGCCTTCCAAGAGCTTGTACGATACATGTACGGTGCTTGGTGCAGGTTTTTAATCCAGAGCGCAGTTCACGTACAGTGCGGGATTACAGCTCCTGCTATCTAGCAGGCGCAGGTCGGTCATCAGGGACCTTGTGGAAAAGACAGAAGTATTTAATTACTGCTTCTGCCTTGTCCTTTGCTCGGTGCATAATGCTCAATGAGTGCTATGCAATGAATAGATTAAGTGGCTGGGCTCCTTACCTGCAGCACTACTCATATATTACTTCAGATAATAGTCCACGATCATGGTAACAGACTCCCTTTAAACCACTACCACATGTACTAAATGTACTAAAGTGCCCAGTCATTAAAGCCTTTTCAGACCTGGTCATTAGCTAAGGTTCACGTCACGTTTTTGCCCTACATTTAATGTATACGTTGTGGAAAAATAGGATGCAAAAGTGTAGTATAGTACGCTTTTCCATCCCATTAATGTATCCTTTTTTTTAAACAATGGAACTCTACGGTGACGATTCCACCGTATGGCATTCATCTAAGGCATCCGTTTAAAGTATACATTTGTTATATACAGTAAATGTAAAAATGCTCAGCTTTAAAGGGTTAAAGGCATCATTATTGTTTCATATTATGTATTGAGAAACATAAAAAAAATTACCGTATTTATAGGGTGGAAATGTGGGGAAAAATGAAACTGTCATTGTTCTTTGGGTGTTATTAACATGTAATTTTACTCTACAGGTCAGTACGATTATGGAAATACCAATTTTTAGGGTGGATTTAGGGTGGTTTTTAGTGGCGTCTTTACTGATATTTGCATTTTTTGCACCTGCATTTATTAGTGCTTTTTTTTAGATAAAAATGCCAACTCCAGGTTTCAGCTGAAAATCAATGGGAAATATGAAATGCAAGTCACACATGCGTTTTTTCGTTTAATTTTGTCGTGTCCGCTATGCAGTTGACAGAGCTGTGTAGTTCCAGTACTGACAAATAGTTGATTGGCGGGGGTTAGGGGTATCCGACTACCACCAATCCCCTAGCGATGGTCTAACCTATCTTAAGGATAGGTCATCACTTAGGGAAAGCTGTACAACACCTGTAAATAGTCGCAAGAAGGCACACAGTTGATTCAGGTGTAGAAATTTTACCGAACACAAACCAAAGAGTGGCATAGGCTTCAAGACTTCTCACAGTATAATCCTTCTGTTCAACATGTCAGAAAGAATGTTACAGGTAGATGGAGCAGTGGTCGCTCTCCCGTCTTATGTTCATGCTCCTTAGCAGCAGAAGAAGCATACTCTGCCTCTGCATCAATATCTTTTCCAGCAGTCTCCATAATATGTGCATATGAGTCTCTTCAGGGGTTTTCTTCAATCAGCTCTGCTGGGCCTAGAATCCACCCAGGTAGTCATTATGCCAGACTTCCACAGTACCATGCTGTTTGGGCACAGTCACGCACAAGGCAATTACCTTATAAAAGTACCACAAATATATACATTAACAGTAAAAACCTGTAAACTCAGAACATCTACACATCCAGCTGCAACCATGATGACTGCTATCATCGTTCTCTATAGGCAAGGAAGGGGGTACCTTCACCGCCCTACAATCTTTTACATCTATATCTGTGTAGGTGACTGGGGATTTCCACTCCTGTAAAGATATTATGAAAGATTGATTAAAACTTCCGTTAATGGCCCATCTATCAATGCTTGGGTAAAAGGAGCATGCTGTGTTTTATGATGCTCTCAGATGAGAGTGGAACTGGAGTTCTCTAGCATTTGCCTATCCTTCCTCTTCATATGGCAATAAACATGAATGTTTGCCTCTAGCTTCCTCATAGTAAGGCCCAGGGGCGTAGCTAAAGGCTCATGGGCCCTGGTGCAAGAGTTCAGCTTGGGCCCCCCCCAGCGCTGGTGCACCTAGCTTTTGTGCCAGCCAAGTCAAAAACTGAACCCCCCCCATGCCAAATTCTCACCCTAACCTTTTCCCTCCTAACATTACGTATATCACTACAGAACATACAGAGTAAGGCTACATTCACACCACAGTTGTTTTTGCGGCCTCTGATCTGCATATTTTGCGGCTCAGATGCGGACCCATTCACTTAAATGAGCACTGTGTGCTGTCCGCATCTGTATGTCCATTCCTATTTTTGTCCATTTTGCGGACAAGGATAGGCATCGTTACAGTGCAGCAGACTGCAAAACACAACGTTCATGTGAATGTAGCCTAATACAGCGCCCAATACCTCTTACATCCAGTGACTTCTCCTCGGATGTAGATCCTCTCTTTCCTCATCTTCTCCTTTCAGACCAGACGCCATTTTTCAGCCATTTCTCAGCCATTTCTCATCTCTGCAGTTTGACAGAAAAAAATCTTAGTTTACTACTTTTCCATCATTCTACCGTCTTCTGGACAAATCATCCTACCACCCCCAGTACTGTGCCACAAGTACCACACAGATAGTGCCCTTCAATAATTATTGGCACACAGTGTCCTAAAATAACTGCGCCCAGCAAATAGTGCCCCGTAATAGTGTGAACATAACTTTACCCCTGAAATAACTGCGCCCCCAGTGCCCCGATGTGCCAGTAAAAATGCCCCCAGTGCTCCCGTGCCATTAAGAAATGCCCCCAGTGCCCCCATGTGCCAGTAAAAAATGCCTCCAGTGCCCCCATGTGCCAGTAAAAAAAGCCCCCAGTGCCAGTAAAAATGCCCCCAGTGCTCCCGTGCCATTAAGAAATGCCCCCAAGTGCCATTGAGAAATGCCCCCAGTGCCAGTAAGAAATGCCCCCAGTGCCCCCATGTGCCAGTAACAAATGCCCCCAGTGCCCCCATGGGCCAGTATCAAGTGCCCCCATGTGCCAGTAAAAATGGCCCCAGTGCCTGTAATAATGCCCCCAGTGCCAGTAAAAATGGCCCCAGTGCCTGTAATAATGCCCCCAGTGCCAGTAAAAATGTCCCCAGTGCCAGTAATAATGCCCCCAGTGCCCCCAAAAATGCCCCCATGTGCCAGTAAAAATTCCCCCAGTGCCTGTAATAATGCCCCCAGTGCCAGTAAAATTGCCCCAGTGCCCCTATTTGCCGGTACAAATGCCCCCAGTGCCCCCCCATGTGCCAGTAAAAATGCCCCCATGTGCCCCCAATAGAGATCCCTCCGGTCCAAGACTAAAACAATAAAAAAAAACACTTATACTTACTTCCATGGAGCTGGCAGCGATGCGATGCAGGCCTCTTCCGGCCTGTGTCCCGCGCTGTACGGCTCAGGCGGCGTGATGACGGGCAGGGGAGATGCCTCTCCCTCCCCTACCCCGCATTACAGGCATCTGTATCGCCACCCTGAGGACGGCGATACAGAAGACTATGGAGATGAGCGCTTCCACAATGGAAGCACTCATCTCCCTCTGCCCCGCCGCCGCCCGCAACTATGTGCAGGGCCGCGCCGCACCTGCCTAATTGGTGGTGTGGCCCTGCAAGTGGCAAGGGGGGCCCTCGGGGCCCCCCTGGCTTAGGGGCCCGGTCGCAACTGCGACCGCTGCGACCCCTATAGCTACGCCACTGGTAAGGCCTCATTCACATGTCCTTGATCTCATCTGTGACAAGATGGTCAGTGGTTCATGCATGAAGATTTTAGTGAAGATCAAACATGGATAGCATCTGTGTTGTCTCTATGGTTTTCACAGACCCATAGAGTATAATGCGCATGAAGGATCCATAATCACAGACAAAAATAAGGCATGCTTACGTAATGTCACCATGGTCCATGGAAAACCACTGATGTGTGAATACCTATGAAACTGTCTGATCTGCTGCATGTGCGCTGGGCAGTTGAAGACATCTGTGTTGGTCCCATGTTCATATGGGCTCACTTTACTGAGAAAAATGACAATTTAATATATTTAAATAAACCTCTAGTAACAATGGGGGAGTTACTGTTACACCTAGAGGTCCTACTCTCTCTGCAACTGCAACACCTTCTGCACTTTCATTGACAGGACCAGAAAACGTCATCATGTCTGGACTTGTCAACCAAAGTGGAGAGCGCTCTAGGTGTAACAGTAACGCCCCCATTGCTCCTAGAGGCTCATTTGCATATATTAAAACATCATTTTTCGCAGCAATTTGGCCACATATGAACATGGAACCAACACAGATGCCTTCAGCTGTCCAGTGCACATGTAAAAAGTCAGTTTCATAGGTACAAATCTGCTGACAGATGCCCTTTAAAGTTAATGCGTGGAGATCATGGACAGCACACGGCTGTAATTCATTGACATGTGAAAGCAGCCTTAGTAGTGTAGGCAAATGGGGCTTGTGGATCCAAATGAATATAAAGTATTTCCATCTTGTGTCTTGCTTTGAGGTCACAAGAACTGTGCTAGAGTCTCCTGGACAACTACCCACCTTGCCCTCCTTGCCCTGTTGATACTGTGGTCCTTTGTCCTAACCATAGCCTTAGGCTTGTATTACAAAGGCGGAAGGTCAGCCAGATCATTGCAAACAAGCATTCGGAGGAACAATCGTTACTGATGATCTGCCAGTGTAAATGTGCTGCCGATTACCCGATGAACAAGTGAAACGCTCGTTCATTGGGCAATCACATCTTCTATGCAGGGAGAAAAACCATTGTTTGCCGGCAGCAGATTGTGCTGTCTAAGCATGCTCTGCTGCCGGCAAATAATGATTCGGTATGGGGACAAGCGATGGCATTAGCAAGCAGGAGATTCCTTCCCGACAATCGTAACGCTCATCTGTCAGTGTAATACAGCCCTTAGTGACCTTTACCTACATATGCATTGCCCTGGCCAGCGTATACCAGATCCAAGGACGCTCTGCAGATAAAGAGATGCATTTCACTCTATGATCTGAATGTACATTGATTTTCTTTATCAAAACCTTGTGATGAGACTAAGCAGTGAGAACAGGCGTCTCAGGTTGCAGAGGACAATTCCACCCTCTCCTCCACATGTGAAGCCAGACACACCTCCCCTCCAGTGCAGCTCTGCTATTACATGAGCGGGCCCGCTGTCATCAGCATGGAGCATGCACTGATAAGACCGTGCAAGAGGCTTCACTCCCTTATCAGTTTCCTGATTGGAAAGTGCTGATTGCACAGACTGGGGTTAGGGAGTCAGGTAAGAAGGGCAGTGCTAATCCAGGAGGGGAGGGATGGCACAGTGTCACCTGGGTGTGTGGGCACAGATATAAGTGCTCAGAGCATCCTTCATCTGCACCTTCCCCTGCCTGCAACCTCTTCCTTCACAAGGTGAGTCACATTTTAAGTCTTGTATCTGGAGTCACATAATTACTAGATGCTCTGAATTATTCATTGTCTAATACAGTCATTACCATCCTCATTGACTTGCTGGAATGAAATCAGTCCACACTGTATGGTATTTGTACGGTATTTGTAGACTTTTTACATTTCCTGTGTTATATCGGGGTCTGGAACCTGTGGTTATCTCCTCCTTTTGTAAAGGTATGTTGGGAGTTGCAGTTCGAGACGCAGGTGATGCTGCACATTACGCTAAAAAATTATGCTATTCTGTTGAACTAATATAATGTGCTTTAGATAACCACGTGTGTGAATGAGGCCTCGTGTAATGTTTTACTTAGTTGTTTTATACAGAAAAGATATGATTAAAATAATACAAAAAAATAGTAGTAGTGGTGGTAATAGTAGTAGTAAGTAATAGTTGTAGAGGTAGTAGTTAGTAGTAGTAGAACGTAATAGTGGTAGTAGTAATGAATAGTTTTAGTAGTAGTAAGTAGTGGTAGAAAGTAATAGTGGTAGTAGTACTGTAAGTAGTAGTAATACTGGTAGTAGTACTATAAGTAGTAATAATAGTGGTAGTAGTACTGTAAGTAGTAGTAATAGTGGTACTAGTGATGTAAGTGGTAGTAGTGCTTTAAGTAGTAGTAATAGTGGTGGTAGTAGTACTGTAAGTAGTGGTAATAGTGGTGGTAGTAGTAGTACTGTAAGTAGTAGTAATAGTGGTACTAGTGCTGTAAGTAGTAGTAATAGTGGTAGTAGTACTGTAAGGAGTAGTAATAGTGGTAGTAGTGCTGTAAGTAGTAGTAGTAGTAGTAACAGTAGTGGTAACAGTATTTGCATACCGTATTGTAGTGTCCCTTTTTATGCTTATGACAGATTTATTGTACAGTTGGGCTGGAATCACACATGCAGTTTTTGATGTAGTTTTGGAAGCCAAAGACATAAGCAGATCAAACGAAGGAAAAGTATAAAAGACTTAATATGTTCCAGTGTAAAAAATCATCACCTAAAATTGCAAAGAAAATGACATGTATGAGTCCAGCTTGTATCTGTCTACATTTTATATAATGTTTTTTTTTGTGTGTATGAGCACATGTAGCAGAACTGAACTTTGTTTTACCCTGGATGCACAAGTGTATTTTTTATTTTTTGCTAATTTTTTTTATTAACCAAACACTGGAGTGGATAAGAAAGAAAGGAGTTGATGCCTCCTAAGCCTTTAGCTAATAAAAATTCTCGTAACCACTGTTAAGACAGAGTAGTAGCGTAAGGTGTGCCAAATGACAAACTTATCCCTGCTACATCTCTGTAGGCATAAGAGATACATTTTCCATTGAGATAAGCCTTTATGTGATTATATTACAATGTCTTTCATCACGTGTGGATCCAGCGAAGCCTGGACGACGTTCTCCTATTCCACATTCCGGCTACTCATCAGAGCACCTTACAGGAACACAGGCGATTTAGGTTACTTGCTATGTGTCCTGTTTGCTTATATCTTCTTTTTTTTATTATTTTCCTACTGTCACATAGTGGGGTCCGACATATAGTTTTCATTGACACGTGATATATAAGAATGTCCTTCTTACAAAAAATTGCCAAAAGCGAAATGTAAAATAGAGAAAATGCTCTACATGAATAAAAGATGTTTTGTAAGACTACATTTTAGATTGTTCTGACATTTCTGCCAAAAATAATATAAGCCATGCTGGTTAGTGTGCAGGTGTGAAATGTAATCTATATACATATCAAGAGATAATATGAGAGCAAAGGAAAACTGTCTCAGTTACCCATAGCAACCAATCAGATTCCACCTCTCATTTTCCAAAGGGGCTTTGAAGAATGAAAGGTAGAATCTGATTGGTTGCTATGGGCAACTAAGCCAGGTTTCTATTCCAACAGTTGTGAGGAATCCCCCCAGTGCCCATCACAACCCATCCAGTTGCTGCTTTGATTTTCAAGAATTAAATCTGAAACCCAATTGGTTGCTATGGGCAACCGCCTCACCCTTTTCTTTGCACTAGTTTTGATAAATCTTCCAATTGTGTTCAGGCTATTTTAGTATTTTCAATGGCAAGTGTAGCGCCACTGGCAAATACTGGACCTCCCAACACCACTCTGATGGCTCTCATTTTCGGAATCTACAAACCCTTACATGCACAAGAATATTAGTGCTTGTCATCATATTAGTAGGACTATGTTCATCTGGTCAACACAGTGTTAAGGTTGCATTACACCAAAAGATTATCTGACAGATATCTGACACATTTCTGACTAATCATCGGTCAGATGGCCTAATACACACATAGATCTTTTGTTATACACACAACTATTGGTCTGATTGGACAGATATTGATCAGATACTCTGTTGTAATATAGCTCTAACACTCTGTTGACTGGATGAACATAGTCCTACTAATACAATCTACTGTAAAATTATCACTTAATTAGATTTCCAGAATCTTTATGAATGTATTTGTGAGTTATGCACAGGGTATAGAATGGTATATGATTAACTTTAATAATTTAATAATTGCATTCCAGTCATTGTCTACAGCTAGAAACATGGAGAAAAAGGTACTTGGTAACTTATGGTGGAGGACATTCAGACAGGCTTATGCTTTTTAGAGTTCTTGGCTTTCTGCTGGGAGAAGGGGCTTCATGATATTGCTGCAATTATTTTACGAATATTTAATATTGTATAACTAAGAAAATTATTGGGAATTTAGGGCTAATAGATCATCAATATCAGATAAGTGGGAGTCCAACCCAGAATTCACTTGAATAAGAGCTGAACTGCAGCCCCAAGGCCACTACATGGTGCATGGAGCTTTCTGCTTCCACTTTCTTCCACTCTGTTCCACTGTTTAAAACATTTGATTGGTGGGAATGCCAGGTGTGGGACCTCCACTGATCTGATGTTGATGACCTACTGTATCTGAAGGAAAGATCATGAACATTGAAAAGCTTGAGTCTCCCATTAAGAATGGTAATACATAGCAGTCTACGGCACCTTTACATGGGCAGATTATCGAGAAGGAGTGCTTGTATTTACATGTACATTCGTTCCCGCTACTCTGCCCAGTGTAAATGCCCCTTTACTCCTATCTCCACATTAAAATATACATGTACACTCTGATCAGCAGAGCATACTTGTTGATGGACTCTGGTGAAGTGGCTGTCTACCAAATCAGTGGTCGGCAGACAACTGTTGGATATGTGTGGACATTTTTATTTTACTTCTTTGGCTTTTTTGGCTAAATAAGCAAACATCAGACTCTATTCTGAGTAGATAAAAGTTTCATGTGTTCCTGATCCAACTTCACAGATGGACTTAGACATTACATTTTTTTGGCCAATGAATCTCATGTCCAGGCGGACAAGTTAGACCTAATGAATCCTACTATGTTGCTGGAGTGGCAAAAATATGAGCGATCAACACTTATCCTTCAAAAACATCCTTATGGCCGTGCCAAATAGTCATATTAATTTAGGAATCAGGGAAAATAGTTGTACAAATGATGGCTCTATGACTAGCATGAGGTAGGGTCTTGGCATGATTAAGGTTCTAGATTATTTCAAAGTTATTCACTTTTTGCTGTTGTCCATATGAAGAGAGAGGAAGCCCTTATTTTCTCTACAAAGTCCCATGCACCTGAAAACTTTCTATTGTCTCACATTTAATACAAGGTGCTATGATTGTGCAAAAATGTATCATACAGTTAATTAATAACTTGCCCAGCAGGTTAAGGGAGATAGCCTAGGTGGAGATGGCACAGGCTATAATTAAAACAATGAGGAGAATGCATGCTTGCATTCATGTATCTTGGCATTGTTGTCTCGGTGGTTTCCACCCTTGTTGGAATAATTTCCCAGTAACAGTATAATCTTAAAGATTCACATTGGTTTAGCCTATTAAGTTATATTGCTTATAAAATTGAGATGGGTTCACGTACATAACAGAGGACAGAGAATCAATAATAGTTTTCCTTATGCCAACCAATTAGACATTGGCTATCACTTGCCAACATTCTTCTGCAAAATACCTCATGGAAACTAACTAGTTGCCACAGGCAAAATTGTTATTATCTAATCACTGGGGAACAACTTCCCTTTATAAATCTGTGTCCTCAGGTGGTGGCTATTTCTGAAGACAATAAATACCTTTTTGAGTGACCAACCTCCTATACCACTTGTACAAGTTGCCAATCTATTAGTTCAAAAGAAGATGCACCATTTTTGATCCCAGCATTGATACTGGTGGTCCCTCTTATGGTCATGATATTAAATAACAAGAAAATCTATAATGAGTTAAAATGATTTAGTATCACAACCCCCCAATTTTCTTAAAGGGAACCTGCCACCATAAAAATACTGTTTAAGAATTATGTCCTAAAGCCAGGAGAAGCTGAGTAGATTGCTATATAGTTTTGTGGGAAAAGATTCATTTTGACTTGTAATTAATTAATTTCAATTTCTGCTTGTTCTGGGCTTAGGAGTCATGTGGGCTGTCTTAATATTAATTGACAGCTATCTCTTTATGCACAGTCATACAGTGGGGGCTATTGATCACTGAATAGGACCGCCCACTGGACTCCTACAATAGAAAGAGCAGGGATTTAAAGTATACCTGTATATTTTTAATATAGAGTTTGGGCACAGGAATGCTAAACATGTTGGTAACATACAATAGTGTAAAGCGTCTTCCTAGCAAAGCTCTAACTGAACTTTTCCAAGTAAGAGTTAGTCTTCAATGTCTACGGAAAGCTGAAGACTCCTGTGTGTAAAAAGTCAGATAGGCAGGGTGATGGGCAGTGATAGTTAGGACACATGTATGTAGTCAGGGACTGGGGTAGTGACAGGAGGCAGGCTGGAAGCCTCTGGCACAGGCGTCTTCAGTGCTCAGTAGAACTGAAGACTGAAGACATACTCTCCTTAGAAGTGCTCAGTTAGAGCATCTTTCCCAAATAAAGTATATTACAAAAATGTTGAACATTCCCATCCCTACACTATAAATTACAGTTTACTCTCATCCCAAAAATCTATATATCAATCTGCTCAGCTCCTTCTGCTCTATAACATGTCTACATTTTACAGGTTCCCTTGAATTCCATCCACCACTTTGTGGATGTATGATATAATGTACATATATATGATATAATGTACATATGTAGATGCCTGTGTCTCACCCTCAGAACAGTCCCAGCTTGCAGCAGGGTTGCTTTCCTGCTCTAAAGGTGATGGGTCATCTCCCACGTTATTGGTTAAGGTTTCTGAATGGTGAATGGGTTCTTTTGTACAGGAAGGTGGAGTGCTGGGATTTATCTGTGATGGTGGTGTATAATTGCAGGTGTCTTTCTCCTGTTAACATTCACTTTTCTCTTTGCTCTCAGACAATGGCTCCTTTGCCGGAATTTCAGAACCATATCTCAGAGGACATGGACAATCTTCCCAAGTATCCTGGTCTTCCTCCTAATAGTAATGCAGGCCCTCCAAATGGTAAACATCATTATTATTAACTACGTTATTAACTTATTTATTAAAGGAACATTGTAATCAAAAATTAAAAACTGACCAATTTAATAATGTGTATATGTGTTCCTGACGTTTACACATATAACCTTTGCAAACATAGCATTGTTGTTATGGCATGTTTTCCATGCAGATTTACCAGGTGAAACATTGTGTCACCTATATGCAGAATATTTCTCCCTACACCAGTGCAAAGTGATGTGACAAATAAGCTTCTCCCACAGTAGTAACATTTAAAAATTAAAGGGGCTGTCTGGGTTCAGAGCTGAACCTGGACATACCCCCCGTTTTCACCCAGGCAGCCCCTTTGATATGAGCATCGAAGCATTTCAATGCCAATGATGTCACTGGCAACACTGCTGGATGGAATCCTCCACCTATTAGTGTTAAAAACATAAACAAAAAAGCATGAAATGCTTCAATGTTCATATTAGACAGGCTGCCTGGGTGAAAACGGGGGTATGTCCAGGTTCAGAGGTGAACCTCTTTAAGGGGCCGTTCAGACCATACCACGGAGGCCGACCAGCGTGTGTTCTGCAATTTTCGGAACACACGGCCCAGCACCCCGTTCTAAATGCTTATTCTTGTCCGCTATTGCGGACAAGAATAGGACATGTTCTATCTTTTCTTGTGGAGCCGCGGCTCCCATGCCAGCCATTGAATTGAACAGGGCCGCATCTATTCCGCAAAATTGTGGAATAGATGCGGACCCATTCACGTGGTCATGTGAACGGGCCCTAAAGCTAAGAGCATCCTAGAAACAATGTAAATTAGAAAATAAGAGGTTTGTACATGTTTAAAGTCTATGTTTCATGATTGCATTTTACTCATTTTGGGCCTTAAAATAATTTTTCAATTGGTCTTTATTAAACATTTCCAATAGTTTTTATTCTACTTGGTTAATTTTTTTATCATCAGAGTATCTTGCTTTCAGTTTCACATTGAATCGTACTGACTGCTCGATGTATAGCCCTTACCTCTGAATTCCTGACGGCTCATCAACATATCAAACTTGTAAGAATCTGGCTTAGATGAGTGTTTATGAGCTGTCAGGAATTCAGAGATATGGATTGACAGAGCAGCAACCTAAAAGCAATAACCTGTGTAGATAGATTGAAACCTAACCCTGTAGAACAAACTGTTGAACATTTATACTAAAGACCAATTGAAAATTATGCTCAGTCTAAAATGAATAAAATGCAGTCAAAAAAGATTTCACAGCTTTTAATTTAACATTTTTCAAGCCCTATTGGGAGTGTCAAGTCCTATTGATATTCAACAGGATGGACATCAATATAACACGATGACTGGAATGTTTTTTAAGGCATCAATCTTTAAGACATGTATTTATTGTATTTCTGTATTTCCTAGACAATGTTAGTACACATGACACAGAGTCACTACCTCCAGCTTACTCTACTGTGGCATTATGCAAAGACATATCTGAAGAGGACCAAGAGTTTGACCCATGGGAGATGCCAGAACTTAAGAGTACTGGACCAAAGTGGTCAGGTGGGTCTAGTGTGTGTGTTTGTGTGTATCTGATATTTCTCGGTCTTCAAGTACATTTTTGTTGAAATACATTTTTGTTTTACAGAGATGACTACAAAACAGCGTATCCTATCAGTTCTGAAGTCCATCACAAAATTTGTCCTCTTGTTGGCTTTATTATATTTCTTTGTTTGTTCCTTGGATGTTTTGAGCTCTGCCTTCCAACTGGTAGGAGGTAAGAGAATATCATTGTCCTCTTACAGTTATTGATTTCCTATTATAACACCAAGCAACAGGGAAGCAGATTTACTAAAGTTTAAAACTTAGAAACAGCAAACTTAAGGCAGCCATACACATTGCAGCCCCATTACATCACCTATGATGCAGATTTTTTGGGATCTACTTTTCTGAACTAATCTAACATTAATTCATTATAGGAAAGGCTGCAGGAGATATTTTCAAGAACCACTCTGTCCTGACCAATCCTGTTGCTGGACTAGTGATTGGGGTTCTGGTGACTGTCCTTGTACAGAGCTCAAGTACATCGTCATCTATTGTGGTCAGCATGGTGTCATCTGGTCGTAAGTATACCTTATACTATTTGCAGTTTTTGGGGTGCTGTCCAAATTGAGCAAACTTATGTGACATCTGGGCACTGTAAGGTTGGATGATGACACAACCTAAAATCTTCTCAATTATGAATTCCATCCATGATGTTTGCTCAAATTCCGTTGCGTCCCAATAGAGGTTGGTGATGTTGGAATAACATCAGCTTGGGTTGATGCAGGGGTTTATAATGAATGTAACAAAGTTTGAGAATAGCACTTAAGTTTTTCTTTCGTTTTTTGTACGATTGCTTGTGTTTTGACAGTTCTCACAGTTAGAACAGCCATTCCAATCATCATGGGAGCCAACATTGGCACTTCTGTCACAAACACCATTGTGGCTTTGATGCAGTCTGGTGACCGGAATGAATTCAGAAGGTACAATGCCTGCTCTTATTATGTCAAATGAGGAACCAGTGAAGCACATAAAGTTCTTTCCTGCTGTAGTTAGATGAAATACTACCAGGGTAGTTCATTACCGTCCATGAAATGGACTTGAAAATATTTGAGATAGTTTTACCCATTATGTTCCTCGCTATTTCAATATGTGAGCATCAATAAATACATTTCCTTTAGATAACTCACAGTTTACATACCAGTGGTGGTCCATACAGTATTTGCTTTGTATATTACCCATTTTTGTACATTCAGTACTTGGGAAACCAGATCTTGGGACATGCCCCGAGAGTGAGTAGTCACATATAGCGGTTGCTTTCAGATTATAGCTTAATTCTCTAAAATTATATTATGTAAATTAAGAACTATAAGGAATTAGAATTTGGTGCAAGCAAGCATTTATAGAGGAGAACATTTACAATTTATAATAAAGCTTGCACTAGAAGGAAAGCAAAAAAATATAATGCAAAAAAATATCCAAACTATAGTAGAGTAGAAACCTAAAAGAGTCTGGACGGATTGTAAGTAACCTGCAAAGTACACTGTGTAGATAAAACTACATGTTACGTTTTAGGCTGAGTTCACATCTATGGCGGCAGTTTCCGTCAGACAGCAGCCTGCCAGATTTTGCTAGACCCAGCACATAGTTCACTGCTGGACTCCATTGACTGCAATGAGGTGCATGCAATGGTTTTTGGTCTGGCCGTCAGCTTGGATTTGTGCCAGATCAGGCAGCCAGGTAGATTATATTGGACCTTGTTCAAATGTTAGCTCTAAGACCTTATACACATAAATGTTTTACTACTTCATATAACTTCCAAGTCATACTTAGGCATAATATGGTTATGCATAGGTTTCTGGGTGACCCTACTGCACCTTGATATACCTTCAATTTCATATTGAGAGAAGCACTACGAGTACTGTAGAAAGAAATTTGCCTTGTTCCTTTGGGTGCCATATTATATAGCACTGCTTTGAGAAGAGAATAACTCTGTAATATGGTGCTGTACGGAGCACGATGACACTGCACATGAGGTGCCAACAGCTCCATAGTACGGAGCTTCAGGGACTCCAGTGTAATGACTGTAAGTACTAAACTATTTTATAACCGGTTCTTCCTTACAGGGCATTCGCAGGAGCCACTGTGCATGATTTCTTCAACTGGCTCTCAGTGCTGGTTCTACTGCCTATTGAAGTAGCATCAGGATATTTGTTCCACCTCACCAATGTCATCGTCAAATCTTTCAATATACAGAGTGGAGAAGATGCCCCAGATATGTTAAAAGTTATCACAGAACCTCTCACGAAGGGAATTATTCAGGTATGGGCATAAATCGTATTTGTTAATGCAAATGTAATTCAGTTAACGATGATATTCAATATAGAAGAAGAATACTTACTGCTTTGTCCCAAAATCTTCATTTGTCTTATTTTCTTGTGTTTATTATATATAAAGTTGATACAATTAGCTATGTTAAAGGGGTGGAGTTATAGTATGTCTACCTGTCATTCATCATAAGAAAACGAGGGTTAGAGATGTTTGGATCTGATGAAATATGAATCAAAATGAAAATGGTGGCACAAGAAAGCATGGAATAAAACAATAGCGTAACTGTAAATTATATTTATTAGGTGAAACTACCCTTAAAGAGATTTTTCTAGACATATGACTCTTTTTACTAGCCTTAGAAAGCCTGTGTTATCTAATGAAAAACTCATACCTGCTCCAAGGACGGACTGGCCATAGACCTTGCAGGGAAATTTCCCAGTGGGCCGGCTGCCTGGGCCATCCTCACGGTTGACCAGTGGAAGTTTTTGGGGATGTATTTTGTGCTGCTGTCAGTATTTTGTGATTGACTGTGGTATTTGGTTGTGTTGGGGTGGTATAATGTGCCAAAATATGGTATTTTTGGCTCTGCCTTCCATCAATTTTGACTGAACTACAAAATGGAGCCACTTTTAGTATTTTTTACAGGGCCACTTTAAGTTCCCAGTCTACCCCTGACCTGCTCTTTGTCACTCCGTTATGGTACCTTGGCTTTGTTTGGTGATCCAGTCCCCGGTCTGTTTACTTCTGGCTGGGGACTGGACGTTGTCAAGTGTAACGCTGCAGCCAGTGACTGGCCTCAGTGTTGATGTGTCACCAAGTGGCATCTAACCCAGTAGTAATGCCACCATTTAGGCTAGTTATTGATTGCAACTGGGATTGGAAGATTGCCAAACAGAGCAAGAACCCCAAAAGGTAATGGCAGGGAGCATATAAGCATATTTTTTTCCATTAGGTGCCACATGCTACAAGGGCTAGTTAAAAAGGGCCAGAATCCTGCAAAACACCTTTAAATTTCAGGGCAGAGAAATAAAAATAACAAAAAAAGTATTTTATATTTCCTCCTTTGTTGTATGGAGAACGCCAACCTTTCATTGCAGTAAAAATAGATCTTGAAACACATTATTTAAAAGTTGGCCAAACAGGCAAATTTTGACAATCTTTGCCATCATCTTTTTAAAATTTTAGGCAAGCAATCATTGATCGTTCACCACTTTTAGTATTTCATTTTCTATCCCTTTATTTTAAACTATGTCCTGATCCATGGGGCTTGATTCTAATCCAATGTGTCTGATGATGCCAGTTTTACAGCTTACACATACTTACATTAGATCACCTAAAGACATTGCACTTAATTTGTTTTTTTCTATTGCAGCTTGACAAGAAAGTCATTCAGGAGATCGCCAATGGGAACCCGGCTGCTCAAAATATGAGCCTGATCAAGAGAGAATGTGGATACAAGGTAAGAAGATATTGTCAGATTGTAATATACAATGGAGCACTACACCTGACAACCACTAAGGTTTCATATATTATAAAATAAGGGCTATGAGCTCTTGTATATTGCCGTATTAGAGAGCTGTATGGGGCTGAAATAGGGCAACCTATAGCCAGGTATAGGCCTATTGCCTTGATGTTATAAATAGGCAGAGGTTTTTTTTTCTTATGGAAAAACATGGCATACTTCATCACATTATATTAGGCAGATATTTCCCCTAAAAGAATTTCTTCTAGGGGAGTATATGGTGTCTAACAAAATCACTATATGATGGTCCATGGAGTTTATAGTACTTTGTGTGCCTGAGACCTTAACATGTACTGATATGTTTCCACTGCAGATGCAGTGCCTCTAAGTCCTCATCCACATCATTTATATAATGTACATCATACTATATGATGTACCATCTACTTGTCATATCTCATGATGTACCATCTACTACTCATGCCATATAATGTACAATCTACTAGTCATACTATATGATGTACCATCTACTTGTCATATCTCATGATGTAACATCTACCAGTCGTACTATATGATGTACAATCTTCTAGTCATACTACATGATGTATAATCTTCTAGTCATACTATATGATGTACCATCTACTAGTCATTCTAAATAATGTACCATCTACTAGTCATGCCATATGATGTACCATCTACTAGTCATACTATATAATGTACCATCTACTAGTCATACTATATGATGTACCATCTACTAGTCATACTATATGATGTACCATCTACTAGTCATACTATATGATGTACCATCTACTAGTCATACTATATGATGTACCATCTACTAGTCATACTATATCATGTACAATCTTCTAGACATACTATATGATGTACAATCTACTAGTCATACTATATGATGTACCATCTACTAGTCATACTATATGATGTACCATCTACTTGTCATATCTCATGATGTAACATCTACCAGTCGTACTATATGATGTACAATCTTCTAGTCATACTACATGATGTACAATCTTCTAGTCATACTATATGATGTACCATCTACTAGTCATTCTATATAATGTACCATCTACTAGTCATGCCATATGATGTACCATCTACTAGTCATACTATATGATGTACCATCTACTAGTCATTCTATATAATGTACCATCTACTAGTCATACTATATGATGTACAATCTTCTAGACATACTATATTATGTACCATCTACTAGTCATACTATATGATGTACCATCTACTAGTCATACTATATTATGTACCATCTACTAGTCATACTATATGATGTACCATCTACTAGTCATACTATATGATGTACCATCTACTAGTCATACTATATGATGTACAATCTACTAGTCAAACTATATGATGTACCATCTACTAGTCAAACTATATGATGTACCATCTACTAGTCATATCATATGATGTAACATCTACCAATCTTACTATATGATACACAATCTACTAGTCATATCATATGTACTTTCTACTAGTCATATCATTTGATGTACCATCTAATAGTCATATCATGATGTACCAACTACTAGTATTATCATTTGATGTACCATCTACAAATCATACTATATAATGTACCAACTACTAGCCATATATATTGTACCATCTATTAATGATATGATGTACCATCTACAAGTCATATCATGATATACCATTCACTAGTCTTATCATATAATGTACCATTTACAAATCCAATTATTTCTGTGTTGTATGTGATAATGCATTACTTCTGTAAATTGCAAAACTGCATAGCTCATCTACTCTATGGAATATAATTCATGAACTACAAGAAAAAAAGCCACGTGGAATTTTTCAAGTGTAGTAAACATAATACAACAACCAGTATAATAATGTATGTCCATTCTTTTATGCAGGAATGGGTAAATGCTAGTGTGCCTGGTGAAGAGTACTGTACTGCCAACAGAACATGCTTGACAGATGATAATAATGTGACATGGACTGAGGTTTCTGAGACTGTGAAAGTCAGATGTAAGTTATTCTATTAATGTGGATTGATACCTAACATCTAGTGGTGTTGGAGGGTTAGTTTTCTGTTCTTTTGGAAGGAAAGCTAATTTGCATAACCAGAGGAAGATTGCCGGGGCCGTATAAAACTCCTAACACATCTCTGTCTCTCTCCCTCTCTGTCTATCATTCGGTTAGAATCGATTCATACCTAAATCAAATTTCTTTCTAGGTTTGGACAAATTGGAAAAAATCTAATTTTGAGAAATTCACAAATTTTATCTTAATTTAGTATTGGGAAAATAGATAATTTTTGCATTGAGAAAAGGCATGAGCCTATAACATTTTAACGCAATTTAATAACCAGATAATATGGATTAGAAGGATCCATTTATCCTTGATTATTTCTTCAATAAAATGTTGGAGGGATGACTGATCATTGTAGTAACTGTTCCTATATGTGTTATCTTCCAGGCGCCCACATCTTTGCTGGCACTAACCTCCCCGATCTAGCAGTGGGACTCATCCTGTTGGCATTGTCATTGTTAGTGCTTTGCGTGTGTCTGATTTTGATTGTCAAGCTTCTAAATTCCATGCTAAAAGGACAAGTGTCTGTTGTCATCAAGAAGATCATCAATACCGGTAGCTATCAGTGACACAACGTTCATGTAGATGTCTTCTATGGTGTGGAAGTTGTCTTCAAGAATTGTCCTGTTGACATTTCTTCTCTTGTTTTTTTTCCATCAAGACTTCCCCTTCCCATTCTCATGGTTGACTGGATACTTGGCCATGCTTGTGGGTGCAGGGATGACATTCATTGTGCAGAGCAGTTCCGTCTTCACATCCGCTATTACTCCACTTATTGGTAAGTAGCATTTTGTTCGCTTTGAAAGAATATACTTCATGGTTAGAGTCTTCCTGCTTCCTGTTATATCTTGGCTCTTGTTTCCTGTAGGTATCGGAGTGATTAGCATAGAGCGGGCCTATCCTCTGACACTTGGGTCGAACATTGGAACAACAACCACTGCCTTGTTAGCGGCACTGGCCAGTCCAGGGGAAACTTTGCAGAATTCTGTGCAGGTGTGTTTTATAGCACTTCAATGACAAATTATTTTAGTCAGTGACAGCCATATCAACTGATCATATTTTTCGGGTATATTAACACAAAGCAGATTTGCAGTGGAGTTTGCCACTGAATTCAAGCAGGAAAGTAAGCAGCATTCCAGAACTAGCAAACTGGATTAGATTTAACCAAATCTCACCCACAATGCGGAAAAAATCTGCAGTGGAAATTGACCTGCGATGAACATTTTAAGTTCCTATCATGTCAAATGATGCTGTGGATTTCCACTGCATATGTCCCTCTTTGCAAGGCATGAAAAAGTTGTCTCAGAAAAAAATCTGCATGTAACTGGATTTTGGATTTTGCAATGGAATAGTCGCATATTATTACATCCTTTGCGGATATATCCCTTTTAGGCTTTTTTATTGTTTCTTTTGATTTACATTGTGATTCAACCTCATCTGTTGTATTTGAAAGTGGCTGGCAACCTACAAAGGGTTGTGGACCTCTGCTCTAGATGTTTCTTTAGATGAGTGTTCCTCCACTTCAGTCGTCAGGGCCCACCTAACGGTCATGATTTGAGAACATCCCACAGAATGAATACCTGTGGTAAGTCTGGATGCATTGACACTAATTATATCACCTGCTCAATACTAAGGAAATCCTGAAAACATGACCGCAGGTGAGCCCTGAGGACTGGAGTTCAGGAATCATGCTTTAGATAGTAACCTTAAACATAACCCTAAATGTACTCTAGAGAACTTCTCACCAGAATATCCTATTTAACACTAAGGAGTGCCAACAAGGATGGAGTAGGCCATCTGTACCTTTAAAGAGGAGCAATCACTAGTATTACCTTATCTGTGCTCATTGAAAAATAATTAGCACCTTAAAATATAATAGAACCGCAAGATCTAGCAATGACTAGTAAGATGTTCCATCTTTACATTGTGTAAGGGGTTATGGGAAGGTGTTGGGCTGGCAACATCTCCTTTCCAGGAAGTTTGGACCTGACTCCTACAATGATTCAAACCATTTACATACTGAACACACAACCTATCAAGTCTTTTTTAAAGTATCAGTGACAAATCTGGAGTTAATCTCCTTAACATAGCTAATCATGAACCCAGCCCCCCATACACACTTTAAAAAAAAAAAAAAACTGGAGTGAGTGGTGTCAAAATGTAAAAAGTTACATTTTTGTGCAGGGACCCAAAAAGTTGTAAAGCCCCTCTTTTGCAACTCTTTGAAGCCAGAATTCTGGAAGGGAAAGTATTATAAATTCCCCTCAAAGCGTTTTCTCATAGTTTTATTATGTTTCTAAATAATATATTATATCATATCTTGCAGATTGCGTTATGCCACTTTTTCTTCAACATATCCGGAATAATTATTTGGTATCCTATCCCCTTCATGAGGCTACCAATTCGCATGGCCAAAGCCTTGGGGAACAAGACAGCTAAATACAGATGGTTTGCCGTTATTTACTTGATCATGTGCTTCTTCTTGCTGCCCCTGGCTGTCTTTGGCTTGTCCATGGCTGGATGGCAGGCACTGGCAGGAGTCGCAATACCAATTGTGGTTGTAATTATTGCTGTAATTATCATCAGTGTTTTGCAATCCAAATGTCCAAGAGTGTTACCAGATTTTCTAAAAACCTGGGACTTCCTCCCCAAATGGATGCACTCTCTGAAGCCTTGGGATCACTGGATGTCTTCCCTCACTCTGTTTTGTGGTCAACACTGTTGCTGTTGTTGCAAGAAATGTAAGTGCTGTAAGTGCTGCCAGGATAAAGAAGATGAAGAAGCGTCAGCAGAAAAGCCTCAGGTTATGGAGTGTCATGAAAATGTTGTGGATCTGACTGATGAGCTCCCATCTAAAGATCAGGAAAGGACTGTGAACCTCACCACCTTGTAAGACAAGATCTGTTCTGGGAACTACACCAAATGGACTAAAAACTCCTACTCAATGGAGTTCTGATCAAATCATTATTTATTTTTTGACCAGAGTGGTTAAGATAAAAAATAACACATTTTTGTGGTAGTAATTATGTCTTTGTCCATTTCTAATCACTGGCAATATTGTAACTAGGTTGACATTGCTGCTATGGACTAGTGAATATTTGGTGGATAGAATGGAGAGAACTGGAGAAAAAACTAATAGGGTCATTTATCAAACTGGTGTAAAGTAGAACTGGCTTAGTTGCCCATAGCAACCAATCAGATTCCACTTTTCATTCTTGACAGTTCCTTTGGAAAATGAAAGGTGGAATCTAATTGGTTGCTATAGGCAACTAAGCCAGTTCTACTTTACATCAGTTTGATAAATGACCGCATAAATGTATGATTCAATAAACCTAATGATATCAATACATATAAACAAGAAAAGACATATTTTCAATGGGAAAAACCTAATACAGTTTGTGCTATGTACTGTGTACATATTAATACAAATGTGTGATATCACTCAACCCCTGTATATAAAGAAAAATGGATATTCTACTGTATATAGATGTAATATTTTTACCATATATTCATGTTTCTTATACATTTGGCTATTGAGGCCAAGCCAGAACCCATGTACAGTTGTCATATGTTCTAATATGTAATAAATATTGTGATTCGGAGTTAATTACTGAATTGTTTCAGCTTTTGTTAATAATATAGTGATTATGTTTTACTACATTTAATGCATTATTTAGCAGTAACATGACAATGTAACATCGTTGGTGATGGAGATTTATGACATTCTGAATTTGGAGTCTATAAGGATTTTTTTTATGCCTCATAGGAGTTTTTAACCTCTTCTGGATTAACACATTAGTATTTTAGGTTAAGCTTGATGTCTGGACATTTTTAAAGGGGTTGTCTGGGTTCAGAGGTGAACGTGGACATATCCCGTTTTCACCCAGGCAGCCTCTCTGACATCAGCATGGGAGCATGAAATGCTCTGATGCTTTCCTTTGCCCTGCGCTGAATCATGCCAGGAAAAGACTTTTTCTGGAGATCCGGTGACATACCGGGCTCTCCATGGGTAAGCTAGGCAAAGTCTTCCGCCAAGCACTGAGCCCGGTGACGTCAGTGGCACTAATGAGTGAGCCTTACCGCTGTCCTAGCCTGTAAAACGGCTAGGACAGCACTAAAGCCCGCTGATTAGTGCCAGTGCCGTCACAATTTGGCCTCTGGTGTATGTAATATGGCAAGGCTACCAATACTTGTATTGCACTATACATGTGTGTGTCCATTTTTCCTTTTAGCTATTGTACACCTTGGCAGCTATGAGTATAGTAGACTGTAAGTGAGCATGTCCTATTGTACATGACTAAGATACCGGCACCTCCAATTTCAGCCACTTTTAGAAGAAAGTTGATACAAGCTTGGGGAGCATTTAAACAGCATTTTTTCACTCACAGAAGAAGAAAATTTGCACAATATATTATTAGTAAAAATGTTCCACCAAGGTGATTTCTAATCTGAATAGTATCTTCACAAAATATTTTGTTGAATCTCCTCCCTATGTTTTCTTCAACTCTTCCAGACATGACTGTTTTCTCCAATGACCTTGGTCATCTTATAGCATGCTTATAAATTTATAACTTCAGGCTGGTTAGTTGTGCTTGAAGTTGAACATTAGGCTTGCTGTGGTTAAGGATCTACCCATTTGTTCTCCTTGCTACTCACTATATTTGTCAAGACTTTGCCAACAGCAAGGTTCATAGGCGTCAGTATTTTTCATGTCATCTATATAAATTGTGCAATTTCCTATCCATGTTGAGGAGCCTCACAAAAAATGATATCCTACATCACTGGTCCATTTGGTGGCAAAGTGGACATCTTAGGGCCAACCTCAATGTTTCAACAAAGCACATTCAGCATATCCATGATGCATGGGATATAGTGACATTCTATGACATTTATGGCAGGTAGTAAAAATATACTATATATAGGTGCAGATGTTAGTATGATCCATCAGCCATTTTGACCTAGATGTTGATCCTCATGTCACCGTATAGCTATTCATTTACTTACAATTGTCATTTTTGTAACTGTCAATGGTGAGCACTGGTTATCAATGAACAACATGTTAAATATGTTCTCATATTTGTGTTGTTTGCCCTAAAACGAGCTAAAGTAATGGACTGTCTTTTGTTCTTCTAAAGCAGGATTTCTGATGAGTATCTTACAATTTTCAGGAAGCACTACTTGCCCTGAAGATGTAAGGTTACCAAACTCAGAAATGGCATCTTTATCTTGGCACTGGAAAAATGAATAGATTGAGTCCTCCTCTGCATACATTGGAAAATACCCATTAGTATCACCAACCTAAATCCCTTGGATCTAATTAATTTGAATAAAGTAAAAATCCTTCAGTAGTTACCCTGAGCAACCCTGGCTCACCTGGATTCTCCTTGGATTTTACTTATACTCTGCCTGCTATATACCTTCATGCTGGATCCTCTCTCTTCTTTATGATTGAATTTTGTGAACAAAACTGTTAAATGGGAATTTTAACATTACCCATTAACTTGACTCTGGATAAGTCATCCTATGTTCCCTGGACATTTACTGCAAAATTATAGACAGGATCTGTTTAATTGTTGGCTAAGGCAGGTCAACCAGGATGTCAACCAGGTGAGCCTACTTAAGTTCTCTATGGTAGAAAATTCAGTTTTTATGACAGACTGTCATTGTATCTTACTTTTAACAATGCATTATTCTAAAAGACTGTATAGGTCTTTTCACATGGTGTTTTCTGCCGGCTGCTTCATGTTCCTTCTAGGTGTAGCCTAGGCTTTAAAGGGAATCTTTCACCTGTTTTTCACCTATATAACTAACAGCAGTGCCCCACAGAAGATTGCAAACACATCCCAGACATACCTGTGTGCACTGTGTGTCTGTATTACATGACACATCCCAGACATACCTGTGTGCACTGTGTGTCTGTATTACATGACACATCCCAGACATACCTGTGTGCACTGTGTGTCTGTATTACATGTCACATCCCAGACATACCTGTGTGCACTGTGTGTCTGTATTACATGTCACATCCCAGACATACCTGTGTGCACTGTGTGTCTGTATTACATGTCACATCCCAGACATACCTGTGTGCACTGTGTGTCTGTATTACATGTCACATCCCAGACATACCTGTGTGCACTGTGTGTCTGTATTACATGTCACATCCCAGACATACCTGTGTGCACTGTGTGTCTGTATTACATGTACAGTCATGGCCAAATGTTTTGAGAATGATACAAATATTAATTTTTACAAAGTCTACTGCTTCAGTTTTTATAATGGCAATTTGCATATACTCCAGAATGTTATAAAGAGTGATCAGCTTAACAGCAATTACTTGCAAAGTCAATATTTGCCTAGAAAATGAACTTTATCCCCCAAAACACATTTCAACATCATTGCAGCCCTGCCTTAAAAGGACCAGCTAACATCATTTCAGTGATTGCTCCATTAACACAGGTGTGGGTGTTGATGAGGACAGGGCTGGAGATCAATCTGTCATGATTAAGTAAGAATGACACCACTGGACACTTTAAAAGGAGGCTGGTGCTTGGCATCATTGTTTCTCTTCTGTTAACCATGGTTATCTCTAAAGAAACACGTGCAGTCATCATTGCACTACACAAAAATGGCCTAACAGGGAAGAGTATCGCAGCTAGAAAGATTGCACCTCAGTCAACAATCTATCGCATCATCAACAACTTCAAGGAGAGAGGTTCCATTGTTGCCAAAAAGGCTCCAGGGCGCCCAAGAAAGACCAGCAAGCGCCAGGACCGTCTCTTAAAAGTGTTTCAGCTGCAGGATCGGGCTACCAGCAGTGCAGAGCTTGCTCAGGAATGGCAGCAGGCAGGTGTGAGTGCATCTGCACGCACTGTGAGGCGGAGACTCTTGGAGCAAGGCCTGGTCTCAAGGAGGGCAGCAAAGAAGCCACTTCTCTCCAGAAAAAACATCAGGGACAGACTGATATTCTGCAAAAGGTACAGGGAGTGGACTCCTGAGGACTGGGGTAAAGTCATTTTCTCTGATGAATCCCCTTTTCGATTGTTTGGGACATCTGGAAAACAGCTTATTCGGAGAAGACGAGGTGAGCGCTACCACCAGTCTTGTCTCATGCCAACTGT
This sequence comes from Rhinella marina, assembly GCA_900303285.1. NCBI lineage: Eukaryota > Metazoa > Chordata > Amphibia > Anura > Bufonidae > Rhinella > Rhinella marina. The sequence continues at coordinate 90,571 of ONZH01026846.1, forward strand.
AAAGCATCCTGAAACCATTCATGTGTGGGGTTGCTTCTCAGCCAAGGGAATCGGCTCTCTCACAGTCTTGCCTAAAAACACAGCCATGAATAAAGAATGGTACCAGAATGTCCTCCGAGAGCAACTTCTCCCAACCGTCCAAGAGCAGTTTGGCGATCAACAATGCCTTTTCCAGCATGATGGAGCACCTTGCCATAAAGCAAAGGTGATAACTAAATGGCTCAGGGAACAAAACATAGAGATTTGGGGTCCATGGCCTGGAAACTCCCCAGATCTTAATCCCATTGAGAACTTGTGGTCAATCATCAAGAGACGGGTGGACAAACAAAAACCTACAAATTCTGACAAAATGCAAGCATTGATTGTGCAAGAATGGACTGCTATCAGTCAGGATTTGGTCCAGAAGTTGATTGAGAGCATGCCAGGGAGAATTGCAGAGGTATTGAAGAAGAAGGGTCAACACTGCAAATATTGACTTGCTGCATTAACTCATTCTAACTGTCAATATAAGCTTTTGTTACTCATAATATGATTGCAATTATATTTCTGTATGTGATAAAAACATCTGACAAACACACATAAAAACCAGAGGGCAGCAGATCATGTGAAAATATAATATTTGTGTCATTCTCAAAACTTTTGGCCATGACTGTACTAGAAAAGCACTTTTATTCTGCAGGAAAACAGCTCCCAAGTGCCCGGCTGAAAGTGAAACTAAAAACAGCTTTCTCTCCTGACTCGATTTCTAACAGCTATATCTTCTGATATACTGGATATAGTGCTGTGATTTTGGTATCATTTGGAATGCAGGCTTTCAAAAAAGGTCAGAACCATTTTTCTATCTGCTACCAATCCCAAGATATGAGCAGCTAAAGCAGCCCTCTCCATTTCAGTCTGGGTTGCAGCAGCAGCAGAGCTGGGCACTTGGGAGCTGTTTTCCAGCAGAATAAAAGTGCTTTTCCTGGACATGTAATACAGACACACAGTGCACACAGGTATGTCTGGGACGTGTCTGCAGTCTTCTGTGGGGCAGTGCTCTTAGTTATATAGGTGAAAAACAGGTGAAAGACTCCCTTTAACTGCCCCACTCCGAGGTCTTCAATGATACCATTGAAATTAAAGGGTTATTCCCAACTTGGACAATGGGGGCATATCGCTAGGATATGTCCCCATTGTCCTATAGGTGTGGGTCCCACTGTCCTATAGGTGCAGGTCCCACCGCTGGGACCCACACCTATATCGAGAACGGGCCCCGAAAGTGAAGGAGGGTGCACCGCGCATGCGTGGCCGCCCTCCATTCATTTGTATGGGGCCGCCGAAAATAGCCGAGCGCTGGCTCTATACAAATGAATGGGAGCTGGGCCGCTCCCTCCTTCGCTTTCGGGACACCGTTCTCGATATAGGTGTGGGTCCCAGCGGTGGGACCTGCACCTATAGGACGATATGCCCCCATTGTCCAAGATAGGAATAACCCTTTAAGAGGCAGAAACCATGTGGTGGCCCGCTAAATTTCAGCACTTGTTTCCTCACTAGAGATGAGCGAGCATACTCGTCCGAGCTTGGTGCTCGTTCGAGTATTACGGTACTCGTAAGTGCTCGCTGCTCGGACGAGTATCACGCCATGCTCGAGGAAATGGCAACTTCCGCATCGTCCATTTTTGGCGCCTATAAATTCAGCCAATCACAAGCCAGGAGACTCTGCGGTACACCCAGCATCACGTGGGGCCCTTACATGTCGATAGCAGGGGTTGGCTGGCCTGATCAGGTGACCCTGGAATATACTACCGACTGGCCGCGGTGCTCGGCTCAGATGCCGTCTGGATGTCGTTAGGGATAGAGCTGCTACGTTTAAGGGAGAGTGTTAGGGCCTGCATTTAGTTCTCTGTTAGGCAGGAATCACCCACAAAGAACCCAACAGCCCTTCTAAGGGCTACAAGACATTTTTTTTTGTCTCCTGACTTGGCTGGCTGGCTGGCACTAGTAGTGCAGCTATCGCCATATATAACCCCTTTTTTTTTTTTTATTGTTTTAGCTCAGTGATACAAATCCATTTCACACAGCAGTGTGGAACCATTCTGTGTGTCACAGTTCAGTACACTCACTACAATCCATATTTTCTGTCCAGGTGACACTTTCTGTACGTCACTTAATACAACCAGGTCTTTTGCTCTCACGTATATAGCTTGATCCCAAAAATCTCTGTGCGACATTTGTCTGGATCGCAGTCAAAATAGCCACCGTCAGCAGGGTGTCAGTTAGCTCTACGATAGTTTCAGCACGTCACGTTCCCAAAAAAAACAAAACTAAAAAAAAAATATATATATAAAAAAAATAGTTTTTTTGTTGTTTTAGCTCAGTGATACAAATCCATTTCACACAGCTGCGTGGAACCATTCTGTGTGTCACAGTTCAGTACACTCACTACAATCCGTATTTTCTGTCCAGGTGACACTTTCTGTACGTCACTTAAAGGGGTTGTCCGAGTTATTTTTTTTTTCTTTATATGTTTCTAACTTGTCAGGTATAACAACTTTCCCATATACTTTGTGTTTCTAAAGCTGCTGGTTTCTCAGAGTTGACTGAGGGTCATATGACCTGTGATGTCACCTTATCTCTCTGCTCTGTGATGTTTCGTTCACAAGCCTCAGAGTTCAGATAACAGCCTGTACACTAGACGTCACTGGACACGCCCCCTTTCTTTGCCAGGCTGCTATCTGCTCTCCCTGGATTCCTTCAGATAAAACATTAACCCCTTCAGCCAGAACACACTGAGGGCTCAAGGCTTTACAACAAATAGTAGCTGCAGCAGTGAGAGGAGACAAATGCTGGGCAAGGAGCCAGTATTGTACAAGAACAGGTAGGGAGAATTTCCTGTGTGTATCAGCAGTGTCATTGTACAGCTGGGACTTGTAGTCCTACACATACAACATGCTGCTGAGTATTCCAGCAGACATGACATGTACTCAGCACTTGTATTCACTGCCTTTGCAGAGATGGAGGGGGGGGAGGGGCTGAGATTGTTGTTATTGCATGTAAACAAAGGCCAGAAGAGAACCAGGGAAATTAGGAAATATGGATTTTTTTTGCCTAAAACTTGCTTAACTTATATATATTGCTATATATTATATTATATATTGCTACCCATCAGATTTACAGTGCTATATTTTTTTTTCATAACTCGGACAACCCCTTTAATACAACCAGGTCTTTTGCTCTCACGTATATAGCTTGATCCCAAAAATCTCTGTGCGACATTTGTCTGGGTCGCAGTCAAAATAGCCACCGTCAGCAGGGTGTCAGTTAGCTCTACAATAGTTTCTGCACGTCACGTTCCCAAAAAAAGAAAACTAAAAAAAAAAAAAAAATAGTTTTTTTGTTGTTTTAGCTCAGTGATACAAATCCATTTCACACAGCTGCGTGGTACCATTCTGTGTGTCACAGTTCAGTACACTCACTACAATCCGTATTTTCTGTCCAGGTGACACTTTCTGTACGTCACTTAATACAACCAGGTCTTTTGCTGTCACGTATATAGCTTGATCCCAAAAATCTCTGTGTGACATTTGTCTGGGTCGCAGTCAAAATAGCCAACGTCAGCAGGGTGTCAGTTAGCTCTACGATAGTTTCTGCATGTCACGTTCCAAAAAAACAAAACTAAAAAAATATATATATTAAAAAAAATATATAAAAAAAATAGTTTTTTTGTTCTTTTAGCTCAGTGATACAAATCCATTTCACACAGCAGTGTGGAACCATTCTGTGTGTCACAGTTCAGTACACTCACTGCAGTCTGTATTTTCTGTCCAGGTGACACTTTCTGTACGTCACTTAATTCAACTAGACTGAACAAGTTTGTGGGTTTCAGTACAGCAGGCCCATTTATTTTTTATATAATACACTTATATACAGAAAATGTTGAACCCCAGGGCTAAGGGTCGAGGACGAGGGCGTGGGCATTCAATTACTGCAGGGGGCAGAGGCCGTGGTCCTTGGCAGGGTGAGACAGTACCTGCTGATGAGGGAGCAGGGGAACGTCGCAGAGCTACACTCCCTAGCTTCATGTCTCAACTTACAGGGACACGTGGTAGAGGACTGTTGAAACCACAACAGTGCGAACAGCTGATGTCGTGGATTGCGGACAATGCTTCAAGTAATTTGTCCACCAGTCAGTCTTCCACGCAGTCCACCCACGTTACCCAAGGGAGCACTCCTCCACCTCAACCTCCTTCCCCCCAGTCTGCCCCCTCCCAGGAAAATTTGGAATGCGATCCGGCATACTCTGAGGAACTGTTTTCTGGACCCTTCCCAGAGTCACAAACCACTTCTCAGGTTGCTGCTGACCTCGTTCCCGATGCCCAAGTTTTCCAACTGTCGCAGTCTGTGGGTAATGATGATGATGATGACAGTGTTGAGTTAGTGGAAGAAGTTTGTAAAGAGGTGTCGGACGATGAGGAGAAACGGTTGTCAGACAGTGGTGAAGTTGTTGTCAGGGGAGGAAGTCCGAGGGGGGAGCAGACTGAGGAATCGGAGGATGACGAGGTGACTGACCCAAGCTGGGTTGATAAGCCGAGTGAAGACAGTGCTTCTGAGGCGGAGGCAAGTGCTGCACCAGAACAGGTTGGAAGAGGCAGTGGTGTGGCCAGAGGGAGAAGTAGGGCCAGAGCTGGTGCATCAGCAGCAACTGTTTCACGTAGTGAAGCTCCCGTGGCGAGGCCTAGATGTTTGCAAGTCTGGAGGTTCTTTAAAGAAAGTGAGGATGACTGACGGACTGTGGTGTGCAACCTGTGCCACACCAGGATCAGCAGGGGTGTCACCACTACTAGCCTAACCACCACCAGCATGCATAGGCATATGAGTGCTAAACACCCCACTCAATGGAACCAAGGCCGTTCACCACCTCCTGCAGGTCACACCACTGCTCCTTCTCCTGTGTCACTCGCTGCCTCTGCTAGTCAACCCCCTGCCCAGGACCCCGGCACGAGCGCCTCCCGCCGGAAAACCACACCTTCGCCTCCACGATCCTCCACAGTGTCCACCAATGTGTCCCAGCGCAGCGTTCAGCTGTCTTTACAGCAGACGCTGGAGCGCAAGAGGAAATACAGTTCCACCCACCCACATGCCCAAGCCCTCATTGTCCACATCTCCAAATTGCTGAGCCTGGAGATGCTGCCCTATAGGCTGGTAGAGACCGAGGCTTTTCGCAATCTCATGGCGGTGGCTACCCCTCGGTATTCGGTCCCCAGCCGCCACTATTTTTCCCGATGTGCCATCCCAGCCCTACACCAGCACGTGTCACAGAACATCATCCGTGCCCTGACCAACGCTGTTTCTGAGAAGGTCCACCTAACCACGGACACATGGACAAGTGCTGCCGGGCAGGGACACTATATCTCACTAAGGGCACATTGGGTTAACTTGGTGGAGGCTGGGACCGAGACTGACCCTGGTACCGCTCATGTACTGCCCACACCGAGGATTCGGTCACGGTCTCTCAGACGTACTATGCCTCCTCCTCCGACCCCTCCTCCTCCTCCACCTCCTCCTCCGAATTACCATCCGTGGGCACGGCGTCTTCAATCGGTAGCTCTAGGCGCAGCAGCAGTGCCGTGGGTAAGCGCCAGCAGGCGGTGCTCAAACTGCTGAGCTTAGGTGACAAAAGGCACACCGCCCAAGAGCTGTTACAGGGCATCACGGCGCAGACCGATGTGTGGCTGGCACCGCTGAACCTCAAGCCAGGCATGGTTGTGTGTGACAACGGGCGTAACCTGGTGGTGGCTCTGCAACTCGGCAGACTGACACATGTGCCATGCCTGGCCCACGTGTTCAATCTAATAGTTCAGCGGTTCCTCAAGACATACCCCAATCTGTCTGATTTGCTCACCAAGGTGCGCCGCATCTGTGCGCATTTCCGCAAGTCGACCACAGATGCTGCCACTCTCAGGGCAGCGCAGCGACGCCTACAACTGCCCGCTCACCGACTGTTGTGCGACGTGCCCACGAGATGGAATTCCACATTAAACATGTTATCCAGAGTTTACCAGCAGCGCAGAGCGATTGTAGACTGCCAGATGTCAACTTCCACCAGAACTGGTAGTCAGGTCAGTCAGATTCCTCAAGTCTACAATGAGGAGTGGACGTGGATGTCTGATATCTGCCAGGTGTTGAGCAACTTTGAGGAGTCAACACAGATGGTCAGCAGCGATGCCGCCATTATCAGCCTCACCATCCCGCTGCTTTGCCTGTTGAAAAACTCACTGCTCAGCATCAAGTCGGATGCTTTGCGCTTGTCACAAGAGACGGTGGAGGAAGATACGTCGCTTGATAGCCAGAGCACCCTCCAGTCTGTTTCTCAGCGCGTATCGGAGGAGGGGGATGAGGATGAGGAGGAAGAGGAGGAGAATGTCGGCGAGACAGTAGAGGGTACCAGTGCTCAGTCCTTAACTCTTGAGCGTGTATGGGCTGAAGAGGAGGACTTGGAGGAGGAGGAAATGGAGAGTCAGGCCAGTGAGGAGAGGGAATTCTTACGTGTTGGGACTCTGGCGCACATGGCAGACTTCACGTTAGGCTGCCTATCCCGTGACCCTCGCGTTAGAAGCATTTTTTCAAACACCGATTACTGGGTGTTCACTCTCCAGGACCCACTGTACAAGCAGAACCTTTCCACTCTCATCCCTGCAGAGGAAAGGAGTATGAGAGTGAATAGATATCAACAGGCCCTGGTGCACAAGCTGAAACAATCATTCCCATCTGACGCCGCTAGCGGCAGAGGGCATGGTTCTGTGGGCCAAGTAGCGGGGGAGAGGAGGCGAGCAGGTAGCTTGTCCAGCACTGGCAGGGGAACGCTCTCCAAGGCCTTTGACAGTTTTATTTCACCCCAGCAAGACACTGTCACCTGTCCCCAGTCTAGGCAGAGTAGGGGGGAGCTGTACAGAAAGATGGTGAGGGAGTACCTAGCTGACCATACCAACGTCCGTAGCGATCACTCTGCTCCATACAACTACCGGGTTTCAAAGCTGGACACGTGGCCTGAACTGGCGCTGTACGCCTTGGAGGTGCTGGCCTGCCCTGCCGCTAGCGTGCTGTCAGAGCGGGTATTCAGTGCAGCTGGTGGTGTCATCACCGATAAGCGTACACGCCTGTCAACTGACAGCACTGACAGGCTGACGCTTATTAAAATGAACAAAGCCTGGATTTCACCGGAATTCAAATCTCCTCCGGGGGAAAGCAGCTAAAGATTAACATTACTTATGTATCCGATTCCTCTTCTCTACTCCTCCTACTCCTCCTCTTCCTCCATGTCGTCTTTGCCTAACGCTGACCAAAAAAAAGCCATTTTTTTAGAGGTCCAACTGACACTCTTTTACCACAATTTTTCAGGAGGGACCCCTACAGGCCCTCTCTTCAAACAATTTTTCCAGAGGTCCACCTACAGGCCCTCTCTCCAAACAATTTTTCCGGAGGTCCACCTACAGGCCCTCTCTCCAAACAATTTTTCCGGAGGTCCACCTACAGGCCCTCTCTCCAAACAATTTTTCCGGAGGTCCACCTACAGGCCCTCTCTCCAAACAATTTTTCCAGAGGTCCACCTACAGGCCCTCTCTCCAAACAATTTTTCCGGAGGTCCACCTACAGGCCCTCTCCAAACAATTTACGTCTTTTTCCTATCTTTCTCTCCAAACTATTTTTCCGGATAGCTGCCATATATGGTATTAAACTGAGAAGAATACAGAGAACACATGCCACACTTGATCAAGCTCATAATTTACGACTGTACCGGTTAATGCTAAATTTTTAAGTTGGGGTCCTGCGTCGTCATTCACTGAATTTCACTGATCTCCTCAACGTCTCCTCAAAGAACCGAAAGACCATTGTGGAGAGAGCGGCACAGCTCGCCATCAAAGTGACGAACCCCAACGCCAGACTGCGCAGCGAAGAGAACAAATAAATATCTCTGTGGTTATTTGTGCTAAATAAAAGTCAAATAAACACACAAAAAAAAAATTGATCTGTTCCTGTGCCTGATCCACCCAAGTTGAATCTGTCCCATTATGAAAAGTCCCCCCAAGGAGTCCCCACTGTAACTTGCTTCCCATACAACTACCTCACCCCCCGACACCTGTGTCTCGCCATTGTCCACCACCTCCTCAGAAAACACTGGTAAATCCCCACTGTCAGCACACGGAGACTGCAAAAGGTCTTGCGAATTGGGGCAGAGATTGTTCTGGGGTAGCACATCAGAGAAGGGGTGACTATGGGGTTCCAGGGAGTACGTGACCACATGCAATCTCCATCTAAAAAGTCATACTGAGGCTCACCACCATGCTTTACACTGCAATCTTATTACTGAGGCTCACCACCATGCTTTACACTGCAATCTTATTGAAAGACAGACAATCAGGGGTTCACCGCCAGGTTGTCAGGCAGCATTTTTAAGTGGGTCACCATTACCGTGTCCCTGAAAATTGGCGGTGATGGACCTTCGTTGCACCTAGTTGGGTGCTTCCCTAACATGTGATGGGCATGTGCCTCGCCTTTCTTTGTCTGGGTGAGCACAATTGCCATGAGGGTAACCACCAGGCTGTTGCCTGAGAATTTGGGGTAATGGTGGGATTAAGCAGCCTCAGAGGCATCCATGCATGCTGCCCCTGCTGTTTCCTGTCCATTTCCGTGGTGTTTCCATCATTTTCTGAGGTTTCCAGATTTTCACCCAGCCTTCCCTAGGCAGAGCCTTGGTCCCCTGCAAAAAATGCTCGAGTCTCCCATTGACTTCAATGGGGTTCGTTATTCGAAACGAGCACCCGAGCATCGGGAAAAGTTTGACTCGAATAACGAGCACCCGAGCATTTTAGTGCTGGCTCATCTCTATTCCTCACCAAAACTGCACCAGCAAAAAAATGCCACATGTACGGGCCCTAACAGTCTCTGCTCCAGAAGCCAGGCAAAGAGGTAGGAGAGGGTGTAAACTGACAAGATCACTTGTTCTGGAGCAGGAGGGAGCTTGTTTGGAGAACCAATCAGTCAGATCTGTGTTCTACTTAAATCCTAATGTGGGACTGCACGGTGCCTGAAGTTTTATCCTGGTTCTTATCTGTGCTGAGTTACTGTATTTTATGAGTATTCTTGTTCGCTACTGTATTTGACCTCAAACTATTAAATGACGGTTCTCCTTGCATCTCTGTACCTTTGCCTCTCTTGGTTCCAACTTGGCTTGTTTCTTTTATTGCTATTAGATACTGTTTTGGCATTGACATTTGACCATTCTGTTTTTAACCCTGGCTAGTACGATTACCCGACCTGTATGCTCTGCCTGCCAGCAACTATCAGGTGACTGCAAAGACTGCATTATCGTTTCTATCTTTTTGATATTTAAATTCCACTTTTAAGTGGGTAGGCTTTAGAGATGAGCAAAATGATTCTACAGAATCGATTTGTCCAATCAGCAGGGCTGTTAGAATCCATTTGTCCAATCGGTGGGGCTTTTTTATTTGCTAAGCCTTACAGCTGTATGCTAATAAATTAATTGGCAGAGTTTTGAGTATTTCAAGCCCTACTGGCTCTAATGTGTAAGTAATGGTTAACAATTGAAAATTGATAACAGGATCATGGTATGCCCTTGGAGTTTTTTAACCTGTGATGTGAATAAAGGAAATACCTTTTTTTTTTTTGAGTGCTGGGTACTACTTTAAAGATTCCACATCACCAATAGTAACTACTCAAGGTTAACTAGTTAGGTTCCTAAGTGTGAGCGCCCTTATTAGGGTGGCTATTCTGTTGTAGGCGGGGCACCAATTATAGGGTTGTTGCAGGTCATGTTTGCCAGCTCTCGCTGAACCGGGTAGCTAGCTCTGGCAGTGGATGTGCAGTTTGCTGGACATGGAACTTGTATCTTGATAGGCTTCTGTCACACTTGTGGTAGCAGGGAGTCTGGCAGGCTATTCCGGTGGGGGGACAGCCAGCCGGATCCATGCTAACGCTAGCCCACATTGCCGCCGGAAGTCTACTCCGGCCTCATTCACTATAATGGGGGTGAGCCGGAGGTACGGAAGCATGGCAAACATGTCAAGAGGCGGCGGGACAAAAACTACAGCATACTGCAGTTTTTGTCTGGCCGCCTCTCGGCTTGTTTGCCGTGCGGCGGCTGGACCTCAGGCCTGCCCCCTTTTTTGTGAATGGGCCCGAAGCGGACTTCCGGTGGCATGGTGGGCTAACGTTAGTGAAGTATGAAAGTAGTTCTATCATACTAACAATTTTTAACATGCAAAATTAACTAAGAATTTTCTTCACAGGAAGACATGCTATGCTGCTACAGGTTTGGCTTGATGCTAATCATGATAATGGTGGTATTATTAATTAATGAGTAATTATGAATCACTGACAATCTTATTACGTAAATAATTTCCATTTCCCAGTGAACACCCTTGTTGTTTTCATTACAGTAATAAATATATAGGCTGAAAGGGTTGTCCTAGTTAAGTATAAATTTGATTGATGCCACCTAATGCTTTAAAATAATTATGTCCAGAAACCACCTATCCATTTTTTTATTTTAAAAAATCACATATCCATATAAGATTAAAGAAATGGGTGTATCCCATTAAAATGGAATTGTACCCTGTAGAAACATAAATGCCTACATTTAGTAATTTCAGTGCATGTAGACACTGCTGTAAACTGTGCCAACCTTCAGCAAAATTGGTGCAATTTGATGCAATCTGGCACCTTCATGGTGCATCTAGTTCTTCAGAAATCCTCTGCTACTTAAAGAGTTTGACCCATCTCACACATTGGTGGCCTATCGCTTGGATATGCCACCAGTGTCAGATAGGACCCACACCTAACACCTGACAGGGCTCTGAAAACAGAAAAGAGAGTTATTCGAGAGGGAAGGGATTGAAGAAGTTAATTTTTAAAATTGCTAAATTTCACGCAGGCTGACCTTGTAGTATTAAACTTTTTCTATTTTTCTGTGTTCCCACTGCACTTGTACAGCCGCTTGCTCTCATAGATTTACATAATGCTGTTGACATTCACTGATGAATCTAGAACAGCAGGAGACTATTTAGGAATAGCACTAATCACAGTTTCTTCTTTGCGTTGACTGCATGTTGTAGTGTGATTAGTCATTGAGGGGCTGTTTTATCAAAAGAGGAAAAACTTATCGGGAATCCGTCACCAGCGACCTCCCTATCCCACTGTTCTCCTGGAAACATAGCAGAGATTCACCTGATTAAAACGCTGTTTTTCTTTTGTTGTTCTGAGGTTCTGTTCCCTGGTTTTGATACTTTTTCTTAATGCGCAAATTAGGACTTTGGTGCAATGAGGGCAGCACCGTTGCTCTTCTGTCACCCAAGCTGGTTGCTTGGACAAGGACAAGCAGTGACAAAGCTATGTGTTTATGCAAAACAGTTTGGTAGGGAGGTCGCTGGTGATAGATTCCCTTTAAGGTGCATCTTAAAAATATGACCATGTGTTGAAAGGTAGCAGTTTGTGTGCTAAATTTATAATGGTGCCATCAGGTATGCCACAAGCCTTTCTGCTGCCTAAGGCAAAACCTGAAATGGTGCCCTCCACCTCAGTTGCTAATTTCTTAACCTCTTTTGCCACAATGAAAGCGCTCATTGGCCATGGCCCTTCTGCTGCCCCCTCTTGCCCCTACCTGATCCTGCCTGAGGCGATTGCCTCACCTGGCCTCATTGATGGTGCCATACAGCAATGCGGATTGAACAAGGGCCCAAAATACGGTCATATGTAGGAGGCCAATGAACAGCTCAGGCAAGATGGCCGCCCCCATAATCATGTTCAAGAAAAAAATCTACAATCAGAAAATAAAAACGGATTAGAAATACAAAGGATCCAGTTTAATTGGCAGGAAAAAACATTTTGTGACAGATTCCCTTTAAAATCCATAAAACGTGCATCCTGGGATAAGTCACGTTTAGGTTCGAAACTAGTAAGCAGCAAACAGCGCCATAAGCTAATGAAAAGAGGGGGTGACCAGAAAAGGGTTGATGCTGTATCTCCCATATAAAAGATATATAGCAGATGGAAGCAACCAAAGGCCAGAGGTTTATGTCCTGACCAGGGCAGGATCCCATATTCATTTTCCTAGGCCTGTCACCTCCATTTACAATCTCGTATTATTAGTAAACATTTTCCCTTTTAATCCATGTTTGTCCCCAAACATAAACTTGCATCCAGTGACGTTATCTTCTGTATGCTAATTAACAGTCTTGCAAATGCCTTTTCCCAGGGCATCTCCATGTCTTAAGCTAGTTTCACACTATCGCCAGCATGGATCCGGCGGGTGAAGGGTCCCGCCGGATCCGTGCTGCTGCAGGTGCACGTGTGGAGCACGTGTTGTATTTTTGTTTCGGCTGCCTCTCAGCAGGGGTTAACGTGCTGCGGCCGGATCCGCGCGGCTCTGGCCCCACACGTGCACCTGCGGCAGCACGGATCTGGCGGGACCCTTCACCCGCCGGATCCGTGCTGCCGCTAGTGTGAAAGTACCCTTAGCAGTCCTTTTATCCCTGTCTGAGCCTTTTGTCCATGAAGTTGGTCCATACAATGGGAGCAAAGAGGGAGGACAGACTCTCCGATAATCTCTTTGTAGTTAAATATCGTGTGCATTTGTGATTCTAGAAACATAGATCTGCAAGAACTGAACTTGCATTTCATATCATGAAGTAACAGGAGATGTGCGTCACCAGTTCTGTCCGATCTATTCCTGTTCTTAACGTGAACATGTGATCATTCAATTGTATTATAGACAGTATATATTTTTCTATTACTGGCTACCTCTATAGGAGTGATGGCGGACCTTTTACAGACAGAGTGCCCAAACTGCAACCCAAAACTTATTTATCGCAAAGTGCCAACACGGCAATGTAACCTGAATACTACAGTCCAGTGTATTATATCTTCCATGTACTTTATCATTTAGCTATAATATCCTGCCTGCATTCAGTGTACTGCCTGTGCTGTTCATAGTGCGCCCTGTGCTGATGAATAGCAGGAAAAGTCTAAGACATATTGGTACACCATAGACTTATACCAGTGGGCTCTGGGTGGCACCTCTTGCACCCGTGCCATGGGTTTGCCACCACTGCTCTATAGTATGTGTACAATATACAGACTGGTATTACCAGTATAATAAACTGTAGTGTAGACCTATATATTTACTGCCATTACCTTTTTTCTTTTTTTGCTTTTTCTCAGTTTCCAGCCAGCCATTTTACTGTATCAACATCAGATCCATATAGATTTATTCACTGCTTATACAGTATGTGTCCATTAAGAAGACTTTATGGATGCATCAGATGTTTAGGGTCTGGTACATGGAGGAGTATGTCCAAACATAGGGTGTCCTTGTAGCTGCAGTACCTGCCTGGGGACTACATTTTAGTAGCATGTATATTATAGTATATAAGGTATATTATAGTTAGGGATGAGTGAATCGACTTTGGATGCTTCAGTCGAAGTTGATTCGGATAAAACTTTTTTTTTAACACTGTACAGAGCGGGCGCTCCGTAAGTCTTAGGCCCCATTCAGACGGCTGTAATATTGCCCGCAACCCGCAACACTACGGCTGCCGCCCGGCTTGTGTTCTGCAGCGCTGCGGAACACACTGCCGGACGCCCCATTCAAAATGCCTATACACGAAGCTGGCTCTGTGCCGCGGCTGCCCGCTCCCATAGAAATGAATAGGGCCGCATCTATTCCACAATATTGCGGAATAGATACGGCCCCATTCATACGGTCGTGTGAGTGGGGCCTTAGAATGTATTGGCTCCGATTAGCCGAAGTTATTGCTTTGTGTGATAACTTCGGAAATACATTTCTACTGTAAAAAAAACCTTTGTATCGAACTCGGTTCCAAGTGGTACATCAATGTGTGAAAACTGGTCACATTATTTCATCTTATACCATCAAATAATAATAACAATAATAATACATAATAAAATAAAAACTGTGAGATTTCACATTTTTATTCTCATACATATCCAGAAAATTGCCTGCAATTTCTCTTTGTCAATTTCCTTCTAAATGAATCCAAAATATTCCTTCATATTCACACAGCAATGATGAAGTAGAAATGCTGCACCTTACATTGTCCACCAAGAGTCCACAGAGCCAAGGTTGGGCTGTGGTGTGGACGTATAATACATTCAGAACACGGAAGTGTGAATCCAGCCTAAGTGGCAGTGGTAGATGTCATCGCCTTTTGGCCAGCACTGGACACTGGGTATCATCTGTTCAGGCCTATATTTCTAGTGTCTGAGTGGGGTGGTGCAAAACTGTTGCCTACAGAAGCTTCGTTTTGCTCGGGTCTTGGAGTAGCACTGAGATTGCCTTCTGGTCTTGGAGAACTGTGGACATTGTGTACCCTTCTGGACTGAAAAATATTATCTGGAAAAAAAGAAAATTGATAGAATAACTCACATTTCCATTTTAGCATATACATTTTGTGCATATCAGTTGGGCTCCAATTATGTACAGTTGATGCTGGGAGATCTCAAACTCAACAACAAAGAAGTAAACATGCAAGGTCTACAACATGTAGGTTCACCATGGGTACAAATAGCAACGTTTTAATATATCGGTTCAATAGCAATAAACTCACCTCTGTCAGACCCTCCATCTCAGAGTTTTGGGGTCAGGCAAGCTGAATATACTGAAACCTGGCCCTGCCAATCAGGAAGGAAAGAGAGGGGCTAGCAGAGGAAGCAGGAGGAGCATGAGAGCACAAAGTGGTTTGGACCCGCCCTCAGTGCACTTAACTACGCATTTGCATTTGCATCTCCAGAATGAAGTGATGGATTGTTAAGGGAGATTTACTTCTTAATCCATGTGTGAAACACAAGGCCCCTGGAAGTGTAACCTGAGTCAGGCCATTGTTCCAGCTGCCATCTGTGTGGTTTTTTTTCTGTTTGTAATCAATTGTTTGTGAATAATTATATCATTGTGTGAACTGTGTCTTAAAGTGGATTCCTGTAACTGAGACTTGTTATCTGATTCCCGTCACCATCTAATACCATTTGAGCAGCGAGATGCTGATTTTTCTTGATTGTGACATTTTATGTGAGACTTGACTTACCTCAAACAGATCCAGCAGGGTTGCTCCCAGGGCAATAAGAGGGAATCTAGAATTTCCCACTGAGATGTATTATGAGGGTGCTGCTAAAAGGGAATGGTTCTATGAATACCATTATAGAAGTGATGTGTTATTTATATGGTGTTCTGGTATATTCTAGTAAGTTTCTGTAATTGTGTTGTAGCACGCCACATAGGACGGAGCAAATAAACTGTCACCAGAAATATCTGTATAAACGGTTGATGTAACAATTTATCTGGTTACTGGGAATTGTGGCACATTTCTGTACATATATGGCACTTTTATATTTTTTTATATTTATTAATAATAATAATATTTATGTGTTCTCTATAAGGACAGATGCAGGTAGGAGAGCTGACCTGAGACTACTAGAATACTATATTTGGCATGGCAGTGACCTCCTGCTTGCTCCTTATCATATCCACTACTTTTCGTGTTGGCAGAGTGATCATCAAACACTAGAAGAATGAGGTTTACCAGCCATCAACACTTACTAAAGTGCAAATAATGCCGAGACTAAAATCCTAGCAGAAGACAGATGAAGCCACTTCAAATATTTACTTGTCCTGTGCAGGTCTACATTTAGTGCCATATAGGTAAAATCATGGTGACCTCGAAAAACAAAACAGACATAAAAATTAAAAAATCAATTCATATCAAAGAGGTTCTTTGAGACCAGCAAACCTTTTTCACATGTGCCTGCTGGGTCAAAAAAATAGATCCATCACAGGCGCTCTGGTTCCAGCGCCAAGATCCCTACTAGAACACACGTCACCACTACTGGTTACCAATGGCCTCAGTGGTGAAGTGTGCACACATGGCATATGACCACTGCCACCACTTAGGCCACTGATTAGCTGGCATCAGTAATGTGCGTGTAGATGGCACATCACACTTCCAGTCCAGCAGCCACTGAAACCGGAGTAGGATTTTCCAGGCTGCTAATATTGATGACCGATTCACAGGAGGGCCTATAAAAATCTGATATGTCAGGATATTCAAGCCAATGAGAGCTCAGGTACAGTAACCAGACACGGCCACGGTTCCAGGGCTGGTGGCTACATCTGATTGGTGGGAGTCGGGCCCTCACCTCACTGATCAGATATTGATGACTTATCCGGAGGATAAGTCTTTAATATTTGGAGCCTGGAGGACTCCTTTAACAACTGCCTTTGCAATGAATGAAGACAGTTGCATACCTCCCAACTTTTGAAAATTGCAAAGAGGGACAATGTGTGCGGCGCACATTACGGCAGTTTTTTTTCATACTAGGCCACACCTCTAACTCCGCCCAAAGCATAATTACTGGAGCCCCTGTGGCAATTTTTTTCTTGCGATTCATTGTCCATATAAATATTAGCACATAAATCATTAGATTCTAGATATTTTAAGGTCCCAATTGCACAAAATAATGAAGTTCTGGTCTAATTTATAGGTATAGACACTTTAGTAAGGAGCAATGTAGTAAATTTATTAATGTACATTTATGCATTAATCCTCCAGGTCAAAAAGAGGGACATTTAAGGAGAAAAGAGGGACAGAGGGACATGGGTTAAAAAGAGGGACTGTCCCTCCAAAAGAGGGACACTTGGGAGTTATGCAGTTGTCCTTGTTTGATGTGATCTCACCTTGTAGAGTGTATATGCACTGTAAGGTAAATGTAGCCAGAATGACAGACATCAGCACATGAACCTGAAAAAAAAAGAAGGAAAGAAAATTGTATAATAACAATATAATATTTGACAATTCCAAATGATTATTGTAAATGGTAGATTTAAACAGTACCAAAGAGGAATTCAGTATGAAATGCCAAGAGTCAGTCAGCTGCAGGTAAAGCAGCATCAATGTACAAGGACTAATGGTGTCATCACTGCTTTGGTTTTGACATCTGCAGAAGGAAAATAGATACAACATTAATTTTCCATATTGTACCAATATAGTAATTATAATGTAAAAATAAAAATAGGATTTTTTCTTTGTGAACTAGCGATCTAAAGCGTATGGCCAGCTTTATACGTCTCTTTCATTCAGCCTAAAAACTTAATCAGATTACAGTGTGTGAGCAAGCCCTACGTGTGTCTTCATGTGATGTGAAATTACTGACATTTCTGGAATTGACCTTATATTGCAGTGCATGAGGTCAATATGCAGTACCACAGTACAGGGGGTATCTGCAAATGTTTGGTTTATAATATTATGTCATGTAATGTATACCCAGCATGACATGGTATGGTTGGCAGGGAGAGGGTTAACCACTCTATTCCTCCCCTCTTGGCAGGAGTGGGCTGGTCCGACTTCCTGTCTAGAGGCGGTTGGATTTTAGTGGGTGAGGAGAGAGGAATCAAGTCTTGTGCTCCTTCTACTTAGGCATCAGGATCCAGAGACTAACAGATCTCTGTGAGTTTCTACTTTTGCTACAGAAAGCAAGACAGAAAGAAAGAAGAAGTTAGAATCTACATGGCCAAGCATAGGAGTCAGCAAGGTAACTTGTGACTACAGCTCACCAGACTTTGCTGCTTGTGAGGGATTACAGTTAAGACACCTGTCACACTCAACCACATTCTGGCCAGACGTTCTTCTAAAGACCTGTATCCTACACTGCAGACTACAGCTGTAATTGTCCGATTACAGTTCATAGCCAGAGAGTCTAGAGAGAGAGAGAGAGAGAGACTTTAGCAAGATAGGCCACTGCACCAGCCTCCATACCTCACCATCTTGGAAAAAGGATTTGCACTGTGTACAGATTATTGTTGGATGTACTACAACTACTATTTGACCATAGGTAAAAACAGAAGTTTAATCTTCTACCTCTGACCTGGTTTCCAGACTCCTAACACACCATACACTGGCCATTGTACCAATACACCTCCAACCACCAACATCAAGGGCACCCCAATCCATCATCATGCAGGAAACCCAGTACAAGGGAGTGCCAGGAGGGAAGTAAGAGTGCATCTACATTCACTGCCTAAAGGGTATATTATGAATCAGAAGGAGACTGCTTCTTGGCGCAATGACATCCAGAATAAATGTCCTCAGATGTTATACAGAGTGATTCGATTCTTTTATATTTTTATTGTCTGGTAGGTGCACAGCAATAAACACAATGCGTTTATGGGATACCAAGGGCCCCTTCTTCAGGTTGCAGACATAAATAACATATGTAAAAACACACACTTATATAGAATACAAACCTTAAAAAAAACCGCCAAAAAAACGCATGGATGGGCGGAGTTAGCGGTGGGCGGGGCTTAAATAAATGACAAATATATTGCAGCCATAAAAATACTTAAAAATAGTATCTTAAAACATCAAAACAGGGTGTTTCATTTATAAAGAAAGTGACTAACATTGCAAATCACTAAAAAAAATAAAATAAAAGAATAGTTAGTAGATGGCAAAAATGGTTAAAAAAGGAATCACAAGGGTCATGTGACCCGGCCTGGAACGCACATCCGGTACGGCGGCCTGGCTTGGAACGCACAACCGGAAGTGCGTCATGCTCGGTACCTCAATGATGGGACCGGCGTCTATGGTATCTGTGGTCACGTGATCCCCGGTGAAGACCCCGAATAAAGAGAAGGGAGGGTCAGGGTTATACAAATATAATGCCGGATATTAGCTGGAGACTAAACGTATTAAAGGGACATGGGATAAGTTTAATATCCTATAGAAACCCGACCTACAATGTACATACCTACACCACCAATAAATCCTACAAATATAAGGTATGTACCAAATCACTCAAAAATTCCAAGTGATTGTATTATAATATCAATCTTTATTAAATACATAAATTACCAAGATAAAAGGTATATTAAAACCTCCACAAATTGCACAATGAACTAATACAAGTGAGGGACAACTGTTCAAAGAGGGCTAGCACTAATACTTGTAAGTATAACAAAGCACTTTACCGCACCACAATAGCAAAAGTGCATACAGCTTATTAACACATATACTGCTTAACAAAGCTAGATGTATAATACATATAAAGCAACAAGTCCACATAGCTATTATTACATACACTGCTTGATAAAGCTAGATGTATGATACATACAAAGCAGCCACCAGTGGCACGTGCAAAACACTGCCCAAAACAGTGTCCCTCACTTACCCAAATGCAGACACCCTAGATGCCTATGCTGTATTATGATACGCTCCAGTAAGGTGTTCCGCAGCAACTATAGTAATGAAACCTTCCAGATTACGACAAATCTGGACTGTAATTCCACCCACGTAATCTACATCTTAGAATGTCCCTGTCAACTACAGTATGTAGGGCGTACGATACAGACACTAAAGAACAGGCTCAACAAACACCGGTCCAACATCTGTAAGAAATACCTCAAACACAGTGTTTCAAGGCACGCCACTAAATATCACGAAGCCAGCTCCAGGGGATTCGTGATTACCCCCATTGAGCAAATCCCCCCCCATGAGCGACATAATATCCAGTACATAAGGTGTAGAGAAATGTACTGGATCTTTAAATTAAATAGCCTCAACCCATATGGTTTAAATGAGGCCTTTGAAATCAATCTTTGAGCCCTGCATTTTATGTGGACCATACTGTCCTGTGTGTATATATATGTCTTCTCTGGAATTCCCTCTATTCTTTGTCCATATGTGTGTATTTATATATACCAGTTTCCTCTGGTTTTGTATTCTAATTTGTAATAGAAGCTGATATATTAATAATTCCTTTATATTCTTTTGTATCTATCCCATATTTTAGCGTGGAAATATTCTAGATGAGCTAGTATTTGTTTCCTCTCTTCCTCCCCCCCCCCTAAAAAAGAAGCTTCCTTAGTATGACCACTGTGGCCGCATGGTTGTCCATCAGTAGCGTCCCCCACTCCATGGTAACCACATCTGGTCACTAAGGTAGCCTCCACGGTCACCAAGAAAACGAGCTACGTTCTCCGGTCACATGACCTTCTTCGAGCCACGCTACTTAGTCACCATGACCACGCATCACGTGATTCGATCACGTGATCACATATACTACTCCTTCTTATTATCCCAGATTTTGGTTTTGGTGTTTTCAAACTTATCCCATGTCCCTTTAATACGTTTAGTCTCCAGCTAATATCCGGCATTATATTTGTATAACCCTGACCCTCCCTTCTCTTTATTTGGGGTCTTCACCGGGGATCACGTGACCGGAGTCCCCGATCACATGACCACAGATACCATAGACGCCGGTCCCATCATTGAGGTACCGAGCGTGACGCACTTCGGTTGTGCGTTCCAAGCCAGGCCGCCATACCGGATGTGCATTCCAGGCCGGGTCACATGACCCTTGTGATTCCTTTTTTAACCGTTTATGCCATCTACTAACTATTCTTTTATTTTTTTAGTGATTTGCAATATTAGTCACTTTCCTTATAAGTGAAACACCCTGTTTTGATGTTTTAAGATACTATTTTTAAGTATTTTTATGGCTGCAATATATTTGTCATTTATTTAAGCCCCGCCCACCGCTAACTCCGCCCATCCATGCGGTTTTTTTGGCGTTTTTTTAAGGTTTGTATTCTATATAAGTGTGTGTTTTTACATATGTTATTTATGTCTGTAACCTGAAGAAGGGGCCCTTGGTAGCCCTGAAACGCGTTGTGTTTATTGCTGTGCACCTACCATCCTCCACTTCAGCTCCTCCATCTATGCCCAGATGCAGCAAATGACTGAACTATTATTTTATCAGAACAGTCATGGAATATTTCATTGTATGTCTAGTGGATGTATAGAAAAAAACACATCCACCAGGCTGATTAAAGGGACACTACATCAACATATTCTGTGTATTTTTATGTGATGGATGGTTTCCTAGATGTAATTTTTCGACTTTCTGTCCTGACCCTTAACATCCTCCATAACTGGACATTTAGCACAGCAAACAGACTCACTAGACTTTCTTAGTCAAACCATTCACTCCGACCAGAGAATGAAGGGGGATGAGTGACTCAATTAGAATATCACATATTACACTGATAGGTGCAGTGCTCTTCTATGGGTATCTTTACCTAGGCCTATAATGAGAACAATGGAGATGTTATCCCAATTCTATAATCTACTATCATTCTAACAGATAACATCATTCCCTCTCAGCATCAGTAAAATGACATGGGTTACTTATGTATATAGGAGGTTTATCTCTCTGGACTGACTGTTACAGAAGGATGATAGTTAGTATTTAATTTTCATTGGTATAGTGCTGCTGGAATTTAAAAAAAAAAAAGTGTCTACTTTGAATATTGAGTTAAAAATGTTGCATCTTAGGCCATGCCCCTTTCACTGAAGCCACATTCTTACACTACAACCCTTTCCCCTTTTTCAGGCTAAACGCAAATAATTTCTCTAAACCTAGATGCTTCCATTTGCACCAGATTTTGGCACTATTTACCCCACATTGCAGATAGAAATGTGGGCTATTCTCCATACTTTCTAGCAGAATGTTCACATGGTTATTTTGCTGAAATTGGGAATATCCCTCCATCTCAGCAAATACCACTGGGATATGATACACCGACCCCCAGTAAACCCTGATTATTACGCTGTACTGTGGTGGTGTCCACAATTGGTGATGCCCCATCGTCACTATGGTTTGGGTTGTGAAGCCTGGGTAGAAAACATCTGAAAGACCATGGACCAGGGATCTCAAACTCGTGGCCCTCCAGATGTTGCAAAACTACAACTCCCAGCATGCCCTGGTAGCCGAACAATGTCCAGGCATGATGGGAATTGTAGTTCTGTAACAGCTGGAGGGCCACGAGTTTGAGATCCCTGCCATGGACTATTATGTCCTTCAGAACATATATGAAGCTCTGAAACCATACCTTTCATACAGCTCTATCACCAAGGAATGGTTGTTAAGAGATTTCTCAATTTTCAGGTGTCTCAGCAAATACTCAGGTATGGAAATTCCTTCTTGGGCCAGCTGGGCTAGATTGAAAAACCCCTAAAAAAATATAAAGAACTCAGTCAACAAGGAAATGTCCACATGCAGATCAGGAAGGATTATAAAGATTGTGAAATATTCTGTTGTGCCAGTTTCCATATGTACTGCTGCCAGTAAAAGCAGACGTATTTGTTTACCTGAGATTCGCCCTGTAGCGCTGCCTGCGTGTACAGCTTCGTTGAAAGTTCCAGGTCTTTGGGATGATTTTTGCCCCCATAGTAATACATATCACCCATCTTCAATAAAGCTATAAAAGACATTGTTACTACTCCACATTATAATATTCTATTTATCCATAGGTAATCATAAACGACAATACATGAGTGTTATCATACATGGAAATGACTGCATTGTGTTGATAACAAATATATAGCACCATCTCCTGGCCAATAGATGTTACTGCGCTTAAATAAATTGTGTTTTGTGTGTAAAATGCTATAGAATATGAAAACTTGCACATGTCCAGGTTCATATTCTAGATACATGCTACTTTTAATTTTTACCTATTACTATTCCAGAAAAAAATAACATATACTATAGGAATGTACTGACATATACCACAGAGACATACCGTAAGTAGAAGGATTGTGCTGATTTATAGACAAGTTATAATATCGCCAAATACAAATATCCCCTAAGGGTGCTGTGGACAATGCCTAAAAAAGACAAAAAGAGTTTATTGAGGGGGTTGTCTCGCAAAAAATATTTGAATATGTTAAACGACGACATGGATGTATGTTTGTAATTGCATGCAGTTTCTATAGTAGTTACTATAGTCATGCAATTTCTTAATAAAATGTATCAGTATAGCGCCATCTGCTGTTTGTTCCTTTCCTTATTTGTTTGTCCACCTCATTAACCTTGCTGAGGTGGTCACACATGCTCAGTTCCATCCTTCACCTGCCACCAGCCCGATCTACTGTTAGAAGCTGTGACAGTTACAGGAGCTGGAGCAGAAAGGACATCCCCCCCGAGAAAGGACACACCTTCTGAGCTGTGGTAAGCAAACAACTGCAGAAGAAAGGACACACCTTCTGAGCTGTGGTAAGCAAACAACTGCAGAAGAAAGGACACACCTTCCCGATCTGCCAGTTTGAAACAGATCTAGCATGACAATTGGAGCAATAAAAGGGGACATCTCTGGATCCATGTGAGTTACAGGGCTGGTTCTAGCTTTGTTAGAGATTGTCATGTCCTATATGATGTCTGATGTTAATTTTTTTTATTAATCATGGAATAAGCCCTTTGATTTAATATATTAAAATTAACACATAAAATAAACATTTCCATGGATAAATTATATACGTAGAAAATAGAGTAAAAAATAAATAAAATCACAATTAGAATGATCCTTTTTTTCAAGTTCATCATCTGTAGCATGTCTGCACAATCAATATTGGCTAAGCATACTTGATATTTTAAATAAAGCTTAAAATGGGTCTCCGCTTTAGATAATAACCTGATCAGAAAGCAAACCCCTGCTGGGATCCCCAGTGATCTGCTGGGGAACCTAACAGTAAGTGTTTGATTTACCTGCAGTGCCTCCACAGGGGAAATGAAGCATTACACAATACCCATTCAAATCACTGTGTGATGCCTGACAGATCCTAGTCCTACAGACAGAGAGACGCTCTTTGTAACCATTTTCCACAATGGCCAAAAGATGATGACACTCATTGGACAATGGGCTTCCTTGAATAACTCAGAATCTTCTAATAGGATGTATAAAATGGGTTTTCTAAACTAGACAACGAAAACTGCTAGGAATTACAATGGCACTGGAGTCATTTCCCAATGAGTGAATAGGTTTTATCCTTTTTCTAATTGGCGGGATCACCATAGGTAGAGACCGTCGATGGGTTTACATACAACATATCCATAGTCTTTGATTTCAGTCCCTAGAAACCAACATGTCGCAACTCAACTCATCAGCAGAAGGCCGACTTGTCAGCTAGCTGAGGGCAAGGTACTGTAAAGGCAATGAGGCTATACAGTACCAAGAGCATGACATCCTGTATATTTTAGGCTGGGTTTAGCATGATGTGCGTTTAGCACAGGGATGGACAACCTATGGCCCGGGGGCCAAATATGGCTCTTGATATCATTCTGTGCGACCCACAACCATCTGGTGACAGAAGTGTATGTTGAGGTCTTGTGGTTGCTCACATGTATTTTTCATGTATTCTCCCATTAGATGGGAATCCAGGAGGTGCAACCAGATACTTACAGTATATACTGTATGTACAATGAGCCATACATACAGTATTTCAGTTGGTAGTACCCCTTTAACTTTTATTTTCGGCCTTTGGGATTCCTTCAGTCTGTCAATGTGGCCCCCAACCAGAAAAGGTTGTGCATCCCTGGTTTAGCATGTACGGTATCTCAGGAGTGCTACCAACATATACGCTAAAAGTGTCCATATATCAGTATACCACAAAAAAAGGTAACAAAAGTATTTATCCAATATCAAAAGCATTATCCAGTAACAAAAAACATTAAGGTTAACCTAACCCCTTAGTGACCAGCCTGTATTGGGCCGGCCTTAAAGGGTTTTCTAGGATTTTAAAACTGATGACTTATCCTCAGGACAGTTCATCAGTATCTGATCGGTGGAGATCCGACACCCGGGACCCCGGCCGATCAGCTGTCTTAAAAGGCACCGGTGCTCCTGTGAGCGCTATTGCCTTCTCCCAGCTTACCAAGGACAGTACTGTACGTTGTATAGCGGCTGTAGTTGGTATCGCGCTCAGCCCGATTCACTTTTGGGGCTGAGCTGCTCTTTGGCTACGTGACTGATGAACGTGTCGTCACTGGCATAGGAAAAGTTCACAGGAAAACTGCTGCCTTCTCAAACAGTTGATAGGCGCAGGTCCGGGGGGGCCGGACCCCCATCGATCAGATACTGACGACCTATACAGTTATAATGTCTCAGAAAACTCTTTAAATGACCAAGCCAATTTTTTCATCGTCGCCTTCTAAGAGCTATAGCGTTTCTATTTTTCCGTCGATGTAGCAGTATGAGGGCTTGTTTATTGCAGGACAAGTTGTAGTTTTAATACACATAACTTACTGATTAACTTTTATTAACTCTTTCTGGGAGTGGAGATGGAAAAAAACAGCAATACTACCACTGAGTTTTCAAGTTATACATTTTTGGGCATTCATTTTGTAGCATAATAACATGATAACTTTACTGGTTCAGTGTGATTACAGTGATACCAAATATATATATATATATATATATATATATATATATATATATATATATTTTTTTTTTTTTTTTGTAAGTTTTACTACCTTTGCATAGTATTATTATTTTTTTCTTTCTATGGAGCTGTATGAGAACTTGATTTTTGAGGGACATCTTGTAATTTTCAATGGTATCAGTTTGGAATACATAACACTTTTTGATCACTTTGTATTCCATTTTTGTTGCTGGCAAATAAGCAATAAGCAGCAATTCTGGCTTTTTTTTTACAGCGTTCACCAAATGGGATAAATTACATGTTAATTGTATAATGTGGGTTGATAAGGAAACAGCGATACCAAACATGTGGAGATTTTGTTTTTGCTTTTTTTTTTATGAAAAAAGGTGTATGTTTTTACATGGAGTTTTTTTTTTATTATTGAATAAAACTATTTTTTTAACCATTTAATAGTCCCACATAGGGACTATAATAGCTCTTCTTTTAATCTTTTTGAAAATACACTGCACTGTTCAGGCAGTGCAATGTATTTTACTGTTAGTGCTACACCAACAGGCTGCGACAGAGAGACTAGGCCTGCTAAAACAAGTTGGAGGCAGGCCTGCGGCCTCCATAGACCTAGGTTGCAATGCCAAGACATGCTCCCTCACTAACCACTAACACGATGAATCATCTAAGGGGTTAAACGGCCTGGATTGGCACTTCTGCTGGTCCAAACCATTAGACTCTCAGGCCCCTTAGTGACAACTGGAAAAAGAGGTATGGGTGGTCACTAAGGGTTTAAACGTTTACATTTTACAGTGGGACCTCATGGGTGATAGATGTCACTGTATGGCATCTGCCAGTGGCATCCATTTAACATAAGCTCCGATGTGTTAAATGGAGACCATAAACATGATGTGAAAGTAGTCATCCAGACCTGGGGGTACTACAAATTGTTTATTGCTATGTGATGTATTTTACTTTTGCTTCTGGTCGTAGCTACCAGCAAGGAAAGGTTGGCAGGAACAGAGTTAACCACCCTGTTCCCCCCTCTTGGGAGGAGTGGGTTGGACCTGCTCCATGCCAAGAGGGGGAGTTCCTGTCCAGAGACAGGTGTGGAGAAGGCAGATTTCAGAGCTCCTGCTCCTGTTACCAAACACTTCAGGGAGAAATACTCAAATTGTCCTTTGAGATTCCAGACGGCAGAGAGAGATGCCACATCGGCATCTACATACACTGCTGTAAGGTGAGGGATTCGAGCCAGGCCACTCATCACCAAACAACCATTAGGCCAGTATCAGCTAAGTGCTTAATTACAGTCATCCAACCTGCCTCCAGATTATTTGCTGGTGCCAGAGAAAATGTTTGCCAAGTTGCACTTAGTAAGAAAGACTTTGTTATAGTTAACTCTGACCTGCTTGTTCAGCACTATATTTCCACTGCACCAATCCCCAAGAAGCAACGGCCTGAGGGAGTACACTGTGATACAACACTTCATCAGAACCACTACCCACTCCTATCCCTAGGAACATAGCCTAATATACTGTATTAACCCCTTCCTCACACAGCCATTTTCCATTTTCATTTATGTTTTTTACTCCCTGCCTTCCAAAATCCATGACTTTTTAAAAAAAATTTCAGTCACCTAGGCGTATTACAGCTTGTTTTTTTGTTGTGGGACAAGTTGTATTTTAATATTTTATTATTACATATAGTGCATTGGGAAGCTGGAAAAAATTATTAATGCGGTAGAATTAGAAAAATTGAAAATGTGCCATTGTTGTATGGGTTTCATATTTACAGCATTCATTAGGTAGTACAAAAAGACAAACTACCTTTACCCTAGTATTTATGTAGCATTTTTTATATGTTAAGATAAAGGCTTTGAAAACAGATTTTATTGGCTTCTCCATATTCTGACATTTAGAACTTTTTCATATTTTCATCTACAGAGCTGTGTAGAGATCTTTTTGGCAGTGTGAATTTTACTTTATATATTATATTTTGGGGTAAGTACGACTTTTGATCTCTTTTTAATCAATATTTTGGGAGGTGAAATGACCAAAAAATGCTGATCCAGCCATTTTGATTTTATTTTCAGCTACGGTGATCATTGTAAGGGATAAAAACTAATATGGGTAACATATTGGTTATTGGAGTTGTCTTCAATCACAGACACTACTGCTGGGTGTCTGCTATGTAAAACAGGTTCTGAGCGGGCGCCATCTTTTAAGAGCTAAGATCCTCCATACAGGTAAAATTATTTTAATGTGAGAACAGAATGATCCTAAGTCAGATAACAAAGAGATACTTACTATATTCTCTTCACAAAGGTATGCCACATTTGTCTGTGACATCTCCACTCCGGCTTCTGCAGTCAAGATAAAATTTAGAAAAGCCTCATCTCTGCAAAAAAGAAGAAGATCCAGACAAATTAAGAAGTAGACAACATCATCAGTTTGCATTTCAACCGCAAAGCATTTATAGTGCTTCAGTTTTAAATGACCAGACACTTATTACTGATTTTGTGGATGTTGTGGTTTAATTGTTTGTTTAACCCCTTTCTGCAATAGATATAATTATACTTCCTTTTTTGAAAGGAATATAACACGTATATAACCAATCTTAATCCCGGGATTATGGCATGGGGTGACATAATGTATGGTAGACGGACATTTTCAACAGGACAATGACAGGCTCCATGTTGCTCATGCTATTGTGAGCAGCCTGTGTGACCTAAATATGCTACCATGGCCTGCAGAGTGTCTGGATTTGTGTCCCATCAAGCACATCTGGGAGATCATAGATTGACAAATGCAAAGGTGCAAGCTGCAGATCTTGATGGTTTGCATGCCCAAGTGCATTCAGCATGGCAGAACATTCCTCAGACAATCATTAACCCTTTCAGTACCGGAGGTTTTTTCGGCTTTGCGTTTTCGTTTTGCACTCCCTGCCTTCAAACAGCCATAACTGTTTTATTTTTCTGTTCACATAGCTGTATGAGGGCTTGTTTATTGCAGGATAAGTTGTACTTTCCAACGCCACCATTTAATATTGCATATGGTGTAGTGGGAAGCGGGAAAAAAAATTCCAAATCGGATGAAATTGCAAAAAAAACGCTATTCCGCTACAGTTCTACGGGTTTTTTATTTACAGCGTTCGATGTTCATTAAAACTGACTAGTTACTTTCATTCTACTGGTCAGTACGAATCCGGTGATACCTAATATGTATAGTTTTTCCTGCGTTTTGATAGTGATAAAATAATTAGAAAGTTGGACATTTATTTTTTTTTGTCATATCTTGACCCCTATAACTTTTTGGTATTTATGTGTACGGAGCTGTATGGGGGGCTCATTTTTTGCGGGGCGATCTGAAGTTTTTATTGATACCATTCTGGGGTGCGTGGGACTTTTGATCACTTTTTAATTTTTTTTAGAAAAAAAAGCGACAAAAAACAGCAATTCACCATTTTGACGCTTTTTTCCGCCACACAATTCGCCATATTGGAATTTTTTTTTATATTTTAAAAGTACGGGCATTTTCGGTCACGGTGATACCCATGATGTCTATATTTATTGTTATTTAGGTATTTATTTTTTTATTATACGGAAAGGGGGGTGATTTAAACTTTTATATTTTTTTTACTTTTTATATATTTTTTAACATTTTTTTAAAATTTTTTTGTGATTATTTTAAAGCTCAAATATGAGCAAATAGATTGTGTTTTTTATTTTTTCTTTATAAGCAATCAGGGTTTTTTAATTTTGAATTAAAACCGGAATTTGCTCATTTCTTATCCTGGCCTGCCATCTAGTGGCCAGAATAAGAAATGCACTTTGAAAGCTGTAAACCTCATCAGCGAGGTTTACAGCTTTCAGATCGTGGACAGACACCCCATTTGACCACATGGGGCGTCTGTACACCACCCGGAAGCGAACTCTTTCGGGTTTTTGCGCTACTAGATGCCGTGATCTCATGTGATCACGGCATCTAAATGCTGAAGAGGAAACCGCCGATGGCAGTAAGTACCCACAAGTCTCTGCTGTTAGAAACAGCAGAGACTTGCCGGCCATGACGCCCGCCGCACGGCGCTGGTATCCTAAGGGTTAATAACGTCACTGATAGCATGCCAAGGCATGGAAGTGCATGTATTTCTGGGTGTGGTGCTCATACTTAATACCGAATACATCGAGATGTTTTAAATATTGTGTTTCCATTTTTATCATTTGCATATCTTTAACATGTATATCTATACTGTGATTTCTATAATTCCACAACTTTTTATTCTTGATGTTGCAATTTCAGTGTTGAAGAGTGTAAATATACACACATCTATAGTTATACGGCAGAATTCAGAATAAAAGTAACATACCGTATGAAGTAATAACTGGAATGGGTGAATTATCAAAATTAGGGTTATTCACTTTAGAAAAAAGACGACTGAGGGGAGATCTAATAACTATGTATAAATATATCAGGGGTCAGTACAGAGATCTCTCCCATCATCTATTTATCCCCAGCACTGTGACTGTGACGAGGGGACATCCTCTGCGTCTGGAGGAAGGAAGGTTTGTACACAAACATAGAAGAGGATTCTTTACGGTAAGAGCAGTGAGACTATGGAACTCTCTGCCTGAGGAGGTGGTGATGGTAAGTTCACTAAAAGAGTTCAAGAGGGGCCTGGATGTATTTCTGGAGGGTAATAATATTACAGGTTATAGTTACTAGAGATGGGTCGTTGATCCAGGGAATTATTCTGATTGCCTGATTGGAGTCAGGAAGGAATTTTTTCCCCTAAAGTGAAGAAAATTGGCTTCTACCTCACAGGGTTTTTTTGCCTTCCTCTGGATCAACTTGCAGGATAACAGGCTTAACTGGATGGACAGATGTCTTTTTTTGGCCTTATAAACTATGTTACTATGATATATGCTGCACAGTGAACATTACAACAGATATATTGATGGAAAATTTAAAAAGTTATGGCTCTTTGAATGTGACAAAGAAAAAGCAAAAAACTCTGACTCTTACTACCAAAATAGGCATGATCTTTAAAGGGGTCGTGCAGGCTATATATGCTGATAAACTATCAATATGTGATCAGCGTGGGTCCGACACCCCCACCCATCAGCCATGTGAGCACTGCTTCCTGTTCATTATACTTTGAGTCGTCTCCTCTGGAGTGGTGGCATAGGGTAATTACAAGTACTTGCTCCATTCAAGTGAATAGCACGGGTACTTGTAATTATACTGCACTGCCAAAACTTCTGAGACAACGGACAGCTGATCGGCGAGGTTCCAACACCTGGCACAATAAGTCATC
Source organism: Rhinella marina (assembly GCA_900303285.1). Classification (NCBI taxonomy): domain Eukaryota; kingdom Metazoa; phylum Chordata; class Amphibia; order Anura; family Bufonidae; genus Rhinella; species Rhinella marina. Next base: position 121,155 of record ONZH01026846.1, read on the forward strand.
AATATATATGGCGTGCACAACCACTTTAATGAATTACCTTTTTCTATTTTTCTGGGCTACTAAAATAATTTTAGTGCCATTTTTTGTTATAAATAATGCTGTTTTAATATTGTTTTGTATTTATCAGGGGTTAAAACACATTTTTGTTTGCCTCTAGGGAACATTAAAGGGGTTGTCACTGAGTAGAAAGACCCACTGGACTCCTATGTGTAAAATGTGCAGGAATTTGGATCACTAAGGGTGCATTCACATGATCATATGTAATTTGCAATCTGGAAAAAGCAGATATGAAAAAAATACAGATGTATGCGTTTTTTGCGGATCCATTATAACAATACCTATCCTTGTCCGCAAAATGGACACAAATTGGACATGTGCTATCTTTTTTGCAGGGCTATGGAAAAGACTTATGGATCCGGTCAGCACACAGTGTGATGTCAGCATTTTTTGCAGACACGCTGAGATGAATGGATCCGTATCCTATCCGCAAAAAAGGCGGATCAATCTGCTCCTGCTCTCTGCTCTGTAACATGCTGCCTGATAATAGGACATCATGTTCAACATCACAGGTTCCCTTTAAAAGAGGTTATATGGGATAAGAGTAAAAGGTCTCCCACTTTTGTCTATGGGATGTGTCTGGATTTATCTTTTTAATTTGTCCCCGTTTTAGAAATAACTGTGAAATGTCTAAATCAGAGAAATGACGTACAGGGCTCCATCCAGGTAGGCATTTACAGCTTTCCGGATAACAAGTCCAATGTTTCCATTCTGCTCCGCAACAAACTTAGCCAACCTAAAAATATTAATTAAAAAATACATTGTAACAAATGGTTTTATCTTGTGAATACATTAATAATGATGTTTACATCATTTTTGTACTGCAATTTCTACTGAAGGAAAGAGCTTAGGATGGGCTTACAGGCTGCGATCCTGTGAAGCTCTGATCCAGTTATACTTAAAGAATCGCTGTACTTTCACCCAATTTCATTTCATTTAATAGAGAATGGTGTGACTAGCACATTTCTATATCACTTCATTTAAAACATATGAAAAAAGCTGTAAAGTTATGGCCACTAGGGGTCTCACTTCCACCAAATTTGCAGTCCACTGCCTGTTGTTGGGCATGATCTGCCCCTAGTAACAGATACTTAGAAGACGGCTCACAGGAAATGAGGCATGTCAGAGCTAGCTGAGATCCTCAGCCTGATTAAACAACTGCTTCCACACTGCTTTTGAAGATTATAGGAGCATCCTGCCTTTCTGTGTTAGTTTCCTCTCCTTATCTGTTCTGTGAGCTCTGGAGCTGAAAACAAACATAGTGGGAAGTAAGGGAAAGGACGTCATGGCAGTAGAGTGCTGGCAAATTTCACATAAGGGAGATGCCCACTGCTTCTGAGTGAAATGCATCTAGCTATGCCGCTGAAACAGGGAATAATACGTATAAAAGAGACTTTAGGGAAGCCCTGAAAGACCTATTCCTTCACAGTTACAGTATGAACAAAGAAGCACAGGCCTTTATTCAAACTTTTTTTAAAAAAAACTCAGGTACACTTAAGATTTACTGGCTGGTTGAACAAGCATTCCTTCATAACAATAGGATCACAGAATGAAAGCGGAGATCACTACACTACGGGTTATTATACTTACAGTATTGCAGTAGTTGGATCTCTCTGAACACCTCTTAGTATTCCAGTGATTAAATATTGTGCTATGTTGATAGAAGCTTCAATATGGCCCCCCTCAGAAGCTTTTGACATAAATTCATAGGCTTGTGTCTGGAAGAGAATACAAAAATATATGGCGGGTCAATAGCTTGTATTTGTCCTGCTTTACTTGGGCTACATGTTCAAAGTGAATATACCTACTGCCCAGTGGCGTACATAGAGAAGTAATGTCCCCATAGCAAGGATCAAACCAGGCCCCCAACACAGGACAGAAGGGTTTCCGTCTAGACACCTTTCCATGACCCTTGGGATATTTTTCCACTGCCTCATTTGCTAAAAAGTGTTCCTTTGCCAGGAACATTTTACCCTGACCAAGTTTTCACCCCTAGTAGAAGAGGAGATGATCCCAACTGGACCCCCTCTTGCCCTGGGCCCCATAGCAGTCACATGGTCTGCCGCGTACACCCCTGCTACTGCCTACACCAATGGTCTTCAACCTGTGGCCCTCAAGCCAAATAACATGTATTATCAGCCTAAATGATCATTTTACAGGTTGTATAGATATGTTCTACATAAAAAAGTTAAATAACTTTATAAAAATATTGCATTACTTATCTTGTGCTGGAACCAGCATTATAGACTAGAGCTACGTTCACATTTCTGTTGGCTGCTGATGTAAACTATTAAAGGCAACCATGTTGAACTTAGTGTCTGGTCTCCAGACAGCATGCTTTGTGGGAAGATATTCAATATAACTTGTATTTTATTTATTGAAGTCCCTGCTCTTTCTGGCCTTAGGAGTCCAGTGGGTGGTTCTAATTAGTGACTGACAGTGTTTGCAGTAGTTATACTCATATAGGAAAGGCTGTCAATCACTGAGTCACTCCGCCTACTGGACTCTTAAACCCAGAATGAACAGGGATTTCCATCAATAAGGCCAAGTTCACACTTAAGTTATTTGATCAGTTATTTCAGTTAGGGCTTATGCACACGAACGTATTTTCTGTCCGTGTCCATTCCGTAATTTTCACAGACCCCAATGCGGAACCATCCATTTAAATGGGTCCGCAAAAAAAAAAAGAAGTTACTCAGTGAGCATTCCGTTCCCGTATGTCTGTTCCGCAAAAACATAGAACATGTCCTATTATAGTCTGCATTACGGACAAGGATAGGACTGTTCTATTAGGGGCCAGCTGTTCCGTTCCACAAAATACGGAATGCACACGGACATAATCTTTTTTTTGTGGATCCGTTTTTCGCGGACTGCAAAATACATACGGTTGTGTGCATGAGCCCTGATGAAATAACTGAAGTGCATAATTGGAAATCAACAGAAAAACTCCAGCATCTGATAAAAGACCGTAGAGGCTTTATTGTGTACCTATAAAACCAAACAGGGAACTCCTACGTGTTTCAGGTCTAACAATAATGACCCTTAGGGTGCATTCACATAACCGTTTAGCTTTCCGTTCTTCTGATCCATCAGAAGAAGCAAGAGAAAAAAAACACAGGATCCTGTAAAAAAAGCAAAGAAAAATCCCAAAACAAAACATCCTGTTGCATCAGTCATGCATAGGATTGCATATGTCCATTTTTTAGATGGGGGAAAAAAGTACTATATACATGACTTTTTTTCAATCTAAAAAACAGATCTCGGGCGGAAATGGCTCAAACGGATGATAACTGATACAACAGGAACCGTTTTTTTTTTTTTTTACAGGATCCTGGTTTTTTTTCTATCTCTCTCTCTTCTTCTGACGGATCAGAAGAACGGAAAGCTAAACAGCGTTGTGAATGTACCCTTACTCCTGCCATTTTTTATGCCATGAGTAAGGGTTATTATTATTAGGCCTGAAATGCGTAGGAGTTCATGTGTCCATGTTGGATTCAAAGATGATCAGACACGTATTGCCTATTCTGTGAACAGGTGATACGTTTCAAGCTTGCGCTAAGACTTTCAACTGACTGCATTCTGTAGTGAGTTTTTTCTACATCAGATCTAGAGGACCTGGTATAAAGTCTATACTTCCCAGAATACAAATCATTGCAGCAAGCAAGATGCTGACATTGAGCATTGGATTATTATACAAACTGTAAATCAGGAAACATATAGGATAAATAAAGCTAAATAATTACATAGTTACTTATGCAGATTATATATGTAAATTGAAAAACAATGTTGAAAGGTAAATATATATATCTACTCACTTCATTGACACCAACTTCCCCTGGGTAGGTGCCATGAAGATACATCACTGCGAGGTTAAATGCTGCATCTGCGTTCCCTTTGTCATAGGCTTTGCGCCAATATTTCACAGCTCTGACATAGTCTTTCCGGAAACTATGGTAATACCAACCCAAGCCATTCAGAGCTTCAACTTGTCCCTGGTGCAAGAAAAACAACACACGCCATTGTTAAAAATCAGTACATATTATGCAACTTCTCGCGCCACCACCATCTAGATCTGATTTCCTGTTCTTAAGAACGTAGAATTTTACGGATGCCAACAACGAGGCAGAAAATGTCTTCCTTATAAAGTCTGAAACAAAGCATTAATAAATTGTAGATAAGGAACTTAAAGATCTAAAGGGATGGCTAAGTGTTAAAGGGATACCAATTTTCAACAAGAACTTGATGAGCCATGAAAGTCTGATTGTTCACACCACTGCACCCCTGGGCATCCCAATGCTTGGAGTGGTCAGGCTTTGCTCCCAGTGAGAAAATAGCTAATCAAACTTTTATGACGTTGTCTCAGTGCCATGAGGTCTGCTAGCTGCAGTTTTTGCCCAGCCGAATCCTGGTACCAATGCAGGAAACAGGCTGAAAAACACATCCGTCCATCCAGTTCAGCCTGTTAGGTAAAAAACTCTATGAGGTCAAAGCCAATTTTAGGGGAAAAAAATTATTTCCAAACTCTAAATTACTGAAACCAGAGTACCCCTTTTATACGTTATCATCACCTTTGCAGCAGATTTTTTCATTAACTTTAAGGCCATTTTCTTGTTCTTTGGAACACCATCACCCTAACAAAACAACAGAGAAACCTGTAAGAACATGCACTATTAACATCTATATGAAACTAATCTTCATACTAGAACACATGTCTAAGTCAAGGCCCAAAGAGGTTCACTGGTTAATGGTTAGCATTCCTGCCTTAAGCACTGGGATCCGGAGTTTAAATCCAACCAAGGAACACAACCAGGGGCGTAGCTGAAGAATCATGGGCCCTGGTGCAAGAGTTCAGCTTGGGACCCTTCCCTTAGTGCTCTGTGTGTCTTCTTATGCGGCACAAGGGTCTTTGGGCCCCCTCAGGCACCTGGGCCTGGTAGCGACTGCTACCTCTGCACCCCCTATAGCTACGCCCCTGAACACAACCATATGGAATTTATAATGTTTTCCATGGATGGTTCACCTTCCGGGGGCCTTTCTAGCAACCACCCACCCCCCCATGGCCAGACCTACGGAGATAAGTAAACTTTCCTTATCCCCGTCGTTGGGGTACGGCTCCTTCGGACCCTAGCCACCGCTGCTTAGCTCTTGTCTCCGCATGTCAACATCCAGGGGCGGACTGGGAACTTAAAGTGGCCCTGGAAAAATTATTAAAAGTGGTCCAATTTTGTAGTCAGGTCCAAATTGATGGAAGGCAGGACCAGCAATACCATAGTGTGGCATATTATACCACCCCAACAGAGCCAAATACCACAGTCCATCACAAAATACTGCCAGAAGAACAAAATACATCCCCAAAAACTTCCACTGGCCAGTCCTGAGGATGGCTTAGGCCGCCCCCTGAGCATCGGCCCACCGGGAAATTTCCCTGTAAGGTCTATGGCCAATCCGCCTCTGTCAACATCCTTCATGTGGCTGTTGCAGCCAATAAGTGGCCGCAGCGATGATGTGTCCCCAATGGGTCATGTCACTGGGTCACATGATGCACGGGGAACATCACCACTGTGGCCAGTCATTGGCTGCAGTGGCAACATGAGCAGTGTGAAAACAATGTGTTGACACAAGGAGACTTTAGCAGGGGCAGCGGCTGCAGGGGACCGAAGGCACCAGAACCCAGCAGTGGGGAGCAGATAAGTATGCTTCCCTCTGCAGGTCCAGCAATGATGGGGATGGAGGTTCTGTAAGAAAGCCTAGCACTTCCTGAGGGTGAGCAACTCCTTTAAAGTATTCATCCACAGGAACAAAAAAAAAAAACCCTTAAGCAGTGCACACAATATTAGGGGGAAAATTCCTTTTCAACGTCACATATGGCAATTAGAATAAACCCCTGAATCAACAAATAATGTTACTTTCATGAAACTCATACAGAACGAAAATTATATCAGTACAAAAGGGGGTCAGCAGCCTCTAGCACCCCATCTGTTGTGAAACTACAACTCCCAGAATGCCCACTTACTCGCCTGTTCTTGGAACTCCCATAGAAGTTGCTGACCTTTGCTCTACAGTGTAGACCTATAGCTGGCACTAATGAAAGAGTTTTCTTTCTTCTGGAGAAGAACTAATACTCTTCTGAGGGATTCTAGCTGGATCTCGTCAAGAAGAACCAGTATTCCCTGGAAGACACGTGACTAGTGTTGAGTGAATTGAAGCCAAACGAATTGACTTCAATCCGAATTTCAGGAAAAATTTGATTGGCCGCGAAGCTGAATTTCCTGGCGCTTTGTAGTAACAAACCTATTTTTCCTGAAATAGTGGTAAAAAAACCCCAAACCATACTCACCTCGAGGTCATCGCAGCCATCTTGATTGCAGAAACGGTGTAAAATCTCACTCAGGGTGACGTATGACGTCACCACGCCGGTGCGCCAGGCCAGCGTAATGATGTCATCATGTCACTGCGCAAGATTTTGTGCGGTGTCTTCAATCAAGATGACCGTGACATGACCACGTGAGCAAATGGATAAGGTAACGTTCCCCGTCATTGCAGCCACTACAAAGGAATGTGCTTTATGATAAAGTAATTGGTCATGAATCACATTTCTTTGTGAAATTCTGCTAATGAGCCAAATCGAATCTCTACAATAGTAGTCATTAAAACCTACCAGTCACATGATAAATCCAGAATGTAGGGTAAGTGCATTAAATGGACCTTCAACTGAATTTCTACCACTTCATTTATCAACTACATCAAGATTCCGGACTAGACATAAGTCTGTATCCCTTCTTAATACCCCCCCACACACACACACACCTTGACCTTGGTTGGCCTTGTGACCAAGATTCGGTTTTCCCCTTTGATGCTGTATCTATTGGTATGGGTTTAACCCTGCCTGAAGACTGCAAAAATGTCCAATGCTACCAGAAACCACATAAACAAAGGGAAAAAGGAGCGCTTGAGGTCAAATGGGTGGTTCTTCCTTTGGGTAACTCAGAGCATACCTTAAATAACAGGACGGCATAGTCATACATCACCACCGGTTCTTCATTCTCCAGGGCTCCTCGCTCATACCATTCTATGGCTGCTCTGGTGTTCTTGGTTACACCTTGCTGACCCCAAAAAAGCATCTGTGCCAGTCTATGCTAAACGACAGAGTAAACATTGTCACAATTGTACCTTATTTGTTACCACTCATCACAAGATTCAGTATAATGACAAAGCCTCATAAATAATATAAGTAATAATATAATACCAATAAACGTATACTCAGATATCACCCCATGGGAACTGACAGTCATCTTTATCATAAATAACAGTAATGGTGACATATAGGCCATGACTAGATGTATCGTTAACTACTGTGCTGCATCCAAAAATGATCAGGACCATATATTCTCATGAGAGATCCACTTTAAGAAATATTTTATATATTTTAGTCATGTTTGTCTGAAGCAAACAACTCATTATCATACAATACAATAATTATAAATTTCCTTTTATTAACATACAATGCGTTGGCTGAATCAATTTCTTCTTCCCTATAAACAGACACATTGTCTGTCTCCATTATATGGACTTGTAGAACAGGTATAATGTAATGATAGATAGACCTAAAAGTCCCACTCACCTGGGCATGCACATCTCCTCTCTCCGCATTCTGTTTCAGCCATAGAAATATGTCATCATCTTCTCTAGTCTGCTCTTTTAATATGTCTTCATCCATCAATCTTATGGTTTCTACAAATGCCTTCAAGAAAAGATGTAGGAAATTATTAGCCAAGACATGCTCGTAGACGGAGTGAGTACAATGTCTTCCTAAATTTACAGCCAGACGAACACCTCCAGGTCTGGCCTAGGATTTGGCCAACTTTGGAAGCCGCCAAAAAAAATGGTTTGAATGAAAACATGTGGGCTGAAAGAAAAGCAGATGAGCCAATTATAATCCACAACCAAAAACATAAAATACTAGCAAAGTTACCCGGAGAATGGCGGAGGACTTCCTAATGTCAGTGAATTATTACTAGTCATCACCATCAAATGATAAGAGTCCATCTAGAATAATGTCCATAAAAGTCCATGATGAATTACATCTAGTGAATCAAATTGGAAGATGGGTTGTCCGCAGGGTGGCCAAGCAGAATTTTTTTTTTATGGACAACTTATCCCAAAATAAAGGACAGCCAGCAATTTTTATGGACAAATTGGAAAACCATAATGAACAATAACGTTTATAAGTAATACAGGTCTGTAGCTCAATATACTGATAAGAACTCATTACCACCATTTACCATGAACTGTAAAATGATGAGAATTAACACCAAATTAATCTAGTCAAGTACCACCAGCCTCAAAAGAATCATGGACACATCTTTTTTTTCACAGGCACAAGAAAAAAGTCTCAATCTTGGCTCCCGCCCGGGACCAGAGCTCTGGTTAGTGATGCAGGCTCCCAGCAGCTTTCCAAGCACAGCGCTGTACATTGTATAGTGGCAGTGCTTGGTATTACAGCTCAGCCTCATTGACTCGGTGATCATGTGTATAGGAGCATCCCTGTGTGTGGTGAACATGTGTATAGGAGCGCCCCTGTGTGTGGTGAACATGTGTATAGGAGCATCACTGTGTGTGGTGAACATGTGTATAGGAGCGCCCTGTGTGTGGTGAACATGTGTATAGGAGCATCCCTGTGTGTGGTGAACATGTGTATAGGAGCGCCCCTGTGTGTGGTGAACATGTGTATAGGAGCGCCCCTGTGTGTGGTGAACATGTGTATAGGAGCATCCCTATGTGTGGTGAACATGTGTATAGGAGCGCCCCTGTGTGTGGTGAACATGTGTATAGGTGCACCCCTGTGTGTGGTGAACATGTGTATAGGTGCACCCCTGTGTGTGGTGAACATGCGTATAGGAGCGCCCCTGTGTGTGGTGAACATGTGTATAGGAGCGTCCCTGTGTGTGATGAGCATGTGTATGTAGGTGTCCCTGTGTGTGTGGTGAGCATGTGTATGTAGGTGTCCCTGTGTGTGTGATGAGCATGTGTATGTAGGTGTCCCTGTGTGTGTGTGTGTGTGTGTGTGTGTGTGTGCGTGTGTGAGCATGTGTATGTAGGTGTTCCTGTGTGTGTGATGAGCATGTGTATGTAGGTGTCCCTGTGTGTGTTGTGAGCAGGTGTGTGTAGGTGTTCCTGTGTGTGTGATGAGCATGTGTATGTAGGTGTCCCTGTGTGTGTGGTGAGCATGTGTATGTAGGTGTCCCTGTGTGTGTGGTGAGCATGTGTATGTAGGTGTCCCTGTGTGTGTGGTGAGCATGTGTATGTCGGTGTCCCTATGTGTGTGTGTGGTGAACATGTGTATGTAGGTGTCCCTGTGTGTGTTGTGAGCATGTGTATGTAGGTGTTCCTGTGTGTGTGGTGAGCATGTGTATGTAGGTGTCCCTGTGTGTGTGGTGAGCATGTGTATGTAGGTGTCCCTGTGTGTGTGGTGAGCATGTGTATGTAGGTGTCCCTGTGTGTGGTGAGCATGTGTATGTAGGTGTCCCTGTGTGTGTGGTGAACATGTGTATGTAGGTGTCCCTGTGTGTGTGGTGAGCATGTGTATGTAGGTGTCCCTGTGTGTGTGGTGAACATGTGTATGTAGGTGTCCCTGTGTAGCATTAAACTAAACTGAATGTTTTCAGCGAGGGAGCGCAGTGGAGCATCGCAGGCCAGGAGGAGACGGAGCAAGGAGCCGAATGGTGATGATTAGGGGGGGAAGAGGTTGCAAAAAAAAAAATTTTGCACAACCCCTTTAAGTGAGAGAAATGACTTACTTGCTCTGCATTTCTTGCTAATTGATCTTTTGGAGTCTTTTTTGCAACATTCATATAGTACGAGAAGGCCACATCTAGATCCAAACTATGATTGTCTATTCCTTGGAGATGCTTATATCCAAGCTTCAGAAGAGCAAGCCTATCGTCAGATTGTGCACCAACCAGGCTGTAGAGCAGAGCCTAGGAACAGAGGAAGGTCAACAAAGAGACTTGAAAGATCATCAAGAAGGTCTCTAATTAACCGTTCTTAGAACCTTCATAGACTGTATTGTTACAAAGTGATGAAGAGAACTTTGACGGTACCTACCTCAGCTGCATCAGCGGGTACACCAAGGCCAATCTCATACATTACAGCCAGCAGGTATGACGCCTTATGGTATCCACTGCAGCTGGCGTCCAGCAAATTGGGAACAGAATCTCGGAGGTGATGGAAATTATATGACACATTCTTCATAGTTTTCTCAAATATGTATTTTCCAAACTGGACACCAGGGTCACTGAAAAAATCTAAAAAAAACCCCCAATATATAGTATTGCTAAATATCATCGAATAGAAACTGTACACTCAATAGTGCACTGAACATGTACCATTTGCATGTACATAATTTAATTGTTTGATGCTACTATACAGATAATTTTGCATTTTACAGTTGCTTTTTCTACTTAGTATCGCTATACTGGGACGTTATTAATGGGGTGTGCAATGGATTGACCCAGGGGCTGGTACAGGCTGGGTTTTGGGGAGTCATAACTCTCGCCCTTTTCCTTGCAGTTTGCAAATACTCTTATACTGTAGGCAGGGACCTAACTACCATAGCGGCAGACCATGCGACTGCTATGGGGCCCAGGGCAAGAGGGGGCCAGTCTTAGTTGGGATTATCTCCTCTTCTACTGGAGGTGAAAACTTGGTCAGGACACTACCCTCCAAAGAGACAACTTTTAGCAAATGTTGTGGAAAAATGGCCCAAGGGTCATTGAAAAGGGTTTAAGCAGAAACCCTTCTGTCCTGTGTGGGGGGCCTGGTTTGATCTTTGTTATGGGACCCTTACTTGTCTATGTACGCCACTGACTGTAGGGTGCTATGTTATATGCTATATATGAACAGATCTACAGATCCATGGTAGAGAAGGAAGACCGGCACTCTCTCATGTGAGTGCCGTTCTTCATTCTCTACCTCAATATGGGACGCATTCCCTAGACGCGAGCACCATGTGGAGAACCGGAGTGCCAACTAAGTATCTACTGTATAAAATGACTTCACAGATCCATGGTCTTGACAACTATCGCATGGTAGTATAGTATTTTTTGAGGAACAGAGACAAACTAAGGGTCCATTTACCTGGGGAGATACAGAGGACAAGGATCGGAAACAAACCGTTCCTTCCCGATCATTTAGATGCATCAATCATTCCATATGTATGGAGATGAATGATCCTTACTACAAGCGTCCATCCCCATACAGTTTCATTGTTTATCAGCAGCACATACCTGTTTATACTGGGTGTTGCACTACCGAGAAATGAGGGTTTTTTTTGCCGTATTAAAATCAGCAGATTCAACATTTTGTATGAACATTCATTCTCAATAATGGTCTCTATAACCTACCCATGTGATTGGGACCTAAGCTAGTTAATGAGATACTTACCCCAAGAAATCCCATCATTAGTGCTCAGCAACCAAAACAAATTGCTATATTTATTTTGTTCTTCTCGTGTCCAAGGAACCACCTCAATGGTTGGTCTCTCTACATATTTTAGCTGCAGATCTTTGTAATAATTTTGTCGTTGACCTGAAATTGAATTTCATTGTAAAAGGTTACAATTTCGAGGAACATTCATGGATATGCTAATTGTCAGCACCGTTTCCCTTACATTTTTAGTAACATGCTTGGCTTTACTTAACAATTTGACTTGAGCTTTTTAGGCTGAGTTCACACTTCATTTATTTGATCAGTTATTTCCATCAGGCAAAACCCGTAGTGCAGCCTGCACAGAGATCAGGTATAAGGGAAAGATCTGCACCTGTTCTGTGTTTTTGAGCCGGACCTGGTTTTGGCTCACAATCACTGATGGAAATATCTGACCAAGTAACTGAAGTGTGAACTCAGCTTTAACCTCTGTTTCTGACCCCTGCTAGTGTAATCTCTCTACTTGTTCACTCCACCTGCTAGCCACTACCTTGTGTACACAACCTAGGTTTCCATACTACCAGCAGGAACCACCCACGTTGAGCTAGTTCAGGTTCATGAGAGGGATTACCTTTATTCGGGTGACTACACGTATTCCGCTGTCCTCCATACCCTAGTTCTTTCTAAACCAAGTGGCTAGAGTCAAGTCTGGCAGTTGTGAATCATATCTGATCTTCTAGATCAGAAATGCCTATGATCTTCTATCTGTTTCCATTGTTTAGCCTCTGTCAGAGCATAACAACCCTGTTAAAGCACATGTACACCTTTGGTAGTGATTTTATTAATTATTGCATTATACTCATTTTGAGCTAAAAATATTTTTTTAATTGGTCTTTATTAAAAAAAAAATATGGAGTCCTTTTTCTGTACATAGCTGAGATGCACTAGAAGCAGCCTGTGGGTTTTCTCTCTTTTCTGTCATTTGGGGAGCTGACGGGCTCCTTATCTCTGCTCTCTGTCATTATAGCTCAGTTCTTATCTTACTGATATTTAATGTGGCTTAAATAAGTGTCTATGACCTCTTAGTAGTTTAGAGATAAGGTTTGTTGACGAGCACAAAATGAAAGTACCAGTCACACTGTTAACCCTTTGTGACAGAAGGGCTCAATATTTTTAATAAAGGCCAATTAAAAATATGATTTTTACCTAAATTTTACTCATTGTAAAATGCCATCAAACAAAAATTGCCTAAGAAAGGTGTACATAGCCTTTAAATTTTTAAAACTTTGTGAACATTACATCGGGTAAAGGACGAGAGTCTAGTACTGTCTTTTTTTCCAGTTGCTAGGGAATAATTGTGGATGGGTAAAAAAATCCTGATGAAAATCCCTTAGTAGATAACAAAAAAAATAAATTAAATGTTATGTTTTTATAATAAATTCTGTAAATCCTATCATCCTATTAAAAATTATCTGGGAAACTCCAAATAATATAGATATATTTGGTATTCCCACAACTGTAACAATCTGTACAATAAGTTTATAATGCTAGTATTCACCTTATCAATCCCCTGCCACTGGTGTTCAGCCACTGCTCTGGTCCCTGCTTCTCTCCACTTCCTGTTCTCGGGCGTGACACTCTAGAAAGACTGCCCGCTCAGCCAATCACTGGCCACTGGGCAGGCAGTTCAAGACCTGTCATTGTTGAGCCCAAGAACAGGAAGGGAAGAAGAGCAGGGGATTGGTAAGTCGAGTACTCACTGTAATTTTATCCCTTTAGGGACTTCTTTTAATTAATAATAATACCACTAGAATATCCTTTAAGATGATCAGTGAACAGTGTAATAATGAAAATATCTTCCCCATGTTGGAAACTGTAAAATGAAATGCTAACATAGATGTACCCAAAAAAAAAAACTAACACGTTACAACTGCTTCCACAAAAAAAAACAGACCACATGCAGCCTGTTGGAGTAAAAATAAAAAAAGCTATCTGCCTGGATGTGAGCTAAAAAGGAAACAAATAATCAAGTGACCCTCCAGTTTAAGAACACAAAGTCACATTAACTGGGCAGGAACAGAGCACTGACATGGTGTCCTCCTTTTTATCTTTTTAGTAGCAGATCTGCTAATTCTCGGGCTCATCTTCTGCCATCCATGATGGCCGCACTGTTTCTAAGATCATCTGATGCACACTGTGCATGGGTAGACCACAACACTTCCTACTTGTCCATCCCTGCTCTTGGATTGGCCAGCAATGTTCACATGAGCAGTGTTGGCCAATCCAAGAGAAGCAGGAAGTGTCTAGGGCTACCAAATGCACAGTATACATGAGGCAGTCTGAGAAGCGGCCATCTTGGATGGCAGAAGAAGAGCTGCAGATAGAAAATGAAAAGGAGGTCACCATGTAAGTGTTCTGTTGGTTCTCCAGTTAATGTGATTTTTTTTTCTTGAACTGTGTGTTCGCTTTCAGGTCCTGAATGGGATTATTAGGTCTATACATAATAACCACATAAATGATTATTAATTCTTTGTACTCACACTTAGTTTCCAGGTCGTGCTTCTCCTGTAGAATACTGGTATGTAATCGCACAATCTCTCTGACATGCATACACCTGCTATAGTAATCTTCTATCAGATGGTAAATCCTGTCCTCTGGGAGAGGGTTGGATATCTGCAATGACATCATCAGCAATGAGAGACATGAATCCACAACTTCCCTATATGTCCTCTTTCTGGTGACCATCCCAAAGGATCTTCATGGCTACTCTGTCTGCTTATGCTCTGAATTTGCAACAAACGGCGGCTGAATTTGTTTTAACAAAAAAAAAGAGTAATTTTTGGAAATATTCCTAAAACTGCTTAAAACAAGTATTACATGCAAAGTTAGTTTAAGCAGGACCTGTCAGCTTTCCTCACGTTTTAGAAAACAATGCTGGAACATCTTTACTTAGAACTCTGGTTTGTCCGGTTCCTCTGTTATTTCCTCTTGGAAATCATTGGAAACTGGCTGACCTGTTACATGTGCACTTAGCAGCTGAAGACATCTGTGTTGGTCCCATGTTCATATGTGCCTACATTGCTGAGAAAAATGATGTTTTCATTTATGCATATGAGGCTCTAGGAGCAACGGGGACGTTGTCATTACACCTAGAGGCTCAGCTCTCTCTGCGACTGCCGCCCCCTCTGCACTTTGATTGACAGGACCAGGAGTGATGACGTTTTACGTGACAAAGTACAGATGGTGCAGGTTCCTCTAACATGTGGCAGCCAGTTCTTAAAAATCTGAGGAATGGAAATATAAAATGTGAAAGATTTTTTTATTTTTCATTCACAGTTATGTAAAACCTGCGGCAAAAACACAGCTTGTAGAAGTACACATGACATACACAGCAGGTTAGATTTACTAATCAAAGTATGCCAGAATTCTGCTATACATTCTGTGCACCACACTGCTTATGTGTTTTACGTACTTTTTGCGCCTCACCTGGCAATGGGCCTGGTTTAGTCAAAAATGGGTGTGCCAAAATTTAGCAACAAAATATTGGAGTAAACTAAGCTGACCAATAAGTGGTGTAAGGTAAGATGAAAGTACCTAAATATGTGCCAAATTTATCATCCAGCATCAGCCACTGTTTTGGCGCATTTTCAGACTATTTATTCTATGTATATGCAGTATCCCCAGAGCAAGGGGGTACCTACTAATTATTCATTTCTTTTATGTTATTATGGAGAGCATAGCCAGGGTTAACAATTCTGGCTTAGCTCTTGTAGGAGGTTAGGTGTGGACTGGCTCCACCCCTCACTCTAGGCAGTGACAGGGAGAGTTAGAAAGGGAAAGGAAGTTGTGCCCCCTTTTGTTAGGCCCAGAAAGCTACAGAGACCCATCAATCTCTGCATGATCTACAGAAGAAGAGAGGGAGAAAGACAAAAGAGAGAAGTAGAGAACCTAGAGTACCTGTATGGCTGAGCATTGGAGTCAGAAATGTAACCTGCTACCAAAGGCTGTTAAGACGTTACTGCAGTGAGGGACACTGTTAGGACACCCTTCACACCTGGACATGACCTGGCCAGTCACATCTCTAAAACCCTGCATCCCTTAGTGGCAATTGCAGCCACCAGAGTGGGATTTCCCATCATAGATTCTACTGGAAGAGACTTCAAACAGAAAAAGGGAGGGGAGCAATTCCGTTAATAGAAGTATATTAGGGAATGTAGTTCTGGACCATAGTTGGCCATTCATTGGTAACATCTCACCAGCACTGATGTGATCTCTCTGGCCTTTCTCAAAGCCTCCAGCTAGCTTCTCTAGATCTTTTCAGCAGTGCATGCATTAGTGCAATCATATTTCAGAGAACACAGTAGAATGAGCACGTGGTACATACAATGTATTCACATATACCTGATCCATCTGTAGAGCCTTAAGTCGATAATATTTCACTGGTCCAAAGAATCCATCAATTCCGACCACATACTTGCTTCCTCCAAGGGCCATGTATCCATCGGTATCATCGTAATAGATGTCCTCATCCAAACTTTAAAAAATAAGAATACTCTCAGACATCCATGGAAACAAATCATTTGCATGTTATTTAAAATCGATATAATATTCACAAGATATACAGTATGTCTCTGTTTACACTGGCATACTTATTTTAAAGTTCTACAATGTAGATGATGATTAATAATAATATCTGGTTTTCATTAGGTTTCCAATTGTTTTAATGAGTAGAATAGCAGAGAATGCTATACTATCCTGGTCTTCAAGAGCAACAGAAGCCTAGTAGTCAAGAATTAGTGCAATTGTGAAGACTGTTCACATTGTCAAGGTTTCTATTTAAAGGGGCTTCCCCACAAAAAAATATTCTCTATTTTTCAAAGCAGCACCGGGATCTGAATAATTTTTAGACTGCATGGAATTTAAAGGGTTTCTGTCACCAAGTTTGTCCCTATTAAACAGGATGACATTCTCAATGTGCCAATGTCACCTTCTTTTAAGTCTGCTATTTATTTTATTCTCAGTGTCCCCATTTTTATGTAATTCAATCTTTTATGATATGCTAATTAGCCTCCTAGGAGCAGGGGGGGCGTTGCCCCTGCTCCTAGAGGCTCTGTTTGCCCACCTCAGTGCATGCCCTTTTCTTTCTGAGTGACAGGGCCAGGCCAGCTTTCATCTCCTCAGGCTGGCCCTGTCTGCTGTCTTGCACCTGCGCCGTCCCATACAGGCACAGTGAGGGATCTGGGAGCCAGCGAGCTTCCCTCACTCACTGCGCCTGCGCCGTCCCGCTCAGTTTTCGGCGCAGGCGCAGTGATTGAAGCTAGCTCGCAGGCTCCCGGCTCCCTCACTGTGACTGATTAAGATGATTGTCATGTACTATATGATGTCTGATTTTCATTTTTTACATTAATCATGTGATAACCCCTTTAAGGGTCTATTCACATTGCTTCATTTTGTCTGTTTACCATATATGCAGGAAAAGCACCTGTCGTATCAACTATACAAACCCATAAAACGGATGACATGAAGTGGCATCCATTTCCCATAGGCGCCCAATGTTAAAAAACAGTATGCAGTGCGGTTTTTCCTTCTTTTTTTTTTACTGATGGATGCTGCCAAATGGAGAACATTGATGTAATGATGAAGAAGCAGTGTGAAAAGACCCATAAAGAAGTCATTACAGTTGTGACAGATCCGTTTTCAAGAACTCCCCACCCTTACTGATGGATTTCGATGACTTCTTATAGGCTCAAAGCATATTTTTCAAGAAATGTGAAGCCCTGTCCATTATTAGCCTAGGACAGCCATGTAACCCGTTTAGGTGTACATTTACATACATTCAGAGTCAGGTCTCCAGTTATTTTTACAACAAAATTAGTGCTGCAGACACTGGAAACCCTGACAGAATGAAACCTAGTGTGAAAGGAGCCTAAAGGTGTGTTCACACTGGTGTGAGATTTTATTTTTATACCATTAAAGGGGTTTTCTAGGAGTTGGATACTGATGGTCTATCATCAGGATAAGTCATGAATATCAGATTGGTGAGGGTTTGACTCCAGACACCTCCAATGATCATCTGCTTGAAGAAACCGTGGCGCACCGTTCTGCGTGGCGGCCATTTCCTAGGGCAGTGATGTCACATTCATTGGTCACATGGCCTATTTGCAGCTCAAAGGGCCTGGGCTGCAATACTAAGTACAGCCACTATACAATATATAGCACTGTGCTTGGTATGCTGTGAGGAGGCTGCAGTGCTTGTCTAATTGCTGTAACTCTTTCATACAGCTGATTGGTGGGGTGGCAGGAACTGACTCCCACTTATCTGATATTGATGACCTATCCTGAGGATAGGCCATGAGTATTGCACTAATGAAAAACCCCTTTAATGTCCATGGGAATCAGACTGATGCCACAGTGTGTGTCATCCTGATCAGGCTTTGCTTCATGTCTATCTCATGTTGACTCCTCCTTCTATCCCATATATACAAGAGGTATTTTCCAAGGAGGAGAACCATCTCACGAGCACCACGTCTTGGAAGTGGCTCCTTATGAGTCAAAATCTGACTTTCCAAGAAGCCTTGGGATATGACAATGCAATACAGCCAAGCCAAATATCCATCCATATACACCTTTTTTTTTTTTTTGAAAGATCGAGGTACGTGCTCATGCATCAAAATCGTGCAGCGTGCCACATAAAAACGTGCACTAGGTCACAGTCTTCGCAGGCCCTCTCCATAAGAGAAGGGCCCCCCATAAACCGATCCCGAGAAGGCTCCTGCAAGGGACCAGGACTAGGGCCATCACCCAGCTAAACTTGGGTAAGTGCATGTTTCGATCTGGCTGCCACCCCAGGTGTTAGCCAAGAACCAAAAGTCTAGGTCTGGCTTCTCCCCGGAGGGAGGAGCCAAGGGATTTTGAAGAGCGGTGAGGAACCAAAATGGTCAGGCACAGCCCCCTAGACCACAGAAAGGGGTAACCCATAAGGGCGCTGTAACCTGAAGATACTAGTGACAAAACAAACATATTAAGTGAACCCACAGTGAAACAAAAAAAATTATAAAAATTTCTCTTCCTTACACTAGGCCGGAAAGCCGGGCAAAGAATAGAGGTGTGTGCGATAAAATGTGTGAAAGTGAAGTGCATGCAAATATGCCATCACTCAGTGGGTCACCACTCCTGGGGAACCTCTGCACCTTGGGCTTTCGAGCACATCTCAGGCCCTGGTTTCAATCCAGCAGTCCCTTGATCACCTAGCATAGGGTTCAATGATCCCAAACCATACACCCTAGGGACAACCGTTTGGTTCTCTGTTCTACATCCTGGTGGTTGCTGTGAACTAGCAGGACACTGATAAGAACAGATACTACACTTGATCTTAGCCAAAGGTCAGAGAAGTGATATACAGCTGTTTTAGGGTGCTTGCCCATCATCAGTATGGAATAATATTCTGGCTGGCTCAGTGCGATGCCTTGAATGTGGCTTAGGCAGGATGCTGAATCTCCTTAAAGAGACCAGCCCTGTATGGAGACTGACCGGAAGTACTTCATGGTATGAAGACTTATTGGCAATGCTCCATGGGAGGAAAGTTGGACTTTGACTCATAGGAAGCCATTTCCAAGAGGTGGCACTGGTGAGGATATCTCTCTTTGTATATTCATTTCCCATGGAACATTGCTAGTAAGTCTTTATACCATGGAGTACTTCTAGTAAGTCTTCATCCAGGATCGGTGTCTTCAAAGAGATTCAGCAACCTGCCTAAGCCGTATCCAATGTATAGAAAGATTTGACAACAACTGCAGTTAACCCAAAGAATATCAAAAGAAAATCATGCCACGTCTTGCAATAGAAAGAATGGTAAATTGCAGCTAATATTATACAAATCCCATACAAGTATTATTCTGATACAAACTCAGATGCAACCAATCAAGGCCACTTCTCTGGTAAAATAGCTGGATTAGTTGTTATTTAGCAGCAATTCCTTGTTTGACCATGGTCGTCCTGGAACCAATTAATATTGTATCTTATGGGACCACAGTAATTCTTCTCTGCAGTACTACAAGGAAGGGTTACTGAGCTAGAGCTGTGCCAGGGGATAATGTCACATTGTCTGCACAATGTAAATACCAGGTGTGTTTGTCCTACTAAGTATTCAATGAAGATCTAAGTAACCAGAACCAAACTGGGAAAACTGGGTCAGAGAGTTAAGCTAAACCTCAGGATAGGTCATCAATATCAGATCGGCGGGGGTCCGACACCCAGCACCTCTATCAATCAGCTGTTTGAAGAGGAGGCTGAGGATAGGTGATCAATATACATCACTGCACAACCTCTTTGGAGAAAAAATGTTATAAAAGCAGAAATAACATTCAATCACTTGCCTACCACAAAACAATGATATATGGTATGTTGCAACTGTAGGCTCTTAAAGAGAGTCAGGAAATTTACTGTTACACCAGGCACAAAACATTGTAGGACTAATTCAGCAGAATATAATGATACCTTTCAATTAGTGATTGGTTGCATAATTCTGGAGAAAAAGGTCTTTTAGCCCATACGCATCAGTATGCATCAGTCCCAAGTTAAGTGCACCGAAAGACTTTAATGTACCCTTTCTCCTTCTGCTTCCTTTGCAAGCCCCTCCCATTCCTTCTTGATTGACAGAGTCAGACAATATGACTATGCAAGAACCTGGCCCTGTCAATCAGGAAGGTGAAGGAAGGGCTGGTGGAGGAAGTAGGAGGAGCAGGGGTGCACAGAGTGGCTTTGTCCCTCCCTCAGTGCACCTAACTGCTCATTTCCATATGGGTTAACCCCTAACTGTTTTGCCAGAGTGGAGCTTCAGCAGTGGGAAAAGTAGCTAACTGGAGGGGGGAGGGCTGCTTTAGATGCTGCTACCTCATGTATGAGAGCAGCTAGAAACATGCAACTGGTCTTGTTTGAAAGCAGACATTCCAAGCCTTCAGACAATACATGAATGACAGCAATATGTTCAGGACAGAGGAAGATATCACTAATAGATATGGGATGCTGTGAATGTAGCTGAATCTGAAAGTAAAAACAGGTTTTACTCGCAATCATTCCCAACTTGATTTCTAAGGCCCCTTTCACACGCGTGAGTTTTCCGCGCGGGTGCGATGCATGACGTGAACACATAGCAGCCGCACTGAATCCTTCCCCATTCATTTCATTGGGTCTGTGTACATGAGCGTTTTTTTCACGCATCACTTCTGCGTTGCGTGAAAATCGCATCATGTTCTATATTCTGTGTTTTTCGCGCAGCCCTGGCCCCATAGAACTGAATGGGGCTGCGTGAAAAACACATTGCATCCGCAAGCAAATGCAGATGCAACGCGTTTTTCACTGATGGTTGCTAAGAGATGTTGTTTGTAAACCTTCAGTTTTTTATCACGCGCGTGAAAAACGCATCAAAATGCATCACACCCGCGCGGAAAAAACTGAACAACTGAACGCAATCGAAGACAAAACTGACTGAACTTGCTTGCAAAATGGTGCGAGTTTTCCTGAACGCACCCTGAACGCATCCTGACCTAATCAGTGACGCTTGTGTGAAAGAGGCCTAACAGTGATTTCTCCTCTGTTGCTTGGACTTTAGCTGTCATTGTGTTTCTAGGTGCTACCATTCAGGAGATATCACCATCTAAGGCCTCTTTCACACGAGCGTCACGGATTCAGTCCGGATGCGTTCCGGAAAATCCTCACACATCTGCACCAATCCGCACACAATCGCAGTCAGTTTTGACTGTGATTGCGTCCGTTCATTCAGTTTTTTTCCGCGCGGGTGCGAAGCGTTTTCATGCGTTTTTCACGCGCGTCATAAAAAACTGAATGTTTACAAACAACATCTCTAATCAACCATCAGTGAATCACTTGCGTGAATGTGTGATTCACGCAGACCCATTCACTTCAATGGGGCCAGGGCTGCGTGAAAAACGCAGAATATAGAACATGCTGCGATTTTCACGCAATGGCGAACTGATGCGTGAAAAACATCGCTCATGTGAAAAGACCCATTGAAATGAATGAGTCAGGATTCAGTGCGGGTGCAATGCGTTCGCATCACGCATTGCACCCGCGCGGAAATCTCGCCCGTGTGAAAGGGGCCTAAAGCAGCCTTCCCCCCTCCAGTTAGCTACTTTTCACAATGCCCCAGCTGGACTCGGTCAAAACAGTTAGGTGGTTAAAAGTACTCTTCCCCCAGAATGAAGCAGCAGATCACTAAGTGAAAGTTATCCTTACATTCAGCTGAGCTAGTTCTACAGGGCAGTGTGTCTGGTGTAATAGTGAATTTCCTGGTGACAGATTTTTCCATGGCATTTGCATTAAAGAGGCTCTGTCACTAGTTTTCAACATATAGCATTAGATATATAAGCACATAGGGCTATTAATCCTTTCCCCAAACATACCTTTATTTCTCTGAAGGAATCAGCCATTAGCCTGGATAATGCACTTTTAAAAATATGCTAATGAGGCATCGGAGCACCGGGAGGCGTGTTCTTCTCATCTGAGCACCGCATCTGCGATGCCCTTCTTGCTCCTAACACCGCCCTGCATGATATAAACCCTCCCCCCTGCTTAATGATGGACAGCGCTGTGTAGCCGAACGCGCCGTCGCTTCTGGGTTCAGTGAAGTGATGACGCGTGCGTACTACAGAGAAAGGGCTTGCAGAGTTCGGCGCTGCAAGCGTAGTGCGCACGCACCTTACAACGGGTCAGTGCGCAGGAGCTGGATTTCAGCGCTAGACCCTCCGGTCTAGCGCTGTCCATCATTAAGCAGGGGGGAAGGTTTATATCATGCAGGGTGCTGTTAGGAGCAAGAAGGGCATCGCAGATGCGGTGCTCAGACGAGAAGAACACGCCTCCCGGTGCTCCGATGCCTCATTAGCATATTTTTAAAAGTGCATTTTCCAGGCTAATGGCTGATTCCTTCAGGGAAATAAAGGTATGTGTGGGGAAAGGATTAATTAATGCCTATATATCTAATGCTATATGTTGAAAACTAGTGACAGAGCCTCTTTAAGGCCGTGTGAGCACATAATGACACTGCTGGGCCCTTTTTCTACATGTATGGTTCACAGTTTTGTTCTTCAGTCTTCTGCTTGTATAATATGTGAGAGCTTTTTAAAATATATGAATGTAAAAAATGAAATACCGTACTTATTTGTCATTAAATAGGACCAAGGTTCAAAGGAAGGCGGGTAAACCCTCCAGTAATTAAGAGCTTAAAAACTTTGAAAAATTTGAAAAACAAAATGCACGGTTTTAGAATCAGACTGCAGAGTATAAATTAAAAAGCGTAAAGAGCGTACATTTTGCCTATAGGCATAGTTCACAGCTATAATACAGGTTTTGTATATGATTTATTGAGCCATAAGAGGAAGTAGATTCAAAAAATGTATCAGGGACGGGTATGTTCACACTGTTAAATTCCGACACTGATTCGGCTGCTGAATCCACATTCAAAATTCCACCAACAGTTTTCCCATTGAGGTTAGTGTAAAAAACTTACAAACAGTAGAGTTTTTATCAGTAGCTGATTTGAAAGACGCTTGAGAAGTGACGCTACTAGAAGCAGATTGTGGATTCCATAGAAGAATGGGGAAGCAGGAAAATATCAATCAAAAATTTTTCTAAAACTTGTAAAAACTTCTCTAAAACCACCACCAAATTACAAATCTGCCACCAAAAATGACCTGTTTTCAGCTACTGATCTACTACTGATTTTTTTCTCCTGTGGATAAGGTTGGGTTCACATCACTACTTTTCTGCTCTTCTGATCCGCAAAAAAAGAACAGAAAAAAACAAACAGAAAAAACAAAAAAAAAGGATCCCGAAAAAAACGGATTCTGTGCATAAATTATGCACATTTGGCATCCGTTTGAGCCTGCATGCGCTACTTTTTTTCTGTCTAAAAACAACAGATCTCAGGCAGAAATGGCTCAAATGGATACACAGGATCTGTTTTTTTACAGGATCCGTTGTTTTTTTTTGGGGGGGGGGGTTTGTTCTTCTGATGGATGAGAAGAAAGGAAAATGAAACAGTGGACACAGCCTTAGGGCCCTTGCACACAACCGCATGCGCTCTGAGACATATGGTCCGGGAGCGGGTCATATGTCCCGGAGCGGCATAGATCGTATGAGTGCGGGATCATGAGATCATATGAGTGCAGGACAACTGTCCCGCGGGCGGCCCAACGTGCACAGCATCATAGTAATCTATGATGCTGTGCGCTCCCGTGCCCGCTCACGGACCATATGTCTTGGAGTGCATACGGTCGTATGCGAGGGCCCTTAGCCATATGAACATACCTTTATAGATCCTACTTTTTCCCCTTTAACATCCACCCCGTTTTTAGAATACAGAAGGGAAATCTTTACCTGTAAGAATGGCTCTTATAACTTTCTAGCGCTCGTCCGAGGAAGGTGTTTAATATTATCTACAGACAATAGAATACTGAGGGTTAAATAAGTCGCCATCAATAATAACTAATAATTGTGAGCCACTGTGATAAACGTGGCAGAACGGGAGGAAGAATTGAGCATGTTGTATAAAATCCAGAATCATTTCAGTAAAAATATATATTTTCAGTAAAAGCCTCACCAACTTACATGTTTCAGCCATGTTTAGTGTGGTCATTTTAAGATGAGCATGTTCATTTTGGAAAACATTCTGTGTGGGAGGGTGAATTCCTGTAGTGAACTCTGCTCCTCTGACTGGACCACATAGCATTATAATGATTTATAATGCTGTGTGTCTCTGCCCGACCTCATCTGATTTGTACTTATGGCATTATGTGAGTATAAGTCATTACAGTTGAAGCTGTGCAGAGACACACAGCATTACAAACAATAAGTCAGGTGTAGACAGCGCTCCAGGTAGATAGAGGATGGGTGCATGCCTCCAAGGCAGTGCTCCAGACTAAAAAAAATACCTAGGAGCCATTGGCTCCTGAACTTAAAAATTTAGGAGGAAAATAAAATTTTTAGGCGCCAAATTTAAATACATATAATTATAATTTAAAAAAAAGACTTGGAGGAGATGGAACGTCCGGCCATTAATAGAATTGTCCTATCCTATTTTTTGGCGGGACAAGGTGACTAAAAAATGGCGAATTGTGAGGTTTTTTGTTTTTTTTCTTTTACGTGTTCACCGTATAGGAGATTTTTTTTATATTTTAATAGTTTGGACTTTTCGAATATTTATTAATATATTTTTATAGTATATTGGGAAAGGGGGTGATTAAGGGGCCATTCAGATGGCCGTAGTATTGTGGATCCGCAAAAGTACGGATCTGCAATACCACGGATGCCGCCCGGCGTCGGTTCAGGATGAATAGGACTTTACACTCTCCCTGCTGCCCTGGGCTTTGTGCAAAGGGCAGCAGGGAGCTTACCATGGCAGCCAGGACTTCAGTAGCGTCCTGGTTGCCATGGTAACCGATTAGCGCTCCGCGATTACATTGCTGGGCTCCAATCGGAACTGCCACTGAACCACCAATGAAGAGGGTGAGGGGGGAGGGGACCCTGTGGCCACTGCCACCAATGATTATTATAGTTGGATCAGCCTACTGTGCCATCAGACCTCAGATCAGCCCATTGTGGCCCCATCGGACCTCAGATCAGCCCATTGTGGCCCCATCAGACCTTAGATCAGCCCACTGTCCCATCAGACTTTAGATTAGCCCACTGTGCCCCCATCAGACCTCACATCAGCCCATTGTGGCCCCATCAGACCTTAGATCAGCCCACTGTGCCCCCATCAGACCTCAGATCAGCCCACTGTGCCCCCTTCAAACCTCAGATCAGCCCACTGTGCCCCCATCAGACCTTAGATCAGCCCACTGTGCCCCCATCAGACCTCAGATCATCCTACTGGGCCCCCATCAGACCTTAGATCAGCCTACGGGGCCCCATCAGACCTAACATCAGCCCACTGTGCCCCCATCAGACCTCAGACCAGCCCACTGTGCCCCCATCAGACCTCAGATCAGCCCACTCTGCGCCCATCAGAATAAAATAAAAAAATCTCTTACCTGTCCTGCGCCGTGGCTCCGCTTCAGGTCCAGCGCTCTTCTATCCTCCCGGCGCTGCACAATCACCTGACTGCGTGCAGCGTCAGGTCAGAGTGCGCGCACTACGTCCTGAAGCTGTACGCTGTCAGGACAGTGCAGAGCCGCCCGGAAAGACAGAGGAGCGCCGGACCCGGAGCGGAGCCGCGGCGCAGGACAGGTAAGAGATTTTTTTATTTTATCGTCTCTATGTTCTCTGATACTAAGCTGCGCAGTAGCGCAGCCTAACATCAGTAAATGCGGTCAGGTCCAGGCGCAAATGGCGACAAGACTAAAAAGTCTTGTCGCGATTTGTAAAATCTAAGTCGCATTTGCGACCATTTTGGTCGCCATCTGGAGCCCTGCAAGGCATAAGGTTCAATACCCCAGCTCAACAGATAATCCACAAAATATACTATGGAGACAGTACTCCTTCTTCCAAACAAGTCAGCCTTATCTGGATCTGGAATAAATAAGGATCACTTGTTTGCAAGGAGTACTGTTCTCCATAGTGCATTTTGTGCATTACACAGTATTATAGATCATTATAATGCCGTGCAGTCCAGTCAAAGGAGCAGAGATCACTACGAGAATTCACTCTCCTATACAGAGTGTGCGTTGAACACGGTTGTCTGAAACTGTCCACAGCATGAAACATGACCACAATGCTATCCTTCTTAACTCCACCTCCTGATAATTCCAGCCTGTTGAATGTAACACCTAGTTCAGATTGTAAGGCTTCATTCACACGTCAGTATTTTGGTCAGTGATTTCCATCAGTGATTGTGAGTCAAAACCAGGTGCGGCTCTAAACACAGAACAGGTGCAGATCTTTCCATTATATCTTATATCTGTGGAGGCTCCAATCCTGGTTTTATCTCACAATCACTGATGGAAATCACTAACCAAAATACTGATGTGTGAATGAGGCTTAACAGAGAAGTAGGAGGAGCAGAAAAATCTAATAAACAAAAAATAAAACTAAGCAGTCACATGGAATGCTGTATACATGTGTATACGTAGTATCCATATAAATAATAAATTAACAAATTAGCAACATCAGAATAATTTAGGCAGATTTAAAAGAGAATATAAATGGACAATGATTTTAATAATGAAACATTAAAAGGGTTTTCCGAGACTTATGTACTGAAGATCTATCCTCTGGAAAGGTCATCAGTATCTGATCAGTGGGGATACGATACCCAGGACCCCCGCCGATCAGCTTTTTGAGAAGGCATCGGCACCTCTGTGAGCCCCGCTACCTTCTCCATGCTCACCAAGCACAGCGCCGTACATTGTATGGCGGCTGTGCTTGACATCGCAGCTCAGCCTCATTCACGTCAATGCTCCTAGGCCATGTGACTGATGAGCATGTTGTCACTGGCCTAAGAAAAGCTGGAGAAGGCCGCGGCCCTCCTGCGAGCACCAATGCCTTCTCAAACAGCTGATCGGCTGTCGGACCCCCACCAATCAGATAGGTCATCCGTACGTAAGTCTCAGAAAACCCTTTTAAATAACCATGATAATTCATGCCTTGCGGGGCACATGTGTTGAGTGTCAAAATCCAATATCCTTCTTGACCTAAACGATTGTGCTTCACATTACCACCTCTAGGGGGAACCTTATCCTTCTCAATACCACAAACTCTATCAATCCTGTCTCCATGAAATTCTCTGAAATGTTTGGAAGCCCCAGAAATTTACGATCATCAGATTTGTGGATATAGTTAAATAGTTCCAAGATAAGTGTTTTTAAATGCCTGGAAGTGCTACCAACATAATTCTAAGTGCATAAAGTCCAAGAAACCAAGTATATCACTGATTCAGAGTTACAATTAAAGAAGAACTCGCGCTAAAATTGTTATTCTCTGACCCATAAGAAAGGTTCATGATGTAATCTGTAGTGAATGTAATGTTCTTACCAGTATCTGTATTTATGAGTTATAACCTCCCTTCTGCTTCTCAAATGTGTCATGTGACCTGCAATCAGACTCTCCAACTGACACAGCATCTTATGTGTGGACAGGAAGTCGCTTTTTCTTTGTATTCCTATGGGAGCCTCACTCTCAGTCTCATAGGAATCAATAGAGAAGTAACTGGCTTCATGTCCTGTGTCAGTTGGAGATCAGAGAGTTGGTCACATGACATCACTTTCTAGCAGGTCAGAGAATAAACATTTTGCCGGGAGTTCTACTTTAATATAATACTTAATATGATAAATATGTGTATTATCTGTTTTCACAAAGGAACACATCCATTCCTGTAAAATCCAGGGCAGAGTGACCATGGCTTTTTGTACTTTACAGGAAAAAGAAAACTTGGACACACCTGTCTATGCCAGTGGGGGTATTTTCTATAAAGCACTTTGTACTCTTGTGCTAATGTGCTCCAACTTTTTATCCTCATATAAACAGGTTATCAATATTTTTGATCTGTGTGAGTTGGTGACTATAATCCAATATATTCTTATTGTTGATGGGCACTAAACATCTTCAGACTGCCTTGTCTAAGTTTGCATCATCTAAATATTAGAAATAGTAAATCTGTTTTAATAGTTCTAATAATTGCCGAGCTCAGGAAGAGGTGTCCACTAGATGGCCCTCCTTCGACTTCTCTTTGCATAAACCAGCTTGACTGTGTTCAAATGGACTGACAGAAGGCAACCATCAAACACTTTATGTACTGCAGTTGCTATTGACTAAGGCATCTAAGGATGCTGGAATTGGAGTTGTCTCCAGTCTCGGCAGTTGTGGCAGAACTTTGGCTGTGTATTACAGCTGTGGTCCTGCTAGAGATTTCACATTGAACATACCTGCATGATCATAGCAATATAATAGTACAACACAGGTCCTCTGACAACCCCTGACTGTGACACATTATTTTGTCACAGGTCATCCAGGAGTTATTTTACATGGAATAATATGTTTTCAAATAATAGTTGCATAAACTCTGTAATCAGCTCTACACAGTGAAGTTACCATTTTTCTTGAAATTGTAACGTCCAGCCTGACCCACTGACGTAGAGGTAGATAAAACTTTGACATTGTCGCAATATCATCTCCTGTTGTGAGCTGCAGCTGAACATGGATCTGACCTGATAACAGAAAGATGTACAAATTAACCAAAACCTTTAACGGGAACTAATTATGTTGAAAGTTTAGTCTGATCTGCAGGCAGCATGTTATAGAGCAGGGATGCTCAACAATCGGCCCTCCAGCTGTTGCAAAACTACAAATCCCAGCATGCCCTAATAGCTGTAGGCTGTCCAGGCATGCTGGGATTTGTAGTTTTGCAACAGCTGGAGGGCCGCAAGTTGAGTATTCTTGTTATAGAGCAAGAGCAGCTAAGCAGATTCATATGTAGGTTTGTGGCAAACGAATATGTCTAAGGCTACTTTCACACTTGTGTTTAACTTTACCGGTACTGAGATCCGGCAGGGGATCTCAATACCGGAGAAAAACACTTCCATTTTGTCCCCATTCATTGTCAACAGGGACAAAACTGAACAGAACAGAATGGAATGCTCCTAAATTCATTCATTTCCATTTGGTTGCGTTCCCATACGCTGCAAGTTCTGGTTTTCTGTCCGGCATGGCATGCGGAGCAAAATGGATCCAGCATGACACACAATGCAAGTCAATGGTACGGAATCCATTTTCTCGGACATAATAGGAAACAGATCCGTCCCCCGTTGACTTTCAATGGTGTTCATGCCAGATCCGTTTTGGCTATTTTAAAGATTGTTACATTTTGGACAAAACCTATACCAGCTCAAAGGTGGTGTAGAAAGTAGTGTACAATTCTGATAGTATAAAGCCCCATGGTGCATTGTGATACTGTGTCGCATCTTACCTTCACCACTTTCTACAACATAATAGAATTAGACACATTTAACAATCCAAATCACAAAACTAGAGATGGTGCCGGTACAATATTCTTAATATATCTGTCCTACTCTCCACAAGTTATTGCATACGATGGCGGATACATCTCCAAATGCTTTGCATTCACATCATCCTGAAAGACGCTTTATAAGCCCGACCACTGCGACCAGCACTATATCTGCCCCATAAATGTCATTTATTCTGTCTTCTTTCGAGATTACTTACCTTTACTAGTCAGAAATAGAAGTGGTGATGCATACATCTTATTAGTATCCACATGGTGAAATATTCCACATTCCTTACCGGTACAATAATCTAACAAATATATCCAGATAGAAAGAGTAAACCTGAAAGAGAAAGAATATGGCAGAGGAAACCCTCAGACAGGTAATGATAAATGTGGAGGGCAGGTGTCAAGAGGGATATATAGGGAGATGATGAGAAGAATAATCAGGACTGAAAACTAATGCCATGCCATCAACCTTCTCTTGTCATTATATAATCAGACACCCAAAAAGAAATATTCTGAAGGTAAATAATAAATTCTAACATGCGACCACATTATGGTCATCTGCCTCTCGAGTTTGGCGGGATCAGCCAACTATCAAATGTGTATGAGACCTCCCAACTTTTCCTCAATGGCAGATGTTAGGGGAGTTACAATAAGGGTCTGCCATGATGGATTTCAACAGCCAAAACCATTTGTGTTCAGGGAAAAAAAAGTATCTCCCTACAGAAAAAACATACATGCTTGGCCAAGCCAAAAGGCCAAGTTTTCAGACTAAATCTTTTGGCTGATGTTTGGTGATTTCTCTCCATGTCTATGGTATGTTAACATAATGCTGATTAGAGTAGCTATAATATGGGTAAAAATAGTGTAGACATGAAGTATGACCAGCAATGGTACATCGGTGGAGACAAGAGATAGTCCTTGAGAAAACAAATAGTGTGTAATGGAGGATTTAGAGATGACTGCATGGTCTCACATTGGATAGTGCTTGACCAACTGGCGTCTCCTCCTCTCTAGGTCTCTGTTTGTAAATGGCTCGAAAACTTTGGTGAGGCCACTGTGTTCATTACTGGATGCAAGTGGAAATGGAAGGATCTTGACTGCATCTAAATGGAAAACATCAGGAATATCAATTAGTGAATTAACAAGATATATTTCACATATTAAAAACAACAGTTGCTATATATATAATATATTAATATGGAGTATAGATGAGCATTGCAGTATTTTTGAACAAAGACACTAAGGTGAACATAACTAGTATACAAAGATACGAGATCTAGACTGGCCTAGGAGGTAGTGTCACACTAGCCTACAGGAGAATCATTAGTCTTTATGATACAACACCAAGGTCGAACCATAGTATGGTGCATAAGGGTCAGCTCCATGAAAAACCTATTTGTAGAATAGACCCTTAGGGTAATGCCATACAATCAGTTTTCCTCACTGGCATACCGCCCATATAGGCAGGGGAGGCAGTTGCTATGGGGCCCGGGAGTGTGAAGGGCTCGGCAAGGCCGAATGGCCCCACCCCCTTTCCGACATAAATGCACAGCAATCTTCTTCCTTGCCTGTGCAGCTGCCAGCCGTCTGCCCAATTCCTCTGTTAGATACCAAGCTGGTCAATAAGCAGGGAGATGCTGTGTTCCCTGCTCTGCTTATTGACCAGCTGAAATTTCGGGGTCATGACCAGATCTGTACTGACCTCCACTCTTCACTCCACTTCTGTCTGATGCATCTAGCATCATTCCAGCAGCAGAGCTCCGTTACAGAGAGGGGCCCCAGAAAGTTCAGTAGAACTTCACAGGTCTGACCTCCTCCTGACCAGTGACCTGCAGAGGTAGGGAATTACCTCTTCCAGGTATCCTGACCACATTGAGCCAGTACAGACACAGCAGACTGTAGGAACTGTACAATGTTCATGGCTGACTGCTGTGTCTGCTCTGCTGGGTGTGTAATATGTAAGTAGCAGGGACAGGGTTAGTAGGAGTGCTGGTGTGTGTCATATACTATATATGTATATATATATATATATATATATATATATATACAATACAGACCAAAAGTTTGGACACACCTTCTCATAAAAAAAGTTTTCTGTATTTTCATGACTATAAAAATTTTAGATTCACACTGAAGGCATCAAAACTATGAATTAACACATGTGGAATTATATACTTAACAAAAAATTGTGAAACAACTGAAAATATGTCTTATATTCTAGGTTCTTCAAAGTAGCCACCTTTTGCTTTGATTACTGCTTTGCACACTCTTGGCATTCTCTTGATGAGCTTTAAGAGGTAGTCACCTGAAATGGAATTCCAATAGTCTTGAAGGAGTTCCCAGAGATGCTTAGCACTTGTTGGCCCTTTTGTCTTCACCATCTCGATTGGGTTCAGGTCTGGTGACTGTGGAGGCCAGGTCATCTGGCGTAGCACCCCATCACTCTCCTTCTTGGTCAAATAGCCCTTACACAGCCTGGAGGTGTGTTTGGGGTCATTGTCCTGTTGATAAATAAATGATGGTCCAACTAAACATAAACCGGATGGAATAGCATACCGCTGCAAGATGGTGTGGTAGCCATGCTGGTTCAGTATGCCTTCAATTTTGAATAAATCCCCAACAGTGTCACCAGCAAAGCACCCCCACACCATCACACCTCCTCCTTCATGCTTCACGGTGGGAACCAGGCATGTAGAGTCCATCCGTTCACCTTTTCTGCGTCGCACAAAGACACGGTGGTTGGAACCAAAGATCTCAACCAGATTTCCACTGGTCTAATGTCCATTCCTTGTGTTCTTTAGCCCAAACAAGTCTCCTCTGCTTGTTGCCTGTCCTTAGCAGTGGTTTCCTAGCAGCTATTTTATCATGAAGGCCTGCTGCACACAGTCTCCTCTTAACAGTTGTTGTAGAGATGTGTCTGCTGCTAGAACTCTGTGTGGCATTGACCTGGTCTCTAATCCCAGATGCTGTTGACCTGCGATTTCTGAGGCTGGTGACTCAGATGAACTTATCCTCCGCAGCAGAGGTGACTCTTGGTCTTCCTTTCCTGGGGCGGTCCTCATGTAAGCCAGTTTCTTTGTAGCGCTTGATGGTTTTTGCAACTGCACTTGGGGACACTTTCAAAGTTTTCCCAATTATTCGGACTGACTGACCTTCATTTCTTAAAGTAATGATGGCCACTCGTTTTTCTTTACTTAGCTGCTTTTTTCTTGCCATAATACAAATTCTAACAGTCTATTCAGTAGGACTATCAGCTGTGTATCCACCTGACTTCTGCCCAACACAACTCATGGTCCCACATTTATAAGGCAAGAAATCCCACTTATTAAACCTGACAGGGCACACCTGTGAAGTGAAAACCATTTCAGGTGACTACCTCTTGAAGCTCATCAAGAGAATGCCAAGAGTGTGCAATGCAGTAATCAAAGCAAAAGGTGGCTACTTTGAAGAACCTAGAATATAAGACATATTTTCAGTTGTTTCACACTTTTTTGTTAAGTATATAATTCCACATGTGTTAATTCATAGTTTTGATGCCTTCAGTGTGAATCTACAATTTTCATAGTCATGAAAATACAGAAAACTCTTTGAATGAGAAGGTGTGTCCAAACTTTTGGTCTGTACTGTATATATATATATATATATATATATATATATATATATATATATATATTACACGCACA
The DNA here is from genome assembly GCA_900303285.1 of Rhinella marina. Taxonomy (NCBI): domain Eukaryota; kingdom Metazoa; phylum Chordata; class Amphibia; order Anura; family Bufonidae; genus Rhinella; species Rhinella marina. Next base: position 154,281 of record ONZH01026846.1, read on the forward strand.
CACACACAGACTGGTTACTGACCACACACACCATATGCGTCCAGCCCCTCACAGACACCTGCTTATATCCATATATATATATATATATATATATATATAGAGAGAGAGAGAGAGAGAGAGAGAGAGAGAGAGAGAGAGAGAGAAAGAGAAAGAATGAGATATTTCTCTCTCTCTCCCTCTCTCTCTATATATATTGAGTTATCAAACTGGTGTAAAGTAGAACTGGCTTAGTTGCCCATAGCAACCATCACTTTTCATAGCTTCTTTGGAAAACTAAAAGGTGGAAACTGATTGGTTGCTAAGGGCAACTAAGCCAGTTCTACTTTACACCAAGTTTTTATTTTTTTATTGCTTCCTGCTCTTCTATGTAAATGTGTAGCGCAGTGATCACCTTTTGGTGTCCGCTATACAGCTGATACATTGCTGAAACTGGCAGTACTGGAACTAGCTCCAGTTCTGCCATTTTAACCCTTAAGATGCTGCTTTACAAACACAATGCACATAAAACATACAAATGCTGTTTTTATTAGGTTAATGCAATTATTTTTTTTTTGGGGGGGGGGCAATTTGATTTTTGCTATGGGGCCCGTGATTTCTATGTACACCCCTGGTTTTCCTGATGCTGTTTTGGAAGCCAAAACCAGGAGTGAATTCAAAAAAAGTTGTATCTGTCCTTTATACTTTCTATCCTTAATATATAATTCACTCCTGATTTTGGCTTCCAAAACTGAATGCAGAAATCTGACTGCCACTTTCACCCAGTCCGTGTCTGATGAGTGATTTCCACCAGTTATGGTGAGACTAAACCAGGAGTGGGTCAAAAACCCAGAACAGGTGCAGATCTTTCCATTATACCTTAGCTCTGTGTAGGTTCCACTTCTGGTTTTGGCTCACAATGACTGATGGAAATCACTGAGTAGACTCTGTAAGATTCTGTGCAAGATCCCGTCAATGTGCAGACTGGAAGTTCCTGCCTAACCACGGATTAGTGAATACGTCTCTAGGTTAAAGGCTATTTCATTTCTGACAAACTGATACACCTCTATATTCACATCCTTGCACAACCAGATCTCAGAACCACAACCTCTCACCCTTTAGGACACTGATACAGAAAGTGCTGTCAATCACCTTATCACATAACCACTAGACTCAGAATAAGCAGAGTAAGGGTCCATTCACATGACCATATCCTTGCGGATCCGCAAAACGTGGACATTGGCTGTGTGCCTCCCGCATTTTGTGGCCCTGCCCATTCCGCCCTATGTTAGAAATGCCTATTCTTGTCTGCAAAACGGACATAAAAGGGACATGTTGTAACTTTTCTGCTGGGCCACGAAACTGACATACCGTGTGCTAGCCGAATCTTTTGCGGCCCCGTTGAAATGAATGGGTCCGCATGTGATCTGCAAAAAATGCGGATCGGGTGCGGACTGAACAAATGGTCATGTGCATAAGCCCCAATGGTCCATTCACATGGCTGTATGTATTTTGCAATCTGCGGATCAGCAAAATACAGATGACGTCCGTGTTGCATCAGTTTTTTTGGTGGACCCAATTACTTCAATGGGTCTGTGGTCTGCATTTTGTGGCCAAGATTGGGACATGTTCAATCTTTTGCAGAACAGATGGATGCAGTATTCTTGGCTGCTAAGTGCAGACCACGGACCAATTGAAGTCTATGGGTCCGTAAAAAAAAAAAAAAAAAAGGATGCAACATGGATGTCATTTTGAGGACCGTTGTGTGAATGCCGCCTTATACTGAATCTTTTTCCACAAAACTGTATATGCATGCTGTCAGCAGACTGCTCTGCATGTTCAATGTGACAGGTGGTATACCCACTATAAAGAAGAATGTCATCCTTCCTATCATCACTTATTATGTGGGTGGGTGAATTAGCCAAAAACTGTTAAATCTCTTTATTCTATTGTATTAAAGGGATTTTCCAGCAGGTGGACTATACTTAGAATAAGCCATAAATTCAAGATCTGTGTTGGTACTGCAGTGAGAGTGCCCTTTCACTCTATTCATCAAGGAGGTCCTCAGGATTGGATCCTCACCAATGGATGGCCTACCTTAAGCACATGCCAGAAATGTCAAGAGCTGAAAACCCCCCCATACATGTTAGATAAATATCAGCCAAACCCAGCAATCTCAGCGGCACCAGAAATCCCTCTAATCTGTATGGGCATCTCCTCTCTTCCGATGGCAGATGCTGACATATCAACATGCCTGATTTTTGTTATCAAACGAGATAAGATAAGCTGCCATCGGAGGGCTTGGGCAGCAGCTTACTCCTCCTTCCCTATTGAGAACACATGCATGCTCAGCTGAGACAAGCATGCATGTGTAGATGAAATATCTGTTGACTGGACAAGCTATGTAAGGTTTATGACCTCCTTAAGACCTATATATATATTAGCAAATCTTGTCCAGGCTGCACTGAATGAACACAGCCTTTTAGCAGCTTAAAGGGGTTCTCCAGGAATTAAAAAAAAATGAAAATTTTATAATAAATATATTCACAAATACCTTTCATTAGTTATAATGCCTTGTTTTGTTGGGGGAGCAATCATCAGGGGAAACAAAATGGCCGCCGTCCTATTTGTACACACGAAACCTGTCCTAATCACACAGAAGAACAAATTACTTCACAACACTGAGGTAAAGAGCTGCCTCATCCACCTCTCTGCTCTGCTTGTCAGGGATTATGATCCTGAATACAGGTGAATCTCTCTGGGAATGGAGAAGATGAGACATGAGAGGATGGTGGAGGTTGTAGTGACGAGCAGAAGCACTTGTTTACAATCTCCATTACCACAGTCTGTTCTGTCCGTCCTCTCTGTACTTCATGTCTCCTCATGAACTAAATTCCCCAGAGATTCGGCTAAAGTTCTTATAATTTGTATTCAGGACCATAATCCCTGACAAGCAGAGCAGAGAGGAGGGTGAGGCAGCTCTTTACCTCAGTGCTGTGAAGTAACTTGTCCTCATATGTGATCAGGACAGGTTTTCTGTGAATTAATGGTATGGTGGCCATTTTGTTTCCCCTGATGATTGCTCCCCAGACAAAACGAGCCATTATAACTAATGAAAAGGTATTTGGGAATATATTTATAATAAAGTAATATTTAAATATTTTCATTTTCGTAATTCCCGGAGAACCCCTTTACAAGAACTACTGCTTATTAGACACATCTGCTCATGAGCTCCAATCCTACAGATATTCAGCTAAAGCTAAGTATTCAGGATCATAATCCCTGACAAGTAGGAGAGGAGGATGAGGAAGCTCTTTACCTCAGCATTGTGAAGTCCTCCTGTGTGATTAGGACAGGTTTTGTGTGTACTAATAGGACAGCTGCCATTTTGTTTCTCCTAATCATTGCTCCCTAGACAAAATGTGCCATTATAACTAATGTAAAATATTTGGGAATATATTTATAATGAAGTAATATTTAAGTATTTTCATTTTCTTAATTCCCGGAGAACCCCTTTAAGAGGGGGCAGATCTCAGAGTGGGTGAAGCAGGATGGTTGATTTGATGAACTGCCCGCCTTCTAGCGGTTAGAAGGTATTGGGAGCAGTGGTTACGTTAGGGCATGTACACATGACGATCAGACTCCAGATAGCCCACACAGGCCACCAGTTGAGAAGATTGCTTGATCTGCTGAAAAGCACGAGTAGCTCCCACAGTGTAGTTGTCCATCCCTTGGCAGAAAGACATTGGGTGGTATAGCATCCTATTTATGCCCTGCCATTGACAGCCAGCCACCGTCACTTTTGTTTGCACTGGTGTCATGAATGAGAAATCTGGACTGCTATGGACTGGAACTGTATTGTCTAAAAGAAAAAGGAAAAAACTTGTAGGATAACAGGCCAAACTGGATGGACAGATGTCTTTTTTTGGCCTAATAAACTATGTTACTAAGTCTGGTACCGTGTTGGCCAATAAAGACTCTTATTTTGCTTCTTTGTATTGTCTTTAGTGATGAATTCAGGCTCTATTTAAAGGGAACCTGTCACCTAAAACATGCCTTCCAAGCCACCCATATATGTCAGCAGTATGTTTCTAAAGATGTTCTTTGTCCGATCAGCTGCGCTAAAATCTTGAAAAATAAACTTTAATTCCTTCAGGCGCTATGTAACAGCGGAGCTTGAAGTCAAGGGGGCAGCGGCTTCCTCGCTTCAAGTCAGGATAACCGCGCCCCCTTCGCCTCTGACTGACAGCATCTCGTTTCCTATTCTTGCGCATTGCAACGCTCGTGGGAATAGAGGCGTCGGGCGCATGCGCAAGCCTTGAGCCGGCTTTGCAGAACAACCAAAAGCTATTGGCTGTCAATCAGAGGCAAAGGGGGCGCGGTTATCCTGACTTGAAGCGAGGAGGCCGCTGCCCCCTTGACTTCAAGCTCCGCTGTTACATAGTGCCTGAAGGAATTAAAGTTTATTTTTCAAGATTTTAGCGCAGCTGATCGGACAAAGAAGAACATCTTTAGAAACATACTGCTGACAACTTTAAGGTAATATGGGTGACTTGGAAGGCATGTTTTAGGTGACAGGTTCCCTTTAAGATCTAACAACTGCAGAGTATGGAGGCCTCAGGGTGAGCGCTTCAATCCTGCTCTTGCTGTGGAGCGACACACTGCCTCAACTGCTGGTGTAATGATCTGTAGAGCCATCACATACGACTGTCGGTCACCCCTAGTAGTGATACGAGGGACACCAACAGGTCAGCGATATGTGCAGAACATCCTGCGGCACCATGTGCTTCCTCTCGTAGCAGGGCCTCCAACGGAAGAATAATGCTCACCCACACACAGCAAGGGTTTCTTAGGAATGTCTCCACCAGATTTCAGCACTTTGGCTGGCCGGTCACCAGATTTATCGCCAACTGAGCATTTATGGAACCAGCTGGGACATCAGCTTCAGCAACCTATGAGCGTGCAGGATCTACAGGCCCAGCTGTAACATCTGTGGGCAAATGGGCCACAGGATACCATACAGAACCTGTATGCATACATGTCCATCATTACATTCACACATAGCAAGTTTCGTTCTTTTCCATCAGCTCCTTCTAGGTGCCTTTTTTTTGTCAATGAGTGTATAAACCTTTACCTATGACAAATCTGACATTTATTTAACAAGAGGACAGGTGGCAGAAATGATACTGACAGAAAGAACACTCAGATTTATGCTGCAGATATGCCATAGATGTACAGCAGATCCACCCAAGAATTAGCTCCTTATCTATTACTAATGCAGATTCCTTATCTATGCAGAATCTACAGAAGCAATGTCCATGCTCATTATTTCTGTGAATCATTCTTTTCCATAAGTGTGTGGCCACACGGTCAGGCTTCTGAATGCAGTTTTGGAAGCCAAAATTAGGGTTGGATCACAAAAGGAGGGAAAGTATAAAGGACAGACACTACTTTTCCTATTTTTTGGATTAACTCATGGTTTGGCTTCCAAAACTGCATCCACAAACCTGTTTGTGTAGCCATATCCTAATGAAGCCAGAGCATATGAACGGGGTTACAAAAACCACATTCACATGCAATGGATGAAAAATGCTAGCAGGTTTGAAGTTCTCCTCACATCCATGATGTGTGAATGTAGCCTGACACTGCAGATCTACCTGTGTTTGAACAGCAACACTTTTCTAGGTCATGGAAGATTTTCTAGGTTTTCTTTCTAAAGATTTTCTTTCTAAAAAAGAACATTTTTTTCATATATAGACATTCCAGTGACGGTATGTACTTTGTGCACATGATTGAAACATAACATAAAAATATTCAAAATTTCAGTAGATCTACCTGATTCCACAGGACACACAAGTATTGCTTTATCTTCCAACCTCCGCAAATGCTCATATAACCAAGACACGCAGATAGGGTGGTCCTTGTAGGGTCGTTGGTGCAGAGGATTAATGTCCAGCACTGCATATGTTTTAGCTGCTGCATAGAACATGGATTCATTGTGTCTGACTTCTGCTCCTACCTCCAGATTGTGTACAACCCAGGCTCTAACTACTGCATAGTAGATATCTATAGAGTTCTTCATCAAGACGTCATCCCTGTAGACCATGCTGCTTGGAAACTTCAATTCTACTGACCGTCTCCGTAGTTGATTAAGATTTTTTTCATTTTTCCAAAGTTTTTTAAAGACCACAATCCCCGTTCTAAATTCAGAGGAAGCCACAACGTCCAGATGCACCGTGCAAGGAACGCTGCATAGATATTCTATGGAAATATTTGCATTGGCAAGGGTTTTTGGCGAATCCTCAATAGCTACATAGTCTTTGTTATTCAGGTATTGATCGGATTGTTTGGTTACAGATGTCGTCTCCTTCGCGGAGCATAATAATGGAACCTGTAGAAAGAGGAAACCATCTATCTGTGTGACATTGCATTGACTGATTTTCATGTAATTTACACTATTGGCAAACAGGATATATGTATGTGATACTTAGTTTGGAGGCAATTTATACTTATAGCAGAGTATAGCAGTCTGTCTGATTCTAGAGTTCATACCTTGAAGGCTAAGTACACCTTTGGGGGGGGGGGATTTTTTTTACTATTATTATACGGTACTCATCAGTGGCGTAACTACAACTGACTGGGCCCCACAGCAAATTTTTGAACGGGGCCCCCCCTTCCAGCAACTTCTTTGCAACCCCCACTCCTGTGGTTAGTCAAGAATGAGTTCTCAGACAAGGAACGACAGTTGAGGGGGCCCTGAAAATAAAATCTTTTAGTCTTCCTCCTGAGGGGGCCCCTTGGGGGTCTGGGCCCCAAAGCAGCTGCTTCCCCTGCTTCCCCTATAGCTACGCCCCTGGTACTCATTTTGAGCTAAAAAATTTATTTTTTAATTGAGTTAAAAGTGGTTGCCGAGAATCAACATCACAATCATTGCAGACTAGGCCTGGAAAACAGTCACGGCCACCTGAGATTCTAAGAGAATTAAGTAACTTAATAGCCAGACCTTTATTTCTGATATTTAAGGAATCGATATTGACAGGGAGTGTTCCACATGTTCCAAATGTGGTGCCAATATTCAAAAAGGGGTCAAAAACAGAGCCTGGGAACTATAGGCCAGTAAGTCTAACATCTGTCATGGGTAAACTGTTTGAAGGTTTTCTAAGAGATGCTATCTTGGAGTACCTCAATGAAAATAAGCAAATAACTCCATATTATCATGGCTTCATGAGGGATCGGTCATGTCAAACCAATTTAATCAGTTTCTATGAGGAGGTAAATTCTAGCAGCGAATCAATGGATGTCATATAGACTGGAGGCTTGGGCAGAGAAGTGGCAGATGAGGTTTAACACTGACAAATGTAAGGTTATGCACATGGGAAGGAATAATGCAAGTCACCAGTACATACTAAATGGTAAAACACTGGGTAACTCTGACATGGAAAAGGAATTTTAGTGAACAGCAAACTAAGCTGTAGAAACCAGTGTCAGACAGCTGCTGCCAAGGCCAATAAGATAATGGGTTGCATCAAAAGGGGCATAGATTTCTGGAGGGTAATAATATTACAGGTTATAGTTACTAGAGAGGGGTCGTTGATCCAGGGAGTAATTCTGATTGCCTGATTGGAGTTTGCATTAATTTTTTCCCCTAAAATGAGGAAAATTGGCTTCTACCTCAGATTTTTTGCCTTCCTCTGGATCAACTTGCAGGATAACAGGCCAAACTGGATGGACAGATCTCTTTTTTCAGCCTTAGAAACAATGTTACTAAACAAAATATCCTGCATGGAATTGTTATGTCTCGACAATTTTATTGGATTTGTCACTAATTAAATTAATTAATTAGTGCATCAGAGGGCTATTATGTAGAACCTAGTAAACACACATGTCTTTGAGAGATCTCATGCTGGAGCTAATTGAAGACTTGTAATAACAGGGATTTGAATTCCCACTGCTTGAAGGATTAGCAGCAAAGATCTGGGAAACAAAAACATGTCCTGCAGAATCCATGACTTACAGTTCCTTAAGAAAGTATTCATACCCCTTGAACTTTTCCTCATTTTTTTCACGTTACACCTACAAACTTAAATGTATTTTATGGGGATTTTATGTGACAGACCAACACAAAGTTGCAAGTATGTGTAATGTGAAAAGAAAATGATATATGGATTTCAACATTTTTAATAAATAAAAATCTGGAAAGTGTGGCATGCATTTGTATCCAGCCCTCTAAACTCTGACATTCCTAAATAAAATCCAGTGTGACCAATTGCCTTCAGAAGTCACCTAATTAGTAAATAGAATCCACCTGTGTGTAAGTTTATTCTGAGGAAAACCACAGCTGTTCTGTGAAGGCCTCAGAGATTTGTTAGAGAACATTAAAGGGGTTGTCCGAGTAATTTTTTTGTTCTTCATATGTTTCTAACTTGTCAGGTATAACAACTTTCCCATATACTTTGTGTTTCTAAAGCTGCTGGTTTCTCAGAGTTGACTGAGGGTCACATGACCTGTGATGTCACCTTATCTCTCTGCTCTGTGATGTTTCATTCACAAGCCTCAGAGTTCAGATAACAGTCTATACACGAGACGTCACTGGCCACGCCCCTTTTCTTTGCCGGGCTCCTGCTATCTGCTCTCCCTGGTTTCCTTAAGATAAAACATTAACCCCTTCAGCCAGAACACACTGAGGGCTCAAGGCTTTATAACAAACAGTAGCTGCAGCAGTGAGAGGAGACAAATGCTGGGCAGAAGAGCCATAGAGGAATTGTATTGTACAAGAACAGGTAGGGAGAAATTCCTGTATGTATTAGCAGTGTCATTGTACAGCTGGGACTTGTAGTCCTACACATACAACATGCTGCTGAGTATTCCAGCAGGCAGACATGTACTCACAGCACTTGTATTCATTCCCTTTGCAGAGTGGGGGGGAAAAGGGGGAGGGGCTGAGATTGTTGTTATTGCATGTAAACAAAGGCCAGAAGAGAACCAGGGAAATTAGGAAATATGGATTTTTTTTTGCCTAAAACTTGCTTAACTTAGTTATATATTGCTGCCCATCAGATTTACAGTGCTATATATTTTTTGTCATAACTCGGACAACCCCTTTAATGATCAAAAAGAATTATGAAAACCATGAAACACACCAGACAGGTCAGGGATAAAGTTGTGGAGAAGAGTAAAGAAATGTTAAGTTATAAAAAAATATCCCAAGTTTTGAACATCTCATGGAGCACTGTTCAATCAATCATCCGAAAATAGAAGGAATATGACTCAACTGCAAACCTACCAAGACATGGCTGTCCACCTAAACTGACAGCCCATGCAAGAAGAGCATCAATTAGAGGAGCAGCCAAGAGGCCTATGGTCACTCTTGAGGAGCTGCAGAGATCCACATCTCAGGTGGGAGAAACTGTCCACAGGACAACTATTAGTCGTGTGCTGCATAAATTTGGCCTTTATGGAAGAGTGGCAAGAAGAAAGCCATTTTTGAAAGTTTTACAGTTTGCCAAAAGCCATTTAGGGGACACAGCAAACATGTGGAAGAAGTGCTCTGGTCAGATGAGACTACATTGAACTTTTTGGCCTCAAAGTATTGACACTTTCCAGATTTTTACTAATAAAACATTTTGAAAACCATGTATCATTTTCTTTTCAATTCACACATACTTGCTACTTTGTGCTACAGACATAGTATAGATAGATTAGATAGATAGATAGATAGATAGATAGATAGATAGATAGATAGATAGATATACCGCAGATATATATCCAGGAATATTCGTATATTATATAGAGTTCAAAAACATTAATGCTTTTCTGTAGGCTTGGGCCTCCTGCACACGACCATATTTTTCATCTGCATACTATCCGCATTTTTTACGGATAGCACACCCATTCATTTCTATGTGGCCATGCACATATCCGTATTTTTTGCAGATCCGTGTGGCCGTTCCACAAATGATAGAACATGTCTTATTGTAGTCCATATTGTGGACAAGAATAGTCAGTTTTATTTGTAGAGTGAGAAAAAATGCACAGAGAAGGCATCCATTGTTTGCGGATTCATTGTTTGCAGACCAAAATAGAGATACGGTGGTGTGCATGAAGCCTTACATGATCTCCAACCTCCATATCTCCAGCTGTTGTGAAACTACAGTACACGCTGGGAGTTGTAGTTTTGTGGCATCTGGAGAACCCAAGTTTGAAGACCAGTGATCTATAAATCGTAGCTTACCTGCCATGGGTCTCACGTAACAGTAATATTATAAAGGGTCATCTAGTCCAGGGTTCCCCAACTCCAGTCCTCAGGGCCCACCTGCCAGTCAGGATTTGGAAATATCCCACCGAATGAATACCTGTGGTAAGTCCTGATGGATGGACACTAATGATATCAGCTGCTTAATACTAAGGAAAACCTCAAAACCTGGACCCTGAGGACTGGAGTTGAGGAACACTGATGTAGTCTAATTGTGCCCAATAAATTTAAATAATAGACAATATAGAAGTATAATGCATAATCTGTTTTTTATCATTCTCAGCAAAGTGATCATCATCATAATTCCACTATTCATACAATATATATAACAGCATACAAAGTAATATAGAATAATGTAAATGTCCTTGTTCAATAGGTGTAGGTATCAAGGCCAAGGGTTTCCATACCGGTAGAATGCCCAGTGATCTATGCCCCAACCACAGGACAGGGTGTTACATGTATAGGAAAAGTGAGTCACCCATAGACACAGCTACAGAAAACAACACTGAAGTCAAAGAGATAAAACAGTGCAGATCACTTCCAGCTCTAAGGCACTTAGAATATGTACCGTGTATGTCTGGTAGAGATAGGGGCAGGTCAAGGGGAATCATATGCCAGCCTCACTTGGTAAGCTACAAGTCAAGAGGATTAGAGGAACAGGAGAACCTGGCAATGCTCACCATGCAGAGCAGCAGGAGAGAGGGGACACCTGGCATGTGTGTCCATTGCAGCATTCTTCCTCCCTGTCCTCTTCTTGTCGCTGTGCTGCGGGGTGGGGCTGCCAGGTGGAAGCACAAGGAGACTTGTGTACATGGGCAGGTGCTGCACTGATCCTCCCCTCCGTCAGGCCCCCTCCCTGGCAGGTAATCTCTTTAGATCCACGTCTGTGTTGGGGATTTATTTTTAGAGCAGCAGTAAGAGAGAGGTGACTTCCACTATGTATAGCTTTTCCCTACAATATGGCTTTCCAGGAAATCACACCGCTGGACTGGTATAGCTATAGGAGGTGCAAAGGTTTCAGTTGTATTCGGGCCCTGATGTCTGAGGGGCACTAGAATCTTCTCTGCTATATAATAGGACAGCCGGACATGATGGCATATCGGAATAACTGTACAATGGTGTAGTAATGGTGGCCATCACCATCATCTGGGATAGGCCATGAATATTGGATTGATGTGGGTCCAACTCTCAGCACCTCTATCCATCACCTGTTTGAAGAGGATGTGGCAATCAAATATTGCTGTACTGGCGGGTGGTGCAGTGTGCATCCGTGATTTTGATATTGATGGTCTTTCCTCAGGATGGGCCATCAATATCATATTAGGTCTGACTCCTGACACTGTCAGTTGTTTGAACAGGCTGCAGCACTCAGGTGACATCACGTTCATTGGTCATAAGGCCTAGGCACAGCTCTGTCCCATCCAATGGGCCTGGGGTACAATACTAAGCACAGTGCTATACAATGTACGGTGCTGTGCCAGGTAATCTGTGAGGAGACCTCAAGATTCACCAGAGCGTCATGTCCTCTTCAAACAGCTGATCGGTGAGGGTGCCGCCTGTCGGAACCCCATTGATAAGATATAAAAAATATGGGTTTGCGACTTTTTAATAGCAAATTGACAACGTAGTAAGATATGAAATCCACCCCAGTTCCCCCATTTTACCTAAAAACCTCCCAGAATGCATCTAATCTTTCTGAATATTAATTTGGGTTTGGGTATGTGGTAAAAAACAAACAAGCGATGCAACAGCACTCTGCAAACACAAGTAATGAAGTAAATACAATAGTGCCATACTCACTATAGAAAATGTCTTAGTGCTAATGCCACATTATAAAAGTGAGATTCTTGGAAGATACATTTTGTACAAAACTATTTGTGCCTGTCCGCCAACGACAAGGCGAACTGTTTAGGACAGGAACTTACACTAAATACTACCTACTACCATATTTGCCTCCATTAAGATCAGGGAATGCAGGTTCCACATGCCTGCTGAGCCCACACTGTACTACACCTCTTTTGGCGCCAAAAAACAGCTAGTCTAGATCTTCCTATTTTTATAGAAAATAATAAAAGATGCACAAAAACCAAGCATAAAGCATTTGACAGCGATAGCTATCTTCTCACCACTAGCTGTCACTTACCTGTCTGGCTCAGTAACAACCCTAAGGGCTCATGCACACAAACGTATTTTCTTTCCGTGTCCGTTCCGTTTTTTTTTTTTTTTTGCTGACCGTATGCGGAACCATTCTTTTCAATGGGTCTGCAAAAAAAAATGAATGTCCGTATTTCCGTTCTGCAAAAAAATAGAACATGTCCTATTATTGTCTGTATAACGGACAAGGATAGGACTGTTCTATTATTGGCCAGCTGTTCCGCAAAATACGGAATGCACATGGATGTCATCTGTATTTTTTACTTATCCGTTTTTTGTGTGCATGAGGCCTAAGGGTCAGTTTTCACGGCTGTACCAGAAATGTACCAATAAAGATTGATGTGGAGGCAGAACTACTTATAGGAAAGTTCATGGAGATACGTTATGAGAGAGAGGCTCTAGATAACATTAAGAACAATATAGAAAAAATCCCTAGGGCACAATTTATTAATGGTCCAAAATACACACACACACAAAAAACAGATGAGGATCAGGACTACAATAAGGTCCTCGCTATAACACAGTATACAAAAGGAATATTGAAGAAAATCATTAACAACCATTGGGACATTTTGCGTCAAGACAAGTAAATAGCTCCAACTGTACAAAATAACCCCCTATAGCTAAGATGGAGAGGCTGGATCCTAATCATCCACGCTCTTACCAGACAGGTTTTCCTTCCCTGCAGGAATGGTAAAGCATGTTGAGAAACAGGAATGAAGAACAATATAACTAAACTGATATACTGATATATATTATATTATATAGATGGACAAAACTGATCAGTTTTGGACCGTTTATGAGAGCCTGGGACGGATCTCACAAACGGATCCTTACAACGCAAGTGTGAAAGTAGCCTAATTTACTTCATTTATCAGCACTCAGGAAAGCTGGGCCACTGCTCATGAGTTCTCGAGCAAGACACTGATTCTCTTTCAGGTTTTTCAATGATCTCAGAGGGTATTTACATCAGACCGGCAGTGGAGCTGACTATCCCTGATGAAGATGGACGTTATACCTCCATGTTGGAAGAAGCATACCACTGTTATCTACCCCTTGAGTGACGTCACTTCTGGTGAACCCTTCAGATATTTGGATTCTCTTGCGCATGAATAGAGACACTGGAAGGAGCACCTCCTCTGCCATCGAGCTGAATGGAGCACAGATATGAATGTGTATCTGCCCCACCATTCAAACCAGGGAACTGGTGATCAGAGGGGGCCCCAGCAGTTTGACCTCCGCTAATCAGACACTTATCTTGAGGATAAGGGATAGGTTGTTGTCAGGGAACAACCTCTTTAACTGATTTGCATAAAGCACTGAAGAAATGTCAAGGAAAACTGAGGGAAAAACGTCACTCGGACAAAGCGAAGTCAGATGTGCTCCATATTGTTTGTGTGAAAGATGCCTTGGTGGTACAAAGTTTCTTTAGTCGGACAGAGAAGAGGGGTGAGCACAGTGGAAATGGGCACAAAGTTGCAATTTTTCACTTGTGCAAAAATTTGGGTCTGTAAACAAGGCAGTATCTGGTTTGCGCTAAGATCTGTCATGTTTAGGGGTCTGTATTTACAAGGGGAGTCTGGTCTCCCGGAATGCACTACTGTATGTGGGTGCTGTGTCATTAGACTTAGTGCACAAACGTGGGGCATGGTCTCACACAGAGGCCTGTCAGTGCCTAAAAACGAAGTGTGCTTTTGGTTCGTCTCGTCTAAAAAGAGGCCACGATGCAGTGCCAGACTGGTCAATTAATAGACACCAATGACTCTCCTGACAGACCCCATCAACGTAACCTATGTACCGTGTTTGGTTCTGGTGCTGTATCAATAATATTACAGTAGATTGGATTTAGTGCTGTATTTATGCACTGAACTTGGTTCTGGTGCTGTATATATGTCCTGAGCTTGGTTTTGTATTTATATCCTGAGCATACTTCTGGAGCTATATTTATATCCCGAGCTTGGTTCTGTATTTATATCCTGAGCATACTTCTGGAGCTATATTTATATCCCGAGCTTGGTTCTGGTTCTGTATTTATATCCTGAGCTTGGTTCTGGAGCTATATTTATATCCTGAGCTTGGTTCTGTATTTATATCCTGAGCTTGGTTCTGGAGCTATATTTATATCCTGAGCTTGGTTCTGGTTCTGTATTTATATCCTGAGCTTGGTTCTGGAGCTATATTTATATCCTGAGCTTGGTTCTGGTGCTGTATTTATGTATTGAGCTTGGTACTGGATCTTTATCTATGTCCTGAGCTTGGTGAATGGGGCCGGGCGGACTTCAGGCAGAGCATGGCAGTTACGAATCCAACCAGCTGTTCCCTTCTGGAACAGCCTGCCAGAACGAGTAATGCCAGTGTGAAACAGGTCTTAGTAGTAATAGGCCTTAGGGCCCATTCACACGACCGTGGAGCACGGTCCGGGACAGTCCGTGAAAACCCGAACCGTGCTCCTTCTGAGGGCAGGAGCGCACGGCGTCATTGGTTGCTATGACGCCGTGCTCTTCCTGAGGCCGCTGCTGTACAGTGATATACTGTACACGATCGTATAGAGAGTATAACTGTACAGTGGCGGCCTTAGGAAGCGCACGGCGTCATAGCAATCAATGACGCTGTGCGCTCCTGCCCCTAGAAGGAGCACGGTCCGGGTTTTCACGGACCTCCCCGGACCGTGCTCCACGGTCATGTGCAAGGGTCCTAAGCCTGTACAAGGCTTCCAGGTCTATTACTGGTATATTCCAATGCAGGCCTGCAGGTGGATAGAAATGGCAATCTGATGATTGAATGTTGTTAGGCCATTGAGGTCTTAAAAAAAGGTTTGGCAGGTGGCAGGGCTCCATAGGATAAAAGAAAACCAGGCTTACATTGTACTTCTATTGAATTATAATATAAGCTAAAAGCTTTTTGGAAATCACATAATCTGGCCCCCTAGGGGGGCTAAAAAAAAGTTTTAAAAAATTTAAAAAAATATATAAAAATTCAAATCACCCCTCCTTTCCCCAGAATAAAAAATAAACTAAAAATACCCCTACTATTAAAATTTAAAAATATTTATCCCATAAAGCGATTGTCATAACTAAAAAAAATATAAATGGCCGATTCAACATTTTTTTCTTTGCTTAACTTTCCAAAAAAATATGAATCTAAATCTAAAAGTCATACACACACCTAAATGGTATCAATGGGGCACATTTATTAAGACTGGCGTTTTAGATGCCAGTCTTAAAAAGGCCCTGCACTGGCGGTGCATCTGCCGCAGTTATGTACGGGAGCTGGCCTCTACATAACTTTGGCTCATCCTCCGCCACTTCTAAATGAAAGACCACATCCTTGCTGTCTTACATTTAGACCGTTTTCTATACCTAAGGCCCCTTTTACACGAGCGTCACGGATTCAGTCCGGATGCGTTCAGGGTGTGTTCCGAAAAATCTGCACGCATCCGCACCAATCCGCACGCAATCGCTGTCAGTTTTGACTGCGATTGCGTACGTTCGTTCAGTTTTTTCCGCGCATGTGCGATGCGTTTTGATGCGTTTTTCACATGCGTGATAAAACACTGAATGTTTACAAACATCTCTTAGCAACCATCAGTGATTCACGCAGACCCATTCACTTCAATGGGGCCAGGGCTGCGTGAAAAACGCAGAATATAGAACATGCTGCGATTTTCACGCAATGCGAACTGATGCGTGAAAAACATCGCTCATGTGAAAAGACCCATTGAAATGAATGAGTCAGGATTCAGTGCGGGTGCAATGCGTTCGCATCACGCATTTCACCCACACGGAAATCTCGGCCCTTGTGAAAGTGGCCTGAGGCTTCATTCACACAACCGTATTTTGTTTCTGCGTCCATTCCGTTTTTTTTCGCCGACCGTACGCGGAACCATTCATTTCAATGGGTCTGCCAAAAAAACGGAAGGTACTCCGTGTGCATTCCGTTTCGGTATGTCTATATTTCCGTTCAGCAAAAAAGATAGAACATGTCCTATTCTTGTTCGTTTTGCTGACAAGGATAGGCATTGTTACAATAGATCCAAAAAAAAACGGAAACACGGATGCCATACGGAACGTCAACAGGAGCGTAGCTAAAGGCTCATGGGCCCTGGTGCAAGAGTTCAGCTTGGGCCCCCTTCCCTCAGTAATTTGTGTGTCTTCTTATGCGGCACAAGGGTCTTTGGGCCCCCTTAGGCTCCTGGGCCCAGTAGCGACTGCTACCTCTGCACCCCCTATAGCTACGCCCCTGAACGTCAACTGTTTTTTTTTTTTTGCAGATCCGCAAGACACATATGGACGTGTGAATGAAGCCTAAGTGTACTGACCCAGAGAATGAAGGGCACAGGGCAAAAACGGAAAATCCTCAGGGGGCTGAGAGGGTTAAATAATGTTTAGCTATCTAAAAATCTCATGAATCTCTGAATTAAGAGACACCCCGAGGCTGGCACATCGTCACTGCTGCTAGGTAAATTGCTTGTTCCACAACTATAATTTCTCCACATTTACATTTTCTTCATTTTTCAGTTTGCGCAATTTACTGTAGGGAAGGGGCATAATTGACACACACAAGTCAAGCTTTATTTTGCATTTGCTGCCTTTTTTTAGGTATAAAACATATTCTATTCATCTTTCTTGCATTTTTTTTTTATTTAAAGGGGTACTCCGGTTTTAACAAGTTACTATCAGATTGGTGGAGGTCCCAGTGGTAGGACCTTGACCGATTTGATTGTTATTCCCTATCCTGTGTTGCTATAACTGCATACCTCCCAGGTGTCCCTCTTTTGGAGGGACAGTCCCTCTTTTTGACCCATGTCCCTCTGTCCCTCTTTTATCCTTAAATGTCCCTCTTTTTGACCTGGAGGATTAATGTGCATTAATAAATTTACTAAATTGCTCCTTATTAAGTGTTTGCATGGTTTCCACCTATAAATTAGACCAGAACTCCATTATTTGGTGCAATTTGGACCTTAAAATATCTATAATCTGATGATTTATGTGCTAATATTTATATGGACAATGAAGCGCAAGAAAAAAAATTGCCGCGGGGCTCCAGTAATTATGCTTTGGGTGGAGTTAGAGGTGTGGCCTAGTATGAAAAAAACTGCCGTGATGCGCGCTGCACACATTGTCCCTCTTTGCAATTTTCAAAAGTTGGGAGGTATGTAACTGGAGTACCCCTTTAGAGGAGCGCCCCTCTGCATCCACCACCTACACAATAGGTGCAATAGCTAAACTAGGGTTAAGGAAACGTGGAGCGGTTGCCCATAGCAACCAATCAGGACCTAGCTTACACTTCCCAAAATGCCCGCCTCTGACAGCTGCAATCTGATTGGTTGCTAAGGAAAACTGCCCCCCCCCCCCCCCGGTCTTCCCAGCGATGTCGGAGCGCGCCGCTCTCTCCTACGTTCTATTATGGAATGACAGCGCAGTTCAACTAGCCAATCAGAAGACGCGTTTTAGACAAAAGTGTTCGAGCAACATCCAGTCAAAATCGGCGTTAGATTCCATTCGGCTTCCGGGTCTGGGACCACGTGGTACAAGTCCTTGCAAGGAGAGAAGCAATCATGGGCAAGAGCGGCAAAGTGGTGCTGATATTCGGGGGGTTCATGGCTGCTGTGGCTGCCGCTCTGTACCCGATATACTACCACCCGATGGCGCACATAGACCAGTACAGTGAGTGGCAGCTTTGTAGCTCAAGGGGCGGAGTGTAATGAGGGGCGTCACGTGACTTATAAGTGACGGCAGCATGAGAAGGGTCATGGCTGCGAGCTCTGCGGGTCATTTTTTTAAAATCCTTCATAGACTAGTAAATGTTATTTTACCTTGGTTTTTTCTTTACTGGGGTTTGTGTGCCATGAACGCATGATGGTTTATCGCAGCACTCTAACTGCTGTGAAACTACAACTCCCAACGTGCACACTTAGGGCACAAGAACGTAATTTCTTTCCTTTTGTTTGTGGGCTCATTCCACATAATGAGCAAAAAGGCTTGTGTGTCCTGCATGTTATATTTCCTATAGACCTTGAGCTAGTGTTTAAAAAAAATGCAAAAACACCACTAAAAGTGCACAAAAAATGGCATCAAACACCTGTGTGTGAGAGCGGCCTAACGAGAGAAGCTTCACTGGCAAGATGGCGGCCCCCATAAACATAAAACAGTAAAGGTGCAGTCACATCACCGTTCAGCTTTCTGTTCTTCTGATCCGTCAGAAGAAGAGAGAGAAAAAAACGGATCCTGTTACATCAGTTGCCGTCTGTTTGAGCCATTTCCATCTGAGATCCGTTTTTTTAGATGGCAGAAAGTCCTACATGCTGTGCGTTTTTTTTTTCTGTCTAAAAAAACATCTCAGATGGAAATGGCTCAAACGGATGACAACTGATGCAATAGGATCCTATAAAAAAACGGATCTGTTTTTTTTTTCTCTCATCTTCTGACGGATCAGAAGAATGGAAAGCTAAATGGTGATGTGACTGCACCCTGAATTAAATTTAAAGGGTCGCTGAGTTTTCATAGAACTTTTAATATGTCCTAGAGCTCTCAAAAGCTTTGATTGTTGGGGGTCTGAGTGCTGACACCCACACAGACCCGTAGAACGGGGAGGGAAAAGCACTTGCATGTGAAATGCGGATGGAGTCAAGCCAGGCCCATAGACTTCTTACTATTGAGTCAGTCTCGCTTCTTCTGCATCCAGGTGAGATGGCACGATACGTGAGCGCTTCTCTCTCCTCATTCTAGGGATCAGAGGGGGTCTCAGCACTCGGACCCCCACCAATCAAAACTTTTGATACCTCTATGACATATCAGCAAGGGCGAATTGGGAACTTAAATTGGCCCCGTGTTGTAGGTGGGTTCAAACTAGATGGACTGAAACAAATAGGCGGGGCCTGCGGCACAGAATACCGCCACAGCACAGAATACCGCCACAGAACAGCACAAAATACTGCCAACATAACCACAGTATTCAGCTGTATCACCATCGTGAGGACAGTAATACCGTTAAGTTCAGGCGAGAACCTGCAGCCTTTGGGCCTCAGATCATTATGTACCTGGTCTGCGGCCATCAAGAGGACTTGAGTGGCCCCCTGGGCATCGGCCCACCAGGAAATTTCCCCGTAGGGTCTATGGCCAATCCACCTCTGCATATCAAATCTTTGCAGAAAACTCAGTGACCCTTTAAAAAAAATCTCCAATCAGAAAATAGGAATATATTACAATGACAGGATATGTTTTATCATCTGGTTTAATTAGTAAAAAAAAAAAGTATAGGTGACACAATTCTGTTAATGTGACGTCATGTCCCATAGAAATGTATTGGGCCCCTGGATGTTCACTACTCTGTGTCTATGGGAGATGGGAGCTCCATGCCTGTGTCGTCCACGTTCACTGTAATGGTGCCCGCAGTGGTAAACGTATATGTTTTGTTTTTGTTTTTTCTAGAAAAAGAACAAGCAGTAAACCGGGCAGGAGTCATCCAGGAAAATGTGCAGCCGCCAGGTATACACATATCAGAGGAGGAAGCAGTCGTCCTGTCATCCATAGATACTATGCAGGGCGGACCTCAGTAGCCACTAATAGGGGACAATATTGGGCCTCATTTACGTGGCACCATGTTCCCCTTAGCAGTCGACCACAGTGGAGTCTCCATTTTACTTGGACTGAAAACTCAGCCCTAATTGAGGCTTAAAGGGGTATTCCCAACTTGGACATTGGGGGCATATCTCTAGGATATGCCCCCAATGTCTGATAGGTGCGGGTCCCACAAAGTGCCAGAGGTGCACCGCTTATGCGCAGCCGTTCTCCATTCAGTTCCATGGGACTGTGCACCACTCCGCTATTTTTGGAAATCCCATTGGAATTCATGGGAAGCGCACCACACAAGTGCGGCCACTGCTACATTCACTTCTATGGGGCTTAGGGAAATAGCTCTCGGCTTTTTTCAGCAGTTCTATAGAAATGAATGGAGGGCAGCCGTGCATGTGCTGTGCACCCTCCGGCACCTAGCGGGCTCCTTATCACACATTGGGGCATATCCTACCAATATGCCCCCAATGTCCAAGATGGGAATACCCCTCTAATTATTATTTCAATGTAGCACTTCAGACAGTGCATATTTAGGCCGGGTTTCCATGCAGCAGGCACAACCCCATCAAACCACAGCGATTAATAGCGACACAAATATGGAGCTTAAAAGGGGTTGTCTCACTTCAGCAAACGGCATTTATCATGTAGAGAAAGTTAATACCCTGTTTCCCCAAAAATAAGACCTACCCCGATAATAAGCCCTAGTGCTATTTTGCCCTGTTTTTGGAGTAGGCTTAAAATAAAAGCTCTACTCCAAAAATAAGCCCTATGTACATTGAGGATACACTGAGAATAGGGTTACGGTCCGAGCCCCGCAAGTGATTTTAATGGCCAGTCAGGGCCTCTCTGCTGGTGACGCTACCTGCGCAATGCTGCGTACTATAGTACGCAGCGCTGCACAGTTAGTTACATATATACACACCTATACCCTATCCAACGTTTCGCGGTATCACGCTGTTGACGGGATGACACAGCACACGCTGGATGATAGGATTGGGAGAGAAGAAGAAGCGGAGTGTAGGTAAGCATATTTTTTGTCTGTGTGTGCACAGGGGCCGGGGGAAAAAAAAATAATGACATACCAGTATATATATTCAGAGGGGCCCAAAATGACATATACGTTCAGTGGGGGCAAAAATAAGACCTACCCCAATTATAAGCCCTAACCCTTTTTCCAGAGAAAAAAAAGAAATAAGACCCTGTCTTATTTTCGAGGAAACATGGTACAAGGCACTTACTAATGTATTGTGATTGTCCATATTGCCTCCTTTGCCGGCTGGATTCATTTTTCCATCATATTATACACAGCTTTTTTCCATGGTTACAGACCACCCAGCAATCCAACGGTGGTCGTGCTTGCACATTATAGGAAAAGGAGCCGGCCTGTGTGCACTCCCACAGTCCTGACCACCAGAGAGGCTGATGCTTTTCACTATAGTGTGCAAGCACGACCGACCACCACCAATGGATTGCAGGAGGGTGGTTGTAAACCCTGGATACTAGCAGTGTATACTGTGATGGAAAAATGAATCCAGCCAGCAAAGGAGGCATTATGGATAATCACAATACAGTATTAAATGGCTTGTATTATCTTTCTCTACATGATAAATGCCATTTACTGAAATGAGACAACCTTGTAGAGTTAATATCTTCAGATTTGTGAGGCGGGGTTGTGTCCACTTCACCGAAACCCAGCCTTAGATTGTTCCTGGAAGCAACTGAGCCTCTAGGCTATCATGTCCTGGCATGGCACTGTATGTGCACAAGCTGTGGCTAATAACAGATATTTTAGTCAAAATGGTGGCTGAAAGTTCAAGGAGGCAGTTCTCGGTCGAAGTGGATGCCGCAGGAAGGAAAGTCCTTCTCTTTTGTATTGGGTCCTGCCTGTGTGATTGCAGCCTTCCATCTACGCAGCCTCTTTGCATAAGCATCTCCCTATGATCTCCCTATAGTGGGAGATTTATCAAAATGGGTGAAGGAAAACTGACTTAGTTGCCCCTAGCAACCGATCAGATTGATCATTTCATCTTCCAAGGGAGCACTAAAAAAAGTGAAAGGTGGAATCTGATTGGTTGCTATGGGTTACCAAGCCAGTTTTCCTCTGCACTAGTATGGATAAATCTTCCCCATAGACCTCTGTGTCTGCAGGAAGATCTGAAATTGCTTCATGTGTCTAATCAACAGAAGAACCGTTACTCATAGCAACCAATCACAGCTCAGTTTCTATTTTATAAACTACTCTTAAAATATGAAAGCTGCGCTGTGATTGGCTGCTATGGGCAACATGGCCAGTTTACAGGCCAAAGAAGAGCATGCCTGTAGCTGAAATACCGCCTTAGGTTTTGGTAATTTTGCCATTTAAGGTGCGTTTACACTGCGCTGATGAGCAGATAATTCTCAGGAAGAAAGCTTTACCTCCCAATAACTGGCTGCTCGTCAGTGGAGGTAAGAGCAGTATTTACATGCAGCAATCTCCTCCACAGTATGGAGACGAAGGATGGCTACTTCTATTACTCGTCATCATACAGATTCATTGTTTCTGGGAAGCATAGGAACTACAATGCCTTGCGAAAGTATTCGGCCCCCTGGAACTTTTCAACCTTTTGCCACATTTCAGGCTTCAAACAAAAAGATATAACATTTTACATTTTTGGTGAAGAATCAACAAGTGGGTCACAATTGTGAAGTGGAACGACATTTATTGGATCATTTAAACTTTTTTTGTAATAATAAAACTGAAAAGTGGGCGTGCAAAATTATTCGGCCCCCTTGCATTAATACTTTGTTGCGCCACCTTTTGCTGCGATTACAGCTGCAAGTCGCTTGGGGTATGTCTCTATCAGTTTTGCACATCTAGAGACTGAAATTCTTGCCCATTCTTCCTTGCAAAACAGCTCGAGCTCTTTGAGGTTGGATGGAGATCGTTTGTGAACAGCAGTTTTCAGCTCTTTCCACATATTCTCAATTGGATTCAGGTCTGGACTTTGACTTGGCCATTCTAAGACCTGGATACGTTTATTTTTGGACCATTCCATTGTAGATTTTGCTTTATGTTTGGGATCATTGTCTTGTTGGAAGATAAATCTCCGTCCTAGTCTCAGGTCTTTTGCAGACTCCAACAGGTTTTCATCCAGAATGGTCCTGTATTTGGCTCCATCCATCTTCCCATCAATTTTAACCATCTTCCCTGTCCCTGCTGATGAAAAAGCAGGCCCAAACCATGATGCTGCCACCACCATGTCTGACAGTGGGGATGGTGTGTTCAGGGTGATGAGCTGTGTTGCTTTTATGCCAAACATATCGTTTTGCATTGTTTCCAAAAAGTTGGATTTTGGTTTCATCTGACCAGAGCACCTTCTTCCACATGTTTGGTGTGTCTCCCAGGTGGCTTGTGGCAAACTGTAAACCAGACTTTTTATGGATATCTTTGAGAAATGGCTTTCTTCTTGCCACTCTTCCATAAAGGCCAGATTTGTGAATTGTTCGACTGATTGTTGTCCTATGGACAGACTCTCCCACCTCAGCTGTAGATCTCTGCAGTTCATCCAGAGTGATCATGGGCCTCTTGGCTGCATCTCTGATCAGTCTTCTCCTTGTTTGAGATGAAAGTTTAGAGGGACGGCCGGGTCTTGGTAGATTTGCAGTGGTCTGATACTCCTTTCATTTCAATATGATCGCTTGCACAGTGCTCCTTGGGATGTTTAAAGCTTGGGAAATCTTTTGGTATCCAAATCCGGCTTTAAACTTCTCCACAACAGTATCACGGACCTGCCTGGTGTGTTCCTTGGTCTTCATGATGCAGAACCCTGAGACGATCACAGAGCAGGTGCATTTATACGGAGACTTGATTACACACAGGTGGATTCTATTTCTCTTCCTCAGTCATTTAGGACAACATTGGATCATTCAGAGATCCTCAATGAACTTCTGGAGTGAGTTTTCTGAACTGAAAGTAAATGGGCCGAATAATTTTGCACGCCCAACTTTTCAGTTTTATTATTACAAAAAAAGTTGAAATGATCCAATAAATTTTGTTCCACTTCACAATTGTGACCCACTTGTTGATTCTTCACCAAAAATTTAAAATGTTATATCTTTTTGTCTGAAGCCTGAAATGTAGCAAAAGGTTGAAAAGTTCCAGGGGGCCGAATACTTTCGCAAGGCATTGTACACAGCACAGTCTGCTGCCCAGAAACAATCACTGAGGTGTCCACACGAAAGATGAATTCACTCGATGAATGAGCATTTTGCGGAAGGAGGGGATTTAAATATGGCACCTGCTCTCCAGGTATCTACTGTTTCAAATAGCAGAGGCTTTGGGAAAATGTCTGAGATCAGCAATAACACTGATTGCAGAAATTTAACCTGGAAGCGCAAGCTTTTGTGCTAGGAATGCCCCTTACACACACACACACACACACGGCGATCGGGGGAGCTGTTCCTTCACTGTGATGCCCTAGGTCTCTCTGAAGAGCTGTAGTTCCTAATGAGGCCTGCAGGTGGCTCCATAGGACCAGAAAACCAGGCTTACATCATCATTATTATTATTAAAGCGTTGTACATATGAAAAGGAGTACACATACAGGCAATTGCACTACTTGTTCTATTGAATTACAATATAAGCGAAAGCGATCTTAAAGGGGTTCTACAGGAATTAAGAAAATGAAAAGACGTAAATATTATAAATACATTCCCAAATACCTTTCATTAGTTAAAATGGTTCATTTTGTCTAGGCAGCAATCAGTAGGAGAAATAAAAAGGCCACCGTCCTATTAGTACACATAAAACCTGTCCAAATCCCACAGGAGGACAAGTTACTTCACAGCACTGAGGTAAAAAGCTGCCTCATCCTCCTATCTGCTCTACTTGTCAGGGAATTATGATCTTGAATACAGATGATAAGATCTTCAGCTGAATCTCTGTGGGAATGGAGTTCACGAGAAGACATGAAGTACAGAGAGGAGGTTGGGATGTTGCTAGTGATCAGCAGCAGTTGTATGCAGTCTCCATTACCACAGTCCATTCTGTCCATCCTCTCTGTACTTCATGTCTCTTCATGAACTTCAGTCTTACAGAGATTCAGTTGAAGATCTTATCATCTGTATTCAGGACCATAATCTCTGACATGTAGAGCAGAGAGGAGGATGAGGCAGCTCTTTAGCTCAGTGTTGTGAAGTAACTTGTCCTGCTATGTGATTAGAACAGGTTCTGTGTGTACTAACAGGGCGGTGGCCATTTTATTTCTCCTGCTGATTGCTCCGTAGGCAAAATGAGCCATTATAACTAATGAAAGGTATTTGGGAATATATTTATAATAAAGTTATATTTGGGGATTTTCTTAATTCCTGGAGAACCCCTTTAAGATCACATATTCTTGCCTTCAAGGGGACAAAACAAAGTCTTAACAAATCACCCTCCTTTCCCCAGAGTTAAAATAAAAATAAACAATAAAAAAAATAAAGATCATAGGCATCGCCATGTCCCAAAATGCCTGAATTATTAAAATATAAAAGTATTTATCCCAAATGACGAATTACATGACGGGGGGAAATCAAAATGGGTGATTAGCCATTTTTTCATCGCTTCACTTACCAAAAAAAAAATTTGAATAAAATGTGGTCAAAAAGTCACACGTATTCTAAAATGTTATCAATAAAAACTATAGATCGTCCTGCAAAAATTAAGCCCCCACACAGCTCTGTAGACAAAACTATAAAACAAAAGTTATGAAGTCAGAATACGATGGTGAAAAGAAAAAAAGATACATTTTTTCCAAAGTTTTTATTTTTTTTCAGTACTGAAACATAAACACTATATAAATGTGGTATCGTTGTAATCGTACTGACACCTATGTCAGTAACAGGCCAGTTTTACCACATAGGTAATGCCGCAGAGACAAAACCTGTAAAACTGTAACGAAATTGCTTTTTTTCCCCTAATTCTACCCCATTTGGAAATTTTTTTTTTCCAGTTTCAAACTACATCATAAGCAAAATTAAGTACAACTCTCGCAAAAGACAAGCCCTCATTTGGCTATGTGAACTGACAAAAAAGTTATGGCTCTGGGAAGGCAGGGAGGAAAAAGGGAAACTCTTCCAGTGCCCAAGGGGTTAATAAATAATAATGAACCCTTTTGTGCTTTCCCCTCTCTAGGTTTGAAAGTATGGAGCGACCCGTTCTCAAGGAAGTGAACCTGTGTGTGATAGAATTAAAAAAAAGCATCGAAACGTGTCCAAGGCTTCAGCTGTGGAGATTTTGTACATATGTAATAAAATTTAGACTGTTTTCTGTTATCATATTAAAAATCTATGTAGAAGGAACCTCGGGTATTATAGATGAGTGTTACTTCAATCATTCTTTAGGGGGTTTATTTAGAATTGCCAACAACAGTCCTGGACCCTGCAGCCAAGGAAGGGAGGTTGCAGCCAGGATCTAGAGATTTTTTCTAAAATGCTAGTGTGCAAGCACGACCACCGCTGATGGATTGCAGGATGGTCGTAACCATGGACACGAGCAGTGTATAATGTAACATAGTAACATAGTTTATAAGGCCGAAAAAAGACATCTGTCCATCCAGTTCGACCTGTTTTCCTACAAGTTGATCCAGAGGAAGGCAAAAAACCCCTGTGAGGTAGAAGCCAATTTTCCTCACTTTAGGGGAAAAAATTCCTTCCCGACTCCAATCAGGCAATCAGAATTACTCCCTGGATCAACAACAACCCATATCTAGTAACTATAACCTGTAATATTATTACCCTCCAGAAATACATCCAGGCCCCTCTTGAACTCTTTTACTGAACTTACCATCACCACCTCCTCGGGCAGAGAGTTCCATAGTCTCACTGCTCTTACCGTAAAGAATCCTCTTCTATTTTTGTGAACAAACCTTCTTTCCTCCAGGCGCAGAGGATGTCCCCTCGTCATGGTTACTGTCCTTGGGATAAAGAGATCATGGGAGAGATCTCTGTACTGACCTCTGATATATTTATACATAGTTATTAGATCTCCCCTCAGTCGTCTTTTTTCTAAAGTGAATAACCCTAATTTTGATAATCTTTCTGGGTACTGTAGTCCACCCATTCCAGCTATGACTTTAGTTGCCCTCCTCTGAACCCTCTCCAGCTCTGCTCTGTCTGCCTTGTTCACAGGAGCCCAGAACTGTACACAGTACTCCATGTGTGGTCTGACTAGTGATTTGTAAAGTGGCAGGACTATGTTCTCATCACGGGCATCTATGCCCCTTTTGATGCAACCCATTATCTTATTGACCTTGGCAGCAGCTGTCTGACACTGGTTTCTGCAGCTTAGTTTGCTGTTCACTAAAATTCCTAGGTCCTTTTCCATGTCAGTGTTACCCAATGTTTTACCATTTAGTATGTACTGGTGACTTGCATTATTCCTTCCCATATGCATAACCTTACATTTGTCAGTGTTAAACCTCATCTGCCACTTCTCTGCCCAAGCCTCCAGTCTATCCAGATCCATCTGTAGCAGTGTACTGTCCTCTTCTGTGTTAATTACTTTACACAGTTTAGTGTCATCTGCAAAAATTGATATTTTACTGTGCAAGCCTTCTACAAGATCATTAATAAATATATTGAAGAGAATAGGACCCAATACTGACCCCTGTGGTATCCTACTAGTGACAGTGACCCAATCTGAGTATGTACCATTAATAACCACCCTCTGTTTTCTATCACTGAGCCAGTTACTTACCCACATACAGACATTTTCTCCAAGGCCAAGCATTCTCATTTTATATACTAACCTTTTATGTGGTACCGTGTCAAATGCTTTGGAGAAGTCCAGATATACGACATCCATTGATTCCCCGCGGTCAAGTCTAGAACTTACCTCCTCATAGAAACTGATTAAATTGGTTTGACATGACCGATCCCTCATGAAGCCATGCTGATATGGAGTTATTTGCTTATTTTCATTGAGGTACTCCAAGATAGCATCTCTTAGAAAACCTTCAAACAGTTTACCCACTACAGATGTTAAACTTACCGGCCTATAGTTCCCGGGCTCTGTTTTTGGACCCTTTTTGAATATTGGCACCACATTTGCTATGCGCCAATCCTGTGGAACACTCCCTGTCAGTATAGAGTCCTTAAATATCAAGTATAAGGGTCTGGCAATGACATTACTTAATTCTCTTAAGATACGTGGGTGTATGCCATCCGGTCCTGGCGATTTGTCTATTTTAATCTTTTTAAGACGCCCCAGTACTTCTTCCTGGGTCAGACAGGCCACTTTTAAAGGGGAATTCACTTTTATATTCTGCATTTCATCTGACAGTTTATTTTCCTCAGTGAATACAGTGGAGAAAAAAATATTTAAGAGTTTTGCTTTCTCCTCATCGCTCTCTGCTACTCCCCCCTCACTACTCTGTAAGGGGCCGACACCTTCAGATTTATACTTTTTAGTATTTATATAATTGAAGAACATTTTAGGGTTAGTTTTACTCTCTTTGGCGATTAATCTCTCGGTCTCTAGTTTGGCTGCTTTTATTTGTCTTTTACAAATTCTATTTTTTTCCTTACAGTTTTTCAATGCTTCCTCGCTCCCCTCCTGTTTTACTGATTTAAATGCTTTCTTTTTGTCATTTATTGCTTTTTTTACAGTTCTATTTATCCACATTGGTTTTTTCTTGTTTCTTATCATTTTATTCCTATACGGTATGTACCTCTCACAATTAGATATTAGGATGCTTTTAAAAATATCCCATTTTGTGGCTGTATTTTTATTTTTGAGGATTTTGTCCCAGTTAGTTAGACCTATGGCCTCTCTTAGATGGCTAAATTTTGCATTTTTGAAGTTTGGTATTTTTGTTCCTCCCTGAAGAAACGCTCTTTTGAATGACAATTGGAAGGTTATTATGTTATGGTCACTGTTACCCAGATGTCCCCCAACCTGCACATCTGTTGTTCTGTCAGGTCTATTGGTTAATACTAAGTCCAGTATGGCCGTCCCTCTAGTGGGGTCCTGAACCAGTTGGGAAAGGTAATTGTCTTTGGTTATTGTCAAGAACCTGTTTCCTTTATGAGATATACAGGTTTCAGTTTCCCAGTCTATATCTGGGTAGTTGAAGTCCCCCATAATAACAACCTCATTCTGATTTGCCGCTTCGTCTATTTCATTTAGAAATTGATTTTCTGTGGCCTCTGATATATTAGGTGGTTTATAATAAACTCCTATTAGTATTTTATTATTGTTTTTGGCTCCATTTATTTCTACCCACAGTGACTCCACATCTTCATGTCCCTCACTTATATCTTCCCGGATTGTGGGCTTTAGACAGGACTTTATATAAAGGCAGACCCCTCCCCCTCGCCGGTTTTGACGATCCTTTCTAAAAAGATTGTAACCCTGTACATTAACTGCCCAGTCATAGGTATCATCCAGCCATGTCTCAGTTATTCCCACTATGTCACAGTCCTCCTCACACATCACTAATTCCAGTTCGCCAATTTTATTAGTTAGGCTTCTGGCATTAGTGTACATACACTTAAGAGGTCTTTGTATATTTTTTACCCCGTTTGTCAATTTACTATTACTTATGAAATGAATATCCGGGGTTCTTGGGTTACTTTGGTTGTTGTTTTGCACAGTCTTCTCCCTACATTCCTTACTAACCCCAGCCCCCACTAACCCCCCACTTTTCCTTCCTATGACCCACTCTCTATCTACACTATCTACCCCCTTATTAATATGGTCACCCACCCTCCCCCCAGATCCTAGTTTAAAAGCTCCTCCAGCCGTCTAACCATTTTTTCCCCCAGGGCAGTTGCACCCTCCCCATTAAGGTGCAGCCCGTCCCTACTGTAGAGTCTGTAGCCGACAGAGAAGTCGGCCCAGTTCTCCATGAACCCAAACCCTTCCTTCCTGCACCAGCCTCTGAGCCACTTATTTAACTCCCTAATCTCCCGTTGTCTCTCTAGTGACGCTCGTGGCACTGATAGTATTTCTGAAAACACTACCTTGGAGGTCCTGGACTTTAGCTTCTCACCTAGTTCCCTAAAATCATTTTTAAGGACCTTCCATCTCCCCCTGACTTTGTCATTGGTGCCAACATGTACCATGACCGCCGGGTCTTCCCCAGCCCCACCCAACAATCTGTCAATCCGGTCCGCAATATGCCGAACCCGAGCACCCGGGAGACAACACACTGTTCGGCATTCACGGTCTCGGCGACAGATGACCCTGTCTGTCCGCCTAATAATAGAGTCCCCTACCACCAGTATCTGTCTGTCCTTTGCTGCTCTCCTTTTCCCATCCTTCCTGCAGCGGTCATCCTCCTGGTTTCTAGGAGAAACGGCCTGCTGCAGTGTCGCTGGTCCTGGGCTTTCATCCCTAATATCAGCCAAACAGGCATATTTACTAGGGCGTTCCAGCTCAGGACTAGCCTCCCTGGCACTTTTCCCTCTACCCCTCCTTACTACATTAACCCAACTGCTGACCTGATAGTCCTGCTCTTGCCCATTTCCTCCCTCCTCCTCTTCACTGACCCCAGCCAGTGCCTGCACTGTGAGGTCTAAGCCTCTCTCCAGGTGTTCAATGCCCCTAAGTATGCCAAGCTGCTTATTTAGATCCAAGATCTGGGCTTCCAAATATGCAACGTGATTGCATCTAGTGCAAATGTATTCACCCATGAATGGTTCTTCAAGGCATGCATACATTGCACAGGACACACACTTAGTAGCATTGTCCATGGAGCACCTGCTAGATGGAGATATACAGTACAGTACAGAAAAACAGTAAATATGTGATAAGATGCGGTTTTGCTGTAGTTAAAGGAGCAGCTCAGATCAAGTTACAATCAAACAAGGAAAATCCCTCCAACCTTACTTTTTCCTCCTTGTCTTAAACTCCGGTTCTTTAAACTCCACTTATACACAGCCCACTTACACAGCAAATGAATGAATCCAGCCAGCAAAGGAAGCAATATGGTTAATAACAATACATTAGTAAGTGCCTTGTATTACCTTTCTCTACATAATAAATGCTATTTGCTGAAGTGAGACAACCCCCTTAAAGGGGTTCTCCAGGAACTATAAAAATACTAGAATATTACTTTATTATAAATATATTCTCAAATACCTTTCATTAGTTATAATGGCTCCTTTTGCCTGGGGAGCAGTCATCAGGGGAACAAAATGGCTGCTGTCCCATTAGTTCACACAAAACCAGTCTTAATCACACAGCAGGACAAGTTACTTCACAACACTGAGGTAAAGAGCTGCCTCATCCTCCTCTCTGCTCTACATGTCAGAGATTACGATCCTGAATACAAATGATAAGAACTTTAGCTGAATCTCTGGGGAATTTGGTTCATGAAGAGATATGAAGTACAGAGAGGATGGACAGGACAGACTGTGGTAATGGAGACTGTAAAAAAGTGCTGCTGTTCATTACCACCACCCTCCTCTCATGTCTCCTCATCTTCTCCATTCCCATAGAGATTCCCCTGTATTCAGGATCATGATTCCTGATAAGTAGAGCAGAGAGGAGGATGAGGCAGCTCTTTACCTCAGTGTTGTGAAGTAACTTGTCCTCCTGTGTGATTAGGACAGGTTTTATGTGTACTGATAGGACGGCGGCCATTTTGTTTCTCTTAATGATTGCTCCCCAGACAAACAACCCATTATAACTAATAAAAGGTATTTGTGAATATATTTATTATAAAATAATATTTAAGTATTTTCATTTTTTTATTCCTGGAGAACCCCTTTAAGTCGAGGAGCATGTCCCTAGTAACCAGTTTGTCTTGGTTTATTCAGACCTTTAGCTAACGGTAGAATTGCTACTGAAATGAGGGCAGGAAAGGTACAGGGAGGCTTGCTAGGACTGTGCTGACAACAATTCTCTCACAGTATCTCATTCTACTATGCTAAAATCTGTAATCTGATGGCATTTACCAATCAGTCTGAAAACGACTTTAAAATAATATATTGCAGTTCCACTTTGATTGACAGGGCCAGGCGTTATGATGTTTCACACAGCCTGGCCCTGTCAAAGTGCAGAGGGCGCAGCAGTTACAGACAGAGCAGAGTCTCTAGGTGCAATGACAATGCCCCCGTTGCTCCTAGAGGCTCATTTGCATATATTAAAACATCAGTTTTCTCAGCAATGAGGACACATATGAACATGGGACCAACACAGATGTCTTCAGCTGCCAAGCGCAGAAGTAACAGGTCAGTCAGTGTCATAGGTACAAATCTGCTGACAGATGTCCTTCAAAAATACACATCAGTACACAGACGCTCTATGTGCACCCTGCAAATGTCCACTCTCAGTGCATAGACTAACAATAGGAATCTGCATGTGTACATGATAAAGGTTTCTATGTGCAACCATCCTCTCCAAGATCTTAACTCCTGAGCTTTGTCCGAAAAGCTGTTTATTTATACAAGTACAATAGTAAAGAAACACTTGAACAGTAAGCTCAATCACCACAAGGTGGCGCTATAATCTTGGGTTGTGTTCTCTAATGTTTCTTTCATAATCCATTCTTCAAAATATAAACTTTACAGAGTATTATAATTCTGCATTAAAAATGTAAAAAGTTAAAAAGAAAAAAAAAGCTTTGCACCATTATGGATCTATCTGTATTTTCCCTAAGGGACCTGCGTGTGGGTGTACGTGCACGAGCCAAGATCCATGCGGATTTCTGAGCTTTTCGGCAACAAAAAAACGCAATTTGTAATTACGCTTTTGCAGATCTCATCTTTCATTTGAAAAGGATGAAATCTAAGATAAAACTGCAAACGTCATTCACCTGCTGCGGATTTGAAAATCTACGCGACAGGTTAATTTTACAGCAAAAAAAAAAACAACAACCTGCAAAGTGTACATGAGAATTGTCTATTCTCCTATACTTTGCTGGTACTGTATTATGCTGCATTATTAATTCACACTGACAAAAAACTGGCATAATCCACAATGTGTGCAAGTACACTAAGGCTGCAATGCAGATGCAACACATGGATGAAAAGTTGACCTGAGTGGGTAATTCTGGCCAAAAATTGGACCATAATAGTACCGTATCTGCTGCAGTTCTCTCTAAGCAGACCAATGGTGGTGGAAAAACTGTAGAGTCACTGCCTTTGATACATCAGTGTTAGAGATGAGCGAATCTATTTGCCGCTTCCTAGATTCATATCAAATCCTCCATTTTTCCTACTCCGAAGCGAATCCGGATTTATTCAGGTTTGCTTCGTATTATTCGTAAATGTTCTTAAAATTTTGAACGCTAACGCTACATTGTACGCATTCTTCTTGCCCTCCCCCACTCGGCCCCCTGAAGCGGGAAAATGATGATACACCCTCTCAAGAGCGGGAAAGCCCGGCCCACCGGGAACTATTTGCACGTATAGGGAGTGAAGACTCCTCCCTCATTACTCTGCACTCCTTTCCAGTTCAAACCAGCGGTGAACAAGATACCACAGCATGGCGAAGCAACTGCGACCAATGTGGGGAGAGATGGTGTCTGGTAGCGAGTTACCTGAACCACCATCCAGTTCAGAGCACATCAGAGTGTCACAATTGGCCAAGAGAATCCCACCGGGTCCTGACTTGATGTTTGCGGTGCGGCTGGAGCATCCACTCCGCCACCCAGGAGGAGAACAACAACAACACCTTCCATGCGGCAGAATCCCATTGTGCCTGCATCAGTGAAGGCCCACACCCAGACCCTATGGGACTACAAGAATTCGGTGGAGGACTGGCTCATCCAAGTACTGGACCATCCGAGGCCGGGAGACCCTACACTGGAGCGGCGTAAGGGAACCGCCCTATGGTTTTCAGTGGAGCGAGGCTGTGGCTTCCTTGCAGACGACGAGGACGGCAAGGAGTACTTTGTGGGCCGCCGTTCAGTGAAACGGCTGTACCTGCCCCAACCCTGTCACAGCCTATACACACAGCCTTGCTCTGACTTTGGGCTTGCTTTGTAAGTGGGCTGTGTATAAGTGGAGTTAAAAAACCGGAGTTCTGGTACTGAGTGTGAATTTGTGGGAGTGACTGCAAATAACTGTCTATAGTTTATTGCAAAGTTCTTTGTTTGTTTAGTGCTTGTATTTGGTTGCATTTGGTAATACCATTTAAACCCATTTTTTTTTCTCTGCTGTGTACCTGGTGAAGGGGAGTGGTTAGCAATCCCAGGTGCTATAAATTACATAGCTAAACTCTTATAGAGCTTGCTCTGACTTTGGGCTTGCTTTGTAAGTGGGCTGTGTATAAGTGGAGTTGAAAAACCGGAGTTTAAGACAAGGAGGAAAAAGTAAGGTGGGAGAGATTTTCCTTGTGTGTTAACTTGATTTGTAGTCCTCCAGCTACAGCAAACCCTAATCATATATTTACTGTTTTTCTGTACTGTACTGTATATCTCCATCTAGCAGGTGCTCCATGGACAATGCTACTAAGTGTGTGTCCTGTGCAATGTATGCATGCCTTGAAGAACCATTCATGGGTGAATACATTTGCACTAGATGCAATCACGTTGCATATTTGGAAGCCCGGATCTTGGATCTAAATAAGCAGCTTGGCATACTTAGGGGCATTGAACACCTGGAGAGAGGCTTAGACCTCACAGTGCAGGCACTGGCTGGGGTCAGTGAAGAGGAGGAGGGAGGAGATGGGCAAGAGCAGGACTATCAGGTCAGCAGTTGGGTTAATGTAGTAAGGAGGGGTAGAGGGAAAAGTGCCAGGGAGGCTAGTCCTGAGCTGGAACACCCTAGTAAATATGCCTGTTTGGCTGATATTAGGGATGAAAGCCTAGGACCAGCGACACTGCAGCAGGGCATTTCTCCTAGTAACCAGGAGGATGACCGCTGCAGGAAGGATGGGAAAAGGAGAGCAGCAAAGGCCAGACAGATGCTGGTGGTAGGGGACTCTATAATTAGGCGGACAGACAGGGTCATCTGTCGCCGAGACCGTGAATGCCGAACAGTGTGTTGTCTCCCGGGTGCTCGGGTTCGGCATATCGCGGATCGGATTGACAGATTGCTGGGTGGGGCTGGGGAAGACCCGGCGGTCATGGTACACATTGGCACCAATGACAAAGTCAGGGGGAGATGGAAGGTCCTTAAAAATGATTTTAGGGAACTAGGAGAGAAGCTCAAGTCCAGGACCTCCAAGGTAGTGTTTTCAGAAATACTACCAGTGCCACGAGCGTCACTAGAGAGACAACGGGAGATTAGGGAGTTAAATAAGTGGCTCAGAGGCTGGTGCAGGAAGGAAGGGTTTGGGTTCATGGAGAACTGGGCCGACTTCTCTGTCGGCTACAGACTCTACAGTAGGGACGGGCTGCACCTTAATGGGGAGGGTGCAACTGCCCTGGGGGAAAAAATGGTTAGACGGCTGGAGGAGCTTTTAAACTAGGATCTGGGGGGAGGGTGGGGGGTAATACTAATAAGGGGGTAGATAGTGTAGATAGAGAGTGGGTCACAGTCGGGGAGAGTGGGGGGTTAGTGGGGGTTGGGATTAGTGAGGAATGTAGGGAGAATATTGCGGAAAACATCAACCAAAGTAACCCAAAAACCCCGGATATTCACTTCACAGGTAATAGTAATTTAAAAAGGGGGGTAAAAAATATACATAGACCTCTAAAGTGTATGTACACTAATGCCAGAAGCCTGACTAATAAAATTGGTGAACTGGAATTAGTGATGTGTGAGGAGGACTATGACATAGTGGGAATAACTGAGACATGGCTGGATGATACCTATGACTGGGCAGTTAACGTACATGGTTACAGTCTTTTTAGAAAGGATCGCCAAAACCGGAGAGGGGGAGGGGTCTGCCTTTATGTAAAGTCCTGTCTAAAGCCCACACTGCGGGAAGATATAAGTGAGGGACATGAAGATGTGGAGTCACTGTGGGTAGAAATAAATGGAGCCAAAAACAATAATAAAATACTAATCGGAGTTTATTATAAACCCCCTAGTATACCAGAGCCCATAGAAAATCTACTTCTAAACGAAATAGACGAGGTGGCAAATCATAATGAGGTCATTATTATGGGGGATTTCAACTACCCAGATATAGACTGGAAAACTGAAACCTGTATATCTCATAAAGGAAACAGGTTCTTGGAAATAACCAAAGACAATTACCTTTCCCAACTGGTTCAGGACCCGACTAGAGGGACGGCCATACTGGACTTAGTATTAACCAATAGACCTGACAGAACAACAGATGTGCAGGTCGGGGGACTCCTAGGAAATAGTGACCATAATATAATAACCTTCCAATTGTCATTCAAAAGAGCGTTTCTTCAGGGAGGAACAAAAATACCTAACTTCAAAAAAGCTAAATTTAGCCAACTAAGAGAGGCCATAGGCCTAACTAACTGGGACAAAGTCCTCAAAAATAAAAATACAGCCACAAAATGGGATATTTTTAAAAGCATCCTAATATCTAATTGTGAGAGGTACATACCTTATGGGAATAAAAGGTTAAGGAACAAGAAAAAACCAATGTGGATAAACAGAACTGTAAAGAAAGCAATAAATGATAAACAGAAAGCATTTAAATCACTAAAACAGGAGGGGAGCGAGGAAGCATTGAAAAACTATAAGGAAAAAAATAGAATATGTAAAAGACAAATAAAAACAGCCAAACTAGAAACCCAGAGATTAATCGCCAAAGAAAGTAAAACTAACCCTAAAATGTTCTTTAATTATATAAATGGTAAAAAGTATAAACCTGAAGGTGTTGGCCCCTTACAGAGTAATGAGGGGGGAGTTGCAGAGAGCGATGAGGAGAAAGCGAAGCTACTAAATATCTTTTTCTCCACTGTATTCACTGAGGAAAATGAACTGTCAGATGAAATGCAGAATATAAAAGTAAATTCCCCATTAAAAGTGCCCTGTCTGACCCAGGAAGAAGTAGAGCTACGTCTTAAAAAGATTAAAATAGACAAATCGCCAGGACCGGATGGCATACACCCCCGTATCCTAAGAGAATTAAGTAATGTCATCGCTAGACCCTTATTTCTGATATTTAAGGACTCTATACTGACAGGGAGTGTTCCACAGGATTGGCGCATAGCAAATGTGGTGCCAATATTCAAAAAGGGTGCAAAAACAGAGCCTGGGAACTATAGGCCGGTAAGTTTAACATCTGTCGTGGGTAAACTGTTTGAGGGTTTTCTAAGAGATGCTATCTTGGAGTACCTCAATGAAAATAAGCAAATTACTCCATATCAGCATGGCTTCATGAGGGATCGGTCATGTCAAACCAATTTAATCAGTTTCTATGAGGAGGTAAGTTCTAGACTGGACCGCAGCGAATCAATGGATGTCGTATATCTGGACTTCTCCAAAGCATTTGACACTGTACCACATAAAAGGTTAGTATATAAGATGAGAATGCTTGGCCTGGGAGAAAATGTCTGTATCTGGGTAAGTAACTGGCTCAGTGATAGAAAACAGAGGGTGGTTATTAATGGCACATACTCAGATTGGGTCACTATAACTAGTGGGGTACCACAGGGGTCAGTATTGGGCCCTATTCTCTTCAATATATTTATTAATGATCTTGTAGAAGGCTTGCACAGTAAAATATCAATTTTTGCAGATGACACTAAACTGTGTAAAGTAATTAACACAGAAGAGGACAGTACACTGCTACAGATGGATCTGGATAGACTGGAGGCTTGGGCAGAGAAGTGGCAGATGAGGTTTAACACTGACAAATGTAAAGTTATGCATATGGGAAGGAATAATGCAAGTCACCAGTACATACTAAATGGTAAAATATTGGGTAACTCTGACATAGAAAAGGACCTAGGAATTTTAGTGAACAGAAATCTAAGCTGCAGAAACCAATGTCAGACAGCTGCTGCCAAGGCCAATAAGATAATGGGCTGCATCAAAAGAGGCATAGATGCCCGTGATGAGAACATAGTCCTGCCACTTTACAAATCACTAGTCAGACCACACATGGAGTACTGTGTACAGTTCTGGGCTCCTGTGAACAAGGCAGACATAGCAGAGCTGGAGAGGGTTCAGAGGAGGGCAACTAAAGTAATAACTGGAATGGGTGGACTACAGTACCCAGAAAGATTATCAAAATTAGGGTTATTCACTTTAGAAAAAAGACGACTGAGGGGAGATCTAATAACTATGTATAAATATATCAGAGGTCAGTACAGAGATCTCTCCCACGATCTATTTATCCCCAGGACTGTGACTGTGACGAGGGGCCATCCTCTGCGTCTGGAGGAAAGAAGGTTTGTACACAAACATAGAAGAGGATTCTTTACGGTAAGAGCAGTGAGACTATGGAACTCTCTGCCTGAGGAGGTGGTGATGGTAAGTTCACTAAAAGAGTTCAAGAGGGGCCTGGATGTATTTTTGGAGGGTAATAATCTTACAGGTTATAGTTACTAGAGAGGGGTCGTTGATCCAGGGAGTTATTCTGATTGCCTGATTGGAGTCGGGAAGGAATTTTTTTCCCTAGTGGGGAAAACTGGCTTCTACCTCACAGGGTTTTTTTGCCTTCCTCTGGATCAACTTGTAGGAAAACAGGCCGAACTGGATGGACAGATGTCTTTTTTCGGCCTTATAAACTATGTTACTATGTTACTATACGTGGGGGATAAGATGGAATATACTCCCATGCAGGGGCGTAGCAATAGGGGAAGCCGGGGAAGCAGCTGCTTTGGGGCCCAGACCCACAAGGGGCCCCCTCAGGAGGGAGACCAAAAGATTTTATTGTCAGGACCCCCTCAACAGTATTATACAATGACATTATATACAGTGACACTATAGAAAGCGGATGGAGCGGCTGTCAGGCCTTGTCTGGGAGAGCTCAATCTTGACTAGCCACAAGAGTGAGGTTTGCATGTGAGTTGGGGATTGCGAAGAAGTTTCTGGGGGGGCCCCATTCAAAAATTTGCTGTGGGGCCCAGTTAGTTGTAGTTACGCCACTGCTCCCATGGCATCCCTGAAAGGCCCCTTTGCTCCTGGGGTTACCTTATTGTCTAAGCCCCTGGTACCTGCAACACCAGAAGTTTGGCTGGAGGAACCACCAGGCGAAGAACGCGTGTGCTGCCTACAGGAGTCACCAGATGGCACCCTCCGTTTCATGGCGAAGCCACAGCCGGAGCCTCTGATCCCTGCACTGCCACCACCACCACCATCACAGTCCTTTCAGCTGGGTCAGCTGACAACATCATCGTTTACTTTCCAGTCCACGGTGATCCAGTACCAACTACCCTGGAAAATGAAGTCAGCAGCAGCCAGGGGAGTTGGCGGTTCTTCCCTGGGTGCAACCTTGCCTGAACCACTGCAGCCATAAGTCCTTACCCCTGCTTTCCCGGCAGGAGTATCCGAAAAAGTGAAGGCGCAA
The DNA here is from genome assembly GCA_900303285.1 of Rhinella marina. Lineage (NCBI taxonomy): Eukaryota > Metazoa > Chordata > Amphibia > Anura > Bufonidae > Rhinella > Rhinella marina. The sequence continues at coordinate 193,594 of ONZH01026846.1, forward strand.
GTGGCTGCAGCGCTTACCAGTGTGACCAACACCTAGACCCGGTCAAGTCTGACTTCTGGCAGAAGAGGGCAGTGGAGGTCCACCACGGTAGTCAGCTTGGCCTACAGGAGACAGGAGTGTCCTCTGATGTCATTCAGTAGCAGTTCCAGCAAGGAGGACTTCAGGTCCCTCATCTGTGGAACCATTCTACTGGTTGATTTAAAGGACACCTCAGGAGGACCTATGGGAGCCACAACATGGACTGCACCTGACGGGTGAGAGCTAGTTGGCACTTGTTTTTAGTTTATGTTGTTTTTATTGCCCCCTGTTTGACTCTCACCCAGATGGACATGGCTTGTCAGGACTCCCCCCATTCGGCTGAAAATTCCCAGTTGCGCCTAAGCGCGTCTATTTTCCCTTTCCTCCCCTTCTCAGGTCATTTGGGAGCCCGATTTGCAAAAAGGGTTCTCTATTTGCTGCTATTTTATATTATCCATGTGGATTACACCTTACCTGTTTGGATTACCAAATTACCTCACCTGGATTACAATTGAATTTTGGACTGTGTTCCAGTGTTTTATGCCAAGCAGCCACGAGGAGAGACTCAAACGTATATATGTGAGACTATTATGCTTGCAAATGTGAAATTGATTGCACTAAAATGTTTGCATAATTATGTCTTTGCTGTATAGCAATAATGTTTTTATAGGTTCAGCAACATTCAAGCACTCTAGCCCATTGTGTGTATTCTTTTTCAGGTACTGAAATGTGTCCTATTATGCACTTGTTGTATGGTGTTTTTAGTAAATTATGCACTTAGCCGGATAGCTAACAGTGAGTACCTTACTTTTCTACCTCATATGGACTGCCTCTGCTGAGGACTGTACGTCGTGGCCTAGCCTCATGTGTGCGTGCGCATGACGCAATCGCGAGTCAATAGTACGCTAAGAATTCATACTCACTTTTTACGCTAATGCTTGCTCATTCAGTTCAGTAGCGTACTTTTAACAACGCTTAGACTGTATGTTCGTAATTTATGCAGTAATGTTCGCAAAACAACGATTATTTTTTAAAGCAAATTCGACCTAATAAATTTGTGTTAAGAACGAATCCTGTCATAAATTTGTTGATTATTCGCCGAAGCGAATTTTTGATGATTCTCTCATCTCTAATCAGTGTTCACACCGTCTGTTCTGCACATGGACATAAACAGGAGCCCTTTGGAAGATGACACCTCGTGCATTCTGCATTATAGCTGTAAATATGCATGCCGACTGACCGGGACTGTGCAGGACTGCCAGTACTAGCATACCTATGTACCAACATACTGATGCTACTAATTACCTTTCTCTTTTACCTTTCTTCTTTAAATGGCAAGCTATATTATTCAGTTCTGAGTTTTCTTTTGTGTTCATCAGGAGTCTTTTTGAGCCAATAGTCAGTTTGGCAGCCGAATGGTCTTTCACAATCCAGGTTTGTGAAATCTCAGTGGGATCAGAGGAATGTTGTTTCCAGTCCAGAATATTTTCTTATCTCATTCAATATTATGTTTCAAACGAAAAATGTGCTTTCTGGGCTGGATGAACTAATGAAGCGCACACATGCCGGCCTTCACCACCGTGTTGTCTGCTCATTATTAGCCATTACTTTCAAATAGTTATCTAGCTTAGCTTAGGCTACTCAAATTAGCGTCACGGGTGTCCAGTAGGCTGTTCCGGGGGGTGAACAGCCTGCCGGATCCGTGCTGCCGCTAATGCACGTCTGCGGAACTACACTCCGGCCCCATTCTCTATAATGAAGGGCAAACATTTGGAGAGGCGAACATGTGGCGAGGCGGTTAGACTAAAATTACAACATGTTGTAATTTTAGTCTGGCCGCCTCTCGGCATCCTTCTCAGGGAAATCTAGAGTTGGAATCCTGAGAGCTTCCTATAGAAGACACATGCAGACTGGTTTTAGTCAGAAAGGATAGGTCATCAATGTGAGATCGGCAGGGTTGCTGGGTGTATGAGGAGACAGCGCATGCGCCATCTCTCTTCCTGTTTACTGCTGCTGTCTATGGTGTTTGCCATAGACAGCAGAGGTAGACAGGAGATGGCATGTGCGCACTGCACGAGCCGTCTCCTCATACAGCGGCTTGGCAGGGATGCCATGTGCCGGACCCCTGCCAATCTGATATTGATTACCTATCCTGAGGATAGGTCATCAATAGTAAAAGCCTGGACAACCCCTTTAACACTTGATTCCTCCTAGCACTCATTTTGCACTGCGTAGTTAATGATTTACCATAGCTCCTTGCCCAGATCATAAAACATGGCAGCATTTTACAATGAAAGAACATGAAAGCAAAAATCATTTTTCCCAAAATTATTGCTATTTCTGTGGTAATAGTCATGCCTACAAAGGCTCACACACAGAGCAGAACTGTCTGTACACCCCTATATAAAATCTGAGTCAAACAGAAGAATAGTATGAGCCTATACCTGTCTATGGCTGCCTTGTTATAGATCTTTACAACATGGATCTATACTACAGCCATCTTCATAAGCCATCATATACACTAGCAGAAAAAAACACCTGGAAAACCGTAATTGAGCTGAGACTGATAAAGTATTAACTGCTGGTTGCACTTAGACAATGATCACAGCCAATGTGGTGCATCCTTTATTATGGGTTCTGCAGTAGAGTTTATGTTGAGGCAGGGTCACGTTAATGTTGGGTGGCATCTCCTCTTGCTACAATACATGCTGTCACTCTGACATGGTGATGGTCATACAGATGCTGGATATCCTTCTGTGGTTGTTCCAAGCTCTTTCTACTTAGACCTGTAGTTCAGTCAAGAGGGTTGTTGGTTGCTGTGAATGGAAGATCTGTGGCTCCATCCAGTCCCAGATATTCTGAATGGGGGAGAGATCTGGTGATCAAACTGACCAGGAGAGCTGCCGGATACCCTGAAGAGCATTGGTCGCGTGAACAGTGCATGGATAGGTGTAATCTTGTTGGAAGACCACATCTCCTGAGTCAAAATGGCAGTAGTACTGGTTCACCAATTTCTTGGATGTACCAAAGGTTGGTCAATGTTCCTTCTACGAATACCAGACAGGAACAGGCATGGTGGCTGACAGGGTCTACACCATGACACCTGGTGTAGACCGTTGTGTCCCTGCACTATGCATAATGATCTCTCCAGAACTTCTGCAAACTCTCAAGGCAGAACATACTTTCATCACTGAACATGACTCCTATGAGGTGTCACATGGCATCAGTGCAGGTGCTGTTGTCGATGAGAAGTCAGTGGCAAACCAGCTATTGGAGTTTGTGAATGCAGTCTTGCTTGAAATAGTTTATGGTCTGGGTGGTCACTGCAGGGGCTTCTGCAGAACTAGTTTGTGATGCTGAGGTTATCCTTTTAGATACAGCAGTTCTTCTAATACACAGATCTTGGCGTGCATCTCTGTCTTACACAGAAGTGTGAGTGCCCTCCTCTGACCACTGTCAACATTACAAAGGTGCTACAGAAACTTCTCGTCCAACTCTCTCTGAGATTTGACTCATGGAACATCCAGATTTTTAAAGTCCCACTACTGGGCTTTTTTCAAAGTCGGTTAATTACATAAATGGTGCACGTCTTCGTCTAGCAGGCAAAGTGAAGACTTTCTCAACAGCAACAACAGCAAGTCAACAATACTGACGAAAAACAGTGCTCTCAAACAACAACAGTGATGCCAGACAAATAAAAGTCTGTGGAGCATCTGTGTGTAAAGTAAGGATCTTGGAACTTTGATCATTACATGTAACGCCCTCCAGTATTTCCATATTGTAAGATAGGCTTCTTAACTTAACTCCTTCTAGGTGTTCTTTTTATATTTTCTGGTAGTGGAGAAGAGGTCATCCAAGTGTCATCCAAATATCTGTTAGACACTTCATTTGAGGTTGATGATTTTTGACTCTGTGTAAAGTACTTCATGTATTTTCTACCACAATTAATGAAATGTTTTATATTTCACATGGCTGCTCCCTTTTCCATTGTATTTATTGCTGGTATTCATCAGAGCAGCAAAACTACTTTCTTCTTTGACAGGTCCTAGGAGATTTGAAACAAATCCAAATGACATAATATTTTCCACACATTTCATAGAGAATAGCAGAACTTCACAAAATAAAAATCATTCACTAACAAATCGGGAGGATTATCATCCACAACTATGCATGATCTTGTGAGGTTTAACCTTCAAGCTGCCAATGGGGATACAAACACTCTACAGCTGGGGTCAACGGAGGATCTCCTGGTGGACCAGTCTGACACTGCCTGTGGTCCCAAGAGCTGACGCTATTTGGTGGTATTTCCAGTTCCACCACTATGATGTAATTTCCTGTTCTCCTTCTTGCGGATTTATATGTTATGTTATTAAACCGCCATTGAGTTCAATGGAAGAAATCCTCACTTTTCTATCATCCGCTCCCTCCTGGTGCCCCTAACGTGTTATCCTGCTGCTACCCCCAATAATGTACCTGCTGTGCTCCCCACTGCCTCCAAGTACCACTCTGAAGAAATAATAGTGCTATACAGATAGTCCTCAAAGTGCTCCCAAAAGTCCCATTAATATTAATAATTCTCTCCCAGAGTGTCCTTGTTAGTAATGGTACCCTTAATATTGTATACACTAATTATATAGTCCCCATAGTGCCCCAGTAGTGCTAAAGCCCCCCCTACTGTGTCCCCAATAGTAATAAAGCCCCCCTATAGTTATTATGCACCCTATAGTATTTGCAGCAGTTATAATGCCCCCTAAAGCACCCCTAGTTATTACACTGCCCCCCATAGAACCACCAGTAGTTACTGTGACCCCAATAAAGCTCACACTAGTTATATGCTCACCAGTAGTTCTAATTTCTCCAATAGTTCCCCCATAGTACTTAATGCCTCAGTAGTGCCCCCCAGTATGACCCAAATAGTTTTTATGGCCTCAGTAGTGCCCCACAGTATGTCCCCAGGAGTGCATAATGTCCAAGTATACCCTGAGTAGTTATTGCCACAGTACACCCCCAATAGTTATCTTCTCAGTATGCCCCCAGTAATTATTGCCCCAGTATACCCCCAATAGTTATTTTCTCAGTATGCCCCAGTAATTATTGCCCCAGTATGCCTCAAGTGGTTATTGCCCTAGTAAGCCCCAGTAAGTATTGCCCCAGTATGCCCCTAGTAGTACAGACAAAATAAAAAAAAAAATACTCGCCTCACTCCTGCTGTCAATATGGCACACGCCTGAGGCTTAAGTTGCCTGGCCCTTGAACATAAGGTCGCAATGGCACCGTAGTCTAAAACTAGGCACAGGCGACGTGATGATGGCATCACATCGTGACCATCTGCACTGCTCTAATGGTCTCATTGGCTTCAGGCCTAGTGGCCTGTGGCCTATGAGAGCAAACAACGGGCATTGGAATCATGGGCTTAAAAAGCTAATTTTCATATGGCTTAATAAAAGTGGATTTTCTGCAGATTTACACACAAAAAGGGATCAAAAGTCACTTTTGGTGCACCATAAGCATATGAAATACGTACTGTGGGCAACTACTATGACCTTACCCAGCTAACAGGGTCCATTTAACTGGCTGGATTAGTAGCTAAGGGGGCATTTAGTTTTTTACTTTTGAACAGCATGTTTCCTTTAATGAATTAAATCATGATTTACAAACAGCATTTTGTGTTTACTTGGATTATCTTTGTCTTATACTAAAGTAGTAGGGGGGGAAATACTTTTTCACAGCACTGTCGAATTTAGATTCAAGTTAAGACTACAATAAAATCTAATCAGATATTTGGAGTGTACAGTCTTCTCCTTGTGTGTCCTGTAACGCTGGATCATATCCTGTCAGGAATGCTGTTATTAAGCAGATAACTATTTTGGCCTGCAGTGTCCATACTTGTGTGATGTGCTCAAGTTTGTTCCACAAAAATGTAAATTAAAACCATGTAAGAAACCTTGAGTTAGCTGTAAAAATGTTTGGAAGGGAAATCATTAGAGTTCAGTGCAGACAGGCCTTGGAGAACTCCCTACAGAAGGTCTGTCAATTACTGTATAAAGACATGGGTCTATAGGATGAAAACACAACCCAACCATCAGCATAATATAGAGACATAGGTCTATAGGATGATGCACAACCCAACCATCAGCATAATATAGAGACATAGGTCTATAGGATGAACACACAACACAACCATCAGCATAATATAGAGACATAGGTCTATAGGATGAACACACAACACAACCATCAGCATAATATAGAGACATAGGTCTATAGGATGATACACAACCCAATCATTAGCATAATATAGAGACATAGGTCTATAGGATGAAACACAACCCAACCATCAGCATAATATAGAGACATAGGTCTATAGGATGAAACACAACCCAACCATCAGCATAATATAGAGACATAGGTCTATAGGATGAACACACAACCCAACCATCAGCATAATATAGAGACATAGGTCTATAGGATGAACACACAACACAACCATCAGCATAATATAGAGACATAGGTCTATAGGATGATACACAACCCAATCATTAGCATAATATAGAGACATAGGTCTATAGGATGATACACAACCCAATCATCAGCATAATATAGAGACAGGTCTATAGTATGAAAACACAACCCAACCATCAGCATAATATAGAGACATAGGTCTATAGGATGAACACCCAACCATCAGCATAATATAGAGACATAGGTCTATAGGATGAACACACAACCTAATCATCAGCATAATATAGAGACATAGGTCTATAGGATGATACACAACCCAACCATCAGCATAATATAGAGACAGGTCTATAGTATGAAAACACAACCCAACCATCAGCATAATATAGAGACATAGGTCTATAGGATGAACACCCAACCATCAGCATAATATAGAGACATAGGTCTATAGGATGAACACCCAACCATCAGCATAATATAGAGACATTGGTCTATAGGATGAACACACAACCTAATCATCAGCATAATATAGAGACATAGGTCTATAGGATGATACACAACCCAACCATCAGCATAATATAGAGACATAGGTCTATAGGATGATACACAACCCAACCATCAGCATAATATAGAGACATAGGTCTATAGGATGAAAACACAATCCAACCATCAACATAATATAGAGACATAGGTCTATAGGATGAAAACACAACCCAACCATCAGCATAGTATAGAGACATAGGTCTATAGGATGATACACAACCCAACCATCAGCATAATATAGAGACATAGGTCTATAGGATGAAAACACAATCCAACCATCAGCATAATATAGAGACATAGGTCTATAGGATGAAAACACAACCCAACCATCAGCATAATAGAGAGACTCTATAGAGTCTAGAGAGAGAGAGAGTCTATAGGATGAAAACACAACCCAACCATCAGCATAGTATAGAGACATAGGTCTATAGGATGAGACACAGCCCAACCATCAGCATAATATAGAGACATAGGTCTATAGGGTCCAAGGGTCCGGAGGCCCCTCGTGGAGGGGTAACTTGGCATCAGGCAATAGATCAATCTTACAATCAAAGTCTCTGTGTGGAGGCAAGACTTGAGACAGAGGTTTCGAAAAAACGTCTGCAAAATCTGAAATAAACTCCGGGATCTCAGAATCACAGACATTGGTAGAACAAAGGGAAACTTGAGACATATGGGCCTTACACTGCGGGCCCCAGTGAACTAATTCCTGACTCACCCAATCAATAACCGGATTGTGCAGCTGAAGCCAAGGAAGACCCAGAATAATGTTCACAGACAAATTTTTCATTACAATGAAAGAACAATACTCAATATGAATACTGCGGAGTTCCATCGGTTCCGGTCCGGATTGGCTGGAGACCAGATGAAGGATCGGCTGAGGAGCAGGAGACACCCGAGGAGGTCGCCTGGATCTTAGACGTCTATCTGCCCGGACGGCCAGGGTCATAGCTTCGTCAAGTGTTTTAGGTTCAGCATGGGCTAACAACAAATCCTTCACACGGTCAGACAGTCCAGTCATAAAAAGGTCTTTCAAAGCCCTATCATTCCACCCGGAGTCGGTCACATATTGTCTAAAACTAGCACAGTAATTTTCTGCCATCTGTCCACCCTGACGTAGAGACAATAACTGGGATACCGCTAACACTGGGCGATCTGGCTCATCATATATCTGACCCAGCGCAACAAAAAACTCGTCAAGGTATGAGCACAAAGGAGAGGCAGTGGGTAAAGAAAAGGCCCAAGTTTGGGGGTCTCCGCGCAGGAGAGACATAACCAAACCCACCTTTTGCGCTTTCGTTACAAATGACCGAGGTCGTAAAGAAAAATACAAAATACATCCTTCCCGAAACAGAAAAAATTTCTTACGGTCACCTTAAAAAAAATCAGGAAGGGGGACCTTAGGTTCAGGTGCAGGTGTAGGAACTTGGGGTGCAGACACAGGAGCCGAGGTCTGCATGTTTTCCTGAACCTGAAGGCGTATAGCAAGATCCTGAACCAAATTGGTCAAGGCCTGGACCTGAGATACCACCACTGACATTTGCTCCATAGGTGGAATAAACGCAGCTGGCCATATACAGGTTGCAGGCCTATTTCTGGCCGGTTTTTCTGTCAGGGTTGGGGTACACAAAAAAGGGGAATGTGATCCCTGAGCTCTCCCCAACCCCTGTCCCTGCCTACTTGCCTCCGTGTCCTAGGCGACACGGCGACAACCACGAGGACTGCAATTGCTCTGACTAAGGTGCAGGGATAAGGGACAACAAACAGAGACAAACAAAACACAGAAGAGTAGTCAACTAGCCGCGTCAGAAAACCAGAGATAACGTAGGTACAAATCGCAGGACGGTAGAGTAGTCAGGTACGAGCCAAGGGTCAAATATTAGCAGTCAGGATACAAACGATATAAACGCACAAGCAGGTAAAGCAAGGATTTGCAAAAACCGGCAAAGAGCAGAGAGGAAGGTAGGTATTTATGCAGGAAGATATCCCACCCCCAGGTTCTGAATGGACCAGATTCTGAGAAGCCACTCAGCCCAGCACCTGAGTATTAACCCTAAGTAGACAAACAAAACATGAAGATGGGCGTTGGCTCCAAAACAACCCACAGTGTGAACATCGTTAACCCCTTCAACCGACAGCCAGTTTGGACCAAATGCCGGAGCCCCATTTTTCAAATCTGACATGTCTCACTTTATGTGGTGATAACTTTAGAACGCTTTTACTTATCCGGGCCATTCTGAGATTGTTTTCTCGTCACATATTGTACTTCATGACAGTGGTAAATTTGAGTCAAAATATTTCATTCTTATTTATAAAAAAATACCAAATTTACCAAAAATTTAGAAAAATTTCCAAATTTCCAAATGTCAATTTCTCTACTTTTAAAATACATAGTAATACTTCCAAAAATAGTTATTACTTTACATTCCCTATGTGTCTTCTTCAGGTTTGGATCATTTTGAAAATTACATTTTATTTTTTTGGGACGTTAGAAGGCTTAGAAATTTAGAAGCAAATCTTGACATTTTTCACAAAATTTCCAAAACCCACTTTTTAAGGACCAGATCAGGTCTGAAGTCACTTTGTGAGACTTTCATCATAGAAACCACCCAAAAATGACCCCATTTTAGAAACTACACCCCTCAAGGTATTCAAAACTGATTTTACAAACGTTATTAACCCTTTAGGTGTTCCACAAGAATTAAAGAAAAATGTAGCCAAAATTTCCAAATTTCACTTTTTTGGCAGATTTTCCATTTAAATCATTTTAGTCCGAGAATAAAGCAAGGGTTAACTGCCAAACAAAACTCAATAATTATTACCCTGATTCTGTAGTTTACAGAAATGCCCCATTTGTCATCGTAAACTGCTGTACAGGCACACGGCACGGCGCAGAAGGAAAGGAACGCCAGGGCAGATTTCACTGGAAAAAGTTTAAGTTTCCATGTCAGATTTGATGCACCCCTAGAGTAGGAAACTCCAAAAAACTGACCCCATTTTGGAAACTACGGGATAAGTTGGCAGTTTTGTTAGTACTATTCTAGGGTACATGCGATTTTTGGTACCTTTATATTACACTTTTTGTGAGGCAAGGTAACAAAAACTAGCAGTTTTGGCATAGTTTTTATTTTTTGTTATTTACAACATTCATCTGACAGGTTATATCGTGTGATATTTTTATAGAGCAGGTCGTTACGGACGCGGCAATATCAATTATGTATACTTTTTTTTATTTAAGTTTTACACAATATTTTTGAAGCACAAAAAAAATCATGTTTTAATGTCTCCATAGTCAGAGAGCTGTAGTTTTTTTATTTTTTGGACGATTGTCTCAGGTAGGGGCTCATTTTTTGCAGGACGAGATGACGGTTAGATTAGTACTATTTTTTGGGGCATATGCTTTTTTGATCGCTTGGTATTACATTTTTTGTGAAGAAATGTGACAAAAAATGGCTTTTTTTAGACAGTTTTTATTTTTTATTTTTTACGGTGTTCACCTGAGGGGAGAGATCATGTGATATTTTTGTAGAGCAGGTTGTTACGGACGTGTCGATACCTAACATGTATACTTATTTTTATTTATTTAAGTTTTACACAATAATATCATTTTTGAAACAAAAAAATCATGTTTTAGTATCTCCATAGTCAGAGAGCTGTAGTTTTTTTATTTTTTGGGCGATTGTCTCAGGTAGGGGCTCATTTTTTGCGGGACGAGATGACGGTTAGATTGGTACTATTTTGGGGGGCATACGCTTTTTTGATCGCTTGGTATTAAATTTTTTGTGATGAAATGTGATAAAAAATGGCTTTTTTTAGACAGTTTTTATTTTTATTTTTTACGGTGTTCACCTGAGGGGAGAGATCATGTGATATTTTTGTAGAGCAGGTTGTTACGGACGTGTCGATACCTAACATGTATACTTATTTTTATTTATTTAAGTTTTACACAATAATATCATTTTTGAAACAAAAAAAATCATGTTTTAGTATCTCCATAGTCAGAGAGCTGTAGTTTTTTTATTTTTTGGGCGATTGTCTCAGGTAGGGGCTCATTTTTTGCGGGACGAGATGACGGTTTGATTGGTACCATTTTGGGGTAAATACGCCTTTTTGATCGCCTGCTAATACACTTTTTGTGTGGCAAGGTGACAGAAAATGGCTGTTTTGGTATAGTTTTTTTTTAAAAAAAATTTTTGCGTACAGCTGGCGGGGTGGACCATGTGACGCTTTTATAGAGCCCGTCGATACGGACGCGGCGATACCTAATATGTGTACTTTTTCTTTTTTTTTACTTTATTTGGGGAAAAAGGGCGCTTTTTTAAACTTTTTTTAAACTTTATTTTTTTACTTTTTTACACTTTTTTTACTTTCTTTTCACACTTTTCTTTTTTACTTTTTACATTTTTTTTAAACTTTATCAAGACCCATTTGGATCTTGAAGATCCAGTGGGCTTGATGGCTATACAGTGCATTGCAATAGCCATCTATTGCAATGCACTGTATCAGTGCTACACTAAGGCTGATCAGACCCTGAGGGTCTAATCAGCCTTAGCTACATGGCAACCAGGACGCTTTTTGTAAAGCGTCTGGTTGCCATGGTAACCATCGGGCCGTTGCCATTGCAGCAGCGGCCGCCCGATGGTATAGAGAGGGAGCTCCCTCCCTCTTAACCCCATGGATGCTGCGGGCGGCTACTGACCGCAGCATCTATGGGGTTAAACAGCTGAAATCGGTGCCAGCACCGATTTCAGCTGTTAGCAGCAGAGTGTGAGCTGTAATTACAGCTCACACTCTCTGCTGATGGCAGCGGCTCCGATCCTGAGCCGCTGCCATCATACAATACAAAGCAGGAGGGGGGGCAACGGAGGCACCAGGGGGGCACTACAAGGAGGGGGCACTACAAGGGGGGGCACTACAAGAAGGGGGCTATGTGGGGGCACAGAGAACTTACCTGGTTTCAGGCTGCGATCTCTCTCCAGAGTGGAGATCGCAGCCTGAAACCGGCATTTTAATACTGAAGCGCTCCGATTGGTTAGTCTGCAGAGACTAACCAATCGGAGCGCTTGCTGGCAAGGGACCACTCTGATTGGTCCCTTGCCGGCTTCCCCGACGTCTCTGCTCTCCGGGAGAGCGGAGACTCCGGGGCTGTGACACTTTATAGTGTCACAGTCCCGGTAAGCAGTTTGGACGTAACTGCACGTCCAAATGCAGCAACTTACTTGCACTTTGGACGTACAGTTACGTCCAAATGCGCCAAAGGGTTAAAGGCAAGGCGTAGGCACTAAACAGAAACATACAAAAACTCAGAATACCAAGCAAAACATAGAACACCTATGTTCTCCGGTGACCAGACCTGACAATGTTAATATGAGTTTAAATAACCATAGCATTATAATTCAGTTCATAAACATAAGTCATTTGATACATAAACCTCCAAGCTCGGCTATAATGTATGAGCCACTTAAAGACTCTGTCACCAGGAAAATCAGCGTGAATCCAGGGACAGTGCCTTGTAGGACTAGCTCGGCTGAATATAATGATACCTTTTACTTAGCGATCCGTTGCTTCACTCTGGAGAAAAATCCATATGCACCAAGCAGTTAAGTGCACCAGTGGCAGGCCCAAGCCACTGTGTGCACCCTTGCTCCTTTTTCTTTCTGTGTCAGTCCTTCCCTTTTCTTCTTGATTAGAGCCGGTACTATTAAAATATAAAAATATTTATCCCATACGGCAAACAGTGAAATGGAAAAAAAGTCAAGATGGCCGATTCGCTGTTTTTTGGTTGGTTCACTTCCCACAAAAAATTTAATACAAAGAGATCAAAAAATCATAACAGATCGTCCCTACAAAAAATGAGCCCTCTTACAGCTTCATAGACATAAGGGTAAAAAGTTATGGGGGTCAGAATATGGTGATGCAAAGAAAAAATTAGTTTTTATTTTTTTCAGTATTAAAATGGAAGAAAAAACTATACAAGCCGCTGATGAAAACATCTGGCGTAGGTGGGGGAGGGCAGCCAATAGCAGGCCACGACGGGAACAACCTCTTTGAGGAGCCCAGGCATATGGGGAGGCATTTTAGGGGTTGGATAACCTCTTTAACACGTCAGTTTTACCGCATAATGAACGCTGTAAAAACAAAACCCATAAAACTACAGCGGAATTGTGTTTTTTTTATAATTCCACCCTATTTACAATTTTTTTTTACCACCTCCCACTACAATATATGTAACCATAAATGGTGCCAATAGAAAGTACAACTTCATCCTGCAAAAAACAAGGTGTCACATGGTTATGTGAATGGAAAATTTAAAAAGCTATGGCTTTGGGAAGACTGGAAGTAAAAAACAAAAATGAAAAAAGTAAAAATGGCCTGGTCCTGAAAGGGTTAAAATTATGGCATTCATTTATAGCATGAACCAAAGAAACATCCACCCAATTACTGGGGGACAGCATGGGAAATCTACAAAGAGTAAGGTGGGCACCTCTGCTTCCTTTTCAATTTTGAGATTTCCTGAATCTTCATGTCTCTCCATCTCCGTCATAAGCTATAGCTTTACTGATAAGTGCAGCTATAACGGGGTGGCAATTTTCTCACCTGGTACTAGCCATACACCAGAGCATTATGGGCAAATATGGGCAGAATTACTAATCTTAGAAATTGTAAACTTAGACCAGCTAGTCTGAAGATGCCCAAATTTACCATAGTGGTACCATGATTTGGTGTATCTTGCATCTTTTCTCTTATTTTACACTACCTATTGGTTGGCTTACTTAGCACCAACATTTTGACACATGTCACATTTTAAGCCACTTTGAGAACACCAAATCACCTGGTGTTTATGCCCACAATAAACCTGTATGGGGAGGAATGATCGCAGCAGTGATTACTTGTCCCCATATAGAGGTGATGAATACTGCTTGTAAATGTGGCAATCCCCTTGCCTCAAAGATCAGGGATTAAAAAGTGTATTCCTGCGTGTTATTAGACTGATGTAAAAGGGCCTTTAATGTCACTTTAAACTGGCTAATAAGGGTGTGGAGAATTTCTACTGCAATCCCCTTCCTGTCCTCTTGAGGGCAGTATTAGCTACTTTTTGTGCCAAAATCCTATTGTAGGGTATTCGTAAGTCATTTCTGTAAAACTGCAGAAATGATTATTGGCATTAACACTCCACAATTCCCCCAGGCAAGACGAGCACATTTTATATGGCAAACCACATAATAGTAGCTTATTATTTACTGGTTAAATGAAGACAATCTCTTTACTCTCTGCCAGTTCTCCTCACTTCCACAGAAACCAGTGACTATAATAATAGATATCTGGTATATATCTCTTATAGTTGGAACCTGCCCTGTTATGGACAGTAATATATATAGCCTGAAAAGTAGAGCTAATATTCATTCTATAATTCCAGATGGAAAATGAAGAACAGTAAAATCCATTGGGCGGTCTGGACTAGGGCAGAACAGATCTGATTGATATGCAATGTGTACCTGCTTATCAGAGGAAGTGAAGGCTACATTTACATGCGGCAATAATCTCCTCTGTATGGGGATGGGCGATGGCTGCTGTGATCTCTTGTCCCCATATAGATTCATTGTTTGATATAGAAACATTCATTTTGGTGTCCACATCAACGATGCTTTCAAGCATTTGCCCGTTCATCGGGGGATCAACGACACCCTTACAATTACTGTTCCCATAATCAGCTAGAGGAACCTTTACACTAATGGGTTAATCAGTGTATCAGGTATTACCAGCCTGGCAATGTTTTGGGGTGGATCTATTGCCAAAATAAGTTATATGGCTGCTCAGAAACTTGGAACTGCTATCCCCAAGCTCACACTGCAGTTTTATGTGTATTCTTTTAGCTGGTGCTACACATTGCTGTTCCTTGCCAGAGAGAAAGCTTACAATCACAAGCAGGAGACAGGGGGAGCAGAGTGAGCCTAGGATGATAATAAAACTCCTGTGACACACTCTCTGCTATATGGAGGTGTACAGAATCTCCAGTGTATCCTACGTGATGCTTTCTCACCTCCTGCTAATGATAGGTTTCTCCTTGTCAGCTCTTACAAGCAGGAGACATGGGAGATCAAAGTGAATTTTATAGGATACACTGGAAATTCTGCACACAGCACACACAGATAGTATAGATAGATCATCCAAGTGATTGTCAGGAAGGAAGCATTTCTTTCTGGCAATCGCCTGCTCATTCATTGGGTAATTGGTGATATTATTACACTGCTAGGTCATGATCTGCATGATTATCTGCGCGTCTAATGTAATCTTTAGTGTGAGTCAGGGGAGGTTTATAGATGTGCAGCTTATCATTGTTGGGGCTCACCTACTATAGTATTGCTTCTCTAGTCCCTTATATAGTGTGGAAATTAGATCTCCAGCTTTGGGACATATAGAGGCATCATGACGACGGTGTTTGATGTGGAGGGGAGGGGTCTGAGAGTTGAGGTTTTCGATAAGTCATTATGTAATCCTGTAGTTCACAAGAAGTCATTCACACAGGAGAGACCTACCTCCTATCTACACAGGAACGTAAGCTCTGAATTGATGGTCAGACTGGGGAACACATGATACAGCTGCCCATAATTTAAGGGGTTCTCCGTGTTATATATTCTCAGGATAGGTCATCAATATCAGATCGCCGGGGGTCCAACACCTGGCACCCCCGCTGATCAGCTGTTTGAAGAGGAGGCGCGCGCCATATAGGAAAATAAATAAATGTGAATAAATTCAACCTTGACATTTTATCTGGTCTAGATCAGTGTTCCTCTACTCCAGTCCTCAGGGACCACCTGATGGTCATGATTTGGAATGATCCCACCGAATGAATACCTGTGGTAAGTCCTGGTGCATTGACACTAATTATATCACCTGCTCAATACTACGGAAATCCTGAAAACATGACCGGCAGGTGGGCCCTGAGGACTGGAGTTGAGGAACACTGTCCTAGATGAGTGGTCTCCAACCTGTGGCTTTCCAGCTGTTGCAAAATTACAACTTCCATCATGCCCCGAAGATTTGCCTGGAGAACCACAGCTTGGTGAAAATAAAATGTGTTCAATAACCTAAAATATATTTTCCTAGATATATGCCTATATTGCCTATATATAGAATAGCCTTCAGGGAAGCTGTCAATGAAACTTTTCATTTTAAAATGTTTTAGAACACAAAAGCTTTTAACATGACGAAAAATTAAGAAAAATCCATATTAAGTTATTTTACACAGTCCTTCAGAATACTGATCTCTAGCTTAGCCACAGTGTCAATTGAAGTCTATTGGAGTCAATAATTGACCTTCTGCTTCATCTCTAAGGATATCAATATACTGTACCAAGCCACTTTATAGCATACCATTGACATGAGATTCGGTTGCTCCCACCTGCTGTCTGGGGTAAGAGTGATCAGACATGTTAGATTTCATCCTATCTGTTTCTACAGTTGTCTTTGAGATAATGATTTGCTTTTTATGGATTCATCTCATGATTGATTTTCATTCCAAAAGTCCTGAAATAATGTTAATAGATGGTTGAATGTTATTTACAGTGTTCTTGTGTTCTCCTTGGTGCTGCTGCTAATCTGTGCAGTTGTGGGAAGTCTTTGAACAAAATTAGTCTCCTTCCCCTTCTGGCAGCTGACAACGTAGTCCTTTCTTACTTTCCCTTGCAAAAGGAGTCTTCTCAGCTATACTGCTATGCTACTGCAGATGTTCTTCTCCTTTCTTGACAGGCAAGGAAAAAAGCTATTGCCATGCAAAGAACTGCCTGTGGAATGAGTAACTGAGTGTGTGTTTCCACCTGCATTCAGTACATTAGGTGGATGTACATGTTGCTATACATTAGAGATGAGCGAGCACTAAAATGCTCGGGTGCTCGTTATTCGAGTCAAACTTTTCCCGATGCTCGGCTGCTCGTTTCGAATAACGAACCCCATTGAAGTCAATGGGAGACTCGAGCATTTTTTGCAGGGGACCGGGGCTCTGCCTAGGGAAGGCTGGGTGAAAACCTGGAAACCTCAGAAAATGATGGAAACACCACGGAAATGGACAGGAAACAGCAGGGGCAGCATGCATGGATGCCTCTGAGGCTCCCTAATTGCACCATTTTTTCTAAATCTGGCCAATAGTCTGGGGATGACCCCAAGGCAATTTTCAGGGACACGGTAATGGTGACCCACTTAAAAATGCTGCCTGACAACCTGGCGGTGAACCCCTGATTGTCTGTCTGTCAATAAGATTTCAGTGTAAAGCATGGTGGTGAGCCTCAGTAATAAGATTGCAGTGTAAAGCATGGTGGTGAGCCTCAGTATGACTTTTTAGATGGATATTGCATGTGGTCAGGTACTCCCTGGAACCCCATAGTCACCCCTTCTCTGATGTGCTACCCCAGAACATTCTCTGCCCCAATTCGCAAGACCTTTTGCAGTCTCCGTGTGCTGACAGTGGGGATTTACCAGTGTTGTCTGAGGAGGTGGTGGACAATGGCGAGACACAGGTGTCGGGGGGTGAGGTAGTTGTATGGGAAGCAAGTTACAGTGGGGACTCCTTGGGGGGACCTTCTCATGATGGGACAGATTCAATTGTTTTTAGAAAGGCTGATGGGCTTCCGTCAGCACTGTGTGTATAGAACCCCATGGCCTTTCATAAAAATAGTCTGGGGATGACCCCAAGGCAATTTTAAGGGACACGGTAATGGTGACCCACTTAAAAATGCTGCCTGACAACCTGGCGGTGAACCCCTGATTGTCTGTCTTTCAATAAGATTGCAGTGTAAAGCATGGTGGTGAGCCTCAGTAATAAGATTGCAGTGTAAAGCATGGTGGTGAGCCTCAGTATGACTTTTTAGATGGAGATTGCATGTGGTCACGTACTCCCTGGAACCCCATAGTCACCCCTTCTCTGATGTGCTACCCCAGAACATTCTCTGCCCCAATTCGCAAGACCATTTGCAGTCTCCGTGTGCTGACAGTGGGGATTTACCAGTGTTGTCTGAGGAGGTGGTGGACAATGGCGAGACACAGGTGTCGGGGGGTGAGGTAGTTGTATAGGAAGCAAGTTACAGTGGGGACTCCTTGGGGGGACTTTCTCATGATGGGACAGATTCAACTTGGGTGGATCAGGCACAGGAACAGATCTTTTTTTTTTTTTTTTGTGTTTATTTAACTTTTATTTAGCACAAATAACCACAGAGATATTTATTCGTTCTCTTCGCTGTGCAGTCTGGCGTTGGGGTTTCGTCACTTTGATGGCGAGCTGTGCCGCTCTCTCCACAATGGTCTTTTGGTTCTTTGAGGAGACGTTGTGAGCGATTTCTTTACAGAAGGACTTGTTGCTCATCAACAGAACCTCGAGCTCCTTGACATTGTGGACCAGGAATTTGCGGAACCCTGTGGGCAGCATGTGTTTGGTCTTCTTGTTGCTACCGTATCCAATGTTGGGCAATATAGATACGCAGGTAATATTATTTTTCACACCTGTCCCCAAAAAAAAATTTACGCAGTTTGCGCAAATAAAACTGGAAACTGGAACTGGAGAGAGGGCCTGTAGGTGGACCTCCGAAAAAATTGTCTGGAGAGAGGGCCTGTAGGTGGACCTCCGGAAAAATTGTTTGGAGAGAGGGCCTGTAGGTGGACCTCTGGAAAAATTGTTTGGAGAGAGGGCCTGTAGGTGGACCTCCAGAAAAATTGTTTGGAGAGAGGGCATGTAGGTGGACCTCCGGAAAAATTGTTTGGAGAGAGGGCCTGTAGGTGAACCTCCGGAAAAATTGTTTGGAGAGAGGGCCTGTAGGTGGACCTCCGGAAAAATTTTTGAAGAGAGGGCCTGTAGGGGGCCCTCCTGAAAAATTGTGGTAAAAGAGTGCCAGTTGGACCTCTGAAAAATGGCGTTTTTTTGGTCAGCGTTAGGCAGAGACGATATGGAGGAGGAGTAGAGAAGAGGAATCGGATACATAAGTAATGTTAATCTTTAGCTGCTTTCCCCCGGAGGAGATTTGAATTCCGGTGAAATCCCGGCTTTGTTCATTTTAATAAGCGTCAGCCTGTCAGCGCTGTCAGTTGACAGGCGTGTACGCTTATCGGTGATGACGCCACCAGCTGCACTGAATACCCGCTCTGACAGCACGCTAGCGGCAGGGCAGGCCAGCACCTCCAAGGCGTACAGCGCCAGTTCAGGCCACGTGTCCAGCTTTGAAACCCAGTAGTTGTATGGAGCAGAGTGATCGCTATAGACGTTGGTATGGTCAGCTAGGTACTCCCTCACCATCTTTCTGTACAGCTCCCCCCTACTCTGCCTAGACTGGGGACAGGTGACAGTGTCTTGCTGGGGTGACATAAAACTGGCAAAGGCCTTGGAGAGCGTTCCCCTGCCAGTGCTGGACAAGCTGCCTGCTCAGCTCCTCTCCCCCGCTACTTGGCCCACAGAACCATGCCCTCTGCCGCTAGCGGTGTCAGATGGGAAGGATTGTTTCAGCTTGTGCACCAAGGCCTGTTGATATCTATTCACTCTCATACTCCTTTCCTCTGCAGGGATGAGAGTGGAAAGGTTCTGCTTGTACCGTGGGTCCAGGAGAGTGAACACCCAGTAATCGGTGTTTGAAAAAATGCTTCTAACGCGAGGGTCACGGGATAGGCAGCCTAACATGAAGTCTGCCATGTGCGCTAGAGTCCCAACACGTAAGAATTCCCTCTCCTCACTGGCCTGACTCTCCATTTCCTCCTCCTCCTCCTCCTCCAAGTCCTCCTCTTCAGCCCATACACGCTCAAGAGTTAAGGACTGAGCACTGGTACCCTCTACTGTCTCGCCGACATTCTCCTCCTCTTCCTCCTCATCCTCATCCCCCTCCTCCGATACGCGCTGAGAAACAGACCGGAGGGTGCTCTGGCTATCAAGTGATGTATCTTCCTCCACCGTCTCTTGTAACAAGTGCAAAGCATCTGACTTGATGCTGAGCAATGAGTTTTTCAACAGGCAAAGCAGCGGGATGGTGAGGCTGATAATGGCGGCATGGCCGCTGACCATCTGTGTTGACTCCTCAAAGTTGCTCAACACCTGGCAGATATCAGACATCCATGTCCACTCCTCATTGTAGACTTGAGGAATCTGAGTGACCTGACTACCATTTCTGGTGGAAGTTGACATCTGGCAGTCTACAATCGCTCTGCGCTGCTGGTAAACTCTGGATAACATGTTTAATGTCGAATTCCATCTCGTGGGCACGTCGCACAACAGTCGGTGAGCGGGCAGTTGTAGGCGACGCTGCGCTGCCCTGAGAGTGGCAGCATCTGTGGTGGACTTGCGGAAATGCACACAGATGCGGCGCACCTTGGTGAGCAAATCAGACAGATTGGGGTATGTCTTGAGGAACCGCTGAACTATTAGATTGAACACGTGGGCCAGGCATGGCACATGTGTCAGTCTGCCGAGTTGCAGAGCCGCCACCAGGTTACGCCCGTTGTCACACACAACCATGCCTGGCTTGAGGTTCAGCGGTGCCAGCCACACATCGGTCTGCGCTGTGATGCCCTGTAACAGCTCTTGGGCGGTGTGCCTTTTGTCACCTAAGCTCAGCAGTTTGAGCACCGCCTGCTGGCGCTTACCCACGGCACTGCTGCTGCGCCTAGAGCTACTGACTGAGGGCGCCGTGCCCACGGATGGTAATTCGGAGGAGGAGGTGGAGGAGGGGTTGGAGGAGGAGGCATAGTACGTCTGAGAGACCGTGACCGAGGTAGGCCCCGCAATCCTCGGTGTGGGCAGTACATGAGGGGCCCCAGGGTCAGTCTCAGTCCCAGCCTCCACCAAGTTAACCCAATGTGCCGTCAGTGAGATGTAGTGTCCTTGCCCGGCAGCACTTGTCCACGTGTCCGTGGTTAGGTGGACCTTCTCAGAAACAGCGTTGGTCAGGGCACGGAGGATGTTCTCTGACACGTGCTGGTGTAGGGCTGGGACGGCACATCGGGAAAAATAGTGGTGGCTGGGGACCGAATACCGAGGGGCAGCCACCGCCATGAGATTGCGAAAGGCCTCGGTCTCTACCAGCCTATAGGGCAGCATCTCCAGGCTCAGCAATTTGGAGATGTGGACGTTGAGGGCTTGGGCATGTGGGTGGGTGGAACTGTATTTCCTCTTGCGCTCCAGCGTCTGCTGTAAAGACAGCTGAACGCTGCGCTGGGACACATTGGTGGACACTGTGGAGGATCGTGGAGGCGAAGGTGTGGTTTTCCGGCGGGAGGCGCTCGTGCCGGGTTCCTGGGCAGGGGGTTGACTAGCAGAGGCAGCGAGTGACACAGGGGAAGGAGCAGTGGTGTGACCCGCAGGAGGTGGTGAACGGCCTTGGTTCCATTGAGTGGGGTGTTTAGCACTCATATGCCTGTGCATGCTGGTGGTGGTTAGGCTAGTAGTGGTGGCACCCCTGCTGAGAGTATGCCGGATCGCAATCCAAATTTTCCTGGGAGGGGGCAGACTGGGGGGAAGGAGGTTGAGGTGGAGGAGCCAGAGGAGTGCTCCCTTGGGTAACGTGGGTGGACTTCGTGGAAGACTGACTGGTGGACAAATTACTTGGGAACGTGACGTGCAGAAACTATCGTAGCGCTAACTGACACCCTACTGACGGTGGCTATTTTGACTGCGACCCAGACAAATGTTGCACAGAGATTTTTGGGATCAAGCTATATACGTGACAGGCAGCAAAAGACTTGGTTGTATTAAGTGACGTACAGAAAGTGTCACCTGGACAGAAAATACGGATTGGAGTGAGTGTACTGAACTGTGACAGACAGAATGGTTCCACCCTGCTGTGTGAAATGGATTTGTATCACTGAGCTAAAACAACTAAAAAACTATTTTTTTATATATTTTTTTGGGAGTTTTGTTTTTTTGGGAACGTGACGTGCAGAAACTATCGTAGAGCTAACTGACACCCTACTGACGGTGGCTATTTTGACTGCGACCCAGACAAATGTCGCACAGAGATTTTTGGGATCAAGCTATATACGTGACAGGCAGCAAATGACTTGGTTGTATTAAGTGACGTACAGAAAGTGTCACCTGGACAGAAAATACGGATTGGAGTGAGTGTACTGAACTGTGACACACAGAATGGTTCCACGCAGCTGTGTGAAATGGATTTGTATCACTGAGCTAAAACAACTAAAAAACTATTTTTTTTATATATTTTTTTTGGAGTTTTGTTTTTTTGGGAACGTGACGTGCAGAAACTATTGTAGAGCTAACTGACACCCTACTGACGGTGGCTATTTAGACTGCGACCCAGACAAATGTCGCACAGAGATTTTTGGGATCAAGCTATATACGTGACAGGCAGCAAAAGACTTGGTTGTATTAAGTGACGTACAGAAAGTGTCACCTGGACAGAAAATACGGATTGGAGTGAGTGTACTGAACTGTGACAGACAGAATGGTTCCACCCTGCTGTGTGAAATGGATTTGTATCACTGAGCTAAAACAACTAAAAAACTATTTTTTTATATATTTTTTTTGGAGTTTTGTTTTTTTGGGAACGTGACGTGCAGAAACTATCGTAGAGCTAACTGACACCCTACTGACGGTGGCTATTTTGACTGCGACCCAGACAAATGTCGCACAGAGATTTTTGGGATCAAGCTATATACGTGACAGGCAGCAAAAGACTTGTTGTATTAAGTGACGTACAGAAAGTGTCACCTGGACAGAAAATACCGATTGGAGTGAGTGTACTGAACTGTGACACACAGAATGGTTCCACACAGCTGTGTGAAATGGATTTGTATCACTGAGCTAAAACAACTAAAAAACAATTTTTTAAAAAAAAATTTTTTTGTAGTTTTGTTTTTTTGGGAACGTGACGTGCAGAAACTATCGTAGAGCTAACTGACACCCTACTGACGGTGGCTATTTTGACTGCGACCCAGACAAATGTCGCACAGAGATTTTTGGGATCAAGCTATATACGTGACAGGCAGCAAAAGACTTGGTTGTATTTAGTGACGTACAGAAAGTGTCACCTGGACAGAAAATACGGATTGGAGTGAGTGTACTGAACTGTGACAGACAGAATGGTTCCACACTGCTGTGTGAAATGGATTTGTATCACTGAGATATAACATTAAAAAAAAGGGGGTTATATATGGCGATAGCTGCACTACTAGTGCCAGCCAGCCAAGCCAGGAGACAAAAAAAAATGTCTTGTAGCCCTCAGAAGGGCTGTTGGGTTCTTTGTGGGTGATTCCTGCCTAACAGAGAACTAAATGCATGCCCTAACACTCTCCCTGAAACGCAGCAGCTCTATCCCTAACGACATCCAGACAGCATCTGAGCCGAGCACCGCGGCCAGTCACTAGTATATTCCAGGGTCACCTGATCAGGCCAGCCAACCCCTGCTATCGACATGTAAGGGCCCCACGTGATGCTGGGTGTACCGCAGAGTCTCCTGGCTTGTGATTGGCTGAGTTTATAGGCGCCAAAAATGCACGATGCGGAAGTTGCCATTTCCTCGAGCATGGCGAGATACTCGTCCGAGCAGCGAGCACTTACGAGTACCCTAATACTCGAACGAGCACCAAGCTCGGACGAGTATGCGCGCTCATCTCTACTATACATTATGAACTCCAGGTGGTGCCATACTATATCAATAAATGTTATAACCCTTCATTGGATCATATTTTCACAGTTTATAAATGCAAACATTGTTCATTATTTATGATCTATAAAATAAGTATGATCTTTAATGGAGGGGCAACTCTTTTAACCCTTTATCCTGCCTTTTCCCCTTGACACCACTCCAATGAATACCAAAGAGTATAAATTACTTTCTACTTTTACCAGACAACTTGGATTATAATCTAATGGTTTCTGCCCATTAAACACCTTCAGAGTATATAACCTGACCTCTTTACTAGACATGATACAACCTACCAATAGAAGATGCTTAAGTGTCATCCCTATTGATTGTCAGGTAATATAATTTAGCCACCATAGGGACTGTATCCTTCTACCTTCACTGGGCACCTTGGATTATAATCTACCTCTCCCTCTCCACCTCTCTTTTAGAGATAAAATACATTCATGTACATGAACACTAATAGCCTTTCCAGTAATTTTGAAGACAAGAAAATTGGGTATAAAATGATGTGGCCAGGAAGCCCTATGGTAGTGTAGACTAACACTTAAGATGCCAATACGCCTTCAATAGCTGTTAACCAAACGGTTTGTTGACCAACATGTCTCCCTTCAGACTACTCAATACACATACATGCTCAGAACAACAAGCCCGTTCCTCCTGAAAACGGCAAGTGTGGATGACATTTGTATAATGTCTATGGAAGCCTTAAAGGGTTTGTCCCACCTCTTGCTAGATGATGCCACCATTGTCATATAGGTGCAGTTCCCACCTCTGGGATCTGCTCTTGTTTCCAGAACGGAACACCTAAAGTGAATAGAGGGCAGCTGCGCATGTGCGGGCACCTTTCATTCATTTCTATGAGAGTTCCGTAAATTTTCAGCAGTCCCCTAGAGGTGAATAGAGCATGTGCTCTACATTAATTTCTACGGGGCTTCCATTCATTTCTATGGGATTGGCTCAACTATTTTCTGAACTCCTATTGAAAGGAATGTAGAGCGTTGTGCGCATGCATGGTGCGCTCTCCTTCACTTTCAGGGGCCCATCCTGGAGATAGGTATGGAACCCAGAGGTGGGACAAGCACCTGTGTGGTATTGGTGGCATACCCTAGTGCAGGGGTGGCTGACTACCAGGAGCAACAAGTTATACATTTACACATATTTTTCTCCCTATAAGCTAAGTTTTAGCAGAAAAAAAATAAGAAAAAAAAAGTTTTCACCAGACATGAGATCAGACTCCTAAATCAGACCACCAATCCTCATCTGACCTAAAATCAGATCCCCAATCATCATCAGACCTCCAGATCAGACCCCTAAAATAAGACCCCCAATGCTCACATCAGACAACACAAATCAGACTCTCAGTATCAGACCCTCAGTGCTCAAATCCCCCCATGCTCAGTTCTCCCCTCCATTCTCAAATCATACCCCCCTGCTCAGATCACACCCCTATGCTCAGATCAGACCTCCCATACTCAGATCAGACACCCCACTGCTCAGATCAGACACCCCACACTCAGATCAGACACCCCACTGCTCAGATCAGACACCCAACTGCTCAGATCAGACACCCCACACTCAGATCAGACACCCCACTGCTCAGATCAGACACCCCACTGCTCAGATCAGACACCCACTGCTCAGATCAGACACCCCACACTCAGATCAGACACCCCACTGCTCAGATCAGACACCCCACTGCTCAGATCAGAACCCCCCATACTCAGATCAGACCCCCCCATACTCAGATCAGACACCCCACTGCTCAGATCAGACACCCCACTGCTCAGATCAGACACCCCATGCTCAGATCAGACCCCCCATACTCAGATCAGACCCCCCCATACTCAGATCAGACCTCCCATACTCAGATCAGACACCCCACTGCTCAGATCAGACACCCCATGCTCAGATCAGACCCCCCATACTCAGATCAGACCCCCCCATACTCAGATCAGACCCCCCTACTCAGATCAGACCTCCCATACTCAGATCAGACACCCCACTGCTCAGATCAGACACCCCACTGCTCAGATCAGACACCCCACACTCAGATCAGACACCCCATGCTCAGATCAGAACCCCGCCCCCCCCAGTGCTCAGATCCCCCATGCTCAGATTAGAACCTCCCATGCTTAGATCAGACCCCCATGCTCATTTCTATAATAAAAAAAATTGCCTACCTCTCCTGATCAGGCACAGGGCTCCTCATCGGGCACCTTCTACTCTGCAGGTTTGAGACGCTCTCCACTGTGACCCCATGTGCACAACGTCAGGTCATAGTACGTGTCTTCATGTACTATGTTCTGACACTGTGTGCATCAGGACATAGTGGAGAGTGAGCTGGAGCTGCAGAATAGCAATGGTGCCCGATCAAGAAAGGAGATCTGAGCATGGATCTGTCCTCCATTGATTTGCAATGGGGGGTCATTCCGGATCCTGCTACATACATGGCTACATACATAGATACATACATACATACAGACATACATACATACATACATACATACATACATACATACACACATACATACTCACATACTCCAGGGACGCCGGCAGAACGTCTTCACGCGCCTCCTGCGCGCAGTGATGACGATTCCCCACAGCGCCCTCTGCTGGGCGCAGTGGGGAAACGTCATAGCTGCGCGCAGGAGGCGCGTGAAGACATGCTTCCGGCGTCCCTGGAGTATGTGAGTATGTATGTGTGTATGTATGTATGTATGTATGTATGTCTGTATGTATGTATGTATCTATGTATGTAGCCATGTATGTAGCCGGATCCGGAATGACCCCCCATTGCAAATCAATGGAGGACAGATCCGGATTACTGGTGTGTCCACACCAAATGGATCCGTCCCCATTGACTTGCATTGGGGGTCATTCCAGATCCGTCTTGGTGCGGATGCCTGGACCGGAGAGCAAACCGCAGCATGCTGCGGTTTGTTCTCCGGTCTGAAGACGGAACGGAATGCTTTCAGGAGCATTCCGTTGTCTTCAGTTCAGTTTTGTCCCCATTGACAATGAATGGGGACAAAACTGAAGCGTTTTTTTCCGGTATTGAGCCCCTATAACGGAACTCAATACCGGAATTTAAAAACGCTAGTGTGAAAGTAGCCTAAGGGGATCGGCTCTGCTGGTCCAGGACAAGTTCGTCAGTGTTCCAGGATCTGGAATCTTTTATTGCGCTGACAGTTTTACAGTTTGGCCCAAGCAGCTGCAGTCTCTTAATGTGAGCGTCAAAGAATAACGGTTCCTCCAGGATCACAGCAAAATCTACATCCCCGCCAACACATGAATCAAAGCTCTTATGTAATCTGCCCGTCCTCCCCAAGAGTTTTATTGACTCTGGTGACTTTTTTTTCCTTGTGCCACTTTGTTCTTAGTCACTCATATTGTACTATGCCCAACTTTAAATTGCACATTTTTATTAGGAACATGTTCCCTTAGCTTAGTCAAATATGTGTTTACAGAGGACCCAGAGCACAAACTCGACGGATTTGGATTCTGAACTCTTGGCTATATAAAGGTCTGAAGAAATGTATTTGCATAATTCACAGTGCCTTAAAGGAGTCTGTCCATGCTGATAGCACCAAGTGGGGAGGTCAGTAGAAACATGCCTTTTATGGAGGTTTTCTTATCAGGAATAGTGTATGAAGTTTTATTCTGCCAGGTTCTGCTCTTGTAAGTACCCAGGAGGTGGAGCTTCACTGCAAAGTGCTCTCTGCCCCTCCCCTTTGCTCAGCTGTAGTAGTCTCCTAGCTGGATGTTACAGCTGTCACTCAGAGCAGAGGGGAGGGGCTGTGAAGCTGCTCAATGCAGAGAGCATTTTACAGTGAAGCTCCACCTCCGAGACACTTGCAAGAGTAGAACCTAGCAGAATAAGTTCATGTTCACACTACTCCTGGAGAGAAAAGCTCTTGGTTTGTCCTTCTGGTGCTGTCAGAAGTTTGGCATGCTGAAACACTCCATCCCAAGAGAATCTTGTTGCTATCTATGTGTGGTCCTTTCAATAGCAGAAAAGACATGCTGATGCTTTATTAACTGCCCTGCTAGTGAGAAAGCAGTCCTCACAATGATGTGCACAAGCATGGAGTCCAGCTTCAGGCGAACCCAATCCCCTGCCTCTCTATGACAGCTTTTTCCCTAGGCACAGTAGAGGGAGATCGCTGTCAATCAGCGGTGGGAGAACCTAGCGCTCATGAATTAGAGGAATCAGTGCAACGTGTGCATAGTGGAGAATAAAGTATACATTTCTCCAGCATTACAGTACGCACACACATAATAGACAGCATGCTGAAGACGGTGTGTCTGTCACTACCTCATACCTCCCAACTTTTGAAAATTGCAAAGAGGGACAATTTGTGCGGCGCGCACCACGGCAGTTTTTTTCATACTAGGCCACACCTCTAACTCCGCCCAAAGCATAATTACTGGAGCCCCTGCGGCAATTTTTTTCTTGCGTTTCATTGTCCATATAAATATTAGCACATAAATCATCAGATTGGAGATATTTTAAGGTCCAAATTGCACCAAATAATGAAGTTCTGGTCTAATTTACAGGTAGAAACCATACAGACACTTTAGTAAGGAGCAATTTATCAGAGGGACTTGGGTTAAAAAGAGGGACTGCCCCTCCAAAAGAGGGACACTTGGGAGGTATGCTACCTTGTACATGTTGTGATGGACTCCTCCTCAGTGACTGCCCGTCTACTGTGCCTGGTATCCATCTGAGAACATTTGAGAAAAGCATTGTGAGCTAGGTCGTATCTGCTCTCAGCGTTGCTGACTGACTGACAGACTGCAGCTCACAATACTTTTCCCTAATGTCCTTTTCAGCTGGATGCCAGGCATATTAAACTCTAGTAAGCTCTGGTTTTAGGATTTGCATAGTCGCAGCTTTTGGGCTCATGCACATGAACATATTTTTTGCCGCATCCAATCTGCATTTTTTGACCCATTCACTTCAGTGAGGGTGGAAAAAATGCAGACAGTTCACGTGTGCTGTCCTCATCCATTCGTCCGTTCTGCGCCCCCCACAAAAATATAGGACATGTCCTATTCTTGTCTGCATTGCGGACATGGATAGGACCATTCTATCATGGGCCGGACGTTAAAACGTTTGGCAAAATGCAGAAGGCACACGGCCGGTATCCGTGTTTTGCTGATTCGTAAAAATGGCTATGGCCGTGTGCATGAGACCTTTTTAAAAAAATTTTAATAAGTGCTTTCATACATAAAATAACAATTCTGGAGCATCTCATCTTATTCCTTCTGGAAATACGAAAGACGGGTGGAAATCAGCCTTTGTCCGCCTCATTCCATCCGCCAACCTAGAGTAGGAAGTCATCCATATCAGAGCCAAAAAAAGGTACCTTTTTACCTGAACCTTCATTATTAGTGCGCGAATGTTCGCTAAAAGCCATATAATTACGTATATTTTGTACGCAAATTCAACGAATCTATTCATCGAATATAAGAATCTTAGGAAAAGTTCGGCGAATGTTCATCGAATAAAATTTTGCATGATTCGCTCATCTATAATTGTAGTGTTGCAATTGTCCTTGCCATTGGGACATGTTTCTACTGTGTTAAACGCTGTCCAATCAGTGCTGACAGACATATGGAAGACGTTAATGGTAATTCTTAGTTGCCAATTACTTAATACATTTCTAGGAGGAATAACTTAGGAACAGCATAATAGAGAAAATGTGCTTGTTTTTTCCTGTTTTATAAAGAATCCAAGTATTTACTAAAACAGGTATTTCAATAGGACTCACAGACTGCCCAGACTCACTCTATCAAATGAGTGCTGCCATTTCAGTCTGTGCAGGTACACACCCCCAACTGGTTACCTCCCCTCTGTACCCTTACTGAAAACTGCTAGCAATTCATTTATAACTTCTACTGGAAATAATAAAAGAATAGCATAAGATAGAGCCATAAGAATAGATGCTCCAGAATTGTTATTACATGGGGAATGCATGAAGCTATTAACCCCTTCCCGCATTGTCACGTACATGTACGTGAGCGAATGTGGCTAATTGCCGCATCCTCATGTGCATGTACGTGACATGATCGGGCGGGTGCAGGAGGTGCATCCGCCCGATCAGTAGCATGGGCCCGGCTGTTGCGGCATGTGTGGGGCCTGAGAGAGGGAGGGAGCTCCCTCTGACCCCATCGCCCCCCCCCCGCGCTGCGCTGGCAGGGGCCCGATGGTTGCCATGGCAGCGCCGATGCCTTACACATGCATCGGCGTCTGCCATGTACGGAAGCCTAAGGGATCCAGCCTGCAGGCTGGGTCTCCTAGGCAACCTGTCAGCGTCTCACACAGTGAGACACTGACAGTTCAATTCAGTACAATACAGAAAGTATTGTACTGAATTGAACAGGGATCAAACCCTGAAAACGTGAAGTCCCAAAGTGGGACAAAAGTAAAAAGTAAAAAAAAAAGTGTTTTTAATAATAAAAAAATAAAGTTTCAAGTAAAAAAAAAGAAAAAATGCCCCCTCACCATAAAATAATGTTTTTTAAAAAAACAAAAAAAACAAAACACACATATTATTGCCGCGTCCTTCACAAAGTGCTCTATAAAAATATCACATGATCTACCACCACAGGTGAACGTCGTAAAAAAAAAATGTAAAAAAAAACTGAGCGAAAATGCCATTTTTGGTCACCTTACATAAGAAAAATCTCTTCCCGCAAAAAATGACACCCTACCTAAGACAATCGCCCAAAAGATTTTAAAAAATATTGGCTTTCAGAAATGGAGACGCTAAAACATGATTTTTTTCCCCTTCAAAAATGGTTTTAGTGTGTAAAACTGAAATACATTTTTTAAAAGTAGACATATTAGGTATCACCACGTCCGTAACAACCTGCTCTATTAAAATATCACATGACCTAACCCATCAGGTGAACACCGTAAAAATATTTTAAAAAAATACCAAAAATGCCATTTTTTTTTGTCACCATACATTACATAAAGTGTAATTCCAAGCGATCAAAACAACAAATGTAACCCAAAAAAGTACCAATCAAACCGTCATCTCTTCCTGCAAGAAATGAGACCCTACCTAAGACAATCGTCCAAAAGACAAAATAAATATGGCTTTCAAAAAATGGAGATACTAAAACATGATTTCTTTTCCTTCAAAAAAGCTTTTATTGTGATACTGAAATAAATGTAAAAAAGTTGACATATTAAGTATCTTCACATCCGTAATGACTTCCTCTATAAAAATATTATATGACTTATCCCCTAAGGTGAACACCATAAAAAAATAAAAATAAATGCCATTTTTTGTCACCTTTCATTGCAAAAACTGTTATAACAAGCGATCAAAAAGTCAAACACACCCCAAAATTGTAGCAGTCAAACCTTCATCTCTTCCCGCAAAAAATGAGCCCCTATATAAGATAATCGCTTAAAAAATAAAAAATATATAGCTTTCAGAAAAGGGAGATGCTAAAACATGATTTTTTTTAAAATGCTTTTATTGTGTAAAACTAAAAGTAAACTAAAATTTAAAAAGTAGACATATTAGGTATCGGCGCGTCCATAAAAACCTGCTCTATAAAAATATCACATAATCTAACCCCTAAGGTGAATTTCATAAAAAAATAAAATAAAAACTTTTTTTTGGTCACTTTGCCACATAAAGTGTAATATTGAGTGATCAAAAAATCATATGTACCCAAAAATGCTACCTATAAAAATGTCAACTCTTTCCACAAAAATGAGCCCCTACACAAGACGATCGGCAGAAAAATAAAAGAAATGTAGCTTTTAGAAAATGAAGACACAAAAACAGAATTTTTGTTTTGAAAAATGCTTTATTATGTAGAACTAAAACAACAGAAAAAATACACATATTTGGTATTGTTGCGTCTGTATCAACCTGCTCTATAAAAGCAACACATGATTTATCCTGTCAGAGAACTCAGTAAAAAATAAAAACTGTGCCACAACAGCCATTTTTTTGTTACCTTGCCTCACAAAAAGTGTAATACTGAGCAATCAAAAATCATATGTACCACAAAATAGTACCAATGAAACTGTCACCTCATCTTGTAGTTTACAAAATGGGGTCACTTTTTGGGAGTTTCTACTCTAGGGGTACATCAGGGGGTCTTCAAGTGTGACATGGCAACTTAAAGAAGAACTCCCGACAAAAATTTTATTCCATGTCCTGCTCGAAATGTACATGATGTAATCTGTAGTGAATGTCATTTTCTTACCAGTGTCTGAATTTTTGACTTATATCATCCTGAAGTTTCTTATCTGTGTCATGTGACCAGCAATTAGACCCACCAACTCACACATAGACTTATGTGTGGACAGGAAGTCTAATTCTCTATGTATTCCTATGAGACTGAAAGTGAGGCTCCCATAGGAATGAATAGAGCAGTTACTGGCTTTCTGTCCTGGGTCAGTTGGAGGTCAGGGAGTTGGTCACATGACCCAGCTACAATAAGAAGAGAGGTTTTTACTCACAGACGATCACTACAGATTATATCATGCACCTTTCTAATGAGTCAGAGAATAAAATTTTTTGCGGGAGTTCTTCTTTAAAATTATCCCAGCGACATCTGCCCTCCAAAATCCATATGGCGCTCCTCTCCCTCTGCGCCCTGCCATGTTCCCCTTCAGCAGTTTACCACCACATGTGGGGTGTGTCTGTAAACTGCAGAATCAGGGTAATAAATATTGAGTTTTCTTTGGCTGTTAACCCTTGCTGTGTTACAGGGACAATAAATTAAAATGGAAAATCTGCAAAAAAAGTGAATTTCATCTCCATTTTCCTTTCATTCTTGTGGAACACCTAAAGGGTTAACAAAGTTTGTAAAATCAGTTTTGATTAACTTGATGGGTGTAGTTGTCATTTATGGGTGGTTTCTATTATGTAAGTACCACAAAGTGCCTTCATAACTGAACTGGTCCTTGAAAAGAGGGTTTTGGAAATGTTCTTAAAAATTTTAAGAATTGCTTCTAAAATTCTAAGCCTTCTAACTTCCTGAAAAATAAAATGATGTTTACAAAATGGTGCCAACATGAAGTAGACATCTGGGATGTGTACAGTAACAACTATTTTATGAGGTATCACAATCTGCTTTAAAAGCAGAGACATTCAAATTTCAAAAATTATGAATTTTTCCAGATTTTCTGTAAATTTTGAATTTTATTATAAATAAAGGCGAAACATATTGACTCAAATTTACCACTAACATGAAGTACAATGTGTCACAAGAAAACAGTCTCAGTATCACTTAGATAAGTAAAAGAGTTCCAGAGTTATTACCACATAAAGTGAAACATGTCAGATTTGAAAAATGTAGCTTGGTCCTTAAGGTGAAAACTGGCTTGGTCTTGAAGGGGTTAAAACAGGCATGTCAGGAGCGGTGAAAGGTCCTCTTTTAAATGGGTTTTCCCATTACAGCAACTTATCCCCTATCCAAAGCATAGAGGATAGGTGACTGATCGGTGCGGGGTCCAACTGCTGGGGCTCCTAGTGATGATGAGAATCGGGGCCCAGGTTGACATGTTTGGATGGAAAGGCAGACACATATGGGACTACCGGAAATTGTAGAAGTGCAGCCCCATAGAGATGAATGGAGTAGCAACTTGCATGTGTATCCGTGGGTGTAGCTATAGGGGGTGCAGAGGTAGCAGTCGCTACCAGGCCCAGGAGCCTGAAGGGGCCCAAAGACTCTTGTGCCAAATATGAAGAAGCTGGCATTATAGAAAGTGCATTCTGGTCAAGTTACACTTCTGGATGAAGGGAAGGGGTTAGGTCAAGAATTTGGGAAGAGAGGGAGGTGCCGTTTCAATTTTTGCCTCAGACAGCACTAAGGCCCCTGTCCACAAAGCATTGAGGGAAGGGGGGCCCAAGCTGAACTCTTGTACCGAGGCCCATCGGCCTTTAGCTACGCCCCTGTGTGTATCCACTGCATCATTCAAGCAGGGGAGCCTGGGCCCTGTTCTGATAAATAAGGCCTAATATTGATATTGATATCTCATACCTGCCAACATTTAAAAGATGGCTCACGGGAGGGCCTTGTTTGCTGTTTTTTTCCAGCCCCTATGACACATCACACCCCCTTTTCATGTTTTTTTTTTTATTCCAGTGACAACTGATGTTTCTCTGACTGGAGTCATTCACCTTTTTTTTCTTCCCCATTTGCCCCCAACCACCATGAAACGTTCTCCCAATGTATGCTTGTTTGGCTAGTGAAATAGCTATAGTGGTTAAGAGGTCGCACTGAGCCTATGGGAACAAAGATCCCTCTGCCATATAACAATGACATCAGTATTATAACAGTACCTTTGGGGCTTGTCACAGATTTTACATTGGGGAAAATCAGCTGCTGCAGAACCTCCTACTACACACCTCAGCTGCTGCAGAACCTCATAATACACACCTCAACTGCATCATAATCTCACAATACACACCTCGACTACTGCCAAATCTCATAATACAAACCTCAACTGCTGCAGAACCTCATAATACACACCTCGACTGCTGCCGAACCACATAATGCACGGCTCAGCCGCTACAGAACCTCATAATACACACCTCAGCTGCTGCAGAACCTCCTTATACAGACCTTAGCAGCTGCAGAACCTCCTAATACACACCTCAGCTCAGGGGCGGACACAGACAGCAGAGGGCCCTTGTGCAAGGAATGTGTTTGGGCCCCCCCGCCGTTCCCAAACCAAATTCTCAACCTAACCTATGGTGTCCTAACATTACATACAGCAATACAAAACATACAGGGTAAGGCTACTTTCACACCTGCAGCACTACGCTCCGGCCACCTGATTTGGCAGAGAATGCAAGAAATGCAGAGGTTTGTGTCCTGCTGATTCTCTGCATTTTTGCCAGATTGTGGCCGGATCTCTGCCTGACCCCATTATAGTTAATGGGGCCGGCGGGCATTCTGTCTGCATCCAGCAGTGCCAGAGCCGGTGAATTCCAGAAGGCTGTTCTCTGCTGGACCAGCCTGCCAGAATCACCAACTCAGATGTGAAAGTAGCCTAATACAGGTCCACATACCTCCTACATCCAGTGACGTCTTCTTAGATGTAGATGTTCTCTTTCCTCATCTTTTCCTTTCAGACCAGACTGCCATGATGATTTCTTCCAGCCATCTCTTCTCTCTGTGGAGTTTGACAAATAGACATCTTAGATTCCTACTTTTCTATCATTCTTCCACCTTCTTGAACTCCTCATCCTGCCACTCCCCAATACTGTGCCCGCTGTGCTCCCCAAAACTATACTGCAGAAACAGTCCCCCTCAAATACTACCGCCTTCAGTAATTAAAATAACTGCAC
This sequence comes from Rhinella marina, assembly GCA_900303285.1. Lineage (NCBI taxonomy): Eukaryota > Metazoa > Chordata > Amphibia > Anura > Bufonidae > Rhinella > Rhinella marina. Next base: position 228,578 of record ONZH01026846.1, read on the forward strand.
CCAGGAAATAGTGTCCCTGACACTAAATTATAACCAAAATGTTCCCCAAAAATAACTGTGCTAAGCTGATAGTAATAGTCCCAACAATAGAAATAATTAGTGCCCCCGGCCAGCCAATGTCCCCATAGTGCCCTCATAATGTGCCAATGCCCCCTACTATGTACCCAAAAACCCTCTTAGTGCCCCTATACAATGACCCCAATAGTGCTCCTCTCCCCCCCTTCTCCATAGTGCCCCCATGTCTGCCAGAATATAAGATAGGGCCCCCATAGTGATCCTCGCCCTCCATAGTGCCAGTATATATATAGGGCCCCCCATAGTCGTCCTCCTCCTCCAGAGTGCCCCCCATAATGCTCCCCCTCCATAGTGGCCCCCCATAGTGCTCCTCCTCCATAGTGGCCCCCCATAGTGCTCCTCCTCCATAGTGGCCCCCCATAGTGCTCCTCCTCCATAGTGGCCCCCCATAGTGCTCCTCCTCCATAGTAGCCCCCCATAATGCTCCTCCTCCATAGTGGCCCCCCATAGTGCTCCTCCTCCATAGTGGCCCCCCATAGTGCTCCTCCCCCATAGTGCTCCCCCTCCATAGTGGCCCCCATAGTGCTCCCCCTCCATAGTGGCCCCCCCTCCATAGTGGCCCCCCCTAGTGCTCCTCCTCCATAGTAGCCCCCATAGTGTTCCTTCTCCATAGTGGCCCCCCATAGTGCTCCCCCTCCATAGTGGCCCCCCATAGTGCTCCCCCTCCATAGTGCTCCCCCTCCATAGTGGCCCCCCATAGTGCTCCCCCTCCATAGTGCTCCTCCTCCATAGTGCTCCTCCTCCATAGTGGCCCCCCATAGTGCTCCTCCTCCATAGTAGCCCCCATAGTGTTCCTTCTCCATAGTGGCCCCCCATAGTGCTCCCCCTCCATAGTGGCCCCCCATAGTGCTCCCCCTCCATAGTGGCCCCCCATAGTGCTCCCCCTCCATAGTAGCCCCCATAGTGTTCCTTCTCCATAGTGGCCCCCCATAGTGCTCCTCCTCCATAGTGGCCCCCCAAAGTGCTCCTCCTCCATAGTAGCCCCCATAGTTTTCCTTCTCCATAGTGGCCCCCCATAGTGCTCCTCCTCCATAGTGGCCCCCCATAGTGCTCCTCCTCCATAGTGGCCCCCATAGTGTTCCTTCTCCATTGTGCTCCCCCTCCATAGTGGCCCCCCATAGTGCTCCTCCCCCATAGTGCCCCCACTGAGTGCCAACTTAAATTAAAAAAATTAACAGTTATACTTACCTCCTTGCCTCTGTCAGCGACGCGATGCAGGCCTCTTCCGGCCTGTGTCCCGCGCTGTACGGCTCAGGCGGCGCGATGACGTCATCGCGCCGCCTGTGCCGGCCTCTGATAGGCTACAGGCCTAGTGCCTGCAGCCTATCAGAGGAACGGGGAAGGGACACGCCTCTCCCTCCCTTGCCCCGCATTATCCATCTGTATCGCCGTCCTAAGGACGGCGATACAGATGAATATAGAGATGAGCGCTTCCAAAATGGAAGCGCTCACATCTCTACCTGCCGCCGGGAAGAAAGGGCCCCCCTCCGGTCCCGGGCCCCGGTGCAGCCGAACCGGCTGCACCGCGGTATGTCCGCCCCTGCCTCAGCTGCTGCAGAACATCATAATACACCTTAACTGCTGCAGAACCCATACACACCTCAGCTGCTGCAGAACCTCATAAGATACACCTCAACTGCTACCAAACCTCATAATACACACCTCAGCTGCTGCAGAACATCATAATACACCTCAGCTGCTGAAGAACATCATAATACATACACTGGCTGCTGTAGAATATCACTATACACATCTCATCTGCTCCAGAACATCACTATATACAGTGGGGAAAAAAAGTATTTAGTCAGCCACCAATTGTGCTCTCCCACTTAAAAAGATGAGAGAGGCCTGTAATTGACATCATAGGTAGACCTCAACTATGAGAGACAAAATGAGAAAACAAATCCAGAAAATCACATTGTCTGATTTTTAAAGAATTTATTTGCAAATTATAGTGGCAAATAAGTATTTGGTCAATAACAAAAGTTCATCTCAATACTTTGTTATATATCCTTTGTTGGCAATGACAGAGGTCAAACGTTTTTTGTAAGTCTTCACAATTTTGGCACACACTGTTGCTGGTATGTTGGCCCATTCCTCCATGCAGATCTCCTCTAGAGCAGTGATGTTTTGGGGCTGTCGCTGGGCAACACGGACTTTCAACTCCCTCCAAAGGTTTTCTATGGGGTCAAGATCTGGAGACTGGCTAGGCCACTCCAGGACCTTGAAATGCTTCTTACGAAGCCACTCCTTCATTGCCCTGGTGGTGTGCTTGGGATCATTGTCATGCTGAAAGACCCAGCCACGTTTCATCTTCAATGCCCTTGCTGATGGAAGAAGGTTTGCACTCAAAATCTCACGATACATGGCCCCATTCATTCTTTCATGTACACGGATTAGTCATCCTGGTCCTTTTGCAGAGAAACAGCCCCAAAGCATGATGTTACCACCCCCATGCTTCACAGTAGGTATGGTGTTCTTTGGATGCAACTCAGCATTCACTCTCCTCCAAACACGACGAGTTGTGTTTCTTCCAGTTCTACTTTGGTTTCATCTGACCAGCTTTCTGCAGGTCATTCACTAGGTCCCCCCTGTGGTTCTGGGATTTTTGCTTACAGTTCTTGTGATCATTTTGACCCAACGGGGTGAGATCTTGCGTGGAGCCCCTGATGGAGGGAGATTATCAGTGGTCTTGTATGTCTTCCGTTTTCTAATTATTGCTCCCACAGTTGATTTCTTCACACCAAGCTGCTTGCCTATTGCAGATTCAGCCTTCCCAGTCTGGTGCAGGTCTACAATTTTGTTTCTGGTGTCCTTCGACAGCTCTTTGGTCTTCACGATAGTGGAGTTTGGAGTGTGACTGTTTGAGATTGTGGACCGGTGTCTTTTATACTGATAACAAGTTCAAAAAGGTGCCATTACTTCAGGTAATGAGTGGAGGACAGAGGAGCCTCTTAAAGAAGAAGTTATAGGCCTGTGAGAGCCAGAAATCTTGCTTGTTTGTAGGTGACCAAATACTTATTTTCCACCATAATTTGCAAATAAATTCTTTAAAAATCAGACAATGTGATTTTCTGGATCTGTTTTCTCATTTTGTCGCTCATAGTTGAGGTCTACCTATGATGTCAATTACAGGCCTCTCTCATCTTTTTAAGTGGGAGAACTTGCACAATTGGTGGCTGACTAAATACTTTTTTCCCCACTGTACGTCTTTATAGGTCAAAAATCTGTTAATTATTAAGTATTTTCCACCATAAGAACTCATCAGTGATCTCCAGGACAGGGGATAAGTATAGGATTGGTGGTGGTCCGACTATCATGAGAGTCTCTGTGTCCCTAAGTGACTAGAGTGACGTCATGTATGCACTGTGTCGCTCCATTAATCTCTTTGGTACTGACAAACAGAAAACGAATCCAGTGCTCACCTACCTCCCATACACTGTTACCGTCACTCCATTCAGCCTGGGGCTCAGAGACTTCTGTTCTTGTGACTGAACCCCTACCAATCAAACACTTGTCACCACCCTGTGGGACAACCCTTTGAGAGCTCACCGGAGACTCTTATCCCCTCTCCTCTTGATAGGAGGACACTTTTGAATGATCTTGTTATTGATAAAGCATTAGTTTTTGTCACTAATCTATAGAGACCCCCGCTCTTCAGCATGTCAGGGATGACCGGTATATCATCAGGCTTCCAGTAGTGTCAGCATAATGGAGAAGTGTCATATAATATCTGCTTTCTTGCACTGCAGGCATCAGTAACAGACTCTCGGTTACATGATCTTCCCTTTGACTTTTGCATTTTGATCTGGTTTATTTTTATTGAAGATAAGAAAATTGCAGTTTTTGGTTTCCTGCCAAGGCACCACATGAGGTAAACTAATGTCAATCTGCGTGTTATTTCTGGACGGAGCTTCTCTGTAGGAAATTCAAATTTGATTTTCTTAAGATGAATTTTCTACTATTTTTAATTCAGGCCAGAGTACGCCCCGGTCACCGCCAGAATGGTTGAAGTGCGCCATAAAAATAGAGAATGTTAGAGCTCTATAAAGTGTAAGACTGTGTATGATAAAGAACTGAGGGTGGTGTATATCTCACCCAGAATGCTCAGATGAGTGTGATAAAAAGAATCCAGAAAAGCTGTGTTGTTTCAGCAAAGGATAGTTTGCCAAAGCACTTTTCTTTAAAGTCTTTTATGGGCCTGTATTTTTATGGAATAGTGGATAGGTTGGTAGAGGGACCTGCCATTCTCTACCACTCCAGTCCAAACTATTCCCATAGCCTAAGACGAATCCAGGTGTAGATACTGGGCTCATTCCAAGTCAGAAATTGGAGATGCATGACCTGCTGGCTGAGGAGAGTCTGACTGTGTGTTTACCAAGTAGCAAAAAACATTAGCTAATATACATTTTCTATTGAAGACATTTATTATTAAAGGGGTTGTCCCATGTAAAATATTCTACCGGTTTCAACCCAGTAGCCGGATCTGAATACTTTTGTAATTGCATGTAATTAAAAATTTAGCATAGGCAATGAGTTATTCAATAAAATGTATCTGTATAGCACCACTTGCTGTTTGTTCTTTTTCTTATTTCTTTGATTGCTCACTGAGAAGGCCACACATGCTCAGTTTCATCCTTCAGCTGTCTCCTGAGCTGTGATAGGGAGAGCTGAGACACGCCCCCTTAGCTGCAGCAGAAAAGACACTCCCCTTGAGCTGTCAGCTTGATATAAATCTAGCAGAGCAATGAATGGGGATATCTCTGGATCCATGTGAGGTACAGGACTGGTTCTAGCTTTGTTAGAAAAAGATTGGCATGTACTAGATGATGTCTGATTTTCATTTTTTACATTAGTCATGGGATAACCCCTTTAAGTTTATTATATACAATTAGAATGACTTGAACGTGAACTCTCCTGCTTTAACCCTTACAGCCCCAGCGGCGTACATGTACGGCGCTGGGGCGATGCGGACACATGGCGCCCGCCGCACGTGCCGTCATGGCCGGCAAGTCTCTGCTGTTTCTAACAGCAGAGACATGCGGGTACTTACCGCCATCGGCGGCGTCTTCATAGGCCTTTAGATGCCGTGATCACACGTGATCACAGCATCTAGTTGCGTCTAAACCCGGAAGCTTACTTGTGGTCAAACGGGGTGTCTGTACACGTTCTGAAAGCTGTAAACCTCGCTGATGAGGTTTACAGCTTTCAAAGTGCAATTCTTATTCTGGCCACTAGATGGCAGGCCAGGATAAGAAATGAGCAAATTCGGTCATTAATTCAAAATTAAAAAAAACCCTCATTGCTCATAAAGAAAAAATAAAAAACACAATCTATTTGCTCATATTTGAGCTTTAAAATAATCACAAAAAATTTTAAACATTTTTTAAAAAAATATATAAAAAATATAAAAGTTTAAATCACCCCCCTTTCCGTATAATTAAAAAATACCTAAATAACAATAAATATAGATATCATGGGTATCACCGTGACCGAAAACGCCCGTACTTTTAAAATATAAAAAAAAAAAATTCCAATACGGCGAATTGTGTGGCGGAAAAAAAGCGTTCAAATGGTGATTCGCTGTTTTTTGTTGCTTTTTTTTTCTAAAAAAAATTAAATAAAAAGTGATCAAAAAGTCATACACACCCCAGAATGGTATCAATAAAAACTTCAGACCGCTCCGCAAAAAATTAGCCCCCATACAGCTCCGTACACATAAATACCAAAAAGTTATAGGGGTCAAGATATGACAAAAAAAAGGCCAACTTTATAATTATTTTATCACTATCTAAACGCAGGATAAACTATACATATTAGGTATCGCCGGATTCGTACTGACCAGTAGAATGAAAGTAACTGGTCAGTTTTAATGAACATCTAACGCTGTAAATAAAAAACCCGTAGAACTGTAGCGGAATAGCGTTTTTTCTGCAATTTCACCCGATTTGGAATTTTTTTCTCGCTTCCCACTACACCATATGCAATATTAAATGGTGGCGTTGGAAAGTACAACTTATCCTGCAATAAACAAGCCCTCATACAGCTATGTGAACAGAAAAATAAAACAGTTATGGCTGTTTGAAGGCAGGGAGCGCAAAACGAAAACCCAAAGCCGAAAAAACCTCCGGGACTGAAAGGGTTAAAGGGATTTTCCAAGATTTTTTTAACTTGATGACCTTTCCTCTGGATAGGTCATCAGTATCTGATCGGTGAGGGTCAGACATCCGGTAACCCTACCGATCAGCTGAGAGTGCACCGCGACTTGCAGTAGTGCTGCAGCCTTCTCACAGCTCACCAAGCACAGTGTCATATATTGTATAGCGGCTGTGCTTGGTACCACACTCAGCCCCATTCACTTCAATGGGCTGAGTCGCGCCTAGGCCATGTAACCAATGAACATGACATCACATAGCCTAGGCAAAGCTGTGAGAAGGCTGTTACGTTATTGCGAGCGCTGGTGCCTTCTCAATCAACTGATTGGCGGGGGTCCCAGGTGTCGGACCCCAACCGATCAGATACTGATGACCTGTCCTGAAGATAGTCTAGAGATTCATGCTGACTGGAACATTTTACCAGTATTTATTGCTGGAGATTTCTTCCACAAGTCCTTCTCATTGAGAATGCCAGTCGGATGGCTAGCAAAACGTCTTCAAGTGAAAACATAACAAGTCAGTTGCTCAGACTTATTACTACTGATATTGGCTCCGTATGGCTTTGATATTTGTCACAACATTTTACTTTGTTGCACTGTGCTTTTATTTGCATATTTTTGCCATGGTTATGTGGGCACTGTATTGTATTAGGCTTGTAATTGTATGGTTATTTTTATTATGTATGCACTATATTGAACAGCATATGGTGGTGCCATCTGGTCTTGACAAGGAGATGTGTAAAGCTGAGTGGCGGTGCACAGGAGCACGTATGAGAGGGAAGCAGCTACATACCACAGATGCACAGAATCAGTTCTAGGAAATATTCTCAGGGCTGCTTCTGTATAAAACCACATAACAGTATCACAAGAAAAACAAAAAGCATTCTCACAGTGTTTACATGCGGTTATTAATGCTGCCATTTTCTCCATTGAGGTTAATGGGGGGAAATGCTGCAAAATCACAGTGAGCCCTAAAAACCACAAGGTTTTCCAAATGCAAAATGTATGTGAAAAAAGAACAGTGAAGTGTTAACCTGTCCTACAGCTGTGTCCCTGCAGGCAAACCATGGAATGACAAACCGCATTATATTTACGTCTATGTAAGAAACTTTGGCGGAATTTATAAAGGGTTGGCATCAAAACCAACATATCAATAGCCAGTCTTAATAATTTCTCCCTTTGTCTGGTTCTGCCATAATCATAGTTTTTTTTATCTTAAAATGCTTTTCTGGTTTGGCAAATCCATTTTCAAATACCCTATTGGGGCAGGTGGTGCGTGGCTATTAACAATACAGACCGTGGCCACATCAACCGTGCCATGTGGTTGTACCCTTACAAAGAGCAGCTCTTTTACAGGAGGATGCAGCAAAAGCATGTGTTACATGGACATCACATTAATTTCAATAGGTACAATCCAATACTTCATTTCCCCTGTGGTGGTGCTGCAGAGCAATGAAACACTTGCTGCCAGCCTCACAGCAGATTACAGCTGACTACTGGGGTCCTCAGCAGCACTATATATTCAAGGGTCTGAAAAATCAGGCAACTTCTGCATCATGGTACAGCACTTAAAACATCGAAGTTGATGAGATTTTTCCTGCATGAAAACTATGGAGTTTTTTTTCTCCAAGGAGGGAAAAAGGACAGCAAAACCAAAATGAATATGGTAAACTCTAAGCAACAAGCCCTACCAATATTAATCTTACCCAGTATAAATTTGGAAATACACGTTCATCTATGATCAAATCATCTACCTGTGTAAACAGGGATGTGATGACGGCAAACAAAGAATCTTGGGATCATTTGTTCCCATACAAAGGACATGATTGGTGCAGCTCTCATATCAGGAAACAATTGGGAATGTTCTGTTCATAACATATAATTGTCTTAAAGAGTCGCTGTACTTTCACACAATTTAATTTCATTTAATAGAGAATTGTGTAACTAGCAAATTTCGAAATCACTTCATTTAAAAAGCTGTAAAGTAATGACAGCGAGGGGTCTCACTTCCACCTAAGTTGCAGTCCACTACCTGTTGTCAGGCAAGATGCATCCCTAGTAACAGAGACTCAGAAAACAGCTGAAAGGTAGCATAGGTGTGTCAGAGATAGCTGATATTGTGAGCCTGATAAAACAACAGGAGCCTCATGTGTGTGTCTGTAAGTGCGATTTATCCATCCTTATCTGTTCTGTGAGCTCCGGGGCTGAAAGCAAACATAGTGGGAAATAAGGGAAAGGATGTCACAGCAGTACAGTGCTGGCAGAAGGGAGACACCCCCTGCTTCTGAGTGAGATGCATCTAGCTGTGCAGCAGAAACAGGGAGTAATATGGCTGAAAGAAAAAGATCTATTAGGGAAGCTCAAACATAACTGTTCCTTCACAGTTATGATTGTACAAAGAAGGTATGCTTTAGAATGACAAATAATCAAAACTAATGAACAATGAGACAAAAGGAGAACAGTCTATGTTCATAAGAGCTTACAATCTAAATGGAATGCATGCTAATTTAGTTCAGAAGACCAAACACTTGTGTTGGCATGAGAAATATAAAGCTACATAAAGCCTTCACCCAGCTAGACTCTAATCCATTACAGATATTTAAATGCAGAGTGATGGGATAAGTGATGGGATAATTGTAGCCAGTGTCGGACTGGTGTGCTTAGCTCCCACCAGCAAAATTCATGTCTATTATAATAAACTAGCTACGTTGTTAAATAATCTACCCAGTTTTTCATATGAACATGGTTGAGATGCTTTACACTGTCCATCTAGTTTTATGGGTTTTGTTTTTATGGCGTTACATATGCAGTAAAACTGCCCTATACCATTCATTCTTCAGGTCAGTAGAATTATAACAATACAACATTTATATAGTTTTTCTTGTGTTTTAATACTGAAAAACATAAATACTTTGGGAAAAAAAATGTTTCTTTTCATCGCCATATACTAACCCCCTTAACTTTTTTTATAGTTATGTTCATGGAGCTGTGTGGATGCTCATTTTTTGCAAAATGATCTGTAGTTTTTGATACCATTTTGTAGTGTTTATGACTTTTTGATCACTTTTTATTCTTTTCTTTTTGTGGTGGTGGTGAAATGACGAACAAATGGCAAACCATCCATTTTGATTTTCTCCATTATGTCGTTAATAGAGATGAGCGAGCATGCTCGGCAGAGCAAGCTCGAGTGCCATTTTTGCGTATTTGCGTACGCATTTTAAAATTCCTACGCTATTCATACGCATATTTTAATCTATACGCAAATGCGTACGAATAGCGTACGAATAGCGTACAAATTGAATTTGTACGCTACTCGTACGCAATTCGTACGCATTTCCGTATAGATTAAAATATGCGTATGAATAGCGTAGGAATTTTAAAATGCGTACGCAAATACGCAAAAATGGCACTCGAGCATGCTCTGCCGAGCATGCTCGCTTAACTGTATGGGATACATATTTTTTTTATTTTAACAGTATGGGCATGGGCAGCACGGTGGCTCAGTGGTTAGCTCCACAGCACGTTGTTGGACTCTGAAGTCACCTCCACTCTATCTTGCTGCAACTGAGAGGAGGAGTGAGCCATCCAATCCACTATCTCATCCTCTTTCTCCTCAACTATAATGTTGCGTCTTTTCGAAGCCAGCAGGGTCAACTGAGGCCCGCTGCTACTACTACCTGGATAGTAGGTGCTGCTACTACCCACATTCTGGCTCTGGGTCTTTCATTTGGAACCCTGTAGTCGGGACATTTTTGGGCCTCTCAGATAATGTTGTGCCGTACCTTGTGTATTGGTGAACTAATCGGATATATATGCTGCTAGTTTTAATATAATCAATGACCCCCCCCTTCCTCCTAAAAAAATAAAAATAAAAATTTGATTGGAAACATGTAATACGGAAACTGACAATTGAGGCCTGACCTTTAAAGGGGTTATCTCACCTCAATAATCATTTAATCAATTCCTTATGGTCCTAGGATCCTTTCTTCCATGTAGTTCATTTTTCAATTATGCCTCTGTCGCCTTATCTTCTCCTTCAAACTGCCCCAAATTTAATGCTCGTTTCTAGGGGTTACGACCACAGCTGTAATGTTCTCAGCAGTGGCCACGCAGGCTGTTAGAAACACGGAGCAGTTCAGCCGACTAATCTAGTGACAGGGTTTCACAGGAGTGAATACGCATATACTCTTGCACATGCGCAGTCAGCCTGGCCTCCTGGCCTCAGCGACCTTGTCAGTGCGCCGCTCCTCCCCCAGAAAGCAGGGAATCAAAGCCCTGAGAGCCGCGATGGAGCTTGAAAATACTAAGGTAAACAATTCCTTTAATATTGCGTTAACACTCTCAGGTAAATTGTTACCCTAGCCTGTGTACTGATCACTCGTATGCTTGTTTAAATAAACTGAACAAGTCCCAAAAAATACAATTTCAACTGTGCGGAAACTGAATAAACAGAAATGGACAATTGAGGCTTGACGCCCAATTTCACTTTAACACTAACAGGTAGATTGCTGCCCTGCCTGTGCATTGATGTACCGATAACCTGTAATAGCATTAATTAAACCCCCCCAAAAAACATTACATATATATATATATATATATATATATATATATATATATATTACATTTCAACTGTGTGGAAAGTGAATAACCGGAAATGGATGATTGAGGCTTGATGCTCAATTTCACATTAACACAGTTAGATTGCTGTTATACCTAGTGTATTGCTGCTATAATCACGTATATATGCCTCTAAATTAAATTGAATCCCACAAAAAAAAAGAATTTCTGTGAAAATGGGGGGGGGGGGGGGAATGAAAGTATTTCCTTGCAGTTAGCTGCTTTTGAGGTCTGCACTGCTGCAACTGCAGTTCTGCTAGGAGGCACAGCAGCCATAGCTCCTGTCTTCTCTCTTCCTGGCTGTCAGTTTCCCTGCTTGTCCCGGTTCTACACACACAATTCTTCTTTGTAATCCTAGCTTTTCCCTTCACTGTCATTGGCAGTAGAATACAAGCTTAATTTATTTTTGACTGTCCCTGACTCCCTAAGATCGTTTTTCTGGCAGACATCTGACCACTCAACCACCATCTCTCACAGCCCAGCAGAGGGTACCTCCCTGCCTGCTGCAGCACTGATTGGTTCATCCAGGCTGTCTGTCAGCCTGGGAGCCAATCAGGGCAAGGCTGCCCCCACTTGCTCTTAGGGTCAAGTGAGAGCCCTTCTTGTTCCTCCCTAGTTAAACTGGCTACGTGCCATTTTAATGGGTTTGTCTGAAACGAACCTGAAAAAATAAGTACCTTTTCCAGTCAAAATTATATTGTGCGTTTAAAGGAGTTATGCAATAATTGATCTAAAACAACATGACAATCGCTTTCTAACATAATTAGAGCCAGCCCTCTACATGGATCCAGAGATCTTCCCATTCATTGCTTCAGCTGCTCTATTAGACTGCTCTATTAGCTCGGGGACCGGGAAGGGGGGTGTTCTCTCTCTCAGGGGATGTGTCCTTTCTGCTGCTGCTCTTCCCTATCACAGTTCATGCCCTTTCTCAGGGGGAATGTCCTTTCTGCTGCACCTCTCTCCTTGGAACTGCCACAGCTTCTAGTAGATATGGCTGCTGGCAGTTGAAGGATGGAACTGAGTAGGTGTGACCACATTAGTAGGTTGATGTGCACATTACTACACAATAGAATGAAGAGAATATCTGAGAACTGGAGCATTTTTGTAACAAACGTAAACTACAAAACTTTTCCATGCTGTATTAAAATAAGATTTAATGGTGGCAGAACACTTTAATAGTCATGCTACAGAAGTTTATATTCTTTTTCCATAGCGGTGGGCTGTCTTCTATAGGGTTGTCTAAAGTGCAGCCTTCTCAGATGTATCTGCTACATCATAGATGGGTCAATGCTTGACTTTCAAAATGACTTTTTTTGTATATAATCAGAAAATCATCAGCAAACAGTTTGAGTTCTGGTCCATTATCATTTTGTCATCTTTTATCTCTTTCATCTATCTGCCACACATAACACCTCTATATGAGTGATCGCGGGATAGATAGCTTATCTCTTTACTTTCTATTCACAGTTAATTCGCCCTTCCTAAACTGTGACTCATTTCTCGCCTTCACTTTTTTATTCCATATATTTCAACCAATGACAATATTGACTGTGGTCAATTACAGGTAAACAGGCAAAGTGAAAACCCACAAATGACTGCATCTGGAAATATTAGAATATGCCAGTTGTGATCACAATCTTAGGTACTTATAGGGGTTATCCCATGATTGATGTAAAAAATGAAAATCAGACATCATTTAGTACATGACAATACCTTTGTAACAAAGCTAGACCCAGCCTTGTACCTCACATGGATCCAGAGATCTCCTTATTCACTGCTCCTATTGCTCTGCTAGATCTTCTTCAGCCTGGCAGCTCTGGGGGCATGTTCTTTCTGCTGTAGTTCTCTCCCAGCAACTGCCACAGCTTCTAACAGAACATATGGCTGGTGGCAGTTGAAGATTGAAACTGAGCATGTGCGACCAGCTCAATGAGACGGACAAAAAATAAGGAAAGGAACAAACAGCCGATGGTGCTATACAGTTACATTTTATTGAATAGCTCACTGTTCATACTAAATTTTTTATTACATGTAATTACAAAAGTATTCAGATCCAGGTCCTGGTTCAAAAAAAGTAGAATATGTCTTGTGACACAACCCCTTTAAGCGGGTTAAGTTTACAAACATGTTTTGCAGTTCTGTGAAACAAAGTTCAGGAAATTAAGGTAATACTAACCTAATCACAGTAATACTTTTCACAATTATTACCTATGATATGATCATCTATTTTATCCTTCACCTCAAAGATACTTGGAGGCAGCTTTATGCATCAGAAATCTTTTGACTAGTTGGTCATGGCATAAGGTTCACCCCTTCATCTGAAAATACTTCTTAGTCGAGTTTTCAAATACACACAACCCCTGTCCAGATATCCTATTAGAGCATATAGACTGGGAGCCGGAACATCAATCTATGAGCCAGAATGGACAGCCGCTAAACCCTAAAACTGGGGCAGTCATATCTGTCTAATAATTTGTACACAGACAATAATCAAAGAGGTGTGCCAGGACTTAGATATTGATGGCCTATCTTCATTATTAGCTCGGTGGGGGCTGAGACCCAGTATCCGTTCTGATCAGCTATTTTGGGCAGCCAGCTGCTCCAGAAACTATCCAGTGCATGGACCTGGAAGCACGAGGTTCAATCCACTTTATAGTGGCTGTTCCAGGACACTGCAGCCAACATCAGACAGGGGGGCCCAGGGGAAAGAAGGTGGGGCCCAGGGGAAAGAAAATACTGGTTGGCCTGCCTCTGTACCTAGAAGTCATCTTAGTCACCTAATACAGTACATCTATAATAATAAACTGGGTAGTTTGTTAAATTATCTACCCCAATCTTATATGGATATAGGCTGGCTGAGATGCTGTGCTGGGGACCCACCTTTGTCAGGGACCCATGGGGATTCACTGGTTCCCCTGTGGGCCAGCCCAAGCCTGAGTGCAGTGAGCTAGAAGATGCACAATGGACAGTGTATAGTTTTCAGCGCGCCTGGCTGCCTGAAACAGCTGACCGGTGGGTGTGAGGGGTGTCAAACCCCCACCAATTTGATATTGATGACTATCCTGAAGACAGTCCGTCAGCATCTGAGAACTCAAAAACCCTATGATCTCTTAAAATCTGTGATTCTTTACAGAGCATTGGGAACCCCGTGGTGGATGACATGGTGGTTTATTGCTAAGTAGTGGTATTTTTGTAGCATTTCATCAAAATTCCCCTTAGATACCTATACTACTAGTAATGTGAACCAAATAAGCCAATGGAGGCAGTGTGAGCAGAGCTTTAACCTAAATAGGTTCAAAACTTCAAAACTTTTTCCTGATACAGAGCTCTTTATACCCTGCTTCCTTCATCCATCCATAGCATAACATGATACCATAATGTTTGCCTGCAGCCACCACTAGGGGGAGCTCACTCCTATTGAACTACAGCTATTCCCCCATTGAACCCATTGAACTGCATGCATGCATGTTTTTCCCTGTACTAGACTCTGGTAATGATTATGAGGTATCACCACAGTCTGGAAATGGAGATGTCATGTCCTCTTATGAGTAATAGGAGTATACAGTAGTCTGTGGTGAGGGCCAAGGTAACGCATCAGCATTATATTACTGCTTAGAGTCACGTTATAACTCATAATCTTGTTTTCTCTAACTGGAAACCTTACTTTACAGACTTTGTATGTCAAATGCTCAGACTTGCATTTATTTGTATATTTAACTGTTTTTCCACACTAACCAACAGCTTTTTTTTTTTACAGATCATGCACATAGTAAAAGTACCTGAATGAGCTGTGTCCGGTGTGTGTGCCCTGTGTGGTGCCTCCAAAGTAATCTTTCTAGGGGCAAATCTAGAGAAGCAGAGGGGTTGATCCATGCACTCAATTTTAGTAGGGCTAAAAAAAATAATAAATATAAACCAGACATAAGCACAAAAACATAAGAACAAAATTGGCATTACTTAAACCACAACGACCCATATTATAAAAAATAATGGGAAAATGTTTTAATGAATTTTAAGCCACTTTTTGGTTTATTAATGTCACCGATTTTGTTGCAATGGCTCACAAGACTTTTCCCAACTTCCGAGAAAAGGAGGCGGGGAGGAGGGTGGGGCGGCAAGAACAGTTTGCAAGTGCATATTCTGGGGTACTGCATATAGACCTCAGCAAACAGTATCAAACAGGATGGGATTAGATACACTCAGCAGACAGTATCAAACATCTGAAGCTTTGATACAGGATCAGTAGACTGTATCTCAGTAGACTGTATCTCTCATCTGCGTCCTTAATTCCGGCAGTCTTTTCCATCGTAGGAACCAACTGCCGGAATTCACTGTATCCGGTGTACATGCTGGCCGGACCAAAAATGCAACATGCAGCATTTTTTGTCCATCGAAAGCCGGCACATACGCTCGTAAGCGTCCGGATCGCTGCTGGATCCTATTACAGTGAATGTGCATCTGGCAGAGCGCCGTAGTATCTGGCTGTGCCAGATATGGTAAACTCTGTTCCGGCGGAAGAACAGACTGCTGGAGACAAAACCACAGAAGTGAACATAATAAAGAGGGTATTAATGCTTCCTAAAGACTGCAATGCTGCCCTGTAGTAACTTCAAATTGTGGATGGAGCAGGAAGGTGCTTACCGTATTACACCCTATAACAGGTTGCTCTGCCCTGAAAAAACCTCACCCATGGAGTAAACACACCCAAATAGGGTACCCCCTCATCCAGGCCCTAGCCCTGTAACCAGGTGGCCCAGGGGTAGTGTGAAAAAATCCTCAGGAGAGGTTTCCCTGTATGGCAGTCCCACAATTCCCTACACATTTCGTTCAGGAAAGCTGGATGAAGTCATCAGGGGACATTACAATGCAGCTGAAGTATGACAGATAATTGTATCCTGCTCAAAATGGACCGGCACCAGATGTGCGAAAGCAGAGAATGTTTAAAATGGATTGTCTTGGTGACAGGTTCGCATTAAAGGGGTTGTCCAGGAAAATATATTGTACAATTTTCAAACCAGAAACGGGATCTGCAAATTGTTTGTAACTGCATATAGTTAAAAAATTGCAATATCCAATAAAAACTATCTGTATAGCACCACCTGCTGTTTGCTTTCCTTATTTCTCCATCCACCTTAGTAATATAGTTGAAGTGGTCACCCATGCTCAGTTCAATCCTTCAACTGCAACCAGTTATGTCTCCTGAATCTGAGATAGAAACAGGGAGGGAGCTGCAGCTAAAAGTATATGCCACCTGAGCTGTGATAGCAAGAAAGCTGCAGCAGAAAGGATACATTTCCTGAGCTATGATAGTGAGAGAGCTGCAGCAGAAAGCACACGTCCCTGAGCTGTTATAGTTAGAAAGCTGCAACAGAAAAGACCTGCCCCCTGAGAAAGGACAAATGCCCCCTGAGAAAGAACATGCCCCCTGAGAAAGAATACAGCCCTTGAGCTGCTAACCTAGAGAAAATCTAATAGAGCATTTCAAGCAATGGAGGGGGAGATCTTTGGGCTGGTTCTAGCTTTGTTAGAAAGAGATTGTCATGTACTATATGAAGTTTTATTTTCAGTTTTTACATTAAAGGGGTTCTCCATGCTACAGATATTGATGACCTGTCTTCAGGATAGGTCATCAAATCAGTGGGGGTCTGACACCTGGCATTCCCACCTCACTTGCTTAGGGTTGCCATGCCACTAGAAACTAATAGTGTGCAGACCTGAAGCTGACGGCCCCATACACTGTGTCATTTCTGCCACCAGTGTGCTGAAGCTCAGCGCCCATTCACTTGAATGGGAGGTCAGCTGCAGTACCCTGACACAGCCACTATACAGTGTATGGCGCTGCCTGCCTCCAGCTCCATGCTGCAGTTGCCTGAAACAACTGATTGGTGAGGGTGCCGGATGTCAGACCCCCATCAATGTTATGCTGATGCCCTTATCCTGAGGATAGGTCATCAATATCTGTAGCTTAGAGAGTCCCTTTAAAGGGGTTGTCCAAGTTATGAAAAAATATATATCTCTATAAATCTGATGGTCAGCAATATATACATAAGCTAAGCAAGTTTTAGGCAAAAAATATTCTATTTCCTCATTTCCCTCATTCTCCTCTTGGCCTTTGTTTGCTTGCAATAACAACAATCTCTGAGTTTTTTTTTGGGATATTTGTGCCCTTCCTCCAGCTCTGCAGAGGGAGTGAATACACTTGATGTCCTGGGTGAAATTTCTGACTGCTGGGAGACTCAGAAGCTGATGTTGCATGTGTAACACTACAAGTCCAAGCTGTTCAATGACACTGCTGATAGGATCTTCCCCTTACCTGTTCTTGTGTAATGCTCTGCAGAACTCCTCCAGTCTGTCAGCTCTGTGTCTGCAGGATGAGGAGGGAAGATCCTGAGCTTTTGCATCTTCACTGCCTGTAGCTGCTCAGCCAAGCCTCCAGCCCTGAGTCTGTTGATGGTAGAAGGGGTTAAACATTCCTGAAGAATCCAGTGGGAGGAAGACACAGGGCAGACAGCAGCAGACTGCAGTACTGGGGGGTGTTGCCAGCAGAGTGACATCTAGTGCACAGACACAGACCTACTCCTTAGGCTTGTGCACAAAACATCGCAGATGAAGTAAGTGAATTGTAAAACCCTTACATTTCATTAGTTAGAAACATACAAAGAGCAAAAAAATAACTCAGACAACCCCTTTAATCATGGGATAACCCCTTTAAATCTTTGCACACACGGGGCTGCCTCTGCCCATGTACCAAGTAATCAAGTCACTTCTTGTATCTAAAATCCTCCAAAATGAGCTCTATCTGTGATGCTGTAATTTACAGGTCACCCATCACAGAGGTGTAATGTTTTCATAAGTCTGTGTGCACACACCACATAAGAAGCAAAATATAACCACGGGTAGGTGCAAGCTGTTGCACTAGTTTGGCAGAAACATAATACATGGATTAGTTATATGCTTGGTTGCTTACAATTGTTTTCAGGAAATGATTGCTATCAGCAAGTATTATATTTAGGGTAATCTTTCTCGGAGCTCTCATCAGCTAAGTTTTGCAAAGTTAGATACAGCTACAAGAATGCCATGTGGTTTATCTCCGATTACTACCCAGATAACAATTACACCTCAAAAACTTTATTACGCATAGCTGCCATTACCTGTGGTTGTTGCTCTGCAGTGACTCAGAGCTTTTATGCTTCTTTATATGCACCCTCAAATTTCATACAGTTTATATATCTCATTTTATGGTACTGTTAAACAGGTCAATGCAAGGTGCTTTGTGACAGATTATAAGACTTGTCTTATGGCACTTGGCAGAAAACAAAAGAACAGAACAAATAATTTGTCTAGACAAGTGCCCTCCTACACAATGGCTTATCACACTTTCATTCTGTTTGCTCCCACTTGTTTTCAGCTCCCTCGCAACACATCAAATTTGTCATGAAGACAAGTTTTGGCAATGACATTTTAGATTTTTTCTTACTTACTTTTACTTTTCTACTTACCTGCATAAGGGCTTGTTTGTTCGCAGGACAAGTTCTTTATGGCCCCATTGAATGCTCCACATCATGTAATGTGAAACTGTAAAAAAAAAATACCTTGGGATATACATTGAATTTTGAAAAGTGTGAAGCCTTGAAGGGGTTTTCCAAGATTTTTTTTTTACTGTTGACCTATCTTCAGGATAGCTCATCAGTATCTGATCGATGGGGGTCTGACACCTGGGACCCTCACCGACCAGCTGTTTGAGAAGGCACCGGCGCTCCTGTGAGCACCACAGCCTTCTCTCAGCTTTTCCCAGGCCAAGTGACAACACGTGTGTCACATGATCTAAGAGCAGCTCAGCCCCATTCAAGTGAATGAGGCTGAGCACGATACCAAGCACAGCCGCTATACAATGTACGGCACTGTGCTTGGTGAGCTGGGAGAAGGTAGCCGGTACCTTCTGAAAACAGCTGATCGGCTGGGGTCCCAGGTGTTGGACCACCACCGATCAGATACTGAAGACTTATTCAGAGGATAGGTCATCGGTTTAAAAATCCTGGAAAATCCTTTTGATGTTAAAAGCCCCTTCAAAACCCTTTTAGGGACCGAACGTGGCGCTTCGTTGGAAGGTGTCTTCCTGACATACCTGGGCATGGAGATTACTCATTCTCCTGAGATTTTATATTCGGTTAATGTTTCACACTATATCAGAACCATAGAGACCTCAGTAACTGCTTGGAAGAGTTTCTCCTTGACCTTTTTGGACAGGGCTAACCTTCATAAGATGAGGGAGGTCCCCGCATTGTTGTACATTTCGCAAACGTTACCACTATATCTCCATCCCAGGAAGGAGAGGAGAATCAATGTTTTCTAATGATATCTGGGAATATAAAAGACCTAGGACTCCCTTTCACATACTCAAGTGAACAAAACCCACAGTCTCCCTGTCACGGCTGGTGGAAAACACCCCCACAGCATGCTGCCAGTGCCTGGTTTCCTCCAAACAAGACAAAAAAGTTCAGTCTTGGTTTCATTAGACCAGAGAATCTTGTTTCTCACAGTCTGAGAATCCTTTAGGTGCTTTCATGTGTTTTTTTTTACAAAGGAGGGGCTTTTTTCTGAGCCCTCTGCCTTAAATTCCCAATTGATGGAATGCTACAGTGATGGTTGACCTTCTGGAAGTTTCTCCCATCTGCACACAGGATCGCTGGAGTTCAGCCTCAGTGACCAATGGGTTCTTGGTCACCTCTCTTACCAAGGCCCTTCTCTCCTGATTACTTACTTTGGTGGGGCGGCCAGCTCTAGGAAGAGTCTGATTTGCCACTGTGCTCATAAGAACTTTCAGTGCAGCAACATTTTTTGTACACTTCTCTACACCTGTTACTCCACACAATACTTTTCCTGAGCTCTACAGGCAGTGCTTTCCTCCTCAAGTCTGTTTTTTTTTTTGCTTTGATATACATTGTCATCTATGAGAGCTTATATACGCATGGTTGTATCTTTCCAAATCATGTCCAATCAACTCAATTTACCACAGGTGAAATCCAATCAAGGTATAAAAATATCTCAAAGATAATCAAGATAAATGGGAGGGTTCCAGAGCTAAATTTCAAGTGCAAAAGCAAAGGTGGTAAATTCGGAATGCAACATTTTAGTTTTTCCTTTTTAGTACATTTGCAAACATTTCTAAAATTCAGTTTTCACTTTCTCATTATGGGGTACTGAGTGCAGGTTAATGGGGGGAAACTAACAAAATGGGAAAAAAGTGAAAAGGTCTGGAGACTTTCTGAACGCACTGTAGGTATTGTTCTTAGACTAGCTCACATTTCTTTTTGTGATGGACTGAGTAGAGCCAACCGTTCCAAAGAAATTTCAAATCAAGAGATTTGTTTTGAGATGTGGGAAAGTTTGATAGCCATTCTGCCTGCCCACAATTAGAATAAAGTTGAAGGCCAATTTAAATATACTACATGGTACCTGCAACATGAAGTACAGGATGGCCCTCTGATCTAAATCACTCTGTATGTAATACAGCGCCAATTGTCTAAAGAGTAGTCTTGGTCTCATGGGTTATCCCTCTCCTCCCATCTCTCCCCCATTCCTTGTTATTTGTGTTCATAACATTGTTTTTTTACTCCTTACTGTAGCATAATGGGACATTGTTCCCTGATATGTTGGATCAATGTTTCTGGATGCTGTTTGGGTCTCTGGTACCCGTGCCATCTTCTTTAGGTTTCATGGCCTTGCTATAACATACTGGTGTTTCTCTTTAAGATTTTTTTACTACAACCCTTTTTGAGCCATGGTCTATGCTAACTTTAACTTTTGTCTTTATCATGGCAGACCATTCAAAACTTTATATCTGATTTGTGTCTGTGTTGCTTTGTTGATGTAGTTTAGGTCAAATGTATGCAGAATGATAGAAAATTGTGCACCGCTGTATCTATCTATTTATCTATTTTGGAAAAATTAATGTTGTAGAATCCCTTCCAACTAATAAAAATTGTGGTTATTGTGGCATTTCTGGGAAGCACAGTTCTTATTGCATTTGAAATATCGAATTCCATGACTAATAGAAGGGAGCAGTTGCTTTGAGCTACATTAAATTTTTTTGGCTTATTTCATGTCCTTCACATTTACCTAAAAAAGACTTACGATTGTATTCCTTTCTTTTCCCTAAACTACCACATATAAACTCCCCATGCTAAGAGCAAGGTCGCACCCTTTTACATTCTTTTACATTCTTACATTTGTGAGACAACATTTTTGTTACAGTGCTTGTTCCATCAGCCTCCTCCTTGTGTTCTTAAAAGAACCGTACCACTTGTGGTGATAAAAGTAGTAGAGAGTAGGAGGACATTTATTAAGACCGACGGTTTACACAGTGGTCTTAATCTTTCTACTGGAGTCAAACGTGCCACAATTATGTGCAAGTGATGCATCTGTGCAAGTCCTTGCACCAGAACTGAAATCTATGCAGTAAGGGAACTGGTGTAGCCTTCTGGTATAATTTACGCCAGTTTCCTGGAATAGATTATAACAAATGTGCCAGGCTGGTTACAGCTGCTCACAGACTTCCCTCTCCCTGCCATGTTCGTCCCATTTTTTGGAAAAATAGTGAGTGTGAGCTAAATCCCCCCAAAAAGTTTTGCACAAGCATGGCATGTGCCAAACTTTGCAATTTTTTATGCCAGTCTTCTGGGATTTAGGGAATGATAAATGTCCCTGAAAGTGTTTAGTACATTCTGACTAGAAATCTAAGAATTTATGGAACGTAACATCAGGGTAGGGAGGTTTTTTATGATTTTTTTTACAAGCTGGCCACTGAAGTATTCATTAGCAAGTACTGTATATTTACCGCATTGATGGGTGCCTCTGCTGTGCCTCCTTGGTGAATATAGATGGTGCTATTATCCTGTTTTCACAGTAGTAAAACTTTTCTTTGGATACAAGGTATGATAATGCCTGAAAAGCCAAGATAAAATATACATACATAGATAAATGACCTGAAAATGGGGAAAAAAATATCATGACCCATTCATACATTTAACACAAAAATTTATATTTTGAGATTTAAAAAAACCTAAATGGAAGCTCTTGAACCTGTGAAAATTCTATGATCATAATGTGCAAATAATTCAGTAATGTAATATAATTTATAAAAATAACTCAAGTCAGCTTGTTCATAAACTCCCCAAAAATAGTTGAAAACACTTAACTGACTGGTCCCATGGAGAATGTTGTTTATAATTAAATTTAGCCAGTAATTATGGACATTTTTGAATTTATAGTTGTTTTAAAAAATGCTTGTATCCACAGATATTCCAGGAATGATGTAAGTTTAGCACAACCAGTTTTTTTCTTGAACAGCCTTCTGTGTCCACATCAGTAAATGGACACACATGCTCAGTTTTGATTCTCACTCTCTCTCTCGTTCGATGTGCGAAGGATCCCGGTGTGGTGAGACAGCTGGTTTTGATACTGCAGTGTCTTGTTCACAGTGAAGATTGAAATAACAATCTCTTTCTTTTCACTTGTTCTGCATCTCCTCTGAGAAGCAGAGAAGACGCTACAGCTTCAGAAGTAGTCGACTCATCATCAGATCCCTCCGCACATCAAAAGGAGCAGAGAAAGAGAGGAAAGACTGAGTAGGGTTGTCCACTTTGACGTGGACACAAAAAGAATGTTCAATAGAAATAATGGATGGTGTGATACTGACATTATGCCAAACATCTTTTATTGTGTAAAGACACAAGGTGGGGGTTTTCTGGGATGTAGATACCGATGATCTACCCTCAGGATAGGTCATCAGTATCTGATAAGTGGGGATCCGACATCCAGGACCCCTACTGATCAGCTGTTTGGGAAGGCAGCAGCGCTCCTTTGAGCACCGCGGCCTTCTCCATGCTTGTCAAGTGCAGTGCCGTACAATGTATAGCGACTGTGCTGGGTATCGCGCTCAGCCCCATTCACTTCTGTGGAGCTGAGCTTCAAAACCAAGCACAGCTGCTCACAGGAGAGCTGGTGCCTTCTCAAACAGCTGATCAGCTGGGTTTTCGGGTGTCGGACCCCCACCAATCAGATTCTGATAACCTTTCCTGAGGATAGATCATTTATTGAGTCAGAAGAGCATTGGTGACATTTATTCATTATGCACCTCAGCACCTGCTCGGTTACTTTATGTGGTCTCTTCTTCATGGGTTTGGTTTCTGTGGATCCTAAATGCTTCCACTTTGCAATAATACCACTCACAGTTGATGGTGGAATATCTACGAGTGACGATTTTCATGAACTGACTTGTAGCAGTGGTGACATCCCATTACATGACTATGTTAGAATTCATGCTCTTTAGCACAACCCCTTCTTTCAGAAACCTGTGTAAAGGCAGAGTGCATGGCTAAGGGCTGGAATTTATACACCTCCTGTGGCAATGGCACTAAATGAAACCCCTGAATTCAATAATTAGGAGGTGTGTCCAAATAGTTCAAAATATAGCATGTTAGGATAAAGAGTGCACACTATGTTCAGCTAGTGTGTATAGTTTCCCCAAAAATACCATACTGTGCACACATACAGCCATCTAATTACTGTCTGTATTTACACTATCTTGGATTTCGTCTATCTTCTCTAGCTCCAGGGCTCTCCATTAACGCCATGAAAAGTGAGTACAATAATCATCTGCTTTACCGCATTGTATCAAAAGTAATATGAGATTACCAGATACCTCTTTCAGGTGTGAGAAGAACTCTATCTTGCTTTGCAGGTAGGATTTTTCGACTTTGGAATTAATGTGACTTGAGAAACATTTCTTTATTACATAAATTTATACAGTGATCAGATATTGCCATCATTTGCCCAGATACATCTCCAGTGCCAACAGTCCCTGAAAAAAAAAAAGCTCCTCCACTGTAACTGTAAGAATAAATGCTCCTCCACTGTGTCACTGTAAGAGAGTTATCCAGCCCTATATAACAATACTAGCTTTACAATAGACTTTACAATAGAAAAGGTTTTCAAGTCCTTTAGGACCTCAAAGCTGTTGGAAACTTTGCGACTTGTCATAACTGAGGAAGGGACTCCAAGGTCAGCCTGACAACACCAACAAACAACACCAACAAACAACAAAAAATCCAGGTCTCTCTCACTGAATCTGCAATGTGCGGCCCCCCAGGGCCCTATCGCATCCCAGGTTTAGTGGAATGCCGAGTGGTGTGGTGCGGCCTATATGTGCCACGGTGCTCCTACCTGGATACAGTGGAACCCCAGGCTTAGGCTCCGAAGCAAATAAAGGGGGAACTGTTGAGTTGGGGATGAAGAATAACTTGAGTCCAGACCTTGGTAAACAGACCTTGGTACAACAGCTTTACTTGGGTAAACTTGCATCCAGACAATATTCAGGCTTTTCTTACATTCAGGCTTTCTCTTGGTTCCAGCAGGCTTTGGTATAAACTGGCAGGCAAACTTGGTAACTCTGCTTTCTCTCTTTCTCTGCTGGGCTGACAGGCTTGCTTAATAACTCTGCTTTCTTTCTCTCTCCTGTGCTAAACTCTGCTTGAGTCTGGTTACTGGACTTTCGGTCGATTCTGGTATCCTTGGATTGGGGTGACTTGGGCTGTTATCCCCCTCTGAACACTCAGTAAAGTAAATTAGCATGGAGTCCAGGTGTTCTACAAGAGACTTCCCTTTTGTGGCTCCTGCTCCAGCCAAAGAACACTTTCCTCTGACTGCTATATCTTTCATGTCTTCTTAGCTCCACTATCAAGTCTAAACTGGAATAAACTAGAACTACCACCCCTCCCTTCTGGTAGGAAACAGGGCTGGCCCGCTTGTGCCCAAAGGGGGGAGAATGGAATGGTAAATTCCATTCTGACTAAAGATATCTCTGCCATATACCCTTGCCACCTCCTGGTGAACCAGGCACATTACATGAACATAACAGTTACCAAATAAAAAAATCAATGCACACTTGTGAAGGACCTGGAAATAAATACATAGATGACATTGGTGTTAGCAATAAAAGACAGTAGAATGGGGAAAGAATAGTAACACCACTCCGGGGTGTTACAAATCTAATGCACCTAGGAGGCCATAAAAAGAGGCTGTGATGTTTTATGTGAAGTAATATAATTTAGTTCAACAGTAAATGATCTTGAAATGTGTGATATACATGTGCTCATTATCATATTGTAGCCCCTTGAACAAGTCAAAACTAATGGTATTGCTTTTGGACCAAAAAAGGTTGTTCATCTTTGGTCTAAATCTGGTAAAACGAGAGTAGTACCTTAAAGGATGACAAGATGGAAATTAAAATCAGCTGCATACTTCCATAGACCTAGGAATATCCTGAACCGAGTGTATTATCTAAAATGTTTGACTATGTAATTATAGCAATTAAAACAATTTAGTATAAATGCTCCGACTTGCGTCATCCAGCAGGTAGTGAATCCTCCTGACACAGTCAGAATATAGTCTGAATACATTTCTACAAATGACAGTGAGTAATGAGGACACAGCAAAGAGGAAGCTAGAGGCTTGCTCTATTACAACATCGGCTCAATTTTTTCTTTCTGCAAATTGCACAATGGACTTGGTTAGAGATTATAAGAAACACTTCACTCAACATTTCCTGTATACAGTGGGTAGCTTTTTTCACCCTGTGCAGAAAAACTGAAGATGATACGGAATGAAAAATCTCAGTCTGACTCTTAAGAATATTTTTTTACATCATTGTAACCTGGTACAAAGAGTCATCCTTATGTGGCGACTGTGAATGGAGCAATGGAGTATTAAAGTGGTTGTCTCACTTCAGTAAGTGGCATTTATTATGCAGAGAAAGTTAATACAAGGCACTTACTAATGTATTGTGATTGTCCATATTGCCTCCTTTGCTGGCTGGATTCATTTTTCCATCAAATTATACACTGCTCATTTCTATGGTTGCAATCACACTGCAATCCAGCAACAGTGGTCGTACTTGCACACTATAGGAAAAAGCAGCCTCTCTGGTGGCCGGGACCATGGAAGCTCACATAGGCTAGTGTTTTTTCCTATAGTGTGCAAGCACGACCACCACTGATGGATTGCAGGGTGGTCTGTAACCATGGAAACGAACAGTGTATAATGTGATAGAAAAATTAATCCAGCCAGCAAAGGAAGCAATATGGATAATCAGAAAACATTAGTAAGTGGCTTGTATTAACTTTCTCTACATGATAAATGGCACTTACTAAAGTGGTCATCCAGGATTAGAAGCTAATTTTTTTCCAGAAAAAGCTCAGCTCTTGTCTTGTGGCTTAGCTTTACTAAAGTGTATTGGATTGAGTTGCACTACCACGCACAGCCTGCGGAGCAGTGTGGCACTGTTTTTGGAAGAAAGCAGGTATGTTTTTCTAATCCAAGACAGCATGTCACGATGAAGCCATATTTCATAAATTGTTTGCAGGGATGATCTCACCCACAACAGGAGAGGCTAAACTGACCAATCAAGAAGTTAGGTTAAAAGAAACATGACTTTGTGCAGCTTGTGCAAAGTGGTAGATGATCGGCTGAATTTGACCAGTTGTGCCATACATGTGTGCAGTATACCAGAATAAGGTACTTGCAAATTGTTTCTTGTTGTGTAATATTCTGATGTATTGTATAACTAAGCATAGTTCGGTATGTGTTAAAAATCCTAACTCTGCCCTTGTAGGGAGCTAGTTGGTGGACTTAGGTCTGCCCCTAGTTCAGTAGTATTGTGAACTGTGTTAGCTGAGGAAGGGAGAGGAGCTAGATCTGCTCACTCCTTGGAGCTTTTTATCAAGAAAGGCATCTCTACTTTGTAGTACTCCAGAGATTTTAAAAAAAAAAAAAACCTAGAAGGTCCAGACTCTACATGGAGGCAGTCAGTAAGGTATCCACCATTTAGGGCTGATAAAGACTTTACTACAGTGAGAAGGACATTGCTAATGCACCCTTCCACATTTTGATATGGTCCTGGACAGCCATATCTGTACCCCTCAGCTGGGAATTACAGACAGCTTGTAAGAACTTTATTGTCAGCCTTAGATTCTGCAGAGAGAGACTTTGGAAAGATAGAGTAAAGGAGTACTACAACCGCCATCCTTGCTTATATCCATACATAGCTATCTGGGAAGATTTGCACTGTGACTTTAGTCATTCTGCACTTTAGTAAAGAGAGACATTTTCTACATGTGGCTTGGTTACTGACTCCAGCACCATTCGACAGCCACAGTTACCTACATCTCCTGCCTTGCAACTGTGCAAAACCTATA
Organism: Rhinella marina; assembly: GCA_900303285.1. NCBI lineage: Eukaryota > Metazoa > Chordata > Amphibia > Anura > Bufonidae > Rhinella > Rhinella marina. The sequence continues at coordinate 255,677 of ONZH01026846.1, forward strand.
ACACCAAGGACACTCCAGCTACCATCAGGCAGGAGCCCCAGAGTATGCCCCAAGGTAAGAAAAGGGTGTGCCCTGCTGTCACTGCCCAACTCTAGGAAGCATGAGTGTCAGGATTGCCACTGTGAATACCTGTTGCAACCAGAATCACTACCACTCCCATCCCATGTAGTTTCGGTTAATCATGGCTGAAATTTTCAAACCTGGCAGAAGTCTGCCGTCAGGTATTGCGAACAATCATTTGCATTTACCTTTGGCTTATGAAATGTGTCATCACCTTCAGTGTGAAGTCATTGCACACAATCCCTATTCTATAGGTTGTACTAAAGGCTGATTTATGGAATTCTTCACTGAAACCAGATAATACTAGATATGTAAAGTAAGTAAATTGCCCAAAGTCATATAATAATTGTTGGTTAAAAGAAATCTTTGGACTGTCGATGATCATGGCTGACTCCCTTATTAACGTGCATGATAGGCCAGTTATATAGAGGCAGGGTGAGATGAACGGCTGTCAGATACCTATGGCTTTTTACAGCAGGAATCCAACTTGTCCCATTTATTTTTTGGCAGCTTACATAGACATTAGATAGTGGGTGGGTCTCCCCAGAATTGGAGGAATGAGCCAACCATTATATATTGTTTTAAGTTCACCTTAAGGCATATACTATGATCCTTATGTCCTAATAAAAAAAGAATAAAAGTTAAATAATTTAACCCCCTATAGACAATAGTTTGCAATAATAAGATTTGTGTTACGACAGGGGAACAAGGGATAGTGTGCCCTGTCTGAACCCCACCTCTTTCCCTGCCTACTTACAGTAGATGCCCTAGGCGGCAAAACCGTAACTTGGCGGCAGTCCCTATACTGTATACGTACAGGGCAGGGAAGGGGAACACAGGGAAAGACGAACACAGACAGAACACAACACAATAACAGAATAGTCAGCAAGCCAAGTCAGAAACAGGAGGTCACGTCAAATACTGAGGGGAATAGCAAAAGCTTAGTCTAAGTCCGAAGCCAAAATACACCAATAAATCCAATAGCAAGGGTCACGATCACAGCACTGCTTAGAAGACTAATCACAGGTAACCTGTGGCCAGCAGGCTGCCTGCTTAAATAGGCCCAGAAGATGGGTCATGTGACGTGGCCAGCGTCACGTGACCCAACTCACAAACTTAAAACACATAAGCACTGACTAATGGGCGTCAGCGCTCAGCTCCCCTGCTGCTTGTTGTCCAGGGGATGGAGGAAGCTGGCCTTATGAAGCACGCGTCGCTGGGTCCTCCAGTACCCTGGTTTCTAGGGGAAATGACCTGTTCAGAGCTAGACACGGGAGACTGGCGATGCAGCAAGGATGAGGCGCATCGCCGGCTCGCTGTGACAGTACCCCCCCCCCTTCATGAGGGGCCACCGGACCCTTACCCACTGGAGCCGGTTTCTCTGGATGCGTTAGGTAAAATTTCTTAATAAGAGTATCAGCATGCATCCTGGTCAATGGTACCCCTTCCAATGCACGAGATACTGGAATGAATACTGGACCTTCCTCACGTCAACGATCCTAGCAATCTCATGTTCCATTTGTCCTGCCACCTCAACCGGAGGTGGAGGCTGTTCCTCAGGACCAAGGGGAGCAACATAACGCTTAAGCAATGAAAGACATTATGAATACAAAAGGAGTCAGGTAAACACAGCTTAAAAGACACCGGATTAATCACCTTGGTGATCTCGTATGGACCAATGAAACGAGGCGCAAATTTATATGATGGTACTTTTCGTGTAGATTTTTTGTAGACAACCGTACCTTGTCCCCCACCTTGAAATCAACACCCCTTGAACGTCTCCTATCAGCCTTAGCTTTTTGGATGCCTTGGGATCTTTCCAGGTTCAATTGAACCTGTGCCCAAACTGTGCACAGTTCCTGGGAAAAAACATTGACCTCTGGGACAACAGAAGTAGATGAGGAAAAAGAACCAAAACGCAGATGAAAATCCATGTTACAGAAGAACGGCGATACCCCAGAGGATGTATTAACACGGTTATTTATAGCAAACTCAGCAAGAGACAGGAATCTGGACCACAGATGCTGGTTATCTGCAACATAACACCTGAGAAATTGCTCAACAGATTGGTTAAGACGCTCAGTCTGACCACTAGTCTCCGGATGAAAGGCCGAAGAAAAGGACGAGGAAATGTCAATCTTATGACAGAAGGCCTTCCAAAACCTGAACACAAACCGCACACCCCTGTCAGATACAATATTCTACGGAATACTATGCAGTCTAACGATGTGATCCACAAACACGGAAGCCAAAACCCTCGCAGAGGGTAGTTTACACAATGGAACAAAATGACACATCTTGCTGAATCTGTCCACCACAACCAAAATCACGGTTTTACCCTCAGAACAAGGTAAATCCGTGATGAAATCCATGGACAGGTGGGACCATGGTCTTTTAGGTATGGGTAACGGATGCAACTCACCCATAGGCCGTGTCTTGGAATTCTTGGACCTGGCACAAGTGTTGCACGCAGTCACAAAAGCCTGAACATCCCTGGATATTGATGGCCACCAATAATTTCTAGAAACTAACTCCTTAGTGGCATTGATACCAGGATGTCCACATAACACAGAATTGCAAAAGCAAATGAGCCGGCACAAATAATTTATCATTGGGGATACCAGCGGGAGCGAGATGTTGTCCTGCCGAAATTTCAATGGTTAAATCAGATGAGGTAGCAGCCACAATGATGTCAGCTGGCAGGATGGACTCAGGAGGAACTTCAGGAGGCTGACACGCCTGAAAACTTCGTGACAAGGCGTCAGCCTTAGTGTTCTTGCTTCCGGGCCTAAAGGTAACACAAAAATCAAAACGAGTAAAGAACAAAGCCCACCTTGCCTGTCTAGCATTTAAACATTTGGCAGATTCCAAAAACAAGAGATTTTTATGATCCGTGAGGACTGTAATACGGTGTAATGCCCCTTCCCAAAAATGACGCCATTCCTCAAATGCCCACTTAATCGCTAGTAACTCCCTATTACCTATATCATAGTTTCTCTCAGCAGGAGAGAATTTGCGGGAGAAGAAGGTGCATGGCTTAAGATTAGTCAAGGTGGAAGAACCCTGGGACAGTACTGCCCTTACACCATCCACAGATGCATCCACCTCAACCACAAAGGGCTTACTCTGGTCGGGCTGAATTAATACAGGAGCATTGATAAAACACCTCTTTAGATTCTCAAATGCTTCAATAGCACCTGGGGGCCAATTGACCAGATCAGCTCCTTTGCGAGTCAGATCCGTAATTGGTTTGACCACTACCGAAAATTTTTTAATAAATTTGCGGTAGAAGTTTGCAAAACCTAAAAATCGTTGGAGCGCCTTTAGAGAAGAAGGTCGCACCCAATCAAGAATGGCCTACACCTTAGCTGGGTCCATTTTAAAAGAAAAAGGGGTAAGGATATATCCTAAAAAAACCACCTCTTGGACACCAAAGATGCATTTCTCCCCTTTAACAAATAATTTGTTCTCACGTAACACCTCCAGCACCTGCCTAGTGTGAGAAACATGAGACTCCCAGTCAGCAGAAAAAATAAGGATGTCATCAATATAGACAATCATGAACCTCCCAATAAAAGGCCTGAAAATGTCATTCACAAAATTTTGGAACACAGCGGGTGCATTACTTAGCCCAAAAGGCATCACTAAATATTCATAGTGACCCTCTGGGGTATTGAAGGCTGTCTTCCACTCATCCCCCTCTCTGATTCTAATCAGATTATAAGCACCCTTTAAATCCAGCTTAGAGAACCAGCAGGCTCCTTGGACCTGGTTCAGTAAGTCTGGAATAAGAGGTAATGGATACCTGTTCTTAACCGTGATCTTGTTTAGTTCCCTATAATCTATACAAGGCCTCAATCCTCCATCCTTCTTACCGACAAAGAAAAACCCTGCTCCCATGGGAGAAACCGAAGGTCGGATATGACCCTTGGTAAGACTCTCTTTAAGGTAGTCCCTCATGGACTGACGCTCAAGAGTCGAGAGATTATATATACAGCCCTTGGGATATTTGGATCCCTCGATGATGTCAATAGCACAATCATACTGCCGGTGAGGAGGAAGAAAATCAGTTTCAGACATGGAGAATACGTCAGAAAATTCTCTGATATACTCTGGCAGGATCAGAGACTCAGCAGTACCTCCAACTTGCAACACTGATTTACAACACTTGTTACAGTTAAAGGGGTTTTCTGAGTTATATATAATATCAGATCGGCGGGGGTCCGACACCCGGTACCACCGCCGATCAGCTGTTTGAAGAGGAGGCGCGTGCCCTATCAGCGCTGCCTCCTCTTCACTGTTTACATGCTGGCCGACACGGGGGTAGTGGTGAGTAAGTGTAATTACACCTCACCGTCCCATTTATTTCTATTACACCTACTCACCACTACCCCCGTGTCGGCCAGCATGTAAACAGTGAAGAGGAGGCAGCGCTGATACGGCGCGCGCCTCCTCTTCAAACAGCTGATCGGCGGGGGTGCCGGGTGTCGGACCCCCGTCGATCTGATATTGATGACCTATCCTGAGGATAGGTCATCAATATATATAACTCGGAAAACCCCTTTAAGGCCCCACTTCTCTAATTCACCTGATGACCAATTGATTACAGGGTTGTGGTCCTGTAGCCATGGCAGACCCAAAACGAGGTCGGCAGGTAAATCCTTTAATACCAGAAAGGAACCAGTCTCAGTATGAGAAATCCCCACAGTTAGGGTAATGTCAGGAGTACTAAACTGCACTCTCCCATTATTCAATGGAGTGGAATCAAGAGCGATTTTGAATTACTTCCCTTAACGGAATTATCGGTATACCCACAGATTGCACAAAATCCAAATCTATAAAATTAGCGACAGAACCAGAATCAACACACGCTTTATCAGACCATTACCTTACTTACCTTACCGGAAAAGAACTTTTTTGAGGGCGGAAGTTTCGGGCACTGTTGGAGCCAGTGGTTCATCTCACCGCAGTAGAAACAGGCTCCTCTCAAGCGTCTCTGATCCCTCATTGTAACCCCCAACTGTATGGGCTCCTCCAAGGCACGGATAGGAGGCGGACTCTGAAGAGGGACTTCGGGCAGGACGACAACTTGAGGGGCAATTGAACATTCCTTCTGTCTCTCTCTAACCCATCGATCCAGCTTAATAACTAAAGTCATAGTCGCCTCTAGGGTGTCAGGAGTAGGATAACTAACCAGTAAATCCTTCAGATGGTCAGACAGCCCCACCCTAAACTGGCTTCTCAAAGCAGGGTTATTCCATCCAGAGGATACGCACCACTTTCTGAACTCTGCACAGTAATCCTCAACTGGACGATTACCCTGCCGAATGTCTCTGAGCTGAGTTTCAGCTACAGCGGCCAAATCAGGTTCTTCATATAAAAGACCTAAGGCCTGGAAAAAAGCCTCCACAGACAACAGACATGGGGAGCCAGGTGGCAGAGAGAAAGCCCACTCCTGCGGATCCCCTTGCAGTAAGGAAATAATAATTCCTACCCGCTGCTGCTCAGAACCCGAGGAGTGTGGGCGTAAACAAAAATATAACTTAACACTCTCCTTAAAGGAACGGAAGGTTTTTCGGTCCCCCAAAAACCGATCAGGCAACTTAACATGGGGTTCAATATTGGGATTGGACATGGAGTGAACGGCTGCCGGTACCGTCTGCAGCTGCTCCTGATGTTGGAGTCTGTCAGCCAGGTCCTGGATCATCTGAGCCATGCCCTGCACCTGGTCCGTGAGTGCTCGCAACTGCTCCGTATGGTAGGGTCTGTGATTCTGTCACGACAGGGGAACAAGGGATAGTGTGCCCTGTCTGAACCCCACCTCTTTCCCTGCCTACTTACAATAGATGCCCTAGGCGGCAAAACCGTAACTTGGCGGCAGGGTAGGGAAGGGAAACACAGGGAAAGACGAACACAGACAGAACGCAACACAATAACAGAATAGTCAGCAAGCCAAGTCAGAAACAGGAGGTCACGTCAAATACCGAGGGGAATAGCAAAAACGTAGTCTAAGTCCGAAGCCAGAATCCAAATACACCAATAAATCCAATAGCAAGGGTCACGATCACAGCACTGCTTAGAAGACTAATCACAGGTAACCTGTACCCAGCAGGCTGCCTGCTTAAATAGGCCCAGAAGATGGGTTATGTGACGTGGCCAGCGTCGCGTGACCCAACTCACAAACTTAAAACACATAAGCACTGACTAATGGGCGTCGGCACTCAGCTCCCCTGCTGCTTGTTGTCCAGGGGATGGAGGAAGCTGGCCGTGCTTATGAAGCACACGTCGCTGAGTCCTCCAGTACCCTGGTTTCTAGGGGAAACGACCTGTTCAGAGCTAGACACGGGAGACCGGCGGCGCAGCAAGGATGAGGCGCATCGCCGGCTCGTTGTGACAATTTGCCATACTAATCCTGCCACTGTAAAAAAAACATTTCCCGAACTCGGGTTCGGTTTCAAGAGGTACCTTGGAACCGAACTTGAGTTAGGGAAATGTTTTCTTTACAGTACAAATTCATTTATGAAGTTATTACGCAAAGTCTCGTGAGACTTCGCTAAGCAATGACTTTGGCTCATCGGAGTCAATACATTCTAATACTGTACGGAGCTTTATGCGAATCAACTTCCGATGATTCATCCGAAATTGATTCACTCATCTCTAATGGCTATATAAGTAAGTGCCCTATAGTCATCTTATGTACACATTGGTCAACAGTAACCAGAAAGTGGCCAAGACCTTTAAAGGGAGTCTGTCACCTCATTTTCACCTATATAACTAACAGCAGTGTCCCACAGAAGATTGCAGACACATCCCAGACATACATGTGTGCACTTTGTGTCTGTATTACATGTCCAGGAAAAAGCACTTTTATTCTGCAGGAAAACAGCTCCCAAGTGCCCGGCTGAAAGTGAAACTAAAAACAGCTTTCTCTCCCGACTTGATTTCTAACAGCTATATCTTCTGATATACTGGATAAATAATGCTGTGATTTTGGTATCATTTTAAAGCTTGGAATGTCAGCTTTCAAAGTAGGTCATTTTTCTCTCTGTTACCAATCCCAAGATATGAGCAGCTAAAGCAGCCCTCCCCTCTTCAGTCTGGTTTGCAGCAGCAGCAGAGCCGGGCACTTGGGAGCTGTTTTCCTGCAGTGCTTTTTCTGAACGAGGAATACAGACACACGGTGCACACAGGTATGTCTGGGATGTGTCTGCAATCTTCTGTGGGGCACTGCTGTTAGCTATATAGGTGAAAATGAGGTGACATACTCCCTTTAAGAAAATGAATTATATTAAAAAAGGTAAAATAAATAATGCAATTCTGATTCTTCTGAATAACCCCTTATTATAGCAAAAGCCACCCCAAGAGATCGGCTATCATGGCTAAGCAGGACACTCTATTACTATTCTTTTATAGAAATGTAGCCTAACATGATGTCCATATAGATGAATGGGTGAACCTCCATGGTTATGTTGAGGAACACCATTAATACCAGCTTGCACTTGCACAAACTACTCTTTTGACTGCTGTCATTTTATGTTGGCAAAAGTGTCTACAAACTTCTCCTACCACAGAGGTGTTAGTGGCTTACCACTAATTTTGTTGGAGTCTTGTCTCCAGGGGTGCAACATTCATGAGTAAGATAAGTATCTTACCTCAGGTTGGAGGTTTTCACCCTTGAATAGTATTCAATGCAAATTAATGTCTTAATATATCTGTATAGAGCTTCAATTTTCCATTACAGAGCTCCAATTCTGCATAGCTATAGACTTTCCAACCAGCTGCCAACATAGAGGAAGTCCAAAGTACTGGGCATTCCCAATAAAACTTAAAGGGAACCTGTCATTAGATTTTTGGTTAGTAGTGTTGGTTTACACCCTAAAAATTTAATGACAGGTTCCCTTTATCCAACCCATCATGGCAGACACTGGCAATGTTTTGGCCATACAGGGCCTTTTTCAAGCTGTGATGTGCATGGTTGAAGTGTCACCAATATATTACGTAAGAGGAATAAATATTAAAGATGTTATCCAGCACAATAATACAAGTATACAGGAAGCTCCCATGCTCCTTCATCTATAGTTAAGCAGAGAGGAAATCCAAAGCACTGGAGAGTTCCAATAGAACTTGAAGGACATACGAACCCGCACTGTAGTTGGTAGTTTAGGACATGTAAGCTCCACCTCTGTGACTGTCCCAGACCTGCCAGGGACATCCTCTTATAGATGGGGTTTACATAATTTTCACTTATTTTTGGCTGGGGACATCCTGAATTTCCAGGACTATCTCTGAAAATTAGGGCCAATCCCTATAAACTCTGCACTGTTGGGGTTTCTGAGTTCTTCAGACTCCTCTGCTCTGGTGCTCTCTGAAGTATTTGGCATACTTGGCTGCAGTGATAGCTTGCCTGTATACTGAGTTGACAGCTGCAGCCAGTCACTGGCCTCAGTGGTATACACCAAGAGAACAGTGAGGGCAGTGGCTATGTGGATAAAAGGGCATGTCATTGCTGCAGCCAAGTAAACAAAGACTTGATGGCACTGGAATGGCAGGGAATGTAATAGGTAACCTATGGGTCTTCTATTATTTTATCACTGTTTTTTCCCTTGACCATTTTTTTTTTTGAAGAACCAGAAATATCCCTTTAATTTTTACTGATAATCTCAGTACCTTGGATTTCTTTCTCTACATAGCCAAACGTATACAGTAGAAAATAACTACTGCATACTTGTAGACTGTAGTCACCACAAGAGGGAGCATGAAAGCTTACTGCATACTGCCTTGTTGTTGAACTCTATATATGATAGTATGCAGTAAGCTCTTGTGCTCCCTCTAGTGGTGACTGCAGGCAGCCAGCATGTTGTTATCATGGCTCTACAGGGGCTTTGTAGTTTTATATGTAGAATTCAGGTTTTCCACTCCATGTCCCTTCATCCTTCTGATTGAACTTGTTGGACCTATGGTTGCTTTCCATCGTACTGTGTAACTACGTAATTAACTATATTAAAAAAGAAATAGAGCAGACACTAAATATAGTTATATTGAGAAATGAATTGGTACATAATTTTGGACCTATAGAAACAGTTCAGATATTGCGAGCAGTGGATTACCAATGCTGTCACTGCTAGCAAGCTATTATGTACATAGCAGCACAGAAGGATATCGGTGCATTGCCTAGCTTCTTAATCCCTTCCATATATAACATGTATATGTATACTGTATATAGTACTGTCGTTTCATTTTCTACCATCCTGTATTATTTGTACCTATGGGGTCATTTATCAAACTGGTGTAAAGTAGAACTGGCTTAGTTACTCATAGCAACCAATTAGATTCCTCCTTTGGAAAATGAAAGGTGGAATCTGATTGGTTGCTATGGGCAACTTAGCCAGTTCTACTTTACATCAGTTTGATAAATGACCCCACTAATGTTTATGTGTTAGTGGGAGCAGTGTATCACTATGGTCATGTTACTTTAGATTTGGAGCTTACAAATCTACAGTGATAACTCACTTTCCTAACTTGCAAATAGCTTACTTGCACAGCCCATGCAACCTGCCATGGCAAAAAACTGAACCATGTAAAATCCAAAACCGCTTCTCATCTCAGAGCGTATGGCAGTTTTACCTCCGAAAGTCAATGTTTTCATCAGTTACAATTGTGTGATAAAAACACAGATGGCTGACTCACAAGTTTACTGCTCCTGTTAATAGCAGACAGCTTCTGCTGCCAGACTGCAATCTATAAATAAATGACGTCCTATCTTATAGAAATTCTAAAATAAATCTCAAGAAAAAGATGAAACTCAGTGCCGTGTAGAAACCATATCAGGCTGGAAGAGAACATTAATGGGAACGTGCACTGTAGATAACAAACAAGCATAGAATAACTGCCGGATCAGACTACTGATTGCTTGTAGTCTGTTACCGTGGAAACAAATAGATCTCAATAGACCCATCAGGCACAATGCAGTAATATATTTTATACATTGAGAACAAAGATTGAACTACCTGGGCTAATATAATATTGCATCACTTCAAATCACTAATATACCTTCAATCAGCCATGAGAGAATCAATTAGAAGCTGTCAACATTTTAGGACTGCCATTTGCCCACAGGGTGCAAAGCTTCAGATTGTCTTATCGCACTGACAAGTGAAGTGGCAACTGTCCTTTTAGGAGGAGGAGGGAATGTGTTATCAAAAGTGCAATTTCCCATTAGATTATCTTGTATATCTTCAGAGTAAAAAATGTGACCTTATTGCAGCCCCGCCGGCCAGCATGGGAGTCACGTGAATGGTTGGAACTGGAGAAGATGGGAGCACTAGTGGTGGCAATGAGGGTGGCTAATTCTTCTCCTTCTAGCACTCCCTGGGCCACATGTGCAGGGACTGGATGGGTGCAACCCTTCTTCCACTCGGGGCACTCCTTGGTGTTGGGAACTCCTACAAGATGGTGGTTGGGGTACTCTTGGTGCTAGATATCTGTGGTGATGAGGTGCAAGGCAAGAGGCCTGGCCAGATAAGGCTGATGGTGGAGGATACCATACGCAGGCAATTTGAGGGTAACAAGTCCAAGGTACTTTACTGAGGTGGTTTTGGAAGTTTAAAGTCCCTGGCAGTAATACATCCAGTTAGACACACAATCTTTCCAAGGCTAAATATGGGATAGAAGTCTGTAAAATAACTCTGAGTCTGACTCTCCCTCAACTTCCCAAATTTGCCAAAGGGGTGCAAATCTCTCTCACAAAATGTACTGCAGTTCCTAGTTTCTAGGGTGCAAATAATCAAACGGGTGGCCAATCTGTTATAGAAGTGTTTTTACAATTTTACAATTTGCATGAATATTATGACAGGATCAATTAGAGCAGGCAATTTTTGGTTGTAAGGGAACTAATGTATTTATTTCATCTGTAGCAGTAGATAAGGATTTTCTGGATGACCACAACAAATGATGAAAGCTTCACTAGGGCAGTTTATGAGTTTGACAGCATAACACAGAGCCTCTGCAGGACTTGTCTTCACCTGAGACAAAGGTTCAGTTCACTGAGAGTGGGCATGTGGTGAATGCTGAAGTCACCACCATGGTGACATTGAGCATAATAGGGGTAGTAGTGTTGTACTTGTTATGTGCCTTCTTTTCTTTTCCCGCCTTTTTCCCCTTTTACAATTCTCTTCTACAGTGAACCTGAGGTGATTTAGAGGGAGAGCTCTGATTGATTGATGGTTACTTACCTGTTGTTGAGTACCTGTTTTCTGCCTGTTAGTGATTGGTTATTCAGCCCTCAGTGGCAGGAATTTCGGGTATATATTCTCTGTGTCTGCAGGTACGGAGCTTGTCTGTGAATCAGCGCTGAAAGAAGAAGAAGACGTTGCCCCGCCCACCCTCCCTATTAAAGTCGCGGTTCATTATTAGAGGGGGGGTTAGTCACCCAGCTTTGCTGGGGGGACAGTTATGAAGTTCTGAATTTTGATTGGTATTTATTAAAGCTTATTTATTAAAGTATTTATAAATTTGAATGATTTGTATTTTAACCCTTAATAAAGGACCGCGGCCATTATTCTACCACATCAAGGTTTAATGTCGTTATTTTAATTTAAGTGTATGTTAAATTGGTAATTATATTTAATTGCTCATATGGCACCATGCCCAAACCTAGGAAAAGTGGCTTGTTGGCATACCTTAGCATCCATCACCAGGGATGCATTGCCTGATAAAACTCCATAACTCCATTGCCTGATAAAACTATGCCCATGCATAACTAGTTTTATGCAAGCTATACACCAGCCTGAAAAATTAAGGAGCACCTTGTGGTTATTTGGGCCTTTTTGAGTTTTTTAGGATGTTTTTCAATCACTCTTTCAGGCTTGCAGAGGCCTTGATGTCTCAAAACATAAGAATCACCCACATACAACCTGATACTATGGGGGTCATTTATGATGAGAGGGACGCCACTTTTTGCCATACTTTTGTCGCAGATTCGGTTGCAAAGTGTATTTGCAACTGAATCTACGACATTTTCCCACTCATGTAACTTTTCCGTGGTGGCAGAAAAAGAGTGTGGCGTGCGAAGAGAGCAGTTTTTAGGCATAGCAAATTACTTAAATGTACGCCAGCAAAGGAGCATTTTTATTGGTTTTCTTTTGCATTGTTATTGATTTTTATTATATTTTTGACATGCAGTAGCAAAAAAATAGAAATTCCATTATTTTTTTTTTATTTTTTATGAGGTTCACAATGTGGTATAAATTACATTTTAACTTTATTCTGCAGGTCACTAGAATTGGCAATACCAAATTATATAGTTTTTGTAATGACTGTAGATAGGGACAGGCAAGGACAGTGAGTCCCTAAATAGAACCCAGCCCACTTACACTACCTACTTGCAGTATAAGCCCTTGGCAGAACCGCAACTGGACGATGGACCCTACACTAATATAAGTGTAGGACGATAGACAAAAGCCAAACAAACACAAAAGCAGAGTCATATGAAGTGGGTCAGAACCAGATGGGCTATGCAGTACCAAAATGTGAGACAAAGGGAGGTCAGAAAACAAGCCGAGGTCACAGCATGAAATATCAAGCAATCAACAACAGGAATAAAAGACAATGCTAGTGAGCCCAAAGACTATCACTGACAATGTTTACTTGACAATAGGGGATTTAAATGGAGAGCCAGGTTCCCGGACCAGAACCTGATTGGTCAGGTAACCTAACTGTCCATAGGTCAGACACAAACCTAAAAGGTGATTAAGCACATGGGCTGTCATTCAGCCCACTGCCTACCTCCCCCATCCCACGCGTGCTGCAGTGAGAAAGCATATCACAACGTCCTGTAACTAAGGGCGCGGCCGTGTCACCAGGGGACATGGCTTTGAGGTGCGTCTCTCCCATCACGGTGCAGAAGCCAAGGATTGTCCTGCTGGAGCCCGGACAGGTATGTTTATTACAGTATTTTTTACTACTTTTGCACTATAAAATCACTTTTTCCTACAAATGTTTTTGTCACCATATTGTAGGACCTATAACATTTTCATTTTTTTTGTGGAGCTATTTTTCAGCTTGTTTTTTTGTGGGTTGATCTAGTTTTTATTCGGGCCACTTTGGGGTACGGTACATATGGCTTTTTGATCCCTGTTTATTCCATTTTTGGGAAGTGAGGTGACCAAATAATAGCAATTCTGTCCACATTTTTTTTACTTTTATTTTTTACACTGTACACTGTACACAGTTTTTTTCTATTTTGCTACTCTTGCATCCTAAGATCTTTTTAAAAATCTTTTGTTTTGTGTGTTGTCTTATTCCAAGGCCCATAACATTATTACTTTCCCATCAAGGTCGCTGTGTGGAGGCTTGTTTTGTCCTTGACAAGCTGTAGTTTTCACTGATACCATTTGGGTATATATGACACTTTTGTGAGAGGTGAGGTGACAAAACAGCGAGGCTGTCATTGTTTTTTATTAAATTTTTTTTGCATTCACTATATGGGACAAGTACAGTAATCATTTTCTCCCAATCATTAAGGACTATTATCAGGAATTATAGTTATTATTTTTTAAAAAAATCAAATCCCTTTTTTTTTTCACTTTTTTGCTTTCTTTTAGCCAAATTGTTAATTTGAGCCACTGATGAATATTTCTATATTGAAATGTAGTATATTTATCAGTATTACACTGACAGCCTATTAGTCAGAGGCAGGGTCTAATTTGTTTCTGTGGATGGCAGATCTAGAGGTCATTAGCAGGCCTGCAGCTGCCAATGCAACAATTGGCACCCCTGCAATCACACTACAGGGGCAAGCAACCACTCTCTCTGTCAAGCACTTAAATGCCGAGTCTACTGACCCTGGCATCTTAAACACCCAGTGTTATCTCCATTTGCGACTTTGTAGCAAGGTCTCAGCTGCACACTCCTGCCTACACCTGCTGCTAAAAAGCACCAGCTCAGCTCCTGGGTCAGCGCCACATTGTTCATAATAATTTAGACCAGGTGCCACTTTATTGATATTGATTAAGAATAAGGTCAAATTTTATCAAAGACATAAGTTAGGCTACGTTTACTGTGTCTGGCATTTTTTTTTTGCAACTGAATTATATTCACTTTGAATTGTTAGATATATTTTTTGCAGAGCATTCTCACATGCAGTATACAGAGAACCGTGGTGTATATAGAAGTGCACAAATGGTGCATCTCAATAAATTAGAATACCATCAAAAAGTTTATTTATTTCAGTAATTCAGTTCAAAAATGAAATGCAAAATTTACTTTCATTTGAAAATAAAATTTTGGACCATTCAGCAACAGTCCAGTCCTTTTTCTCCTTAGCCCAGGTAAGCTGCTTCTGACATTGTCTCCGAGTCATGAACAGCTTTACACCAGGAATGCAACAGTTGTAGCCCATGTCCTGGATATGTCTGTGTGTGGTGGCTTTTGAAGCACTGACTCCAGCCACAGTCCACTCCTTGTGAATCTCCCCTAGATTCTTGAATGGCCTTTTCTTGACAATTCTTTCAAGGCTTATCCTTGTTGCTTGTGCACCTTTTTCTACCACACTTTTTCCAGCCAGTTTTTTTTTTTAGCTTTTGATCTTTTGTGGCTTACCCTCCTTGTGCAGGGTGTCAATGACTGTCTTCTGGACAACTGTCAAGTCAGCAGTCTTCTCCATGATGGTGTAGAAAACTGAACACCGAAAGGCTTAGGAAAGCTTTGTTTTTTGTTGATTAGCTGATTCGAGTGTGACATCATGAGTCTACAATACAGAACTTTCTCACAATATTCTAATTTTCTGAGATACTGACTTGGGTTTTCATTATCTATAAGACACAATCATCAACATTAAAAGAAATAAATGCTTGAAATAGATCACTTTAGGCTACTTTCACACTTGCGTTTGCAGGATCCGTTTGTGAGATCCGTCACAGGCTCTCACAAACAGTCCTAAACTGCTCAGTTTTTCCCTAATGCATTCTGAATGGAAAAGGATCCGTTCAGAATGCATCAGTTTGCTTCAGTCAGCTTCAGTTCAGTCTCCATTCCTGCCTGCAGCGTTTTGGTGTTCGTTTGATGGAAACTGATCCAAACGGATCCGTCATGACTCACAATGTAAGTCAATGGGGACGGATCCGTTTTGTCTGACACAACAGAAAACGGATCCGTCCTCCATTGACTTTCAATGGAGTTCAAGACGGATACATCTTTGCTATGTAAAAGATAATACAAACTGATCCATTCAGAATGGATGCAGACGGTTGTATTATCATGACGGATCCGTTTGTGAGAGCCTGGACGGATCTCACAAACGGATCCTGCAAACGCAAGTGTGAAAGTAGCCTGATATGTATTTAAGCTATATCATGTTTCACTTTTTGAATTGAATGACTGACATAAATTGGCCTTTCGATGATATTCTAATTTATTTAGATGAACCTGTACAGGCCAAAAATTGTAAGCAAAGAAAAAAAGCTAATCTTACACAAATGTTAAGATGTTGAAAAAAACGGCAGTAGCTATAGGTAGAAAATAGACCAATTTATTAAATTCAGTGGAATGGAGAACTTCTACTAACTTCTGTCAGTATGAAAAGATAAAAATATTGTTCACTGGAATTGTACGATATTAGATCTGGAAGTATAATATTTTATGTTCAGTGCTTTCCTTTGTGGTTTGCATTTACTTCACACTTACACACCACAAGTGGGTGACTCATATTAAACATTTTAAAGCCAACCATCACCAAAATTAGCTTTTTTTTAATAATTTGAAAAGAGAAATTGCACTGCAAGGTTTGCAAAACACAGAAACTTGAAGGCTGCTTTGGAGTTAGAGTCTCTAATGAGAAGGGTTATACTGATCTAGAAGACACTCTACAATATTGTGTGACACAATTCAACAGGGCTTTCTGGAACTAAAATATTGATGGCCTATCCTTAGAATATCAGATAGGTGGGGGTTCAACTCAAGCCTCAAGGCACTCCCCCCAACCAGCTTACTAAAGGCTCCAGAGCAGTCCACTGAGGGCTGCATCCCCTTCATTTATGTAGGTACACCTTTTTGGGCACCTGAATTAGGCACATAAACAGTCTTATGTCTACTTCACTCCTGACCAGGTTTATTTTCCCATCTGTTTTGGGGGGGGACTTTGTAATTTTTTACATTGAACGAGACAGAGTTGAGGTATTTTTCCGGTCACTTGCAAATTTTTTTTTATCCGCAAACTAATGAGACAAGTCTTAGTGAATTTGAACCTGTCTTGCAAGAAAATGACCACTCGAGGTCAGACTTAAAGGGAACCTGTCACCAAAAATGCAATGCAATCTGAAAGCACCATGTTATAGAGCAGGATTTATGTATTTTTTTAGAGAAAAGAGTCTGTATAACTAGTAATTTTTACATGTACATCTGCAGCCCTGTGAAGTGCTATCGGTACAGGGAGGAGGAGTTACCAGTGACTGACAACTATCTCACACGTATATACACAGTGCTGTTAGTCACAGATAACACCTCCCTCCTGTATTGATGCTGATCACAGAAGGTAGAAAAAAGCAGAGATGCAAATGTATAAATTACAGGTTTTACTGAACCTTTTCCCATCAAACTATATATCACTATGCTCGGCTTCTCCTGCTCTACAACATGGGGCTGTCAGATTGTATTGCATTTTTGGTGAAAGGTATTCTTTAAAACAAAAAGGAAAAATCTGATTTATTAAGGGATAATAAATGAGACATAAATTAAAGACAGGCATTGCCAATATACCTGTTTTTTCACTACAAAAAAAGGCGAGCTTGATAAATGTGCCCCATTGAGGCAAATTTACTAAGACCAGATGGCTGGCATACAAGGCGCAAAACCAGCTGTCCACAAAAATTGTGTTGCATGGCTGGACAGATAAAGGGACTTGTGTAACACCCTGGAATGCTGTTACTATTCTTTTACCATTCTAGTGTCTTTTATTGCTAACATCAATGTCATTCTTGTATTTATTTCCAGGACCTTCACAAGTGTGCATTGTTCTTACTCTCATGTAACTGTTTTGTTCATGTAATATGCTTAGTTTACCAGCAGGTGGCAGTGTATATGGCAGAGAGAGAGAGAGACAGATACTTAGAAGGGAACTAACCATTCCATTCTCCCCCCATTGGGCAGAAGTGGGCCGGTCCTGCTTCCTACCAGAAGGGAAGGGTAGCAGTGCTAGTTAGTTCTAGTCCAGTCTAGACAGTGAAGCAGAAGCTTGGGCGCGGTCTCAGCCAGATATGCCTATAACAATCAGTGCAGACTAAGCTATGCTTGCCATGGAATCAGATGTATGGAAGATATAGCAACCAGAGGAAAGTGTTCTTTGGTTGCCAGAAGATATAATAGCCAGGGGAAATTGTTCTCCAGCTGGAGCAGGAGCCACAAAAGGGAAGTAGCTTGTTGAACACCCGGCCTCCATGCTAATTTTCTTTACTGAGTGTCAGGAGGGGGACAACAGCCCAAGGCACCCCAATACAAGGATTCCAGAACTGACCAAAAGTCAGGTAACCAGACGCAAGCAGAGTTTAGCACAGCAGAGAGAAAGAAAGGAGAGTTATTAAGCAAGCCTGTCCGCCCAGCAGAGAAAGAGAGAAAGCAGAGTTATCAAGTTTGCCTGCCAGTTTATGCAAAAGCCTGCTGGAACCAAGAAAAAGCCTGAATGTTGTCTGTAATCAAGTTTACCCAAGTAAAGATGCTGTTTACCAAGGTCTGGAGTCAAGTTATTCTTCATCGCCTAACTCAACTATTTCCCTTTACTTGCTTCGGAACCTTAGCCTGGGGTCCTGCAGTATCCAGGTAGGAACACCGTGAGACAGATAGGCCGCACCACACCGATCGGCATTCCAGTAAACCTTGGATACAATAGGGCCCTAGAGGGTGGCGCATTGCAAATGCAACACTTACATCTAAAAGTGTCCATTAGTAAATGTGCCCCATTGTCTTCAGGGGTAGATTTATCAAAACTGGTGTAAAGTAGAATTAGCTTTAAAGGATCAATCTGATTGGTTGCTACAGGCAACTAAGCCAGTTCTACTTTACACCAGTTTTGATAACTCTCTGATAAGTCTTATTGACTTCGCCTAATTCTCTTGTTCTTTGTCACAGTTTAGTGACTTTGTGCACAGCCACACATGTAAGCTTATATTTGTTTTTGTGGAAATAGTAACCTCAGAACTTCATCAGTTCCTCTATTTGACCCACCCTGATTCTCTAGCCTCACCAGGGAAGATAAGTTTGCAATTAGAGAAAACAGCAAACTGATGAATAATGGAGAGAGCTCTGCAGCTAATTAGAAACTGGTGGTATGTGACCTCCTAGTACATTCATAAAAAGTGGCTAAGAATGTATTTTGTGAGCTTGTGGTCCTTATCTGATACAGGTTGGTGAAGTCCTCTGCCTCCTCTGCCTGCACCACCACGTCCACCTCCTCTGCCTGAACCGCCACGTCCACCTCCTCCTCCACTCGGCCCTCCTCCTGGCTTAAGATTATTATGTCTTATATTGGCAGAGTAGAGAAGTATACCGGCCAATTCCCAAAAAATGACTAAAGGTCGCACACAGAATTAACAGACACATAAAAAAAACAAACAGAAACAGTGTTGCCTTCCTTCCCCGCCTGCTCCACCACCTCTGCCTTCTACTCCATTTGGACCTCCGCCTTCTGGCTCAAGATTATTATGTGTTATATTAGCAGAGTAGAGAAATATACCTGCCGCACACCAAAAAAATGGATAAAGGTCATACACAGAGTTAACAGCCACATTTAAAAAAACAAAACAAAGCAGAAACAGTGTTGGCTTCTTCCTCCACCTCTTCCTCCTACACCTCCACATCCACAGCCTCCTCAACTTCCTACTCCACTTGGACCTCCTCCTGGTTCAAGATTATTATTTTTTATTTTTATGTATTTTATGTTATGTGGGGTTCCGTGTTCAGGGTCAAGTTCGAGACCTGAACCAAACTTCAAAACTCAGTTTGGTTGAGCCAGTTGAACCCAAATATCCAGAGGTCCACTCATCCCTATATTTTAAGCATCTGTTATGCTGATTTAATCATTTCTATCTGAGATCTATTACTTTAGATGGAAAAAAAGTCCTTCAAAAGGTTTTTTTTCTAAGGTGGAAATGGCTAAAACAGATGCAAAATGTACATAACTGAGCATAACGGATGCCTAAAATACAGGATTAGCTTTTTTTATTTTTCTATTCTTCTGACGGATCAGAAGAACAGAAAACTAAACAGTGATGTGAACCCAGCCTTCAGTGGGATCCCTGTTACAGATTAATATATACCATGTACTGAAAAAAACCCACAAACTACGGACACGGAGGTATTAGACTTTAAAAGTCCCCAGCCCTGCTGTAGTTTATCAGTTACGGCTTAAAACGAACAATTTCACAAAAGAGGTTTTCTGTCCAGTGAGCAATATAATAGTGTTTGAAACTCGAGAAACTCAGACATAAAACTAAATGGAAAACCAGCAACGCAGCAGAAACAAAGCTGGCATTATAAATTCAGTGATGCAGTTCAGCAAAGAAATCTGTGCCAGGGTGAACCTGATGTGGCTGTAATGAGGAAGCCTCGTTCAATACAGTCTGTTCTGTCTTTTGCATAACATTTATTTTGCATTGAGTTGTTTTTTTCTTTTGTGTATCGAGGTTATGTTCTACACCAGTTAGAGTTTAATTATTCTTGTGAGGAAAATGCAGAAATAAAAGATTACGCCGTCACTGTTTTGTTTGTTCAATTCACTTCAACAAATATGGAAAAATTGTTTGCTGTTTTGGGATCTTTACCCAATGAAGTATTTTTTTTACTGTGTTTATTATATATAGAATTTGCTACTTTATTCAATAATAAACATTTTTTGTCTCTTTAATTTTTATTATGATTTGTAAGCTCTCACAGGCAGGGTCCTTTCCCGCTCTGTACCAATCTGTTAATAGTTTCTTGTTTATTGTATTTTTTATATTACATATGTGTAACCCCCTCTTTTAGTACAACACCATGAAATTAATGGCGCTTTCAATTAAATAATAAAAAAATAATGATTTATTAGGGTGCCTGCACACAGTGTTTTTTCTGCGTGAATTTTGTGTGGAGAAACCACAGCATAATACGGTACCAGCAAAGTGTATCATACTAGACAAATCTTATCTTTTTTTCTTAGGTGCGGAAATTGACCTGTTGTGTGGATTTTGAAATTTGCAGCATGTCATTTATTCTGCGTTTTTTGTGCGTATTTCCTCCCTTTTCAATGGAAGTGAGATCCGCACCAAAAAAAAAAACTGCACAATAAACATGCCAAAACTGCAGTAAATAGTGTGGATTCATGTGCGTTATTTTTGTGCAGTTTTGGTGCAGATTTCTTGCAGATTTTCTGCACATAAATCTGAACTGTGTGCAAGCATTCTTAGCCTTCAAGACAAAAGAGCGTAAAAAGGGGCAACAGCTCTTTTCAATGGAAGGGTGAGATCTGCGACAAACTGCCTTGAATCCACACCAAAAAACACACAGAAAAACAAGCCAAAACCACAATAAATAGTGGGGGATTTATACTCTTTTTGTGCAGTTTTGATGCAGATTTTCTGCACACAAATTTGAACCATCTGCAGGCACTCTTAGCCTTCAAGACAAAGGAGTATAAAAGGGGCAAGTGCATAGGGCCTCCACCACCTAGAGACAACCTATTCCCGCGAGATCATCCCACTCAGCACAGCAAGACATGGAACTTTTACAAGTGTCAGACTATTATGCAGTTTGTACTAATAAAAATTCATTTAGTGTCTACTTTTGTTTAGAATGCAATAGCGCATCTCCTGTTCCGATAAGTCCAACCATACACATTAGATAGCTGTTGGACAAACACTTGTTTGGCCATCAGCTATCTCTGCAGACCTCTCCATACACATGCCTACTCGATTCAGGTGAGCAGGCATGTGTCCTGAATGGGGGAAGGGGACAGAGACACTGCTGGTCTCTTTATCTCACCGAGAATAAACGTTGAAACCCAACATGTCCAATCTTCATCTTCCATGCAGTCGAAGGAAAGTTTGAAGGTCCACACACACATCAGATGATTGTCCAACAACATTCATCTAATAGGTATAGCCAGTCTAACTAGAAGAAATTCAGTGGCCACACATGTACTATATGAGGGAGTGTATGTCCTCCCCAGAAACCGATGACTCTGTTTACCTAGACCTTTGGGGAACAAAGAATCTACTTTAACATGCCAATCCTTGTTTTCCTCAACAGTAGACTTTGATGACAGTTGAACTTCTCCCATACAGGAGTGGATTGGCTGTAGACCTTACAGGGAAATTTCCTGGTGGGCCAATGCCCAGGGGGCCACCTGAGCCCTTCTCACAGTCAGCCAGTGGAAGTTTTTTGGGCAGTATTTTGTGATGGACTGTGATATTTGGCTCTGTTGGGGTGGTATAATGTGCACAATATGGTATTTTTGACCCTGCCTTCCATCAATTTGGACCTGACAACAAAACGGGGCCACTTTTAGTATTTTTTGCAGGGCCACTTTAAGTTCCCAGTCCGCCCCTGCTCCCATACACATTAGATGGTTGGCAGATCCTGTCGACATTGAAGCCAGCCATGCATTATACAGCATGAGGTGGTTAGCACCAAACATTTTTCTCAGGGGTCAACCTTGAGCAGTTTAATTCATTGCAATGAGTAGAGACAAACTCTCCAGCTGCCACAAAAGTGAATTACACGCTTTCTAGAAACAGGGCTACCTCATCCCCATTAATCAGAGGATTACACAACGAGGCCAAAGGCAGATGTAAGTTTCTGTGCAGGAAAATATAGCTTGATGTTGTCAAGATGCAGTTAGATTAGAGACTGTAATATCTGCCTACAACAATAACAGAGTACAAATATAGAGTGTATAAGATAAGGGGTTATCCCACAAGATAAAATAAAAAATATCTGGAATTATGCCCACCATTACTTTCACAATATCAGTCTAAAAAATGCTGCTTTGTAGTGAAAATTTCTGCGTTTTTTTTTTCACTTTTTTTTACTGACATTATATGGAGGACTTCTCTCTTCTTTTTCTGTGGGTGGGCAGTAAGTAATCAAGCACATGCAACCCCAGCGTGCACTGCAATTTTGTTAACCCAATTCTCCCCTGCTTACATAAAAGTCCTTCACATACAGCTCTAGAGATTTCTATAGCTAAAATTTTGAAATAGGGGTGAATGAATCAAAGGTGTCTGAACTGATTCACCTGCTTCACTCTTCTTCCCAGAAGGCCTGGCTGTCAGGTCTGGTCTGTCCCGTCACAAGGCCTGCTTGGTGGCAAGTACTCCTCCTCTGTCCATAGTGCTTCCTTCTACACTTAAAGGGCCAGTCCATGCACTCTAATCTTCACCAGTCTATGGCTGGTAACCCTGAGGTACTTTAGGCACCTTCCCGTTTAGGAGGGTGGCTGGGCAATAGGTTTCATGTTATTGTCTGCCCTTGTACTTACTTTCTACTGGTTTACTGGATTCTGACCCAACTTGCTCCTAACCTCCGCTACCTGCCCTGACTTCAGACTGTTTCCCGGATAGCAAAGATTCCATCACCCCTGACCTTGGGCTGTTCCTTACTATGATTTTGCCCGACCCCTCGGTGCCCTGCCCTGCCTTGGTTGGACTTGATGGACTAATGTGTTTTTTCAACTGTGTTAACTATGTAACTATGTAACTACTGTATATGCACTGGTACAGTGGGGAAAAAAAGTATTTAGTCAGCCACCAATTGTGCACGTTCTCCCTCTTAAAAAGATGAGACAGGCCTGTAATTAACATCATAGGTAGACCTCAACTATGAGAGACAAAATGAGAAAACAAATCCAGAAAATAACATTGTCTGATTTTTAAAGAATTTATTTGCAAATTATGTTGGAAAATAAGTATTTGGTCACCTACAAACAAGCAAGATTTCTGGCTCTCACAGACCTGTAACTTCTTCTTTAAGAGGCTCCTCTATCCTCCACTCCTGTAGTAATGGCACCTGTTTGAACTTGTTATCAGTATAAAAGACACCTGTCCACAACCTCAAACAGTCACACTCCAAACTCCACTATGGTGAAGACCAAAGAGCTGTCGAAGGACACCAGAAACCAAATTGTAAACCTGCACCAGGCTGGGAAGACTGAATCTGCAATAGGCAAGCAGCTTGGTGTGGAGAAATCAACTGTGGGAGAAATAATTAGAAAATGGAAGACATACAAGACCACTGATAATCTCCATCGATCAGGGGCTCCACGCAAGATATCACCCTGTGGGGTCAAAATGATCTCAAGAACTGTGAGCAAAAATCCCAGAACCACATAGGGGGACCTAGTGAATGACCTGCTGGGACCAACGTAACAAAGGCTACCGTTAGTAACACACTACGCCGCCAGGGACTCAGACCCTGCAGTGCCAGACGTGTCCCCCTGCTTAAGCCAGTACATATCCGGGCCTGTCTGAAGTTTGCTAGAGAGCATTTGGATGTTCTAGAAGAGTACTGGGAGAATGTCATATGGTCAGATGAAACCAAAGTAGAACTGTTTGGTAGAAACACAAGTCATTGTGTTTGGAGGAGAGTGACTGCTCAGTTGCATCCAAAGAACACCATACCTGCTGTGAAGCATGGGGGTGGCAACATCATGCTTTGGGGCTGTTTCTCTGCAAAGGGACCAGGATGACTGATCCGTGTACATGAAAGGATGAATGGGGCCATGTATCGTGAGATTCTGAGTGCTTCCATCAGCAAGGGCATTGAAGAAGAAACGTGGCTGAGTCTTTCAGCATGACAATGATTCCAAGCGCACCGCCAGGGCAACGAAGGAGTGGCTTCGTAAGAAGCATTTCAAGGTTCTGGAGTGGCCTAGCCAATTTCCAGATCTCATCCCCATAGAAAACCTTTGGAGGGAGTTGAAAGCCCGTGTTGCCCAGCGACAGTCCCAAAACATCACTGCTCTAGAGAAGATCTGCATGGAGGAATGGGCCAACATACCAGCAATAATGTAATGTAATGTAATAATAACCTTTTGAAGACTTACAGAAAACGTTTGATCTCTGTCATTGCCAACAAAGGATAAATAACAAAGTATTGAGATGAACTTTTGTTATTGACCAAATACTTATTTTCCACCATAATTTACAAATAAATTCTTTACAAATCAGACACTGTGATTTCTGGATTTGTTTTCTCATTTTGTCTCTCATAGTTGAGGTCTACCTATGATGTCAATTACAGGCCTCTCTCATCTTTTTATGTGGGAGAACTTGCACAATTGGTGGCTGACTAAATACTTTTTTTCCCCACCGTATCTCTAACCCCAGTGGGTCAGCTTTCAATCACACAGACTTTTCAGGAGACAGCCTGGTGGTTCCCCTGCTGCGGTCTAGATCCCTGTATAGAGGTTAAAGGGTGAATACCAGGGGATTACCAGGATAATGCCCTTAGGATTAACTCAAAGTCAAATCTGTTGACTGACAGAGTGGTTCCACACCCACTGCTGTAACACAATGTATATAAAAAACCTAACAGTATTTTTATTGTGTGTATATTGCAATAATAATTAACTTGAAATGCCCCATTCATTGCATTGTGATACTGTTTGAGGGATATTCCTCTTTAAATGTGTAAAATCTTAAAAAGATAATTTGCTAGTACTTTTGCTTCTTTCTGTAGGAAAATATCTACTTATATGCAGCCTACTACAGAAATTTAGAAGTACTCTATATACCAATTGTTTCATCCGAAGTCAATTCACTCATCCCTAATTATGAAACTAAGATGACAACTAACAATTGATCAACAGTATCTCACGATTGTGAGGCTCCGAGCATGATGTTCCAAGATGGAAGTGGCCACTGAGCTTAGAGTGTCACAGAGTGTCATCAGCAGGTTACAACAGAGATACAGAGAGACTGGAAGAGTCACGGAAAGGCATAGAAGTGGACATCCTTTGGCCACACCCCACACTGATTACCGCTTCATTGTGAACAATGCCCTGCGGAACCGGATAATGAATGCCACACAACTGCAGGCACATTTAAGGGAGGTGAGAGGCACCCAAGTGTCATGTCAGACCATTCAAAACTGTTTACATCAGTGTGATCTGCGTGCTAGATGACTTGCAAGGAGACCTAACCACACGACCAGGCAGAGGCGTCATCTTCTTGCATGGGCCAGGGAGCATCTACGCTGGACGAGGGACCAGTGGGACTCAGTGTTGTTCACTGATGAAATTTGATTCAAGCTAAGCAGAAATGATGGCTGGAGATATCAAGGAGAATGCTATGCATCCGCCACTGTTGTCACCAGACGAGCCTTTGATTGTGGTGGTGTTACATTGTGGGCAGGTGTGTCTAGTGCAGGGATCAGCAACCTTCAGCACTCCAGCTGCTGTAAAACTACAACTCCCAGCATGCAAACATGCTCAGCTGTTCTTCTAACTCCCACAGAAGTGAATGAAGCATTCTGGGAATTGTAGTTTCTGGACAGCTGGAGTGCCGGAGGTTGCTGATCCCTGGTCTAGTCAATACAGAACTGCCCTACACTTTGTGAATGGTACAGTGACAAGTACATACTACTTGAATAACATCAGTAATCCAGTCATTGTGCCTATGCTTGAATAATACAGTCTTAATTTCATCTTCATCCCGGTTGTATCATTAGGGAACGCTGCTGGAGACTGGGGTACCTCAAATGGAGTGGCCTGCACTTTCCTGAATCCCATTGAACACCTCTGGGATCCACTGAGTCTGCATAGAGGCTCAAACTCTGTACCTCATGACCTGAGGGCCACCCTTCAAGAAGAATGGGATGCCATGCCTCAGCAGACAATAAGTCAACTTGTGAACAGCATGAGACATCGTAATAAAGCTATAATTGATGCTCAAGGCCACAAGTTTTTGAGACATTGACATTTTTGTGGGGGTATAGCCACCACTGTCGGCTTTTGTTTCAATAAATTGTTTGAGATGAGGAAAATACCACTGAATGCTTCTATTTAAATGCCCTACATTTTACGATATAACATCACTGTAGCGTGAACTTTTTACGTTTTCCATAAATTTCACCAAAGCCAAATATCCCTAACTTTTTGTGAGTAGTGTATATGGATGCATCCATATGCACAGCTACACATGCATGGACACATATGGCCCCATATTATTATGTGGCACCAGAGCTCGGTTTCATGATAAGTGAATAATACCTCTGATTTACCTACTTGTAACTGCTTTCATCACTGGGGCTTCAGGACTTTATGACCGATCTGTAAATAGTTACAAAATGTATCAATGTCATCAGTCATGATTGTATATATGTTTATATTGGTTCTGATCACCAAGGGTTTCCCAAATCCTCTCCCTCACTTAGCTTTGAGCTGAAGGTGGACGTCTGTAAATATCATTACTGTATTAATATCTATAACATCCCAGAATATTCCAGTAGAAGAAATGTAAAAGACGCTTCTTGGCTGGAACTGTCTAATCATATTCCTTTTGAAAGAAGGAACCTCTCGTCCTCCCATCTTCCAGCTGGCATAGACATACTAAAAACTGCAATTAGATGGCAATCATCCGAATTATAATAGAGGAATTCCATGTTCTTCTTGTCGCACAGCCAGAGCCTGGAAGAGGAATGTTTCCACACTGAGGTGTAGTACAAGTTTTGCGGAATAGCTACTTCTTGTAAGTTTTTCCAATAGCAAGAGGGGGAAGAAACACTCCTGACTGACTTGCAATAGGTCATTGTTCACATATGTAGGAGAAGACACTTAAAGAACTCCCGCAAAAAATTTTATTCCATATCCTGCTAGAAATGTACATGATGTAATCTGTAGTGAATGTCATTTTCTTACCAGTAGCTGAATTTTTGAGTTATATCATCCTGAAGTTTCTTATTTGTGTCATGTGACTAGGAATTAGACCCACCAACTCATACAGCACTTTATGTGTGGACAGGAAGTCTAATTTTCTATGCATTCCTATGAGAGCCTCACTTTCAGTCTCATAGGAATGAATAGAGCAGTTACTGGCTTTCTGTCCTGGGTCAGTTGGAGGTCAGGGAGTTGGTCACACGACCCAGCTACAATAAGAAGAGAGTGGAAACTCTCAATTTCAGCCTCTGATAAGAAAATGACATTCACTACAGATTATATCATGCACCTTTCTAACAGGTCAGAGAATAAACATTTTTGCGGGAGTTCTTATTTAAGTCTTTGCATGAAGAATATAATAGATGGAGCATGTACAAAGTGCTTTGAAACCGTATTCATACCCCTTGAGCTTTTCCACATTTGTTCACATTTCTTCCATAAATTTAAATATATTTTATTGGGATTTTATGTGATAGACCAACACAAAGTAGCAAGTATGTGTGACGTGAAAAGAAAATGATCCATGATTTTTATTTTTTTTATAAACCAAAATCTGAAAAGTGTGGCATACATTTGTATTCAGTCCATACTTTGTAGGACCACCTTTCACTACAATTACAGCTAGAGGTCTTTTGGGGTATGTCTTGACCAGCTTTGCACATCTAGAGGCTGACATTTTTGGCAATTCTTCTTTGCAAAATAGCTCAAGTTCAGTCAGATTGGATGGAGAGCGTTTTGCTGCAGATTCTCAATGAGATATAGGACTGGACTTTGACTGGGCCGTTCTAACACAAGAATATGCTTTGATCTAAACCATTCCATTGTAGCTCTGGCTGTATATTTAGGGTTGTTGTTCTGTTGGAAGGTGAATATCCACCCCAGTCTCAAGTCTTTTGCAGTCTCAACCAGGTTTCCTCCAGGATTGCCCTGTATTTAGCATCATCCATCTGCCCATCAACTCTGACCAGCTTCCCTGTCCCTGCTGAAGAAAAGCCTCCACACAGCATGATGTTGCCACCATGTTTCACGGTGCGGGTGGTGTGTTCAGGGTGATGTTCAGTGTTAGTTTTCCACCACACATAGCTTTTTGCATTTAAGTCAAAAAGTTTCAGTTTAGTCTCATCTGACCAGAACACTTTTTTCCACATTTTTTCTGTGTTCCCTACATGGCTTGTGGCAAACTGCGAACTGGACTTCTTGTGGCTTACTTTCAAAAATGGCTATTGGCCACTTTTCCATAAAGGCCAGATTTGTGGAGTACACGACTAATAGTTGTCCTGTGGACAGATTCTCCCATCTGAGTTGTGTATCTCTGCAGCTCCTCAAGAGTGACCAAGGGCCTCTTGGATGCTTTTCTAATTAGTGCTCTCCTTGCCTGGGCTGTCAGATTAGGTGGACAGGCATGTCTTGGAAGGTTTGCAGTTGTGCCATGTTCCTTCCATTTTTGGATGATGGATTGAACAGTGCTCCATAAGATGTTCAAGGCTTAGGATATTTTTTATAACCTAACCACGCTTTACACTTCTCCACAACTTTATCCCTGACCTGTCTGGCGTGTCCTTGGTTTTCATGATGTTGTTTGATCACTAATGTTCACTAACAAACCTCTTAGGCCTTCACAGAACAGCTGAAGTTATACTGAGAATAAATTATACACAACTGGACTCTATTTACTAATTAGGTGACTTCTGAAGGTAATTCCTCACACTGGATTTTATTTAGGGGTATCAGAGTTCAGGGGGCTGAATACAAATGGACGTCATACTTTTCAGATTTTAATTTATTAAAACTTTTGAAAACCATGTATCATTTTCTTGTCAATTCACACATACTTGCAATGTTGTGTTGCTCTTTTACATACAATCCCAATAAAATACATTTAAGTTTGTAGGTGTAACGTGAAAAATTTTAGAAAAGTTCAAGGGGTGAATACTTTTTCAAAGCACTGTATAATATACAGCAAGGATCACTCTGTTGTACTGTCTCCGTAGAGAGTAATAAAGAGCAAGGGATGCACCTTTATGATGAACTTCATAGGACAATTCTGTTCCTTGACTGCCAGTGGGTAGTGTTTTTGTAAACATCATCGTCATCCAAGCCAGGTATGTAGCTATAAGGGGCAGGTAACAGTTGTACCCAAACCAAATTCTCTAAAGGAAGTCAAAGGTCCCTCTGTCACTTAGGAAAAAACAGTATTGGCACATTTTAAGTAGGTTGCCTTGTTCCAGATTTTGCATTGAGTACAAGGAAATTTACATTTACGCTCTGTTCCTAATGCTAAGCTCTGCCATGTCCCAGCACATGCAACAGTTGCTAATGGACCTTACATGTACTCACCCCTCTTTGGAGTTATGACAGTGTATCACTTTACACCTCAAGCAGCAGAAAGACTAGTATTGACCTTGATAATTCTAGCCAAATCTTTAAGGTATTCAGTTATAGACAAGTTTTGATAAATGAACAGTACAGGTGAATATAACAAACTTTGTAATATATCATATTAACAAAATACAGTATGTTTCCTCCTGCGATTCTCTTGCTTTCCTCCTCTTTCTCATCACTCAGGTTCTTATTTTTATTAGCTCCCATTTCCACCTCCAGCTGCACACAAAACAATGTATGGAGAGAGAAGTGATTTATTTCCTCAAACATAACAGTGGTAGAGACGTTTCTTATTAGATATAGTAGAGTCAAGAGTGGTAAATGTAGCAGAGCTAAGATACTGCAGTTTATGTGTCTCTCATCCAGCAGCCACCTCCTCCCCCCTCCTCTCACCACAGATGTCAATGTTAAAAACAAGAAGGAGCAAAGCAGCCTGATAAAAGCATATAGAAGCGTTTTGGAAAGTTATTTTATAACTGGAGGATAAATTAATAGTAACAGGCCCCCAATAAGTGTAAACGCCATGAAATAGTAGTCAAAAATGGAGTCAGGGGCAAGTCTGGGTCACTAATGTAAATAATCTAGTCTTCATTCCACTTCATCTCTCATGCCCCAGTCACCATTGCACTAGTAAGAAACCATAAAATCTGCATGAAGCAGTGCTTTCTTAGATACATATCTCAAAATAAAATGCTTGTCTCTATAAGAGGATTTTTTTTAAGAATGACCTGTCAGCTTTTCTGACATGTCTTGTTTTAGTAAATATTTGTTTTCCCATAAAATTACAATTCTATGTCATCTTTACTTAGGACTCTGCAATGAGCCATTCCCCTGTTGTTCCTCCTGGGCGTTGTCCTCCTACAGGGCGTTACCCTTTCCATCATTCTCTTGTTCAAGGGTGTGCACCTACATACTTTGACTGGGTCAGTACTGATTGAACAGTGACCCACTCAACATATTCATACAATTCTAGGAGCTATCACGGGCCATCTTTAATAAGTAATGTGGTAGTTTGCACATCTAGTCTTACATGTTTGGTTAGAATTACACAGTACTGAACAGCATCATAGACTGCAGCTTGATGCAGCATCAGACTAGCCCAGACTAGAGGATCCTCCGGTGGTCCCAGATTTTGACATAATTAGTCTTTGGTCAAATCGGTATCTTGGTTTCAGTTTCTAACATAAACCACAATGTAGCAGAACAGATCTCAGTGATTTACATTGGGATCTGACAGGTTCTGTTGTGATGGTCGCAGTTTTGATGGGGAAAATAGTCCTGCATGTGGCAGAGTTCTTCCAATCAAATGTACAACAGAAGCTCTGACAGAGACAAGAATAGAGCCCAATGGGGCCCCCACATTAAGAGGACCCCAAAGGTCCAATAGAAGACAACCTAATTTGAAGCTGAATTGGAACAGATCACTTGTTGCTAGGAACTTTTTAGAAATTACTTATTGGACCTCATTAGTGATATGGTCGCTGTAGTAATGGGTACTTTGATCATTCTAACAGTACACCACTCCTACAGTCTGATCTTCTAACGAGTGGGTGACAATCAGATATGCGGTCAATGAACGAGCATGCTGAAAGATCAAACAATTTTGTGATTGCTGGAAACTATCACACAATGCAAACATCACTCTTTTGCAAAATATATTACAATGTTTTGTTCAATTTTCACAATGTCTAATAAAGGCTTTGGTCTTACAGATCACTTTACTGCAGTTACCTGCTTATCTGTCATTATAATCCTGCCTGTAATGATATCACCTCTGTGTATAGATAAGACAGGATTCACCAGTCACAATAGGTGATTGTCAGAGCTTATCTATTCTTTCATTGTATAATGACCTCTGCACAGGGCACAGAGCATGTCTAGAAAACTCTCCCATAGAAGTCAGTGAGGTCTCCTGACCATTGTGTCCATGGCCCATGGGGCTGCTGTAAAGCAATTTTCTTAATGCTTTCTAAATGCTGTTAAGAGCAGCCCAGGCGAGATGGCCGCCCCCATAATCATGTTTAGGAAACAGAATAATAAATCTGTAATCAGAAAATAAAAACGGATTAGATTACTGGCAGTTTTAACTGGCAGATAAAATATTTGGTGACACATTTCCTTTAAGGAAGCTCCAAATGTGGAGTATAATTTATTATTGTGGGTTTTATTAGCCGGCAATGTGAACTTAAAATAGCTAAGCAATATCGGATGGATGTTGTATACTCCTGTTTGTCTATGGCTGTATGAGATAAGGTTTACAAGAGGCAGACGCATTCACGGTGAAAGCAGATGCGGGACAAGCCTGTAGGTAGGATTCTGTGAAAAGCTCTGGAACGTCTCTGCAGGCTGCACTCCAAGAAAAAGAAGCCACATGTTGAGGAACTCATAATATTTTAACACCACAACCAGCATATTTCTGCAGCAAAATCCAGCCAATTCCACGTGCCAAAACCAATATTGATCTAGCTCTTCGTCCAATCAACAAATACCATTGTTTATAGGGTATAATTTTTCTTGGTTCCAGTTCAAAGCTAAGCTCTTAGGATTTGCTGCAGAAAAAAGGTCTCCCTCCCCCTAAAAAAAGAAATATTTGCAGGGATGTTAGTCATACGAAGAAAAACTCTTTCAGAAAGTTTATTTAGCCGTTTATAAGTAAGGAAATCATGAACGTCGGCTTCAGAAAACCAAAATGAAGCATCAGGATCCAGATGCCCAAATGTGGTGAAGTTCTATTCTACACGTTCTAACTGATATAGATGTGGACCATCAACGGTTAATGAATTTTACATCCATACTGTGTATATCGATCTCATAACCTTACAAAGTGTAATTACAACAGCAGAATACTAGAGGGATACTAGTAAAGCAATTTTTGATGGAGCTTTGTAGTGTATGTTTGTATGTAGGTGTTTAAAGGGCTATTCCAAATGTTTTATACTGATGATATATCCTCAGGATAGGTCATTATCGAACCACCAAAACCCCCACTGATAAGCTGTTTCAGGAAGCCGTGAGCTCTGAGGACTCCTTACAGCCCACTAAGCACAGCTCCGTACATTGGATAGTGGCTGTGCTTGGTATCTCATCCCAGACCCATTCAATTGAATGGGACTGAGCTGCGCCTAGACCATGTGACTTATAGGCATACACCACTAGCCTAGGGTAAGCTGTATGGACGCTGCGGCGCTCACTGCCGGGAGTATAGATCATCAGTATCTGATCTGTGGGAGCCAGACTCCCGAAACACCTACCGATCAGCCATTTCAGGAAGCCATGGAGCTCCAAGGCATACCAAGGTTACCAACAGGGGTGGACCGGCCATAGAACCTACAGGGAAACTTCCCGGTGGGCCAACGGTCAGAGGGCAGGCTGGGCCCCACTCAAAGCCGCCAGCCTGGTAAGTAATGATCTGACGCTCCCTGACTTAATAAACATTGGGCGCGTCAAGAATCTATGTATCTGACCAAAGCAGTTGCCCTCCTGTCTCCTGAATTCAACTGTACTACCATCCTGAGGCAACTGGAGTGGAAGATGGAACTTGGGAGCTGGTGTTGGCCACCAAGAAAAGGGCAGCTTCTCAGGAGGTATTTTGTGTTGCACTGTGGTATTTAGTTCTGCTGGGACAGTATATTGTGCTGTACTGTGGTATTTGGTTCTGCTGGGACAATATTTTGAGCTGTACTGTAGTATTTGGTTCTGCTGGGGCAGTGTTTTGTGCTGCACTGTGGTATTTGGTTCACCTGGGGAAATATTTTGTGCTGCACTGTATTTAGTTCTGCTGGGGCAGTGTATTGTGTTGCACTGTGATATATGGTTCCGCTGGGGCAGTATTTTGTGCTGCACTGTGGTATTTGGTTCCGCTGGGGCAGCATATTATACTGCACTGTGGTACCTGGGTGTGCTGGGACAGTATATTGTACTGCACTGTGGTGTTTGGTTCTGCTGGGGCAGTATTTTGTGCTGCACTGTGGTATTTGGTTCTGCTGGGGCAGTATATTGTTTTGCACTGTGGTATTTGGTTCTGCTGGGGCAGTATATTGTACTGCACTGTGGTATTTGGTTCTGCTGGGGCAGTATATTGTTTTGCACTGTGGTATTTGGTTCTGCTGGGGCAGTGTTTTGTGTTGCACTAGGGTATATGATTCAGATGGGGCAGTATTTTGTGCTGCACTGTAGTATTTGGTTCCACTGGGGCAGTATTTTGTGCTGCACTGTAGTATTTGGTTCCGCTGGGGCAGTATTTTGTGACACAACATGGTATTGCGGACTCCATCTAATTGTTTTGCCTCACCTTCTATCAGTTTGAACCTGCCTACAACATAGGACCACTTTTAGTTTTTTCCAGGGCCCCTGGTTACCAAGCACGATCCTGGTTATGCTCCTGGTTACCAAGCACTGCGCTGTCCATAGTATGGCAGCTGTGCTTGGTATTACAGTTGAATGGGACTGAGCTGCACCTAAGCCATGTGGCCGATGAACATGACATCACTGGCCTAGGGTAAGCTGCAAGGAGGCTGAGGCATTCACTGCCAGGAGTCAGCAGTTCGGCTGTTTGAAACCTGAGCAATCAATTGTAATCTGCAGAAGAGGTGTTCGGGTCCATTACAGTGCCACCACAGGAGAAATGACACATTACACTGGATCCATTGAAATCAATGGGCTGCCCATGAAGTATATACAAGACATAGATACAACCAGCTGGCCGGCATGAGGTGGTAATGCCGATGTATGAACCACACTCCAGCAGCGTTACAAAATCCATGCGGAAAGTCGTCCAGCACACGGATTAACACCATTCCATCTTTATTAATAATGTTGAAAATTCCAGTAGCTTATGCTGTTATATGGCTAACGCGCTTCGATCATGGCACCAATCTAAATCATGGCATAAACAAAATGACATCTTGCTCATCTATATCTAGTAGGTGAAAGCTTAATTACATTTACATAATTGGCGTCCTTTTTGCACCTTCCCCCACCACACATAGGAATGTAAAACAACAGTCACAAAAATAAATTATTTTTTTTAATACATAAATATATACTGAACATTAACTATATAGAGAGATATGCAAAATACATTACTCAGTAATTATACACATCATAAATGTCATCATATATATGCATTAGGTTGGGACCCATTCACATTGGTAATGAGACATGGCTTCATATTTCAACTGAGTTGTGTCTCCACACAGATGCATCTGGTTAGGACACCATTCACATGACTTTATAATGTGTATAATTACAGAGTAATGTATTGTGCATATTGCTGTATATACTGTAGTTAACATTCAGTATATATTTATACATATATTGATTGAGTGACAGCTATCTCGGTATACACAGTCATGGAGAGAAGCCTGTCAATCACTGATAGGACCGTCTCCTGGATTTCAAAGCCAAGAATGAGCAAGCATAAATTAAATTAATAAATTAAAAGTTACACTAAGAGGGAGATCTCTCAAACTGGTGTAAAGTAGAACTGGCTTAGTTGCCCATAGTGACCAATCATATTCCACCTTTCATTTTGGACAGCTCCTTTGGAAAATGTAAGGAGGAATCTGATTGGTTGCTATGGGCCACTAAGCCAGCTCTACAGTTTTGATAAATGACCCCCTAAATATTTTTCTATAACACTATATATCAATCTGCTCCGCTCCTCCCGCTCTATAACCTGCTGCCTGCAGATTATACTGCATTTTTAATCTGACAAGATCATCTGTCAGCAGATTTGTACCTATGAAAACATCTGACCTGTTACATGTGCACTTGGCAGCTGAAGACATCTGCGTTGGTCCCATGTTCATATGTGCCTGCATTGCTGAGAAAAATGATGTTTTAATATATGCAAATGAGTCTCTAAGAGCAACGGGGGCGTTACTGTTACATCCAGATGCTCTGCACTCTCTGCAACTGCCGGGCCCTCTACTCTTTGATTGACAGAGGCAGGTGTGATCACATTAACACTGTCTGGCCCTGTCAATAAAAGTGCAGAGGGCGCAGCAGTTGCAGAGAGCACAGAGCCTCTAGGTATAATGGTAACACCCCCGTTGCTCCAAGAGGCTCATTTACATATATTAAAATATAATTTTTCCCAGCAGTGCGGGCACATATGAACATGGGACCAACACAGATGTCTTCAGCTGCCAAGTTCACATGTAACAGGTCAGCCAGTGTCATAGGTACAAATCTGCTGACAGATGTTAAACTGCCTACAAACAAGCACAATGGAGTAAAAAGATAATGATCAGCCTCAGTTTCACTTTTGGTACAAAGATAAAAACTGTGATGCAAGAGAATTCGACTGCTGATTTATTTTTGGGGATAAGTTGACAATTGTTCCTGCTACGAGACATTACCCCATCTGTAGTCTAGACTGTACGTACACTAACCACATGCGTTTACCTAACCCCACTTATGTATTGCAGCCAAAGTGAGGGAACTCGGCTTAAGCTAAATCTCTGTGACAAATGTGCTTTTCTGTAACCTGCAGTAGTAGTCTAACAGATAAGTTATAGCAACTAGCAGACAGATTGCTAGTAACTTGGTAGGTAGGCAGGGGTGTGCTACCTGTCTATGCTTAAATGCTTAGTAAATAATTAAAGGGATGTTCCATTTTAAACAGATCAATGAAAACTGAAAGACCACTAGATGTTTTGTTTCCATGCACACATGCATATGTATTGCACGCTTACAATGGCTGCTGAATATGTATTTTGATTGCTCCCATTCACTTCAATGAGAGCTGTAATTTGAAAGCTCCCTCTAGTGGTGACCTCAAGCAGCCAGATTTTTAGCATTCTGGGTTTGTGAGGGGGCACACTGCTCTAAGCATAAAAATCTGAGAATTATGTCATGACACATACTGATATTTGCCCTTGGCTCTGTGTGACATTGCAGTTAAAGAGTTGTCCAAGTGGGAAATGTGATAAAACATTGCATACCTGTTTATGCTTCCTGCCCAGTCCTCCCTGGTGGTCTCTGTTTGCTTGGCTGCAGCAGTAACATGCCTGTATATCCATGTGATTGAAGCCAATCACTGCCCACTGTGTTGTTTACAGGCCAGTGATTGGCTACAGCAGTCATGTGAGTATACAGAAATGTCACTGCTGCAGCCAAGTAAACAAAACCTGATAGGAATGACCAAGGTGGCAAGTGGTTTCCCCAACTTGGGCAGTTTTTTGCATCCACACTGGTGCGTTGCAGCGCTGGAGTCCTGGGTTCGAATCCAACCAAGGGCAACAACTGCATGGAGTTTGTATGTTCTCTCCATGTTTGGGTGGGGGTTCTCCGGTTTCCTCCCAGTACTCTGGTTTCCTCCCACACTCCAAAGACATACTGTTAGGGAACTTAGATTTTGAGCCCCATTGGGTTAGCCTGATGCTAATGTCTGTAAAGTGCTGCAGAATATAGTAGTGCTATATAAGTGTGTATATTAAATAAATATAATACAACAGTCTGTCCTAATGGCTCAGCTCTTAGGGTGCTGCCAGACATTAAGGGGGGAATTTATCATTAGGAGAATATCTGAAGTCAGTTTTGCTTCAGTCTGTGTTGGAATACTTTGTGCCACATTTATCAAATGTCACAGGTTGTTTGATAAATGTGGCTTGTCCTTAAACCTAACACTACTGTCTAGAGAAGCTACTCCACTTTTCCTACTCCACCCTCCTCCTGGAGTGAGATTGCGACTATTTTGCGACTTTTTAAAAAAGTCGCAATGATAAATCTGGAGTGAAACTCATTAACATAGCTAACCACACCCACTTTCCCACCCATATTACAAAAATGGAGTGAGTGGTGTACACATGCAAAAAGTCGCAAAATTTTGCGCAAAAAAGTCGCAAAATTTTGCGCAATCGCATAAATTTTGCGCACGTGAGTGCAAAAAAGTCGCAAACGCCCTATTTTGCGACTTTTTGATGCCAGAATTCTGGAGTGATGGTATGATAAATCAGGGCCTAAGGCTGTTTGATTAATTTTTCGAAGCCAAAGTCAGGTATGTATCATAGGAAGAGAGCAAGTATCAAGGACAGATGCAACCTCTCCACGTTTTTTCAATCCGTTCCTGGTTTTGGCTTCAAAAACTGCATAAAAAAACCTGAACATGTAAAAGCAAGGAACGTATTTTTTGTCCTTGTCCGTTCTTTTTTTTTTTGCGGCCCATATGCGGAACCAATCATTTCAATGCAGCAGCAAAAAAACAGAAATGACTCCGTGTGCATTCTGTATGTCATCCGTTTTTTTTTTTTGCAGATCTGTGTTTTGCAGACCGCAAAATACGTACGGGCGTGTGCATGAGCCCATATAGTAGAGATCCAAAAAGTTCTGGATGTCAGCATCACCACAATTTTTTCCTTGCTAAGCTTGAAAAAGGCGTCTTAGTAAGCCAACTTCACTTCTGTAAGATGTATGGCAGAATAAAAGGAGAAAATTTGGTAAAGCTGACGTCCTCTGCTTTTTTCTTGGATCCATTCTCCACCATTCATTGTGCATTTCCTTCTTTTTTGTGCCGCTATCAGTGTTGATTACATAGTTAGGGTCCTTACAGATATAAATTTATCTCTTTACCTATAAAAAAAGATTAAGTGCTTGTGGGTTTTTGGAACTTGTTTTTTTGCTGCTGTTTTTGTGGAATTTTTTGGAGTAATTGACTGAGATTTATTAATGTGTCTGTTCCTTGGATCTGTCTAAAAAGTGGTGTAACTAGAGATTCTACACTTTTTTGTGAGTGGGGCTTTGCGGCGGATGGAGCTTTGTGGGAAACAGACCCCAAAAAAAACTAAAATTCTGTATAAAAGTAAGTAAACCAATAGTTGGTATAGTGTTAAGATGGCCATAGACATTAGTCTTTTGTCCATTGAGAATAGTAGGTTCGGCTGACAATCTAATGTGTGGGGGAAGCTCTCAACTCTCCCCCCGACAGATGACGATCAGACAAAATAATTATTATTACCTGATCTTTTTGTTCTCTAGTGAGATAAGCCGTCACTAGAAGTGTTCTCCAGAACACCACACTGCCAACCTGAATTTATCCCAAAATCACAGACACCCAACATTTTTTATGGACAAATGTGTTGGTCTGATACTAACGTGTATGGGAAGCCAGGAGGGAGTCGGGGGACAGTTATTGAATGTGAAGGGATGGCTTTAGACAAAAGTGTCTATCACTACACCGGATTTATCATCCTTTTTTCCCCTACACGTACATGAACATGATATGAACAGCCCCTAACTCACAAATATCCCATTTTGAATACACCAAACAAAGCTATGCTTTGTCTTTAGTCTAACACCCTTTTCTAGAACCATTTCATAAAACAGAATAGTTCATAATCTGCGAGCTATCAGGTCCATGTAATGCAATAATAAAATACTTTTACAGTATTATTATTATATATGGTTACATATGTATAAAGGAAAGCATGTTAAATTCCACCGTAAAATGTGACTACCCTGGAACTCACCAACTGAGGTGATATAATTCACTGTCTGTTAGGCTCAGTTCACACCAAGTTTGTGAAAAATAGACTAAACACTGTAAAAAGTATTATAATATCTTTATCTACTTCCAGTAAAACAAACCTTAGTAAAGTAATGGCCAGCACTGCTTTTGGGGAAGGAATCCTCCAGAATATGGAAGAATTTACTTTAATGAGTTGAACAGATTGGTGGTGCACAGGCTGCACTACAGATCCATATTACACAGAGGTACCGTCTCATATAAACCTCTGTCTGCGAGACCTGAGAGTCTTCTATAAAAACCCAATCCCTTTAAAGGAGTTGTCCCATGATTAAAGGGGTTGTCTCCCCTCCAACATTGGTGGCATATCACTAGGATATGCCAACAATGTCAGATAGGTGTGGGTCCCGTGTCTAGAAGTGAGCAAGGGCGCCAGAAGTAGCCAACTCCCATAGAAATGAATGGAGATCACACCCACCACGCAAGCACAACTACTGCTCCATTCACTTCTAAGGAACTGCTTCAAGTACCCGAGCCAGCATTTGGCTATTTTCAGCACTATAGAACTGAATGGACATCATATAGTACATGACAATCTCTTTCTAACAAAGCTAGAACCGGCCCTGTACCTCACATGAGTCCAGAGATCTCCCCACTCATTGCTCTGCTAGATTTATTTCAAGCTACCAGCACAGGGTCATTTTTTTCCTCATCCTCAGGGGGTATGTCCTCTCTGCTGCAGCTCTCTATTAGTCACAGCTCAGTGAGTGTTCCCTTTCCTCTGCAGCTCTCTTCCTATCACAGTTAAAGGGATTGTCCCACAAAAAATATTTTACAGTTTTCAAACCAGCACCTGGATCTGAATAATTTTGTAACTGAATGTAATTAAATATTTAGCATAGCCAGTGAGTTATTCAATAAAATGTATCTGTATAGCACAACCTGCTGTTTTTTCTTTTACTTATTTCTTTGACCTGCTCACTGAGAAGGCCGCACATGCTCAGTTTCATCCTTCAACTGCCTCCTGAGCTGTGATAGGGAGAGCATGGACACG
Source organism: Rhinella marina (assembly GCA_900303285.1). Taxonomy (NCBI): domain Eukaryota; kingdom Metazoa; phylum Chordata; class Amphibia; order Anura; family Bufonidae; genus Rhinella; species Rhinella marina. The sequence goes on from ONZH01026846.1 coordinate 295,535, forward strand.
CCTCCTGAGCTGTGATAGGAAGAGGTGAGACACGCCCCCTGAGCTGTGATAGGGAGAGCTGAGACACACCTCCTGAGCTGTGATAGGGAGAGCTGAGACACGCCCCTTAGCTGCAGCAGAAAAGACACTCCCCTTGAGCTATCAGCTTGATATAAATCTAGCAGAGCAATGAATGTGGAGATCTCTGCATCCATGTGAGATACAGGGCTGGTTCTAGCTTTGTTAGAAAGAGATTGTCATGTACTATATGATGTATGATTTTAATTTTTTTACATTAGTCATCGAATAACCACTTTAAGGGGGTATATTCTTTCTACGGGTGTGCTCTCCCCATCACAAGCTCAGGGGGACATCTACTTTCTGCTGCAGATCTCTTCCTATCACAGCTCAGGGGACATATCCTTTCTGCTGCTTCTCTTCCCCTGTAACGGTCACAGCTTCTACCATTACATATGGCCGGTGGCAGCTGAGCTTGTGCGTCCACCTTAGTAATGTTACTGAAGTGGACAGAGAAATAATGAAAAGTAGAAACAACAGGCAGTGTTATACAGATGTATTTTATTGGAGGCTATATGTACATTTTTAATTACATGTAATTAGAAAAGTACTCAGATCCAGATGCTTGGTTGAGAAATTTTATGGTAAATCCTGTTTAATTGAGATAAACCCCCTTAATATCTATTCAAAAAGTGCACTATGATTGCAGTGTATGTGGTTTATCACGTTATTACATGACTACTTTTCAGGCATAAGTGTAAAGAGCTTATGACGGAGGTGCAACATTTTTCAGCATTTTGCACAGGACATACGTCTATCATCTTTATCACACAACCTATATTTAGAATAGACGTCATTTAACCCCTGGTTTGACTGTAATCTTTAAACGACACTGCAAGATTGTCTTCTTGCTAGGAATATGAGTCAAAATTTTCAGTTGACTTCTTCATAATTAGTCATCGAATTAGTCACCGTATCCAACGGTATCCTCAAAGGGAACTTACACAGGAAATTAGGTCATTTATACAGTTTTTGGCACTTTATTCTGGCACGGGCATCATTAGAAACCATTGTTGTGGTATGCCCAACAAGCTGTACGCTTTACTAATCTGTACTGCATCCTATAGGGCTCTGTGGATGGGTTTACCGAGCACTGCACCCTAAAATAAAAGAATACAATCACAAATAAATGAAAGGAGAAATTTATCTTTGTCAAAGTTGTTAAAAATGTTGTTTTTCTACTTTATAGCTGTTTCTGCTTTAACTGGAAGGTAGCCAATATGTCTTCCAGAAATTAAGGGGTAGTCGCACCATTAAAGGGGTTGTCCCTTTAATACCCTTAATTTCATCTAGGCAGCCTGCCTGACAAGAGCATTGGAGCATGTCAAGACATTATGTGAACTTCCTGTGACGAACCAGGCTCTGGCAGGCGGAGGCTTCCGCCCAGCAGCGAGCCCAGTGACGTCACAGGCACTGATGGGAGGGCATTAGCGCTGCCCTAGCCTGTAAAACAGCTAGGGAAGCACTAAAGTCGGCCCATCAGAGCTGGTGACGTCATCGAACACACTGCCGGGTGGATGCTTACGCCCGGCAGTCTGTTATTGTAAATAAAAGAGCCATTGCCCTGTGTGATCCTACACAGGGCAAGGGAGCACATAGGAGCATGCTCTGAGTCAGCTCTAAACACGGACAACCCCTTTAAATGTTATATTCATTGCCTAACTCATAACAACACAGTAACAACAATTTAGTATACTAACCAAAAGTCGCAAAAATTTGTGCAAGCGAGTGCAAAAAGTCGCAGTAGCCCTCTTTTTGCGACTTTTTGAGGCCAGAATTCTGGAGTAAATGTATGATAAATCAGGGCTAGTGTTGAGCACACTTTCAATTTGCAATTCGGCGTTTTAGTTATCTAAGAATTCCGTAATGGATTCTGTTACCGTGGACCATAACGGAATTCTGTGACGGCATGTACCATGGAAGCCTTTAAGAGGCATTCCGTATTGTATTCCGTCATAATAGAAGTCTATGGCCAGCAGAGGCTTCCGTGGTGCATGCCGTCATAGAATTCCGTTATGGTCTGTGGTAACAGAATCCATTACGGAATTCTTAAATAGCCAGAACGCTAATCAGGGCCATTGTGCTTTTCGGGGAATCAAAATAAGGTGAGTGCAAGGTTTATTTTCTTTCTTCCCAGGGTTGGGTTTACAAGTGGGCATTATTATAAGTTCAGGGACACAAGGAGCATAACTATATATTCATCGGGCACACGGGGCATTAATATTTATTCAGGAAGCATAAGGGGCATTATTACTTTTTTAGGAGACACAAGAGTTATTATTTAGGGGGCATAAGGGGTATTAATATTTATTAAGGGGGCACAAGGGGCATTAATATTCATTCATGGGGCACAGGGGGTATTGTTATTTATTCAAGGGCCATTTTTTTTAAATCAGGGCATTATTACTAATTAAGGAGGCACATGGAACATTATTAATTATTATGGGACACACGGGGCATTACATTTTAGGGGCCATTATTATTATTAGTGGGCATAAGTGGGCATTATTATTACTTTAAGGGGACACTCCGTAAGCATAATTATTTTTAGGGGGCACTCATGGGACATTATTACCTCATACATTGTCATTATTACTGTTTAGGGAGCAAAAAGGGGCACTATTACTTTCTGAGGGGGACTCAGGGGGTCATTATTACATTTTTAGGAGTTACAAAAGGGTCATTATTACTATCTAGAGGGCACATAGGGGGACATAAATAAGGGGAAACAGTGGTGAGCATTATTACGTTTTGGGGGGCACAAAAGATGGCACCTATTACTGTCAGAGGCACAATATGGGGCACCATGTATCTGTCACTATAATTTTTTCAGGCACTATAATTTTCAAGGGTGCTCTCTATGTGGCATTATTTTTGGGGTTGTAATTATATATTATATTTATGATTTATAATTATACCATAATTATATTTATGACATTATATATTTAGTACAGAGGCAGATGAGGTAACAACAGGCACAGAACTGGGGCTATCAGCAGGATGGGTGATTTCTATTGAATAGGGAAAAGTAGGGAGGATGACCTCTGGCAAAGGGAATAGAATTAGAGTTGGGTTCCCTGTCTCCAAGGGCCCTTGTATGGTATGTACTTCCTTATATATAAAATTTTAAGAACTAGGTATACATAAATAAGAGTCAGGGAAGATCAGTTCATGGTTTCCTTAGATAACCCCTGTAGGTTGCAGTTATTAGTTTTATGACGCACTTATTAGACCTCTGGGGCATCGATAAAATATTCTATACAGGCCAATGTGCCAATTACTGAGCTGCAGTTAGGTAGCACTGAAGATTGGTGCGCTGTATATTTTTCCAGGTGTTAATATTTCCTTTCATGAATATGTAATAGAAGGGACTGTGTCCAAGAAAGCTATAGAAGTCTGGTGTAACTACCAGAAATACAAGCAGTATTTGGCTTCGAGGCCACTCTGCGGTTTGTTGAAGATTCTGTCTAACATTTTAGCTATTAATACCGAGTAGTACAGTGACTTGATGGCTTTTCCTTTTTTCTATACTGAAAGTCTTTAATACAGAAGTGTTTGTTCAGCAGCAAATGAGGTCTATTATTGAGCAGCAGAGGACGTGCGCAGGGACAACACCAGGCCGCTCGTTCTGTGGTAATATGCGCTAGCACAGTCACCGGGAACAGCCAACTAATTAGAACATAAATACTGGAAGCACAACCTTATATATAGACTCACAAGGACGGCTGCAGCCAAAATCCAGGTTTTCTATGGTGTGGGAGCACTTATCATTGAAGGCAAATATTACTGCATAGCCCTGTTACATAATACTCTATATACCATTAATCATTCTTCACAGCTTTGCCTAGGCCATGTGACATCACGTTCATCGGTCACGTGGCCTAGGAGTGATTGAGGCTGCAATACCAAGGATAGCCTTTATACAATGTACAGCGCTGTATTTAGTGAGCTCAGAGAAAGCCATAGTGTTGCTGAGAGCGCCGGTGACTTCTCAAATAGCTGATCGGAGGGAGTCCCAGGTGTCACACCCCAACCAATCAGATACTAATGACCTATCGAGAAGACAGGTCACCAGTAAAAATAAATCCTTTTAAAAGAAAAGTAGAGAGATCACTTTTTGTTGTTTGTAGGTCTAACATTCTGTTTTTATTCATGTCATTAAAGGTGTTGTCTCACAAAAAATATTCTACAGTTTTCAAACCAGCATCTGGATCTGAATACTTTTGTAATTGTGAGTAATTAAAAATTTAGCACAGCCACTGAGCTATTCAATAAAATGTATCTGTATAGCGCCACCTGCTGTTTGTTTTTTTCTTATTTCTTTGTCCGACTCACTGAGATGGCCGCACATGCTCAGTTTCATCTTATTTTCACAAGGACTACTGAAAAGCTATCCATACATATTAGATGTGTCTCAGCCCAACCTAATGATTTCAGTGGGTTTGGCAAACCATCAATATGTATGGGCACTCCTGACTCTCTTCCAATGGCTGATGTCGGCGGAGATAAGGATCGGGCAGGTTGGATTCAATCGCTCGATGCCCATCTTGAAAGAGACCACCTGCTTTAGCACTGCTGTTCAGCTTGGGTCATGCAAACTGCTGCATCTACAATGACCATCAAGTCGCGATAATATTTGAAATTGGAAGACTGCTTGGATAGAAGTCAATTCATTTTGATATAGTCACTTTTGATGTAAATCAAATTCATTTAGTATTATTCACATTTGGCTGTTGTATCGCTTTTTTATCTCTTGGTTATTACATCTTCTATTAGTTGTTGTACTGAGTGTAGCATGTCACTGAGAGCCTTCTGTAATAGTCCTGCACTGCTTAGGCAGAGTTCCCACTTCAGTTATTTGGTCAGTTATTTTTATCAGTTATTGTGAGCCAAAACCAGGTTCAGGTCAAAAACAGAGAACAGTTGCAAATTTTTTCACTACACCTTATCTCTGTGTAGGCTACACTAGTGGTTTTGGCACACAATAACTGATGGAAATAACTGATCAAATAACTGAAGTGTGAACTCAGCCTTATAATAGAAGCAAAAAGGTACTGTATCCATTCTAAATGATCAAATCCACTAGAACTATGCTCAGAAAGTTCTTTACAGCCTTCTAAGTAGTTCATATTTTTCACCACCGGAGGCACTATTTTCACATTTATACTATATCCACAATGTGCCTTCCCGATTTACATATGCTTTTGTTCACATGGTTATTATTAGGTAACATATGTATTGCAGCATCTAACATTTTACCTTAAAATCTATAGTTTGTCTTGGAATTAAAGGACTTTTCCATTCATTTGTGACTTATTATGTGTCTAAAGTCAAAACCCATTGAAGACAGATATGCTTCATTATTTCCCAAGGTGGCAATATGTATATGCATGTCTATTGTGAGAAAACACCATGACAGGTCATTGTACAATTCTAAAACCTAGAAAATTGTTGAGGTAACCAAAATTAAGATAGGAGAATGCCAAGGTTCAAACGTTGTCATGTAAACATGTTTGTCATTCGTGACAGAGCTCCCGTCCAGCATGTCAACATGAGGTTTGATGCGGAGCCAATGACTGTCCACAATAGTTACGTGTCCCCCATGAGAATTGGTTACAAGACACCTAGGACATGTCACCATTTTGGCCAGGCATTGGCTGCAGAGACATACATGACCCTGTCAAACTGGATGTTGTGGACAAGTCGGACCAGAGCACAGCAGTGGCAGCGGAGGCCTGAAGGACTTGGAACCCTGCATCAGAGTGCAGGTAAGTAGGCTTCCATCTGCAGGGGAGGGGTCTGGCTAAAAGGCAATGGTGGATGACTACTTTAAATGGCAGCAATATGAAATGTCCTGCATGTAATTCTTAATAAATAACATAACTGACTTAAATATCTTATACCAGTGTGATAAATACATGAGCAATAGAATGGGATTAGTCTCTTTTTGTTACTGGAAGAAATTCTGATACTTTCAGGGATCCAACATTCATATCAATTTAGTAGCACAAAAGCAGACGGGGGCATTTCCACAATGATGAACCCATTCTTTTCCTACTCATTTGAAATGCTGATATCCCAGGAAAGTGGGGAAAAGGTCCAATTTTCAGAAGGTTTCTGTCAGTCTCTGGAGCACCAAGGATGATTAGTTTGCTGTTTAGTCACTTTTACAGAAGGATTAAACCATTTTAGATTGGATATGGCCTCAGTTCTTGGCATTTGAGCTTTTGAAATTGAATGGCATCCAGCATAGGGATTTAACAAATGACTAGAGCGGGAGCGAGAAGCAGAGCGGGGTTTCTATGAGTCTACTCCGATATAAAAAGACCCTATGTTAAGTAATTTTATTCACTTTTGTATGTCAGACTGTATAGCTTTTTCACACATGTGGCATTCTTTAATTCAAGTCAAACTACAGGGATAAAAGACACATTCTAACTTTTTTTTTCGGACTGTGCAGAATAAGAGGTACTGTGTAATTGCAGGGACTGCCCGAATGCATCAATAGCTCCATTACAAAAAGGTTGTCACCAGTAGCTCGTTAGAATAGCTTTGCTCGATGCAGTAACTCATGATTCAGAGCTGGACGCAGGTCAAGACCTTCTCCATTGAAATTCACTGTTTCAGTTATGACCTTGACATGAAGGTCCAATGAGAAGCCTCCAGTAGATATTGTGGTAACTTGTTCATGTTTATCATAAACTTGCAATACATACGTGTCCAAACTATTTTTAGGGGAGAGGACTACAGTATTAAAACAAGGTCCCTCTGACTCTAAGGACGGGGGGGAGCATTAAAGGAGTACAGAACAAAAGAGATCCAAAGCATGAAACTCACCATAAAAATCTTCCTTGATTAAATCCAGCGTGCGCATACAGCAAGGACGGGACTGGGGGCTATTGCAGGAGAGCAGTCAGCCAGTATTAAAGGGGTCGTCCTACAAATAATATCGCACAGTTTTCAAACCAGCACCTAGATCTGAATACTTTTGTAATTACATGTAATTGAAAATTTAGTATAGCCACTGAGTAGAGATGAGCAAATATTAAAATGCTCGTGTGCTCGGTACTCGGTACGAACTTTTCCAAAAGTTCGTATATTCGTACCGAATAACGAACACTATTGAAGTCAATGGGAGATACAAGCATTTTTGCAGGGGACCCAAGTTCTTCGCAGGCAAGGTTGCCTAAACACCTGAAAACCTCTGAAAGTGATGGAAACACCACGGAAATGGATAGGGAACACCAGGGGCAGCATGCATGGAGCAGGCAGAGACAGTGCAAGGAGCGATAGGACCTTGTCCGATAAAGCGTACGCTATTGCTACGTATAATTTACTCTATACGCTGTTGCATATGAATTCAAGACAGTGAAACCATTACCACTTGCAAGCATATAGAAGCTGTCACTCAACTTTCTGAGATTTGTGAATGACAACTTGTTGATCAGGACTCTAAGAAAGCTGGGTGATTACAATCTAATAGAAGTTAATAGTCATGTGTGTCAGGATTTATCACTTATGTTTAGATCAACTCAGATTTAGATATTTCGTACGCTTATATATCAGATATTTCGTACGCTTTCGCTATCCCTATCACACGTACACTCTTTCCCTCTCCTAAAACCACAAGGTGTGTGATCCGAGCCCCAGGCGTACGCATATATATATAATAGCACGTCACCTGATGCAGGCAGCCAATCACTCCTCGACACGTAGAAAAGGTAGTAGGTCATGGCAGGAGGGCCCCCAGGCTTCCCTGCATGTTTATTGGCTAAGAAATAGGCGCTAAACATGCAGGGAGGAGTTTAAAAAAACCCACGAATTTCACACGCTACTTGGCCAAGTAACAAATACTTACGAGTACGCAAATATCCGTGCGGATAACAAATCTTTACGAATATATTCGCTCATCTCTACCACTGAGTTATTCAATAAAATATAGAGGTGTTGCGCCACCTGCTGTTTGCTCTTTTTCTAATTTCTCAGTCCTCCTCACTGAGATAGATGCACATGCTCACAGGGTGACATATATATTTGGGTGTCATCAGCACAGAGATGGTACTGAAAGCCAAATCGGCAACAAGATAAGAAAAAGTAAAAGTAGGGGGCAGGTGGGGGGAGAAGGTGAGGCACCAGGAGAAGTGGGAAGGGACAGAGAGACACTTGGGGTGGAGGTAATGACAGTGAGGCACCAGGGCTGTGGGAAGGGACAGAGAGACACTTGGGGGTGGGGCGAGGACAGTAAGACAACAGGGGCAGTTGGAAAGGACAGAGAGACACTTGGGGTGGGGGGAAGGGCAGTGAGGCACCAGGGGCAGTGGGAAGGGACAGAGAGACACTTGGGGTTGGGGGGGGGGCAGTGAGGCACCGGGGCAGTAGAAAGGGACAGAGAGACACTTGGGGTGGAGGGTAAGGACAGTGAGGCGCCAGGTGCAGTGGGAAGGGACAGAAAGACACTTGGGGGTGGGGGCAGTGAGGCACCAGGGGCAGTGGGAAGGGACAGAGAGACACTTGGGGGTGGGAGGAAGGACAGTGTGGCACCAGGGGCAGTGGGAAGGGATAGAGAGACACTTGGGGGTGGAGGGAAGGACAGTGTGGCACCAGGGGCAGTGGGAAGGGACAGAGAGACACTTGGGGGTAGGGGTGGGGGGCAGTGAGGCACCAGGGGCAGTGGGAAGGGACAGAGAGACACTTGGGGGTGGGGGGGAGGACAGTGATGCACCAGGGGCAGTGGAGAGGGACAGAGAGACACTTGGGGGTGGGGGGAAGGGACAGTGAGGCACCAGGGGCAGTGGGGAGGGACAGAGAGACACTTGGGGGTGGAGGGAAGGACAGTGTGGCACCAGGGGCAGTGGGAAGGGATAGAGAGACACTTGGGGGTGGAGGGAAGGACAGTGTGGCACCAGGGGCAGTGGGAAGGGACAGAGAGACACTTGGGGGTAGGGGTGGGGGGCAGTGAGGCACCAGGGGCAGTGGGAAGGGACAGAGAGACACTTGGGGGTGGGGGGAAGGACAGTGAGGCACCAGGGGCAGTGGGGAGGGACAGAGAGACACTTGGGGGTGGAGGGAAGGACAGTGAGGCATCTGGAGTAGAGGGAAGGACAGTAATTAAAAAGATAGCAGTGCAACGTCACAAACCAAAATTTATTTTCAATTAAATTGTGCCTTCTCCAACTTGATGTGAGGTGGTGCCCCTACATCTGCCTACCCTTCATCTCAGCCCTGATCATTAGTACGATAGTTTGGTCCCCATACAGTTTCCATATTGTTGGTAACACTTCTCCATTTACATGGGAAGATATAGCAAAAAGAGCCAGCCTCTCTGGTGGCAAGGACCGTAAGAGTGAATATAGGCTGGTGCTTTTTCCTAAAGTGTGCAAGCACGACCACCACTGATGGCTTGCAGGATGGTCGCAACCATGGAAACAGTGTATAGTGTGCTGGAAAAATGAATCAAGCCAGCAAAGGAGGCAATATGGAGAATCACAATACATTAGTAAGTGTCTTGTATTAACTTTATCTACATGATAAATGCCATTTGCTGAAATGAGATCGCCCTTTAAGGCATGGCAACACAAGTAGGCGGGGCCAGCAATACCTTAGTTCAGCACAAAATACCGCCCCAGCAGAAGTAAATACCACAGTGCAGCACAAAATACTGCCACTCCATTACAGTATTCAACTACATCACCTTCCTAAAGACAACTATATAGTTGCCGGCCAGATGCATATGCACCTGTTGCTCCCAGTATTAATTGATGCTGGGAACATCACATTGTTATGTACCTGGTTGGCAGCTGTGAGGAGGGTGCTGGTGGACCCATGGGCATCGTCCCACCGGGTTATACCCCTGTAGAGTCTATGACCAGTCAGCCCCTGTCCAGGGAATAGGTCATCGGTTAAAAAAATCTCAGAAAACCTCTTTAATACTGTCTAATAGTAAGAGAAGGTAATCTGAGCCCAGCCAGTCACAAGGTGCACCACATTTATCATAGTGGCGCACACTGATAGATTTCACACTAGGAAAATGGCACACAATAATGATAAATATGGCACAAAATATGACTCCACCAAACCACTCCCGCCTTCAAGCCGAAAAAAGGACAGTGTGACACACAGTAGTGCACTACCCTTAGGCTACTTTCACACTAGCGTTTTAAAATTCCGGTATTGAGTTCCGTCATAGGGGCCCAATACCGGAATAAAACGCTTCAGTTTTGTCCCCATTCATTGTCAATGGGGACAAAACTGAACTGAAGACAACGGAATGCTCCTGAAAGCATTCCGTTCCGTCTTCAGACCGGAGAACAAACCGCAGCATGCTGCGGTTTGCTCTCCGGTCCAGGCATCCGCACCAAGACGGATCCGGAATGACCCCCAATGCAAGTCAATGGGGACGGATCCGTTTGGTGTGGACACACCAGTAATCCGGATCTGTCCTCCATTGATTTCCAATGGGGGGTCATTCCGGATCCGGCTACATACATACAGACATACATACAAACATACATACAGACATACATACAAACATACAGACATACATACATACTCACATACTCCAGGGACGCCGGCAGCATGTCTTCACGCGCCTCCTGCGCGCAGCTATGACGTTTCCCCACTGCGCCCAGCAGAGGGCGCTGTGGGGAATCGTCATCACTGCGCGCAGGAGGCGCGTGAAGACGTTCTGCCGGCGTCCCTGGAGTATGTGAGTATGTATGTGTGTATGTATGTATGTATGTCTGTATGTCTGTATGCATTAACTCTGACATAGAAAAGGACCTAGGAATTTTAGTGAACAGAAATCTAAGCTGCAGAAACCAGTGTCAGACAGCTGCTGCCAAGGCCAATAAGATAATGGGCTGCATCAAAAGAGGCATAGATGCCCGTGATGAGAACATAGTCCTGCCACTTTACAAATCACTAGTCAGACCACACAGCAGAGCTGGAGAGGGTTCAGAGGAGGGCAACTAAAGTAATAACTGGAATGGGTGGACTACAGTACCCAGAAAGATTATCAAAATTAGGCTTATTCACTTTAGAAAAAAGACGACTAAGGGGAGATCTAATAACTATGTATAAATATATCAGAGGTCAGTACAGAGATCTCTCCCACAATCTATTTATCCCCAGGACTGTGACTGTGACGAGGGGCCATCCTCTGCGTCTGGAGGAAAGAAGGTTTGTACATAAACATAGAAGAGGATTCTTTACGGTAAGAGCAGTGAGACTATGGAACTCTCTGCCTGAGGAGGTGGTGATGGTAAGTTCACTAAAAGAGTTCAAGAGAGGCCTGGATGTATTTCTGGAGGGTAATAATATTACAGGTTATAGGTACTAGAGATGGGTCGTTGATCCAGGGAATTATTCTGATTGCCTGATTGGAGTCGGGAAGGAATTTTTTTCCCTAAAGTGAGGAAAATTGGCTTCTACCTCACAGGGTTTTTTTGCCTTCCTCTGGATCAACTTGTAGGAAAACAGGCCGAACTGGATGGACAGATGTCTTTTTTCGGCCTTATAAACTATGTTACTATGTATGTCTGTATGTATGTCTGTGTCTTGTTTTAATGTGTGTCATGTGTGGGGCCGGAGCGCTGCTCCGGCTCCACACATGTATAGCGTTAGCACGGATCCGTTGGCACCCTTTAGGTGCCGGATCCGTGCTAACGCTAGTGTGAAAGAGGCCTTAGTAAAGCTGGGCCATTATTTTTTAAAGTAGGGACATAGTTTGGGGCAACTGTTTCCTTCCTGATTGTTAAGAGCCCTATTCTCTTGTTCCAGTTCATGCTATTGACCTGACATTAAAACTTTTCCAGCCGCACCATGGCCTTTGTCATGCATATGGCCTTTTTCTTTGTCTTCTATTGTTCAAACTGTGACAGAGTCTTGCACGGCTTGTGTGCAGGGAGCAGGTTAGTGCATTGTTTGTGCAAGTATGTACTGCCGCGTGCAACCCCCTGCAGAAGGTATTTATTATGCTCAAGACAGACGCCGACCCTGACAACTGCCCTGACCCCCAGCAGATGGTACTGCAGCATTGCCACTGGCCTGGAACTAACAGCATATGCCAGCTTTTATTGTTTGCTTTATACGTCCAGGCCAAGCCGTGTGCCCTCCATGACTAAGCAGCTGTATATACAGTACACACTGCCAAAAATCTAACTGCCAGATCAGAGCTTTGGAAACTAAGCTGCAGTAAAGTGGAATTGATATACTCCTCTCTTCCTCGGCGCAGTGATGATAGGAACATTTAAGAAACACCCCAAAGGGTGCGCTAAAGTCTGCAGATAGTCTCCAAACAGTCATGGGGTTACAATCTATCATTTGTGATGGTTTTGATGTCAGTTTTAAGTCTTTGTCTTTGCTTTCTGAGGTTGCGCCAAATGTATGAAATGGCACCCAGTAATAATATATTTTGCACAAGTGCAATGTGGTGTGCTCCTATGTCTGTACAGAACAGCAGGGGGTAACCTGACGTGAAGATGCTACTTTTAAAACAGTTGCACATCCTAAGGGTCCATTCACACGTCCATATGAATGGGTCCGCATCCGCTCCGCAATTTTGCGTAACGGGTGCGGGCTCTTTCATTTCAATAGGGCCCTAAAAGATGCAGACAGCACACAGTGTACTGCCCGTAGTTCCGTTCCACAGCTCCTCAAATAAGATGGAGCATGCCCTATTCTTGTCCGTAGCCATGGACAAGAATAGGCATTTCTATTACAATTTGCAGACCGCAAAGCACTTGTGAACGTGTGAATGGACCCTAAATGAGACTTAAAGGTGTTATAATCTGAAATCCTCAGCTACTTTTCACCGCACTTCTAAAAATGCTGGGGATCATCATATGTTGCGAAATTTGACAAAATGTCACAAAAATATGCACCAAATGCCACATGCAGGCATCACTTGCGACATTTTTACCCAACAAAACTGGCACAGAAGATTTGATAAATGACCCCAAGATTTGTTATGCCTCTTAAGAGGTTCCAGCACTTACCTTGCTTTTGATACTTGGGCAGACTTAATTGGATGCTATGGGTTATGACAGATGTGCTAATAATGTCTGATTATTGTCCTGGGAGTAGTCTGATGTTTCTTACATAATGTTCCAGCATCAGGACTTACTGAATCCTGCTGAGATCCTACTGCAACTCCAAACAGGATGCATGAAAAGCAATGCTGCCAGCAGAGGAGATCATAATTGGTTCTGTCTGCTGGCAACACAACTGACTGAGTGCATAAGTATTGGCCAAGTTCACTGCTGGCAAAACCAGCATCTGGTAGGATCCCATCAATCCTAGCAGATGCCAGAACTGTCTAATTGTCATCCTAGGTGTATAAAAGACCAATTTTCTCTGCCGGTATGAATATCTATGTGGTTTACCTAGTGTTATATTTTCTATATAACTTTTTGTGATATTATTATTATATATAAATCCTAATATTAATTACTGAGAAAGAATACACTGGACCATAGCCATTAATTCAATTCCATTGTTTGTCAATTGCATTTCAAACTAATAGACTAAATAATGGAGCAGATTTGCTAATATTGTTTAAGATTTAGACAAACTAAGAGTCCTCTTACACGGGCTGATACCAGGCAATAAACAAGCATAAATCTACAATATACAAGTTGATTGGAACGTAAAGAGGCTCTGTCACCAGTTTTCAACCTATGGAATTAGTTATATAATCAAATAGTGCTCTTAATCCTTTCCCCACAGATACCTTTATTTAGCAGAAAGAATAAGCGTTTAGCCAGCAAAACGTTCTTTTAGAAATATGCTAATGAGTCTTCGGAGCACCGAGAGGCGTGCTCTTGTCTTCTGAGCACCGCATCTGCGATGCCCTTCTAGCTCCTAACACCACCCTTCATCAGATAAACCCACCCCCCTGCTTCTTGATGGACAGCTTCTGCGCCTGCAAATTCTGCGCCTGCGCACTGATCCGATGTACGGCGCATGCGCACTAGGCTTGCAGCACCGAACTCTGCAAGCCCTTTCTCTGTAGTGCGTACGCATTGCCACTTCCGGGTTCAGTGACGTGACGGTGCGTGCGCACTAAAGATAAAGGGCCTGCAGAGTTCGGCGCTGCAAGGCCCTTCTCGCAGCTTACCAAGCACAGTGCCGTACATTGTTTAGCGGCTGTGCTTGGTATCGTGCTCAGTGTGGCGTTCATGGGAGTGCTGGTGCCTTCTCATACAGCTGATCAGCGAAGGTCCCAGATGTCGGACCCCCACGATCAGAAACTGATGACCTATCCTGACCAAGACCAAAATGACAGCTAAAGTCCAAGAAACAGAGGAGAAATCACTGTTAGAAATCAAGTCGGGAATAATCACAAGTGAAATCTGTTTTTACTTTCATTTTCAGCTGCATTCACAGCATCCTGATTTCTATCAGTGATATCTTTCTCTGTCCTAAACATATTGCTGGCATTTTAGTATTGTCTGAAAGCTTAGAATGTCTGCTTTCAAACAAGACCAGTTTCTAGCATGTTTATAGCTGCTACCATTCATGAGGTAGCAGCATCTAAAGCAGCCCTCCCCCCTCCAATTAGCTGCTTTTCCCACTGCTGCAGCTCTACTCTGGCAAAACAGTTAGGGGGTTGAAGGTTTGTATATAATCAGCAGCATATCCTTGTTTGCATTGAAAATTGTTGTCACGCTCGGGTGTGGGGGGAAAAGCCACACCGAGCGTATGAGGGATGGGAACAGACAAAACCAGGGAACTGGTCACCTCCTGCAGGGGACCCTAAGACTAGGCCCTAGCTGGCTACCAGTATGAACTAACCCGGGTGGTAGGAAAGCTCATACACAGGAACCTAATCTGAATAAACCCTAGAACACCCTGCAGTCTAATGACACAAGAGAGTAACCTGTTCCTCCAAGCGTAAGGAGGAACAGGAGACTCAAACAGGAATAACCAAAGGAAGGGAAAACACTTAACTTTAAGTAGAACTCAGCAACAGGATCTCAGCCGAGATCCACACCACTCTCAACCAGGTATGAAGCAGATATAAACCGCAAGGGATACTGGGAGAGGAAGAGGTAAGTAGGAGACAGCTAATTGCCCAGCGGCAACAGCTGAGGGAAAGGGGTGTGGTGAACAGCACCCAAACCACAGGGAATAGCCTGTCAAACCTGTCACTTAGAAAGCCGCGCAGAACGTCTGATTCCAGACGCAAGACCACTCGTGACATTACCCCCCCTTTTACGGGTGACCTCCGGGCACCCAGGACCAACTTTATCAGGGTGACACCTGTGAAAGGCTTTTACCAAACGACTGGCATTCACGTCAGATGCCGGTACCCATGACCTCTCCTCAGGACCATAACCCTTCCAATGAACCAGATATTGAAGGGTCCCACAAAGAACTCGAGAATCAATGATCTTGACAATCTGAAATTCCAAATTACCATCCACCAAGACAGGCGCGGGTGGCAAGGGAGATGGCTCCAGAGGTTCAACATACCTCTTCAACAAACATCTGTGAAACACATTATGGATTTTCAGGGCCTGCGGAAGTTCAAGACGAAATGCTACAGGATTAATAATGGCCGTGATTTTATATGGGCCAATAAATCTTGGACCCAACTTCCATGAAGAAACTTTCAACTTAATGTTCCTAGTAGACAGCCACACAGAATCACCCACATTTAGGTCCGGACCATTCATGCGTCTCCTGTCAGCCACACGTTTGTACTTGTTACCCATATTTATCAAGTTACTTTGAATTTTTCGCCATATGGAAGACAATGATGACGAAAAACGTTCTTCCTCAGGAATACCAGAAGTATCAGAACCACAAAATGTGCCAAACTGCGGGTGAAAGCCATATGCACCAAAAAATGGTGACTTACCAGTGGAGTCCTGTCTGCGATTATTTATGGCAAACTCAGCCAGAGACAAAAACGAGGACCACTCCTCCTGGTTCTCAGAGACAAAGCATCTCAAATAAGTCTCCAGATTCTGATTGGTACGCTCAGTCTGTCCATTCGTCTGGGGATGAAAGGCAGAGGAGAAAGACAGTTGTACCCCGAGCCGAGTACAGAACGCCCTCCAGAATCTGGACACAAACTGAGTCCCACGATCAGAGACAACGTCAGTGGGAATGCCATGAAGTTTCACAATATTGTCAACAAACACTTGTGCAAGAGTTTTAGCATTGGGGAGTCCAGGTAATGCAATAAAGTGCGCCATTTTACTAAAACGATCTACAACCACCAGAATAACTGTCTTACCAGACGACTCAGGCAGATCAGTGATGAAGTCCATGGATAGGTGAGTCCATGGTCTGGACGGGATGGGTAATGGAAGTAGGGGTCCAGAGGGACGAGTATGTGTCACCTTAGAGCGTGCGCAGACACTACAGGCTGACACATATTCCTCAACACACTTACGCAGACCTGGCCACCAGAATCTACGAGAGATGAGGTCGACAGTGGATTTACTCCCAGGGTGTCCCGCAAGCACCGAAGAATGATGCTCCTCAAAAACCTTATAACGCAAATCAGAAGGAACAAACAACTTCCCGGGAGGGCAAGACTCCGGCGCATCTCCCTGGGCCTCAAGCACTTTAGCCTCAAGATCAGGGTAAAGAGCGGATATCACCACTCCTTCAGACAGTATAGGGCTAGGATCTTCAAAATCACCACCCCCGGGAAAACTACGTGACAAGGCATCCGCCTTCACATTCTTAACCCCAGGACGGTATGTGACAATGAAATTGAATCTGGTGAAGAACAAAGACCATCTGGCCTGCCTCGGATTAAGTCGTCTAGCCGACTCCAGGTAAGCCAGATTTTTGTGATCAGTGAATACCGTGATTGGATGATTCGCCCCTTCCAACCAATGACGCCATTCCTCAAAAGCCAACTTAATGGCCAGTAACTCTCGGTTACCCACATCATAATTTCTCTCCGCCACAGAGAGTTTCTTCGAAAAAAAAGCACATGGGCGCCATTTACCAGGTGACGGGCCCTGTGATAACACAGCTCCTACCCCCACATCGGATGCGTCAACCTCCACAATGAAAGGTTGTGACACATCTGGCTGCACCAATATAGGGGCAGAGGAAAAGCACTCCTTTACAGCAGAGAAGGCTTGCAATGCTGCATCAGACCACACAGAGACATCCGTCCCTTTCTTAGTCATGTCAGTTAAGGGTTTAACCATAGTCGAATAGTTCTTAATAAATTTTCGGCAATAGTTGGTGAACCCCAAAAATCGCATAAGAGCCTTCAGATTTTCAGGTCGGTCCCAGTTCAGAACAGCACAGACCTTCTCTGGATCCATACGAAAACCTGAAGATGAAAGCAGGTATCCTAAGAATTGCACCTCATGTACAGCAAAAGCACATTTCTCTAGTTTTGCATACAACTTGTTATCTCTTAAGATTTGCAACACCTGCCTCACGTGATCCTGATGTGTCACAATATCTGGAGAATAGATTAGTATGTCATCCAAATACACGACTACAAACCTCCCCACAAGATGATGAAAAATGTCATTAACAAAATGCTGGAAGACAGCAGGAGCATTGGTCAACCCAAAAGGCATGACCAGGTTCTCAAAGTGGCCCTCAGGAGTGTTAAAGGCTGTCTTCCATTCATCCCCTTCCTTGATCCTGACCAGATTATATGCCCCCCTTAAGTCCAACTTGGAGAACACCTTGGCATCCACAATCTGGTTAAACAAGTCAGGAATCAAAGGAAGGGGGTACGGATCACGGACAGTAATCCTATTGAGTTCACGGAAATCCAGACATGGCCTAAGGGATCCGTCCTTTTTTTTAACAAAAAAGAACCCTGCTGCCACAGGAGATTTGGAAGGCCTAATATGTCCTTTGGCCAAACTCTCAGCAATATATTCCTTCATGGCCGTTCTCTCAGGTCCAGAAAGGTTATACAGCCTAGATTTAGGTAATCTTGTTCCAGGGATGAGATTGATAGGACAATCGTATTCCCGGTGAGGGGGTAAATCCTGACATCCACCTTCAGAAAATACATCAGAGAAATCCGATATAAAAGAAGGAAGAGTCTTAGTGGTTAAAGCAGAAAAAGATGTATTAAGGCAATTGTCAACACAATAATCGCCCCAATCCACAATTTGTCTAGTATGCCAGTCAATGGACGGATTATGTTTGCTTAACCACGGTAAACCCAGAACCACAGGAGCAGGAAGACCTTCCAACACAAAACATGAAATAAGCTCCTGATGAAATTCACCCACTCTTAATTTGATATCATGCACCATCTGAGACAAACACTTCTGAGAGAGAGGTGCAGAATCAATGGCAAACACAGAAATCCTCTTATCCAAAGAACTTGGTGACAATCCATGCATACGGACAAACTGAGCATCAATCAAGTTCACCCCTGCCCCGCTGTCAATAAACACCTCAATTTTCACAACCTTTGATTCTAGCGCCACCTCGGCAGTCAGGAGAAAACGGGTACTGCAGGATGAAGACAAATGCACATTTTCAGTCTCTCTACCCACTCCACCAAGAGTGAGATGAGAATTCAACGCCCCCTTTTCTTTTCTCTCCTTTAGAGATAGGAAGCATGGACATACATTGATAAAGTGTCCTTTCTGACCACAGAAAAAACACACACCCTTTTTATTACCAAGATGATTGCGGGTGGCTACAGGAGTGGCTCCCCCTAATTGCATAGGTTCATCCCCAGACATCAACCTAGGGGAATATTCACCCAAAGTATCATAGGAAGCCGGTACACTATGTGATAGTACGTCCTGAGAGCGGGGGCCCCTAGATCGCTCTCTCAGGCGCCTATCCATGCGTACAGCAAGAGACATAGCGGCTTCCAAAGACACAGGGGTTTCCTGAAAGGCCAAAGCGTCCTTCAGCCTTTCAGACAAACCTTGACAGAATTGGCTACGTAAAGCCGGATCGTTCCATTCAGTATTGGTCGCCCACCTCCGAAACTCAGAGCAATAAGTCTCAACCGGCCACTCACCCTGACAAAGGTTACGTATCTGGGTCTCCGCCAGGGAGATACGATCCGGGTCATCATAGATAATCCCTAGGGTCTTGAAAAATTCATCTACCGACCGGAGAGACAGCGATCCGGCCGGTAGAGAAAAGGCCCATGACTGTGCATCCCCTTTAAGCAGCGAGATGACCACACCAACCTTCTGTTCCTCATTACCAGAAGAATGTGGACGCAGTCTGAAATACAATTTGCACGCCTCCCTAAATAGAACAAAATTATCACTTTCCCCAGAAAATCTATCCGGGAGGGGGACCTTAGGCTCCAAACAGGCCTGACACTCAGCACCCCCAGAACCACCAGCCTGTGGTCTCTGAATCTGGTTGCGGATGTCAGCCACCTCCAAGCTGAGTCCCTGCAGCCGTTCAGCCAGTGTAGCAATAGCATCCATGTCAGCACAAAAATGACATAAATTTTTGTTAGTGGCGGTTTATAATGTCACGCTCGGGTGTGGGGGGAAAAGCCACACCGAGCGTATGAGGGATGGGAACAGACAAAACCAGGGAACTGGTCACCTCCTGCAGGGGACCCTAAGACTAGGCCCTAGCTGGCTACCAGTATGAACTAACCCGGGTGGTAGGAAAGCTCATACACAGGAACCTAATCTGAATAAACCCTAGAACACCCTGCAGTCTAATGACACAAGAGAGTAACCTGTTCCTCCAAGCGTAAGGAGGAACAGGAGACTCAAACAGGAATAACCAAAGGAAGGGAAAACACTTAACTTTAAGTAGAACTCAGCAACAGGATCTCAGCCGAGATCCACACCACTCTCAACCAGGTATGAAGCAGATATAAACCGCAAGGGATACTGGGAGAGGAAGAGGTAAGTAGGAGACAGCTAATTGCCCAGCGGCAACAGCTGAGGGAAAGGGGTGTGGTGAACAGCACCCAAACCACAGGGAATAGCCTGTCAAACCTGTCACTTAGAAAGCCGCGCAGAACGTCTGATTCCAGACGCAAGACCACTCGTGACAATTGTGCTGCAGATTGCCAACAAATGTCAACTGTAGACACTGCATAAATGATCGCAACACCCCATAAACGAACGTTCTGAAATCTATTGAACTGCATAGGCTCAACTCTATGAGCCTCCCACTCACAACGCTCCCACTTTTCTCAAACTTTACTCAAAGGAGCTTCCTGACATTTTTTTAACTCACAACTTATCCTCTGGATGTATGCACAAAGAGAAGCTTCATCCAGGAAACACCATTCCTGAGACTGAAAAACTGCCAGAGAACAACCTGAGAGATTACCCCTGAGGGAAAGAGAACAGACATCCACGGAAGGTTTAGAACCATCAAGGCCATGCACTGGATTTAGACAGTAAGGTACCGCTCGTTTATGACATTAAGACTTTACTGCTTGTGGAAAGAGTTCATTGCTTCTGCCACCCTTGTAAAAAAAAGATGCACTTTGAGATGGGCTGGTACCCACCACACTATGAGCCTCCCTCAGCCTGGGAACTGCAGAAGTAGTAAATGAAAATGGAATTGCAAGCCTGTAATTATTTGGGAAGCTTGCAAAGTATATTTACAGTGAAACTAATTGAGGACTACTACTATTAGCATCATTACCGGTACCTCTCCACAATTTTGGTAGTATCCTACTCTCGAACTGTGCCTTTTGCTGCTGTATGAACTACTACTCCCATTATCTATTCTGTAGAGAGACTTTATTTATGGCCTGGTTATTGACTCTATTAACCTTTTGCCTGCCCTATTCGGTCTTGCACCCTGCCAACCGTACACTATCAAGGCACCCCAACTACCACTAGGCGGAAGTCCCTATCAGGCTTAGGGAGTGCCCCAAAGGAAGAAAGAGTGCACCCTCCTTTCAAAGCTCAGCCTAGTAGGTACTGTTAGTGTTAGTACTATTCCAGGGTATCCACAACAGAGACGCTACATTCAGGCTGAATTTTGAATTTTGGCCATCTAAATCCAGCATTGCTTATTTGCCATGTGATTGCCTATAAAGCTGCACATGACAGTCTGCCGGAGTCCTCTATGTCTGGGACTACTGCAATCATAAACAGCTTTGACAGTATTAAAGATTTTCGGTTGTTGAGCTCCTCTATAGAGCGATTTCTAACCTTAGTACTTTTTGGAAGGAATTTACATCACACGCATGTTTATTTCTTGAGGGCAGATGTGGTGACAGGTTCTCTTTAAAATGAAATTCAAAATTGTATAGTAAAAAATGTACTTTTTGCCTTCCTTCCTAGAGACGTGGTTAACCGATGCGTATCCTGTGTTTATAAAATTCCTGAAGGTTTGTATCACTGCAATTGTAATAGGAGAATTAAAGCCAGAAGAAAAATGAAGCAATGCTCAGAATGTTGAACTGGCTCTCACTCCATCACTGGCTCCTCAGCCCCAGACACATTGATTTTCCTGATCCCATAGAGATATCAGAAAGTTATATCTGTAGCATGCATTAAAACATTTCCAGCAGGTCACGCTCATCTTAGAGAACTAATTTACCACTGTAATTAATAAGAATTCACTGCATCCCGCAGAGAAACCCCAGAGTTTAGTGATACATATTTCCTTCTTAGTCCATAAAGTGCCAATCTAACTATGTAATAATTCACATTATTTTTTTTTCCAATGAATTGTACATTGAAGAATGTGCTTGAGTTATTGGAGGAACTGTGATGAACTGTAATACCCAAGCAAAAGCAGTCAAATCTTACAAACTGCATATAGTCTCAGTACCTGAAAGCAACAGTGCTATTCACATAAGAGTAAAGCTGTAGTTTCCCTTCTCCTGAAACTTAAAGGGGTTGTCCCACAAAAATATTCTACAGTTTTCAAACCAACATGTGTATCTAAATACTTTTGTAATTGCAAGTAATTACAAATTTAGCATAGCCACTGAGTTATTCAATAAAATGTATCTGTATAGCACCACCTGCTTTGTTTTTTCTTATTTCATTGTCCTGCTCACTGAGAAGGCCGCACATGCTCAGTTTCATCCTTCAACTGCCTCCTGAGCTGTGATAGGTAGAGCTGAGACACGCCCCCTGAGCTGTGATAGGGAGAGCTGAGACACACCTCCTGAGCTGCGATAGGGAAAGCTGAGACACGCCCCCTGAGCTGCAGCAGAAAAGACACTCCCCTGTCAACTTGATATAAATCTAGCAGAGCACTAAATGGGGAGATCTCTGGATCCATGTGAGGTACAGGGCTGGTTCTAGTTTTGTTAGAAAGAGGTTGGGATGTACTGTATCATTTTTTTTTACATTAGTCATGTAAATATATATAGGGGTATTATATATAAAGGGGTATTCTGGTTATGTGAAGTTATCCCCTATCCGGTGTCGGGGATAACTATTATATCAGTGGGTTTACTACCTCTGGGACTATACTGGTCATGGAAATGGCGACCCCATACCCAATAGAGCCCCCAAAATGAACAGTTCAGCCGGTTGGGTATGTGCGCAGTCAATCTATTAATTTCTATGGGAGTTCAGGAGCGCCTTACTCAACTATCTTCGGAACTGCCATAGAAATGAATGAATCAACTGCACCCATGCCTGACTATCCCCTCCGTTCATTTCAGGGGGTCTCCACAGGGTATGGGGTCCCGTTATAATTATCTAATAGTTATCCCCTATCATGTGCCAGCTGTGGTCAGTATCAGAGACTTTTTCTGATATTAGAACGGTACTGCCTGTGTATTACTGATTTAGGGGTGGATAGTAATTTCAATGTGCATTGTGGATATTGTATTATTATATTAGTAAACTTTATATAACACACTATATATGGCACCTTTCTATATGTGGGTGCATGTTTGGTTTTAGCAATTTATATATTCTTTATGATTAAATGACTAATAAAAATGATGGTACATTCGGAGAATTAAGCCCAATTTGCATAGGTGTGGCAATTTGTCTTCAGTTAGTGGCAAAAACACAACAGTCCTTAAACTTGGACACAATTTTAGCGCGTTGACAGAATTCTGGCTCACAGACAAATTTTGTCTGTGCACCTGAATAGTAAATTTGTCTAATATTGAGACTGGGATTTGTATTCCTAGACAGTGCAAAGTTTGAGAGTATTGGTAAATCTGCCCCAATGGGTGGCAAAAATGAACCAAAAATGTAGCGCAAAGTAAGCCAACTTGTGTAAACCTAGACTACACATTCTAAAGATGCACCAAACATCATGGAGCATTGGGCAATAAATCTGGCACATGTTTAGATTGTCTGGTCTTAAGGTCTTTTTTAACAAGGGGCAATTTTAAAGAGGACCTGTCACCTCTCCTTCACCTCTCCTGACATGCCTGTTTTAATAACTTCATGCATTCCCCATGCAATAACAATTCTGGAACATCTATTCTTATGTCTCTATGTTGTGGCATTCCTTTATTATTTCTACTAGAAGTTATGAATGAATTGCTAGCAGTCTGCAGTAAGGGTACAGAGGGGTGGTAACCAATTGGCGGTGTGTACCTGCACAGACTCACTCTATCCAATCAGTGCTGCCATTTTCAGACTGTGCAGGTACACACCCCCAACTGGTCACCTCCCCTCTGTACCCTTACTGCAGACTGCTAGCAATTCATCCATAACTTCTAGTAGAAATAATGGCACAACATAGAGCCATAAGAATAGATGCTCCAGAATTGTTATTACATGGGGAATGCTTGAAGATATTAAAATAGACATGTCAGGAGCGGTGACAGGTCCTCTTTAAAGCTGATTATACCACTGATCACCTGTTCATTCACTGGGTGAAGCACTGAAGATGCAGACACCAAAATTATTGCTTCTGGGCAACAGATCATTTATCAAAGTTGGTCTTTGAAATCTCCTGCGCTGCTGGAGGATGCACCTAATTTATGATGAGGCACAGTCCTTGTCATAAATTAGCTACATCCTCCAGCAGTCCATGCACCAGAATAAAATCTAGCTTGGAGCTGCCGTAGATTTCTGTCTTCATTTGCACCTGAAAATTGGCACAAATTAAGATAAATGCGACCCACTGGCCCTGTCCACGCCTCATGCAACAAAATTTGGTGGATGTTTCATTTTAAAAAGTCACAGGTTTGTGACTTTTTTTACACCAAAAAAGTGGTGCAGGGAGATGATAAATCTCCCCCAATTAATCTATATGGGGACAAGCGATTCTGTCTTCATTTGCACCTGAAAATTGGCGCTAATTAAGATAAATGTGGCAGACCCGCTGGACCTGCCCACACCTCATGCAACAAAATTTGGAGGAAGTTTAATTTAAAAAAGTCACAAGTTTGCGACTTTATTTACACCAAAAAAGTCCGGGAGGGAGATGATAAATCTCCCTCAATTTCTATATGGGGACAAGCGATCACAGTAGAGATCGCTCACCCCCATGCAGAATAGATGATTACTGCATGTAAATGCTGCTCTCACCTCCTCTGAAGAGCAGACAAGTATGGGCGACAAACATTTCATTCCCAATAATTGCCTGCTCAGTGCCTTAAAGGGACACTGTACTTTGAACAAATCTTTTGATATGTTGTAGAGACATATCAAACATTTAGATCGGTGGCGGAGGACCCCCTTCATCTCTAGAACGAGGGTAGAGAAGCTCACGCATAGGGCACTCTCTCTCCTCACTGGCTGACGAGAGGCAAGAAAGACTTCAAGAAAGTCTAAGTCTATGCGCCTGTTTCGCTCCCTCACATCACAGATGCAGAGTGCGATATGAAAACAATTCTCTCCCTTTGTTCTAGTGATCGGAATCAGACCCCCACCGATCTAAACTTTTGATATGTCCCTACAATACATGTTTGTTCAAAGTACAAAGGGTTTGTGTCATCATGTACAATGGGGGCATATTGCTAGGATATGCCCCCATTGTCTTATAGGTGCGGGTATCAAAGCTGGGACCCGCACCTATAACCAGAACGGAGCCCCGAAAGTGAAGGAGGGTGCACTACGCATGCGTAGCCTCCCTCCATTCATTTTCTATGGGGCCAGCGAAAATAGCGAAGCGCTGGCTCAGCTATTTCTGTCGGCTCCATAGAAGTGAATGGGAGTGGGGGCCGCGCATGCACGGTACGCTCCCATTCATTTCTATGGGGAGCCGGCTTGGTGGTGGCCAGACCGGAGTCCTTCACCCACCACCTTGTGGGGCTCCGTTCTGGATATATGTGTGGGTCCCAGCGGTGGGACCTGCACCTATAAGACAATGGGGGCATATCCTAGACAACCCTTTTAAGTTTATAAATAAGACAGCATTAGTAATTCTGGCCTAATGTTTTGTGCATGAAGTAAAGTGTTGTAGTGAGTAATGTTTTCTTGGTAAAGCCTTTCTTTTCCATCCCTTTTGCAAAAACACAATCTAAAAGTGTACAGAGAAAAGTAGGGCACAGAAAGCGTGATATGTAAATTGACACACATAGTAATTAATATAAGGGTGGAGCCCTATGTATATTCATTTTATCTGCTGCTCTGCCCCTTCTGTCATCAGACTGATATGATGTAACCATGTAGATCAGCGGAGATTATACAAAAACGTCAAACAGCAGCTACACCTTATACACACAGTGCAAGCCGTGCAAGAGCGAGTGAGAGGAGCACAGTGCAAAGATCTTACATCTCTTTTAAATGTCACCGTTTGCTTACCAAAAACAGAAGGATCTTACCCAGAAATGAGTTCATCAAGGGTTTATTCACACGTGTCAGTTGTCTCACAGACTTCTCTGTGAAAATTGAGTCCATGCATCTGAATGGGGTTGTTTTGTTGGCAAACACATGAATTTCTGTAAGCCCTATTAAGATGAATAGGACACAGTGGCGTACCCTCAATGGAGGCAGATCATGTGACTACTACAGGGACCGGGGGGAAGGGGCCCGGCGCTGAACTCCTTCTCTTTTTAATGAAAAGAGAAAAAACCCTGCGTTGTCATGTAGCCACCACTAGGTGAAAGGATTATTACAGCTTCCATTTCAGGCAGTTGTAACTGTATAAATTCCTATGCACTGAGCTCCCTCTAGTGGTGGCTGCCAGCTTTGTAATAGAAGGAAAGCAGGAGATTTATCAATTTATTAACGTTAGTTGTCTGGCAAGAAGACATAGAGAAATATGCTGTTCAGAATCAGCGCCATATTGTACTTTACTGACCTAGAAGTCAAATAAAGTGGGCCATGGGTAACTTTTTCTTTTTTTTTTTTATTAAAAGCTGACCTCTTAATACAAAAATGTATTAATTTAAAAAAACTTAAATTCATCATAAATCTGTGTCGTAGTACTTTGCATTCTGCATTGGCTGCATTGCACTGATGCATATGTATTGGGTAACTGGGTGGCGCAGGGGGCCATAGTAAGTTTTGCTATGGGGCTCTATGAGATCTGTGTACACCTGTGATGGAACAATTACAGAAATTTCTGAAACAAATCTTCGACATGTGAATATAACCTAAAGGTGTTGTCCCATTTCTTTATTAGAGGATCACCTGGCAAGGATATGGCAGCTAAAAACCCAAGCACTGTATGTAACAAACATTGGCAATTGCAGAAATAATCAGGACATAGGTCTAAGCTTCTTTTATTACACCTCAATCTTATTTCATATTCTATAAAAAAGAGTTGCAATAAAAGAAAGGTAGGCATTAAATTATTATTTATACCTCACCAAATTAGGCTGTGTTCACACCGCCATTGAAGCCTCAAAGCTGAGCCGTAGAATGGATACCCCGGTGCCTGCTAGACCCCCATTGAGACCCATTGTTTCCATCACATCTGCTGACACAGACAGTGCCTTTCACTACATTGGGTTAGCATACTGTATAATGCTACATACATTCTCACATAATGAGGCTTGTGTTATACAATACAATGACCGGTTCACTTGCTGATCCTGCACCGACTTCTTAATATGACTGTGCAATTTGTTTTGCTACAGCTTAATCATAGGATTGAGAAACCAGATCCACAAGTTGTCTTATAAATCTTCTAATTACTTACCAAGCCCTGTCCCAGTTTGGCTCCTTCTCTACTCTTGGTATGCCCTATATTTGTAATGAATGGATGATTCTGACATTTGGATAACCCAAAGGATCATCTGACGGCAATATAGGCGTATTGATTTATCCAGACTTTTTCCTGTTCCTTACCATCGTGCATATACAATAGGGCCACCTCAGTTCCAGCCAGATGTATGTCAAGATAATAGTTCAAGTTAGTAGTTATAGTCCATCCATAGCACCAGTTATAGTGTATATACAGTGCTCATACACTACTTATACTGTTCCTCTAATATCAACCATAGAACATATATGATATCAGATATATTGCCCACTTACTATCCATTCTCATCTATTGCACACTAACCTGTACAGCTTCCTCTAGCCTCCACTGACTTACCAGAAGTGACATGTACACGGCTTGTTGTGGTCACTTACATGTCATTTCCTTTCACTGTGCCAAGCTCTGTCTTCAGAGAACAGAGATCAGACTTTCCAAAATGCATAATACTGTATTAACAAACCACCACGGACTGTCTGCAAGTCAGGGTTCGAGAAACTTCTTGAAAAATATGTATTAGAGTACAGCAGCCATTATAACCTTAATAGCCAAAATACTGTAGTAGATAGATAGATAGATAGATAGATAGATAGATAGATAGATAGATGCAGAGGTATATGGTGAGAGATTAGTGTTGCCATCACAGGACACTTTCCTACTAAAGATACCCCAGGAGACTTCTAGTATACTTGTAAGGCTAGTTTCACACAATCGGCAGGGGTGTCCAGCAGGCTGTTACAGTGGGTGAACAGCCTGCCGGATCCGTGCTGCCGGAACTACACTCCATCCCCATTCACTATGATGGGGACAGGCCGGAGTTCGGGCCACAGCATGGCAAACATGCCGAGAGGCGGGCGGACTAAAATTAAAACATGTTGTAGTTTTAGTCCAGCCGTCCCCCGTGCACTAGCGGCAGCACAGATCCGACAGGCTGTTCATCCACCGGAAAAGCCCGCCGGACACCCCTGCTGCTAGTGTGAAAGTAGCCTAAACTGCATACAGAGGGATTTCTACATGCATTGTGTAAGGAATGCTCTCCTATTGCTGACACGTATGTTTTGAAATATCTCTTTATCTCCAATGTAGGTGATAGATCATGGTAAGAACTCCTAACAGGTTCCTTTTAATTCCTGAAGGTCTTGGACAATTTTTATTTTTACACTTTTGTTTTTTTTCTGCACTCCAAGAGCCACTCCAAGTTGTATTTATTATTATTGGCACCATTTAAAGAAAAATTTCACACCAAAATGTTATGATAGCAGCAAACATCCTTTTTCCTAATATGATTTTATTTTCTGATTACAGATTTATTCTATTTCCTGCACGTGGTTATGGGGGGCGGCCATCTTGTCTGAGCTGTTCTTAACAGCATTTAGAAAGCATTAAGAGAATTGCTTTACAGCAGCCCCACAGTCCATAAACACAACGGTCAGGAGAGGACCTAATTGACTTCTATTGGAGAGTTTCCTAGACATGCTCTGTGACCTGTGCAGAGGTCATTATACAAGGAAAGAATAGATAAGCTCTGACAATCACCTATTGTGAATGGCAGATCCTGTCTTATCTGTACACAGAGGTGATATCATTACAAGCAGGATTAGAATGACAGATAAGCAGGTAACCGCAGTAAAGTGATCTTTACAGACCAAGAAGTGATACCTATTATTAGGCTTAGTGGCCAGTGTGAAAGGATTTATGGATTTTGTTTATAGATATTGACATGGAAAATAACATCATCAAAATTCTCTAATAATGTGCTTAAAGGGGTTTTCCAAGATATTTTTTACTGATGACCTATTCTCTGGATAGATCATCAGTATCTGATGGTGGGGTTCTGACATATGGGACTCTCGCCAATCAGCTATTTGAGAAGGCTCCAGAGTTCACAGAAGCACCGCGGCCTTCTCACAGATTTCCCTAGGCGTCACATTCATTGGTCACATGACCTAGGCACAACTCAGCCCCATTGAATTGAATGGGGCTGAGCAGTGATACCAATTACAGCCATTATCAAATAGATGGCGCTGTGCTTGGTGAGCAGGGAGAAGGTGTCGTCACTCACAGGAGTGTTGGTGCCTTCTCAGACGGCAGATCCTTGCAGTTTCCGGGTGTCGGACCCCCACTGATCAGATACTGAGGATAGGTCATCAGTAAATATATCTCAGAAAACCCTTTTAACGTAAAAACAGGATTTAAACAATAGGTCATTTTCTGATGACCCATTCCCTCTAAACCCAATGTTGCCATGGTTTTTGGGTGTTTTGTTTTTTATGGCATTCATTGCGGATTGACACAGGTGACTTTTATAATTTTTTCGAAAAACTCTGTGAAGACTCATTTTTTGTAGGGCGAACTGTTATTTTTTATTCGGGTACACATAATTTTTTGATCGCTTTCTATGCATTTTTTTAAGGGGGCATGGTGACCAAAAAAATTGGCCAATTTGATTTTTTTTCCGTTATAACATTCACATCATGTGACATTTTTATATTTTACATATTTTCTAACTTGGAGATACCAATGATGTTTATTTATGATTTCTTTATTTATTTTTTTATATGCCAAATTGGGAAGGGTGGTAATATTTTTTTAAATAA
This sequence comes from Rhinella marina, assembly GCA_900303285.1. Lineage (NCBI taxonomy): Eukaryota > Metazoa > Chordata > Amphibia > Anura > Bufonidae > Rhinella > Rhinella marina. The sequence goes on from ONZH01026846.1 coordinate 325,225, forward strand.
CTGCATTTTTATTAGATACGAACAATTACAGCAGAGTACGATACCAGGTTGTAAAATTCTCATCTAATATATAAAGCTGAGTGTATGTGTGTATGTATGTCCGCTAAAGGAATCCGCACCGTCACTTTTACAATTACGAAATTTGGCACACAGGTACATCAGGTGTCCGGGAAGGTTTTAGACCGGGTCTCAGCTCTCTAGGACTTACCGTTCCTGAGATATTAAAAAAAAAAGGCATAAGCCAATAGAAGCTTGCAGGCCCTTTCTCTCCACATACACACTGTTTTACACTCGGTTTCCATAGCAACCCAGCCATTTTTCTTCACTGCTGTAAGACAGCTTTAAAGGGGCAGGGTGCTGTGGATGACACTGTTAAGGGAGCAGAGAGCTGTGGAGGTCACAGTTAAGGGGTCAGGTAGGATGGCCATTGAGGCCACCCTCAAAACACAGACTTAAAACCCCCACCCCCAGGTCCTGCAAAGCCACGCCCTGAAATGGTTAGACCAAACCTCCTCCAACTCCGCAGCCAAGAGGGATTGAAAAATTAAGGTAAAAATCAACTTCTGTCAGCTGCAAGGGTGAGAGGGAGGGTGACTTTCTCCCTGCAGCTCATTGCTCAGAATGCACAATGCTGCTGTCTGAGAGTGGGCTGTTCAAAAGGACATCCCTGTGTCCGTCCAGGGTTTTGCGCTAGTCGGAGGACAGGGAGTCTGAAAGCCGGACTGTCTGGCCTAAAACTGGATCTCTGGCCACCCTAGGGGCAGGCAGCTTTGGAGGTCACAGTTAAGGGAACGGTCCGCTATGGAGGTCACTGTTAAGGGGCAGATTGCGGTAGAAATTAATTGTGTAAGTGTGGCCACTGCTCCATTTACCTCCATGGGCCTGAGAGGAATAGCCGAGCCAGCTTTCAGCTATTTTCAGCAGTACCATAACAGTGAATGAACGGCGGCCGGGAATACGTGCATACTTCGTGGGTCCCATTCTGAAAATAGGAGTAGGGCCCAGAAGGGGGGACCCGCAACTATCAGACATAGGTCGCATATCCTAGCAATATGCCACCAATGTTTGAGATAAAGACAATGGTGGCAGGGGAGGTTGTAGCGTCCAATATAAATCCAAAGGGGCCTACATCATGTCAAACCATTCAACTGTATCACGTAACACCCATAGTACTCAATAAGAGGAATGTGTCTGCCTTGGAGGTCCACAATGTGCACATTACATCATGGCTTTTGGAGTGAAATGAAATGGTCAGTGTCCTAAACCACAGCTGCAGTGGAAGCCGTTGTTTGGCAGGATGTGAGGAGAATGTCCCCAAACTAGGTGTTACTAATGATCCTGTATTGTGTTTCCAAACCTTGGCATCACTTGAAAGGAAGAGGGATATTAGCTGAGCTGTACAATAACTGGAGAGGTCAGTTCTCTGTGACCGAGTGAAATAGATGGATAGAGTCCACCTAGGCTTTTACTGCTAGCTAGAGGAAATAGTAATGTGTTTAGTCCTGGAAACTCGCAGCGATATCATTATTTTTAATTTAACATAAATAATCATAATTTAAAAAATGCAGAACTTTTTTAGTACTGAAAACAATATTTTAGTATTACAACATACCTATATCTGTGCAGGAATCATTAGCATACATGCTTGACGTCTTGAAGGAGCAGTCCAATTCAGGCAATAGCTTATCATACACAGGGACTGGGAACTTAAAGGGGTTGTCTCACTTCAATAAGTGGCATTTATCATGTAGAGAAAGTTAATACAAGTCCTTACTAATGTAATGTGATTGTCCATATTGTCTCCTTTGCTGGCTGGATTCATTTTTCCATCACATTATACAATGCTCGTTCCCATGGTTACAGACCACCCTGCGATCCATCAGTGGTGGTTGTGCTTGTACTCTATAGGAATAAACACTAGCCTATGTGCGCTCCCATGGTCCTGGCCACCAGAAAGGTGTCCTATAGTTTGCAAGCACGACCACCACTGATGGATTGCAGGGTGGTCTGTAACCATGGAAATGAGCCGTGTATAATGTGATGGAAAAATGAATCCAGACAGCAAAGGAAGCAATATGGACAATCACAGTACATTAGTAAATGGCTTATATTCACTTTCTCTACATGATAAATGCCACTTGCTGAAGTGAGACAACCCCTTTAAAGTGGTTGTATCATTATAGACAATGGGGGCATATCGCTAAAATATGCCCCCATTGTCTTAGAGGTGCAGGTCCCACCTCTGGGACCCGCACCTACAATGAGAATGGAGCGGGGAAACAAATGGAGGGCGCACTGCGCATGTGCAGCTGCTCTCCATTAATTTCAATTGAGTCGCTGAAAATATAGAGAACGGAGCCCTGAAAGTGAAGGAGGGAGCACTGAGCATTTTCTAGCTGGCTCAGCTATTTCCGTCAAGCCCATAGAAGTGACTGGGAGTGGTGGCTGGTCATGTGCGGTGCGCTCCCATTCACTTCTATGGGGAGCCTGCTCAGTGGTGGCCGGACCGGAGTCCTCCAGCCATGGGAGAACCCCGACCGGAATCCTCTAGCGGTGGGACCCGCACCTATAAGACAATGGGGGGCATATCCTAGCGATAGGCCCCCATTGTCTATGATGAGACAATCCCTTTAAAGTGGCCCTGGAAAAAAAACTTTAGTGATGCCATGTTGTAGGTGGTTCCAAACTAACAGAAGGTGGGGAAACATAAGTAGGTGGGGCCAGCAATACCTTAATACAGCACAAAATACCACCCAATAGAACAAAATACCATAGTACAGCACAAAACACTGCAGCCCCACCATAATATTCAACTGTATCACTTTCCCGAGCATGGCGATATGGTTGGACTCATAAGGAGACCTATGGCCGCCAGCCAGGTGCATAAGTACCTGATGCTTCTAGCATTAATTAATGTTGAGAGCATCAGATTGTTATGTATCCAGCCGGTAGATGTGAGGAGGGGTGGCCAGTCACAAATCTGTGGATAGCTCAAGATGAGCCAGTTTGTAAAGGCGTATTTACATGTACTGACTTGAGCAGGCAATTATCGGGAAGGACCAATTCCTTCCCGATAATTGCCTGCTCATTAGTGGAGGTAAGAGCTGCATTTACATGCAGCAATTACCTCAACTGTATGGGGATGAGCTACTGCAATCACTCAACCTCATAACAATTCTTTACTTCTGGGCATAAGATCGCTGTGTATACAGTACGATCTGCTGCCCAGAAATGATGATTGAGGTGTCACTATAAATGATAATTTTTCCAGATGAATGAGCAAGAGGCTCATTCATCGGCACAGGGAATGAGCATGCGTACATAATGTTTGTTCCCAATAATCGGCCCAACAACTGTGCAGTGTAAATCCGCCTGCTGCAGGGTACACATATTGTAGCACAGCCCTTATTGAAATTCATTGTTGTGAATGGACACCAGCAGCCCTCCAGACCAGACGTCTGGATTAGACATTTTGCTATAGACAACAGAGGAGGTCCTGAGGGCAGTATCCATCTCATTAGCTTAAAGCCTTCTGTAGTCCAGACAGCCCTTTAGGACATGTCTAAGCAGATACGGATTGGGAAACCATTACCTCCGGTCGTACACATAAGATAAGTATTAACAGGAATGCGCAGATCAGTTGTCCAGCAAATACTTTGACCACAATAAAATAAGTAAAGGGAATGTGTCACCAGAAATTGACCTATTGTTTAAATCATGTTTTTATGTTAAACATATTCTTAAAGACTTTTTGGTAATTTGGTTATTTTTCATTTTCCATGTCACTCTCTATAATAAAAAAACAACATAAAATCCAGCAGTTTTTGCACTGGCCACTAAACCTAAGGCTACATTCACACAACAGTGAAGAAAATGCCCATAAAAAACGGACAGTGTCCGTTTTTCATGGCCATTTTTCGAGCATTTCTGCAGCCATTTTATTTTATTTTTTTTGACCATTGCAAAATGGATGACTTCAGTTGGCTTTTTTTTTATCCCAGACACTGCAGTGCCCTCTGTCCCCCATAGTGCCCCTTGAACATCAAATTCTCCCACTCCCCCCTCCCAAAGTGCCAACAGTATGATTAATACCCGATTAGTGCCCCGTAGTATTATTAATGTCCCTGTTAGTGCCCCCTAGTATTATTAATGCCCCTATTAATGGCCCCCGGTATTAGTAATGCCCCCATTAGTGGCTCCCAGTATTTGGAGTGATTCATTATTTTGAAGCATTCCTGGAAGATGCAGATCTGTTTTAAAATTGTAAATGTGAGAAATCAAAACATTCCATGTCTGTCCGGCACAAGTCAGTGCAATCCAGACCCAAGTACTGGCACTACAACTCCCAGGATACTACCATTTCAATCCCCTTTTGGTCCCCATTCTGCTTAATTAATAGTAATACTATCCTCATCAACTTGCATGTGCGTGGACACTAGCTCTTCACTGGATGCAGCAGGAAATGACCTATGCTCTCAGCATGACATTTACCCAGTGTACCTGCTTTTGACAGCCATTAGATGGGTGCACTCCTGTCTTAAAGGGGTTGTCCCACAAAAACATATTCTACAGTTTCCAAACCAGCACCTGTATCTGAATACTTTTGTAATTGCATGTAATTAAAAATGTTGTATAGCTACTGAGCTATTCAGTAAAATCTATCCGTATAGTGCCACTTAATTTCTTTGACCTGCTCACTGAGAAGGCCACACATGCTCAGTTTCATCTTTCAACTGCCCCCTGAGCTGTGATAGGGAGAGCTGAGACACGCCCCCTTAACTGCAGCAGAAAAGACACTCCCCTTGAGCTGTCAGCTTGATATAAAACTAGCAGAGCAATGAATGGGGAGATCTCTGGATCCATGTGAGGTATAGGGCTGGTTCTAGCTTTGTTAGAAAGAGGTTGTTATGTACTATGTATACTCTGGTTTCTCTTCAGAACGTATAAATCTTTTTAGCTGTATTAGAAAGGTATTGTCATGTACTCAATGATGTCTCATTTTTTACATTAGTCATTTTTAACGGCCAATAAAAGCAGTCCAATTGATTTCAATCAGATAATTGATTCCATCTGAAAACTGCCAAAAATAGTACATGTCCTATTAAAAAGTCTTGTCGACATCTGCAAATTCTAAGTCGCATTGGCGAAATCTAATAATAGGTCTGTACAGATCACTTCACAGCAGTTATCTTCTTATAATTACGAGCAGTATTACAATGACATACATCACCTATATATAGATAACACATGATCCACTATTTACAATAGGTTATATCACAGCTTATTTAATCCCTCATGACCTCTGCACAGGTCACAGAGCATACCTAGAAAACTCTAACTTACCTCAAAATTGTCACAAAGCGGTAGAGGTGTTTTTTTGGATTGGATCTGACAGTAAGCTTAGGTCCAACATCCCGCACCCCCCCCCCCCCACCTATCAGCTAATTCAGAGATTCAGAGTAACTCCTGCGTCGGAGGTCTGCACAGGAACCACACAGCTACTTCATTTGTTCAGTCGACGGAGCTTGTAACTGCAAAGTGCTCACGTTCACTTCACTGAGATCTTCGCTGCAGTTACCAGCTTGACCCTCTACACAAGTAAATAAGGCAAGTGGTACAGCACCTGTAGAGTGGCTGACGTTCCTCCTGGATGCACTTTCTCCCTGGAGTCTAGTCCCAAAGGCTCCCAGAATCACAGAAACAAAGAGTAGAAGCTTGAAAAAGGCTAAGGTTAAGCTGAAACGTAGCATGTGCTTAGGTGTGGTGATGAAATAAAGAAGATCCCTTTTCATTGGACATGGATGCTGTCTTCTACTCTTTGTTTCTTGACCCTCTACACAGTGGACGGAACAACGCAGTTCCAGCACCAATTCTGAAACAGCTGATGGTGGGGATCATGGTGTAGGACCTGATATTGATGGCTTATATACTGGCCATCATTATTAAAATAAGCAAGAAAAGTCATAGAGTTCATATTTCATTTCTGGATATGGATTGGATGGTCAGTAACGCCTGAATGTACAACCTATACTTACCTATCCGTAGACTTGTGCTGCCTGGTATGTACCCACCTTGAATTGCTGTCTTAGAGAATGCCTTTATGATCTATTACGCTAGATCAGGTTTCTAGTATCAAAGATAAGGTTTAATTTAAAATTTAGAGATCACTCATCTATAATTTGTGCCGCTATCAGTGCTCACCCGGGGGTTGACCAATGCCAACAATGTTTAGGTCATACCCAATTGGCCTCAAGCTGTTTCAGAAGTCCTCTTAGAAATTCTAGACTTTGCCTCCAGAATTGGAAGCTGTTTTCAGTCAGGCTCTTGTTTATCTGGTTATTTGGAAGATTTCATTTGTAGATGTCTCGAAATGGAAAAAAAAAATTGTAAACAGCCAAAGACCCATCATAATCTATGAATAGCAAGTGATTTCATGGAGAATGTTTATGCAGAAAATTGGGTGGAACAGTTCACAGCGGGCGTCAAACGCTGATAACTTGTGGCTTGAGCCAAGAAAAGAAAAGCCTGTGAGCACAGTAAGTGTCCATACAAGACGGGAGCGGTGCAGAAGTCTCCTGCTGGGGAGATTTTTTGAGCATCAGGCAGGTCCTCAGGTTCTTGCCCGTCTGCAATAGCTCCACACTGCATGCTTTGCTGACATAAGTCGTAGCTGCAGTGTTACAGCTTGTAGATAGGAATATTGTACAGCACAGGCTCAGAAGTAAACCAGCACCTGGAGCTATGTCCTCCTGCCTTCCCTGTATTCTCTTCATCTCAGCTATTACCATGTTCCAAAAATTACAGCAATACTGGGCTCAGAACCATAAATGATAGTGCTAAGCTCAAGGACCCTGACATGGTTAATATGAAAGCTCTAGTGATGCTATACTGGAAAGTATATCTGAAGGTTCTGTGTAGACCTTGGTTTAACCACTGGGTCCTGGCTCCTTCTCTCCCTGTCCTCACCTGCCTCGCCTGGGTCCTCCGCTGTCAACATCCACTTTGACATCGCTGCAATGGTGACCTGCCCCCCTTGCGTTACATGACCAATTGATCTAACACAAGGGGGGAGCAGTTCACAGCTTAAGTCAGTGATTGGCTGCAGCAGTGTCAAAGTGGATGTTGACAGTTGGGTACCCAATCAAGGCAGCTGAGGACAGGGAGTGAAGGAGCCAGGACCCAGCAATGGGGTTGGTCACCTTTTTTTTTGTGGGGGAGGGGAGGCAGATGTGCAAACGGGAAACATACTTACCCATGGGTCCTTCGCTCCCCGTCGTCGGATGCCTCACTCAGATTTCCTGCTGTCAACATCCACATTGTGACAGCAAATCACTGGATGCGGAGGTGACCTGCCCTCCTTAGGTTACATGACCAATTGATCTAGCACAAAAAGGGCAGATCATGGCTGCAGCAGTGTCAAAGTGGATGTTGACAACTGGCTACCCGAACGAGGCAGCTGAGGACAGGGAGTGAGCAGTAACGACTACGGCTGATGTTACAAAACGTGGTAACTTGCGTTTCACCATATGACCCCATGTACTTACATTACTTACACAGTGCTGCACTGCGATCCTTGACCAAGTATTGTATGTCATGCTTCAGCCTAATTGATTGGATAAAATTAATTGATTGGACTGATTTCCAAAATCCAGGCAGATTTGTTGCCACTATAACGACAATATCCACAGGTCTGACTAGTGTTCTCCGTCCAGCACCCGCATGGATTTCTGCACACTCCATTCAGATAAACCGGACGGTCACATCAATGTCTGTAACATATCTATCATGTATGAATATACCCTAATGTTTAGATCTACTCATATTTTTTCGCTTTCTCTCTCAGTGAAGTATACATTCTACACTTTCCCACCCGATACACAGGAAGCCAAATTGAGAATGACATTTGGACCTAGGGCTCCTGTAAATTTTTCAACAGGTGGGTCGTATCGTCATCTGAGCTACTGTTAATGATTATATCCTAATGATTGATAATATTTCTGCCATCACCGCCTCCTGTAGGAAATTCCACAGCCATACCACCTGTACATGACGGCATCCATTCATGTAACCAGACTCCATGTATTGTATTCTGCTTATATCCCAGAATATAGACATTTATCAGTCAAGTAAGGCATAAGATCAGGGGTGCACCTAGCCTTTCTGCTGCCTGAGGCGAAAACTCAAAAAGCGCCCCAACCAATTTCTGAACCTAACCCCCTGCAGCCCTACTGTTAAAGACATGCAGAGCTACAAAACATACAGGGTAATACAGCGCCACATACTGTGCCCATTGTGCTTCCCAGTACTATATTGCAAAAACAGATAATCTCCCTTCTGCTGCCCCCCTCTTGTCCCTACCAGTCACCTCAACTCGCCTCATTGGTGGTGCACCCCTGCATAAGATCACTATGTCTATAATTTTGTTAACAGCTATCTGCCCTGACTGACCTGGGGCACACAGACCCTTTTAGATAAGTCTATTATCGAGAATGAACTTCGTATGAGCGTTCGTTCCCAATAAGGCTTACACCATGTTCCAAATTATTATGCAAATGATATTTATCTCTGATTTTCCTAAATGGTCGGTGCCAATGACAGTCAGTATAATAAAAGTCTTCACCCGTTAGAGTATACATCGAATTTTATTGAGCAAACCTCCCAATGATAGCAGTATATTCTTCAAAAATTAAAAAAAACTCAAAATGCACTGTTACATTGTATTATGCACAGTAGAGTCTCTAAACATTTTATATGTTTTTTTAAGAACTAAAAATGCTCATTTGTGGAATTTTCAGCATTAGGAGGTCACATTCACTGAAATAAAGAGCTATTTAAATCCAAAACATCCTAACAGGCCAAGTTACATGTTAACATAGGAACCCTTCTTTGATATCACCTTCACAATTCTTGCATCCATTGAACTTGTGAGTTTTTGAAGAGTTTCTGCTTGAATTTCTTTGCATGATGTCAGAATAGCCTCCCAGAGCTGCTGTTTTGATGTGAACTGCCTCCCACCCTCATAGATCATTTGCTTGATGATACTCCAAAGGTTCTCTATAGGGTTGAGGTCAGGGGAAGATGGTGGCCACACCATGAGTTTATCTCCTTTTATGCCCATAGCAGCCAATGAAACAGAGGTATTCTTTGCAGCATGAGATGGTGCATTGTCATGCATGAAGATGATTTTGCTCCTGAAGGCACGTTTCTCCTTTTTGTACCATGGAAGAAAGTTGTCTGTCAGAAACTCTATATACTTTGCAGAGGTCATTTTCACACCTTCAGGAACCCTAAAGGGGCCTACCAGCTCTCTCCCCATGATTCCGTCCCAAAACATGACTCCTCCAACTCCTTGCTGATGTCGCAGCCTTGTTGGGACATGGTGGCCATCCTCCAACCATCCACTACTCCATCTGGACCATCCAGGGTTGCACGACACTCATCAGTAAACAAGACTGTTTGAAAATTAGTCTTTATGTATGTCTGGACCCACTGCAACCATTTCTGCTTGTGAGCACTGGTTAGGGGTGGCCGAATAGTAGGTTTATGCACCACAGCAAGCCTTTGAAGGATCCTACACCTTGAGGTTCGAGGGACTCCAGAGGCACCAGCAGCTTCAAATATCTGTTTGCTGGTTTGTAATGGCTTTTTAGCTGCTGCTCTCTTAATCCGATGAACTTGCCTGGCAGAAACCTTCCTCATTCTGCCTTTATCAGCACGAACACGTCTGGGCTCTGAATCAGCCACAAATCTCTTCACAGTACGATGATCACGCTTAAGTTTTCATGAAATATCTAATGTTTTCATCCCTAATCCAAGGCATTGCACTATTTGATGCTTTTTGGCAGCAGAGAGATCCTTTTTCTTTCCCATTTTACTTGAAAACAGTGGCCTGCTTAATATTGTGGAACATCCAGTTTTCCTTTAATTGGGCTCACCTGGCAAACTAATTATCACAGGTATCTGAGATTGATTTCAGTGATCCAAAGAGCCCTGAGACACAATACCATCAATGAGTTTCATTGAAAAACAAAAAATTTAATCTTTATGACACTTAAATCCAATTTGCATAATAATTTGGAACATGGTGTATTTCACACAAGCGATACGGATTCTGTCAAGATCTGTTCAGGAAAAAACTGATGGAGTTCCACACAAGTTGTATCAGTATTATCAGTGATCACGTTCAGTGTTTCAGTCTTCCCGAGCGGATGCAATCAGGTTTTGATGCGTTTTTCACGCAAAGAAGAAAGCGGAAGAATCACACTCAACATCTCCTAGAAAACACCAGTGAAAAACGCATTACATCTGGATGCCTTCGGTTATTCATGTAAGCCCCATTCAATACTATTGGGCCAGGGTTGTGTGAAAAACCTACAATATAGAACATGCTGTGATTTCTCCTGAAAGCAGAGATGATCAGCGATAAACCAAGTTCATGTACAGAGATCCCTTGAAATGAATGGGTCAGAATTCAGTCCGGATGCTGTCCGTTCACCACACCTGTGTGAACGAGGCCTTTTTTCCCATGAGTAAGGGTGCCACAGATCACCTAAAGCAAACTCGCGTTCATTGGTGAAAGCATGGCTGATGTGGACACCATAATCATCACTTCTGGGCAGCAGATCGTCCTGTGTAAACCACCATGAGGACAAGCGATGACAGCTTGTCCCCATACAGAGGGGATGATGACGAGCAGGAAATTATTGGAAATGAATAGTTTGTTCTCAATAATTGCTTGCATAATTGGTCTGTATAAATGGGTCTTAGATGGGTTTCCAGGAATTCAATATTGATGGCTTATCCTTAGGACAGGTCTTAAGTATCGGTAGGGATCTGACTCCTGGCACTCCACCAAACAGCTGTTTGAAGCGGAGCGCATGCCGCAGCCTCTTCCCAGACCAGTGACGTCACGTTCATTGATCACCTGGCCTACAGTGTTTGCAGCTCAAGTAATACAGCCACTATACAATGAAAGGCGCAGTGCTTGGTAAGCTGTGAGCTGATTGGCAGGGTTGCCCGGGAGCCGGGCCCTCACCGATCAGATGTTGATGACCTATCTTGATAGGTCATCAGTACTGAACTCCCTGGAAAAGCCCTTAAACAGACAGATAAAAACATGTAAAATAAAAGGTAATACGTTGGACAAAATGCAAACATATAGGGGGTCATTTACTAACCAGAAATCTGCTTTTGCCCACTCATGCCAGGTCTAAAAAAAAGTGGGCGTGGTCTGGGCGGGGAATGGGACGGTCCGAAAGGCCCTTCTAATTTACCTTTCTCTACACCTGTTTTAAGCGTAGAAAATGTTCTAAATGTAAGACCACTAGGAAGCTGTCTTACATTTAGAAGCAGCGGTGGATCCGCAGAAGTTATGTAGAGGCCGGCGCCCCTGATTCAACTTTCAGAATAGCCAAATACATCATTTTTTTTTTTTGCTTTTCAATATACTTTATCTATATGTTTACAAGCTTTCATATTCCCTCATTCAAAAAAAGTTTTAGGCTGAGCTGCGAGCCTCGAATGCACCGCTGTCTTCACTGTCACTGATCTATCCAACAGAATCACTTTGTGTCATCAGTCGTGAACGTGGATGGACTTTAGGCTCCGTCCTCATGGCTGAGACTTGTGCGACCTTACCTGAACTTCTCTGTCCATTCATAGACACTTCTTTGCGACAAAACACTTTCTCCATTCTGTGCACAAAGTCTTTGATAAATATTAGCACCGGAAACACCTTCAGACCACAAGAAAACAAATCACTGCATTCTGCTCTTCTTTTGTGCAAATCAGAAGTGGGGAAGCCATTGTTTCTCGCACCGCAGTCACAAATGAACTGACGTAACACGTTCAGACCTGCACAACGGTGACTGAGGAGATCATGTCGAAGAATTATGTATTTGTCTTTTCTGAAAGTTGATTCAAATAAATTGTACAGCCAGAGTGCGGATAATTTTTGACTCACTCTCGTAATTACTATACGCAAGGATTATGTTCTTTCCAATTCTTGAGGTAAAGTCCTCTAAGTTCCCACTGCAGGTCTGTCCCTCACATGGTACTGAAGACTTAACTTCCTCCTCTCAGTACTTCCATCTTCTGGAACTCATCATGGAAGACCTAATAATAAAATTCTCTGGGAGAATCACATGACAAAAAAAATACAAAGTCATACAACAGGAGCGTCATATATCGGTTGGTTGTTTGTGTCAGGAGAAGGTACGGTGGCTTTCTGGTTGCAGTACATGGGACTAATTTATTATTGCACACAGGCAGTGGGATTTCCTGGAGAAGAATTTTTGCTGTATTTGTTGCAAATTTTCCTGTGGATTTCATCCACCGCATTGCAGTGTGAAATCCAAAATGTAAATCTCCATCCCAAACTGACATTCTGCAGATTTAAAAGTGAGTGCTGAGTTTTCCATGGCGGAAAACATAACTCATACCCATGCCATGTGGATGTCCCCTTCCTTTACAGTTTTATGTTAAATGATAGCGATACATAGCGCATGCGACACTATAAATTCTCACTGAAAACAGTTGTCCCACAAAAAATATTCTACAATTTTCAAACCAGCTCCTAGATCTGAATACTTCTATAATTGCTCATAATCAAAAATTTAGCATAGCCACTGAGTTATACAATAAAATATATCTATATAGCGCCACCTGCTGTTTGTTTTTTTCTTATTTCTTTGTCCTGCTCACTGAGAAGGTCGCACATGCTCATCCTTCAACTGCCTCCTGAGCTGTGATAGGGAGAGCTGAGACACGCCCCCTGGGCTGCAGCAGAAAAGACACTCCCCTTGAGCTGTCAGCTTGATATAAATCTAGCAGAGCAGGGAATGTGGAGATCTCTGGATCCATGTGAGGTACAGGGCTGGTTCTAGCTTTGTTAGAAAGAGATGGTCATGCAATAATCATGGGATAACCCCAGTCTAAAGCCTCATTCACACATCAGTGTTTCACGGACGTGTGCTGTACGTGTTCTCCACGGACAGCACACGTCCCCATTCATATTAATGTGAGTATTCAGACATCAGTGTTTCATCACGGTCCGTGGGTCAGTGTTTTTAGCACGGATACATGTCCTATCTTGATCCGTGTTCTCGGATCCCTCACGCCCATTATAGTCAATGAGTCCATGATAACCACGGATCCCTCACGGATGCCATCCGTGTTGCATCCGTGTTTCACGGATCATTAAGAAGAGAAGCTTTGAAAATTATTTTTCAGCTGTTCAGTGTCAGTGAAACACGGATGCAACACGGACAGCAAAACACGGACCCAACACGGATCCTTCACGGATGCCTCACTGACCACCTGTTCATGGATTTGAGCACGGACACGGACGTGTGAATAAGGCTTAAGGCTCCATTCACACGTCCTGTTTTTCTTTCCTGATTCGATCCTGATCTGGATCCATTCATTTCAATGGGTCCTGAAAAACTCAGGATCGAATCAGGAAAGAAAAACAGGACGTGTGAATGGAGCCTAAGGGGCATTCACATTTTTTGCAGGTTGGATGCGGACCAATTCATTTCAATGGGGCCACTGTCCACATCCATATGTCCGTTCCACTGCCCCACAAAAAATTAGAACATGTCCTATTGTCCGTTTTGCAGACAATAGGCATTTCCAACAAAGGACGGGACGTGCTGATCCACAAAATGAGGAACGGACACGCCCAATATCTGTGCTTTGCAGACTGCAAAACAGATACAGTCCTGTGAATGCCCCCTTAGAGTGATTTTACATAATGGTTTTTGTCAGTAGATTTCAGGGCAGATTCCGTGACAAAAACCACACAACATTAGCAACAAAACCATCTCCCATTGTTTTCAATGGGAATCCATGTTGTGGTTCATGGGGCTGCTGATTACACAGGTCAACAGCATTTTTGGGGCCAAAGATATTTCAACGAATTTAGGGTAACTTTGGGGTGCTGATTCTGAATATGTCATCAGTTTTGCCAGATTGGCTCAAGTTTTTGAGATTTTTTGTGAAATGTGTAAAAAAAAGACGTAATTTGCTACACGCGCATTAACTTTATTGATATTGTCATGAATACAATAAATTTAACAAAGTAAATGTTGATTTTAGTTTATTTTAACTAGTTTTAGAAAGTAATCTTCAAAAATGAACAAGACATGAAAGATAGGAGACATTTAATCGCTGGAAAAGCGCTTTTTATATGATTTTCTTCTATGTGAGCTATTTGGGCAGTCACGCTGTAGATTCCAGCAGTAATCAGCCATCATATGTCTGTCCCATCTGCCTTGGTACCTTTCCTCCATCACCATAATATCCTGATGAAATCTCTCCCCTTGTTCTTCGCTAAAATCTCCAAGGTTTTCTGGAAATCTGTCCAAGTGACTGTGAAGATAATGCAATTTAATGCTCATGTGTACACCCAGATTTCTAAATCTCAATAGCATGTTTGGTACCAGTTCTTCATAATTGTCTGCCTTTTTATTTCCCAAGAAGTTCTTCACTACCAACACAAAACTACACCATGCAGCAGCTTCAATGTCATTCATTTCCTTAGGAAAATTTGAATCTTTAATGAGTTTCCGAATTTCAGGACCATCAAAGATTCCTGCCTTCAGTTTTTCGCTACTAAGACCAGGGAAAGATCTGCAGATGTACATGAAGCAATTACCATCTTTGTCTAATGCCTTTACGAACTGCTTCATTAATCCTAACTTTATGTGAAGTGGTGGTAGAATGATTTTTTCCCTGTCCACCAAAGGTTCGTTCACTATGTTTGATGCTCCTACTGTCAAGGTGTCCCTTGGAGGCCAATTCAGTTTCTCCCAGTGCTGATGTTTTGCTCTACTATCCCACATGCAGATGAAGCAAGGATACTTTGTGTATCCACTTTGCTGTCCAAGTAAAAAGTTGACCATTTTTAAATCAACACATATCAGCCACGAATGTTCATGGTAGCACAGTTTCTCCAAGACCATTTTGTCATTTTTGTATTGTTCTGCAAGTTTAGTTGAGTGAGCTACTGGAAGAGATGCACACTGATTGCCATTGTTCAACAAAACACATTTCAAACTCCTTTTTCACTGGAAAACAGACAACAACATAAAGTTAGTGCAAAAATCAAGCTATGAACAAACTTTTAGAACACTAATTAACAAAAAACTATATTGAGAACTGCTCAGTTCAAGTACTAATCCAAAGAAATTAATGAGATGATGCGTCGCATTTACCAACAAGTGCTATAAATAAGATACCAAAAATCTCAAAAACTTGAGCCAATCTGGCAAAACTGATAGCATATTCAGAATCAGCACCCCAAAAATACCCCAAATTCATTAAAATATTTTGGACACCAGTAAATTTTTTTTTTTTTGTTGACCTGTGTTATTTACACACAGTTTTCCAGACTGCACCAAGAATGGATACCACAGGAAACCATGACAGGAGTCTGTTCGTGGATTGGCCCCAATGCGCATTCCAATTGGAAAAATTGTGGCAGAATCTGTGCTGGATTTTGACATTGGTAAAATCAACAGTGTGAGCCCAAAATTAATAAATACCTATGGAATCATTTATCAAACTGGTGTAAAGTATAACTGGTTTAGTTGCCCATAGCAACCAGATTCCAGCTTTCATTTTCCAAAGCAGCTATTAAAAAATGAAAGGTGGAATCTGGTTGCTATGGGCAACAAAGCCAGTTCTACTTTACACCAGTTTGCTAAATGACCCCATTAATATCATATATATGATCCAATATTCTTTCCTTATATAATGCAATGTGGAGAGAGACCATATGCTCTGAGCCATCGCTGAGGCACAAACCGGTCGCAACATTTCTGCATAGGAACTCCAGAAAGCTCACCACCTGACACTACTACTACATGGATGCCACAGGGCCGCTACTTAGTGCGGTGCATACAAATTAATGGATTGTAATTGAAGATTAATTAGCAGAACTATATTAATAAAATATAACCTCTCAAGCTTGTTCCTGGCTTCTTACATTTATCTGTAATGGTGCGGTGGTTATCCCCAGCACTGTACACTACAAGGTGTGGTTCTAACAGTCGCACAAACGCTGAGGGTTCCCACGGCAACAATCACAACAGCACAAAACAACGTTCACCGCCTGTCTGAGACAGATTTCACCTCAATGGATGTCGCGCCTGTTAATATCTCAAGACACATGACAGCAGATTTGGGAAACGGTCTAAAAGTAAAACCGTATTTGTTGCCCATAGCAACCAGTCACAGTGCAGCTTACTTTTCTTAGACCTCTTTCATACGAGTGATACGGATTGTATCAGGATTAGAGATGAGCGAGCAGTGCTCGTTACGAGCACTGTAACGCTCGGGTCCCGTGTGAAATGCCCGCAGGCATTGCGGATCCGTCCTCATCTGCATGTAAGTCAATGAGGACGGATCGTTTGGTATGACACTCATACCAAACGGTTCCGTCCTCACCCGTCTTAAAGTCAGTGGGGACGGAACCGTTTGACTTACATGCAGATGAGGACGGATCCGCAATGCCTGCGGGCATTTCACACGGGACCCGAGCGTTACAGTGCTCGTAACGAGCACTGCTCGCTCATCTCTAATCAGGATCTGTTCAGGAAAAAACTGATGGTTCTGCACGCAGGTTCAATCAGTTTGTCAGTGATTGCATTAAGTGTTTCAATGCACAGACCTAAATGAAAGGGTTTCAGTCATGATGCTTGCCGGTCACAACATGTATCGCATATAGAAGGAAAACTCGATGGTGTAAAAGGGGTCTTAGGGAGCGGCCGTGATGCCATCAAGAACCACATGGCCATTTAACTAATGAAGGCCACTCTGCATAGTCGGTCTTCATTGTTAATGGCTGCGCAGCATTGTAGGTGATGAGCGGCCCGTAGCAATGAAGAGTAACAATACAGTGTGGTCTTCATTAGTTAAATGAAAGATAGCTGCAGGCTAATTGGCCACGTGGTTCTTGACCGCAGCATGGCCGCAACCTGACCGTATCATGGCTGCTCCGTGTGGCCGTACCCAGGGGTGGGATTCAAATTTTTAACAACAGGTTCCCTACTCAACGGCAGACACGCGGCGTCATGGCACGTGTTTAAATATATATCACATATATGCAACACACATACACATAAATACACCATATACATGGTACACATACATAAATACACCACATACGGGGGGCGTGGCTTGCGATGAGCGAGTGAGGACGCACATGGTGTGAGCTCCGCTGCATCCCTCGCTATTCAGAGCCTCCAAGCACTACCAAAGATGGGGAAATCTACCAGAAAGGGTAGAGCCCGGCCATTGGCTCCCCTGATGGCGTCCCAAAGTGATTTGGCTACCTACTTTAGCCGCCAGGCCGACTTCCAGATGCCCCGCATGGAAGATCAGTTGCACCAAGATGGCGGCGGCAGTCTCCAGGAGCAGGCCTCGGGGAACACTGCTGAGTTGACCGCAGCGCGCCGTTCCCTTTCTGCTCCGCCTGCCTCTCGGCAATCAAGCGAATCCCCTCCCGCGGAGCCGGAGAGGCACGGGAGCAGCTCTCCCCCGACACAGCAGGAGACAGACGACGTGGAGGTGCCCGCCAGTACCGGCCGCAAGGAAGATGCGGCGGTGTCACGTGGGGCGGCCGGAGCATCGATCCAGGCAAGTCCTGAAAGAACTTTTGCTCCTCTCCCGCTTCCACAGCCTGCCTCATTCCTCCGTTATGCAGGCACCCACATGCAGGGGTCTGCCCTCAGCCCCAGTGCGCAGGCCTTCATGCCTCACAGAGGCACTTCAGATAAGGCCTCATTAGGTCAATCTACCCATCAGGCCCTGCCCCCAGTGCTCCGAAACCCTGGGGCCTTTCCACATAACACCCCCTTACAAGCAACACCACCAGCCCGGGATTTGTATCAGGAAGCAAGGGGTCGTGGTTCAAGAGGGCCCCTCTCTCCCCCCTCTTCACCCATCAATTCACTGGCTACTTCCCCCCACTGGTCCACAGGCTCGTCCTGGGAAGGTTCCCAGGCTGGGACCCTGGGTCATTCACCTGTTCTGTGTGGGCCCATCCAGGCATCAAAGGGCTCTATATCCATTGCTCAGCCACGTACAAGTTCTAGTCATTTGCTGTCTGCGTCTCCCAGGCCCATCTCTTCGGATACTACGGATGACTCTAGGCCTCCTACAATGGCGGATTTACATGCGCTAGTCTGTTCTCTACCTACTAAAGAAGACCTTTCCAGCTTCGCCTCTAGTATTCTTCAAGAATGCAAACAAGAGTTTGCCCAATTTAGAACGGACTTATCTTCCTTATCCACTCGAGTGGACTCTATTGCTCAAGATCACACAAACGTAGTGGCAGAGGTGCACACACTTCAAGAACGCACGAGAGCACAAGATTCACAAATTCTTGCATTCCAGCAGCACCTGGACGATCTAGAAAATCGAGGGCGCCGTAATAATCTAAGAATTAGGGGCCTTCCTGAATCCGTCACTGCTGCAGATTTGTTCCCTGCCTTGCTATCCATCTTTAACGATATCCTGGACCGTCCTAGATCCACCTATATTGAAATTGATCGTGCCCACAGAGCGCTTCGGCCGCCAGCTCCCGAGGGATCCAGACCAAGGGACGTAATTTGCAGGATTCACTTCTACGCATTGAAAGAGCAGATCCTATTTCAAGCACGTCAACGTCAATCCTTATCATACAGGGACGCTCCGATCATGATCCTTCAAGATCTATCCCGTTACACTTTGGCCCAACGTGCCGCTTTGAAGCCGCTTCTTAACTTGCTTCGGGATGAAGGAATTCCGTACAGGTGGGGATTCCCCTTTGCCCTCAATGCTGGCCACAAAGGCCATACAGCTACGATGCGGTGCGCTGCGGACCTTCCTGACTTCCTGAGACATTTCAATTTGCCTCAATTAAACCTAGGCCTATGGCCCACTTTTGATCCTCCAAATTACTCGGCCTCGCAGAAGCTTCCAAGTTCACAATCTTCCATGAGAGGAGGCCCTGGTGCACCCTCCCGTAACTCCAGAAGACGGAACCGCAGATCCGACGGCCCGTTGGGCCATTCCCAATCTTCCACAGCCACCTGAAGGTCCCTCCTTCCTTCTTTACAGGCTCCGCAGAAATCGCATAAAGGAGACTCTCAGATTCATGCTGCACGATAGCACATAAGTTTTTCCCCATCAGTTCTTTTCTTTGTTGTTCAGATTTGTTCTTTTCCAGTAGTGTTTGGAGCTCAATCATTTACTTTTTCAGCAGTTTTCCATTTATCCGTGCGGGGGATCAGTTGGGTTCCTTGCTTTGAACCACCACCTACCCCACATAGGTTGAGACACCTTCCTTGGAGTTTTATCTCTGAGGCACTTGTCTCTTTTGACCGATTGGTCTTCCCATACTACTCCTGTAATTTTTCTTGTTTGTTTCTATTTTTGCAGTCTCTTCTCTTGATTTAACCCCCCCTTTTTTTTTTTTTTTTCTTCTCCTCTCTCCCTCTCCTCTTTTTTTCCCTCTTCTTCCTCACTACTGCTTACCTAACGTTTTTACTTCTCTGCAGAGCCGGCGGAGAGCCCACAAATGGCCTCACTCAAGATTGCATCTTTTAATGCGAAGGGGCTTAACTCTCCCAATAAGAGAACACAGATACTCCATCATTTCCACCGTCAAAAGGTACAAGTCGTTTGCTTCCAGGAGACGCATTTTAAAGAGGGCTCGGTGCCTGGTGTTCGTCATCGCCATTACACCACATGGTACTTTGCCAATAACAAGGTGAACAAATCAAAGGGGGTCGCCATAGCGATCCATAAATCACTAACCTGTCAGCTGTTGGACTGTACGGTGGATGACGATGCCAGGTACCTGGTTTTATCTCTGAATATTAGTGGAAGGGAATTTACGTTTTTAAACGTCTATGTCCCCAACCAGGGCCAGGTTCCCTTTCTAGTGGATTTGGTTGATAGGATCTTACCCAAACTTAGAGGCTCGGTTGTCCTATGTGGGGACTTGAACCTTACCCTGGATCCCACTTTGGACAACTCCTCGGGGCGGGCTACTCTTTCCTACCAAGCGATTAAGAAGGTGAAAAGGGCATTTCTACAAGTACAGCTTAGAGACCCTTGGCGCTTACAGCACCCTTCAGATAGGGACTACACTTTCTACTCTGCTCCACACTCTTCCTATAGCCGGATTGATTATATTTTATTACAGCACTCAGCCCTCACATGGCTAGATACTACCTCCATAGGTACCATCCTGTGGTCTGATCATGCCCCGATATATTGTAACCTGCAACTTCCATTTCTGTCAAAGACGGAATGGACGTGGAGACTGAACGAATCTCTACTTCTTGACTCGGTCTATGCCGCAGATGTTTCTCAATCCATCTCTAATTTTCTGGAAGATCACGGGACAGATGATACATCTCACCCCGTGCAATGGGAAGCCCTCAAGTGCGTACTTAGGGGCGTATTGATCAAACACGGCACCCGCATCAAGAAGGAAAAGGCGCACAGTCTTTCCCTAGCTCTGCAAAAAGTGGTAGCCTTAGAATTGTCCCACAAACAAGCCTATATAGGCTTCCTCAGCCTATATTGCGGGATCTACAGGACGCCCGCTTAGAGGCTAAGCGGTTGCTGGAGGGTTCTTACCAGAAAATGTTACAGTCTTGCCGTAGCAAATTTTACGAATACGGTAATAAGAGTGGCCACATGCTGGCCAGAGCACTCAGGGGCCAATTCATGGCTATTCATATTCCAACCATTAAATCTCCCCAGGGTCCAGTGGTACATACCACGCCAGACATTGCAGCTGCTTTCCATTCTTTTTACTCCGCCTTGTATACCCTGCTTGAACCGTCAGGCTCACGGGACCTACCCCTCTCTTCAGCAGCCAAGCTGTCAGCGGAGCAATCTGCTAGTCTTGAGACCCCGTTCACGGCAGAGGAGCTTAGTGAGGTTGTTAAGTCCCTCCCGGGAGGTAAGAGCCCAGGTCCGGACGGTTTCATGGCCCGATTTTATAAGGAATACCTGGACAAATTAACCCCCCTTCTTCTTAAGGTCTTCAATGAGGTGTCACCTGGGCTTCCCTTCCCGGCACAGTCCACTACGGCGCATATTATAGTCCTCCCTAAACCTGCAAAGGATCCGCAGTTGTGTGCGAGTTATCGCCCAATTTTGCTCCTAAATGTAGACCTGAAGATTTACGCGAAGCTCATGGCCAACCGCCTAAACGCTTATTTACCTTCATTAGTTCATCCTGACCAGGTGGGATTTGTGCCGGGTAGGGAGGCTAGGGACAACACTCTTAGGACACTGGACATAATCCACTATGCCAAGGCGCGCAAAGTGCCCCTGATGGTCCTGTCCCTTGATGCAAAGGCCTTTGACTGGATTTCATGGTCTTCTTTGCGTTCCACACTCACACATATAGGTCTGGGCCCCTGGTTTATGTCTAAAATACTCACCTTGTATCAAGGACCGTCAGCCAGACTGAAAGTCAACGGTACCTTGTCCCCTTCTCTCTTGATACGTAACGTACAAGGCAGGGCTGCCCTTTGTCTCCTCTTCTGTATGTACTGGTCATGGAACATCTGATGGCCACACTTAGAGACAACCCCGACATCATGGGTATTCATATAGGGAAACAGGAGCACAAGTGCGCTGCTTTCGCAGATGATCTTCTATTATACAACACGAACCCGAGGGTATCTCTTCCATGCCTACTGGAGGAGCTGGGTCGCTTTGGAATATGGTCCAATTACAAAATCAATATGACTAAATCTCATGCCCTGAATGTCTCATTGACTCTGGCTCTAGTGAATTCCCTTAAAGACTCTTTTCCTTTTACCTGGCCAGAGGGAGGTATTACATACCTGGGGATTCATATTCCCCCGAAATTATCGCGCCTGTTTCAGGATAATTTTGCCCCCCTTCTGAATCGTTTTCAGAAAGACTTGGATTCCTGGAATAGGAAAGAATTTTCGTGGTTCGGGAGGGTCAGTATAATCAAGATGAATTTGCTACCCAAATTACTGTACCTCCTGCAGACCATCACCATCCGGATTCCCATCTCATTCTGGACGCAGATTCGCAGAATCTTCTCCAAATTCATTTGGTCACCTGGGAAACCGAGAATTCGCTGGGATGTACTAACGCGAACTAAGGAGACGGGTGGGGTTGGTCTCCCGGATTGTCGCCTATACTATCAAGCTACTGCATACGCACGTCTCCTGGACATGTTCAGATTGCATACTAAGAAATGGTGGGTTCATATTGCAAGGGAACTGGCGCCATATGCATTAACCTCAATCCCTTGGGTGCAGAGTGGGCAGAGTCATAGAAATCCCTCGCTTTCCTTCACCTCAGCTTGCACATTTACCATCTTGGGCGATATTGGCACTAAGGCCTCCTTGGTGGACATAAAGGGTCCCCTCACCCCCATCACGGACAATCCTCTATTCCCTCCGGGCGCCTCTTCGTCATCGTTCCTCATGGGCACTAAACTCTCCCCCCTGCGTGCTTGTCAGGTGCTCACGGGCTCCTCGTTGAAACCCTTGTCCACTATTTTAGACACAATTTCTCCCACGGATAGGCACCAGTATGAGTATGCTCAACTTAAACACTTTTTAGCCTCTGTTCGGGGTAGTCACGATCTAACTAGAAAATTGACAGCCTTCGAGCAAGCATGCCTCGCCCCATCGGCGGTATTCCGTGATATCTCTTTTCTTTATCAGCTACTCCTCCAACAATGATCTTCCTCACCTCCACCATTTTGTGCAGCATGGGAAAGAGATTTGGGCATCACATTGTCTGCCTCTCAATGGCTCAGATGTTACGTCTTTACACATAAGGCAGTGGTAGCGACAAAAGCGCAGGAGACTTGTTACAAAATCCTGTCGCGATGGTACAGAGTTCCGATGTTATTACATAAATGGTTCCCTGCAGTCATGGATAGATGTTGGAGGTGTGGAACATCCGAAGGCTCCCTGCTACATATTTGGTGGCACTGTTCCGGTCTGAGAGTGTTCTGGGATTCTGTCCATGGGGCGATACACAAAATCACCAATTTCCCAATTCCGAATACACCTGAGGCATTTCTGCTATATCTTTTCGACCTTAATGTTCCCGCTTATAAGAAATCCTTACTCAGGTTCCTCATTCAAGCTGCTAAAGCGGTAATCCCAAGGCACTGGAAATCTGCTTCCCCTCCGACGATCGAGGAGTGGTACGAGGAGGTGATGTCCTACCAGAGGATGGAGGAGCTAATTGCACTCTCTCCTTCTTCGTCTGCACGCTTTCTGAAGGTATGGGGCCCCTGGGAGGAATTCCGTGCTTCAGGGTCTTACAGATCACTCTAAGTACTCTCACACTGAGGATAGTTCTCTAGCAATCTACATTTTTCATATTACAGTCTCTTTCTCTGGCTTTGCTCTCTTTCTTTATATCTTTCTGCTTACGCTTCCTGTTTATACTTTCTCACTTCACTTTACCACCCCTCTCCTCCCCCCCTTTTTTTTTTTTTGTTTTTTTTTTTGTTTTTTGTTTTTTTTTTGTTGTTGTTCTTTTGTTTTTGTTTCAGTCTGAAGGTATGGATTTTAATGAGTAGAAGTTTAATGTTTAGGCTGTTCTTAGGTTCGGCCTTATGGATATTGAATGTTTGATGTCTATTGCGTGTTTACGCTCTCGCGGCAAGTTCAATCTGTTGCACATTGATTGTCTATTTTCATAGACAATCTATTGCACATTGATTGTTGTAATCATACAAAATTTCTTGTAAAACCCAATAAACACTTTAATGGTAAATACACCACATACACTACACACATACCATCCAACTTTTAAAAATCCTAAGGAGCTAAACTATGGAATGGAAGTGCTGACCTCCAGCTGCCAACCGGTTCTGTAATTTTAACAACCGGTTGTGTAGAACCTGAGGGAACTGGCTGAATCCCATGCCTGGCCGTACCCTTATAGTGTTTTTGTAAAATAAAAGATGTGCTTGGTTGCTATGGGCAACAAATACAGGTTTACTACGTATATACAACCAAAATATCCCAAAATACCGAATACCATGTAGAATTCCACTAGGCTAGAATGTTGATAAATCCACTGCACCCATGACGTATAATCCCTGAACAAAAATAAGTGCAATATGGAACACACAAATAAATAAAAATATGAGGGGTCATTTATTAAGACTGTCGTTTTGTGTTGTTCATGCAGAGGCACAATGACGGGATTAATGATGTTATTTAGGTAGTATGGGTTTGTCATTGAACCATTCACAAATTATAGGGCAGTTCTCTATTGACTGGACACACCTGCCCACACTGTAACACCACCACTACCAAAGGCTCATCTAGTGACAACAGTGGCTGATGCATAGTGCTCTCCTTGACATCTCAAGTTTATCAATTGTTAGTTGTCATCTTGGTCTCATGATGTCAAAATGTGAACAGCATGATGAGTAGGACTGTTTAAATACCAATTCTAATTGAACCAGGAAGTTTATTGGGCTATTCGTGGTTCAAACATCTGTCGTGAATTCTGCCATTAAACCCTTTGTTAGAGAACAGCAAGTTGTGCAAAAAGTACTAAAAAACTGAACAGTTGGACATGTGCATTCAAAAGTTTAGAGAAGGTCACATTAAGTTCACCTGTAAAGGTTAGAGTGCATTTTGGTTCATCTTGAAATTTCACCCACAAGCCAAATGTACCTAACTTTTTGTGAGTAATGTATGCGTGAATCTGACCTGCCGTTGCAGATTTTAACAGTCTCTGAACGTTAGGCTACTTTAAAGAGAACCTGTCACCTAAAACACGCCTTCCAAGTCACACATATTACCTAAAGGTTATCAGCAGTATGTTGTTCTTCTTTGTCTGATCAGCTGCGCTAAAATCTTGAAAAATAAACTTTAATTCCTTCAGGCGCTATGTAACAGCGGAGCTTGAAGTCAAGGGGGCAGCGGCCTCCTCGCTTCAAGTCAGGATAACCGCGACCCCTTTTCCTCTGATTGACAGCCAATAGCTTTTGGTTGTTCTGCAAAGCCGGCTCAAGGCTTGCGCATGCGCCCGACGCCTCTATTCCCATGAGCGTTGTAATGCGCAGGAATAGGAAATGAGATGCTGTCAGTCAGAGGCGAAGGGGGCGCGGTTATCCTGACTTGAAGCGAGGAGGCCGCTGCCCCCTTGACTTCAAGCTCCGCTGTTACATAGCGTCTGAAGGAATTAAAGTTTATTTTTCAAGATTTTAGCGCAGCTGATCAGACAAAGAAGAACATCTTTAGAAACATACTGCTGACAACTTTAAGGTAATATGGGTGACTTGGAAGGAATGTTTTAGGTGACAGGTTCCCTTTAACATCTGCGGAGATCAGGCCATCTGATCCGGTAGCAGTTTGTGTCCAGCCAATTCTCTGCATATTTGCCAGAATGCGGCCGGATCTCCGTTGGACCCCATTATACCTAATGGGGCCGGCGGGTATTCCGTTTGTATCCAGAGAATTCCGGCAGGCTGTTCTCGACCGGAACACACGCCGCAGGTGTGAAAGCGGCCATAGTTGTTTGTGCAGATTTTCAGTGCCATGGAAAGGGTGAGATCTGGGGCAAATCCATATCAAAATCTGCAAGTAATCAAATGAAAACAAACTGGATGAATGAAACTGGTAATTCAGCCAGATTATTGTATATCTAGAAGCCACCGGCGGTTCTCCTGGGTTCAGACATTCAGTGCACTGTGTACAGGGTAATGACCGTGTCTCCTGTCTCATCTTGATTAAGGACAAGTTTTATTGTTCCAGGTCCCTCTCGCGAGAGCTGTACTGTCAGGAGAGGCAGGCAGGAGTTAACGCGAGACCTCAAAAGTTCCCACGCCTGTTGTGTCTGAGGCTGTGAGAATCCTGCTGCCCAGCCCCCACTCTTCCTCCCAGTAAGCTTGCTGAAGGCTAGCAGCTCTCTGATAAAGTTTCATGCTGGCTGTCTTCTGTTCCTTTGGATCAGCACAGCATGAAACTAATAGGTTGAACTTGATGGACGTGTGTCTTTCTCCAACCTTACAGGATGTAACACGAGCTATGGCCGGTCTGACGACCCGTCATGCTATGGTTCTCATGCACTTCTGATCATTAGCGTCTGGAACATTGGCAAGAACTGTGCACACAAAACACTTGTGGTTGGCGTAGGTTGTAGAACGCTTGACAAGGAATGAATGCACTACGAGCTGCTCCTGGTTCTTGAATACATTGTGGAAGACAGAAACAAAAACTGACGGCACGCTGACCGGAGATAAATCCATGTAAAGCGGTCACATGTAATATTTATTTCGCTGGACGCTATTGGGCAGATCTGTCATGGCGGAATTTTTTACATCAATTTTGCAGGAACCTGCGTCCTTGGAATTTGCATCAAATTTATCAAATGTCGCATCAAGTGTGATAACTTCATCACATTCTTGAGTCATGAGCTGTTTCTCCACTTTCTATGCCAACCCTTAATTTTTGTGGCAGTTGATAAACTTGGCTTGAATCATCCCGACTGGCTGACCGTGCCCACTTTCCTGCACAGTTTTCAAAAGTAAATGTCACAACATTTTTGCAAAAGGAAGCCCAAAAAGTTACAAATTCCTATTTTTGCAACTTTTAGAGGTCAGAGTTCTGCACCGCAGGCAAGATAAAATCCATCTGTCCCCAGTGGACATTTTTGAGGGGGTTTGTGTGGCATTTTTTGGACAAATATATTTTCCAAGTACGGCTACCTGCACACATTGCGGGTTATGTGCGGTTTTTCCATGTGGACTTTTGTGTGGAAAAAAAGCAGCACTCGACCAGTGGAAAAAAAGGGTGCACACATGTATATACACCCATAAAGACACGCATACATACACACACCTAGGTACACATGTATATACACCCATATGGACACACGTACATACACACACCTAGGTAACATAGTAACATAGTTTATAAGGCCGAAAAAAGACATCTGTCCATCCAGTTCGGCCTGTTATCCTACAAGTTGATCCAGAGGAAGGCAAAAAAACCCTGTGAGGTAGAAGCCAGTTTTCCTCACTTTAAGGGAAAAAATTCCTTCCCGACTCCAATCAGGCAATCAGAATAACCCCCTGGATCAACGACCCCTCTAGTAAGGCCTCATTCACACGTCCGTATAATGTGTCCACATCCTTTCCGCATCCGTTTCCGCAATTGCGGACAATTATGCGGATAGGATGCGGATCCATTCATTTCAATGGGTCCCGAAAAAATGCGGACAGTACACCGCGTGCTGTCCGCATCCATGTGTCCGTTCCGACTGTCCGCATAAAAAAAATCCTCCTGTCCTACTTTTCTCCCGAATTGCGGTCCGTAGCACAATGAAAGTCTATAGATCAGCAAAAAATGCGGAAGACATGCGGAAAGGCATCCGCATGTCATCCGTATTTGCGGATTCCGTTCCAGGAGGGGTGAAAAAGAAAGATGTTATTCATCCTTCCGTTTTTTGCGGATCCGCAAAAAACGGATGACATATGGATACATCCTTTCCGTTTTTTACGGAAAAACGGAACGGATGTCCTGGAAAAACTGAGTTTTTTGTGGAACAACGGATCCGCAAAAAACTGACCGTTTTCCAGGATGTGCAAAAATACGGATGTGTGAATGGGGCCTAACTATAACCTGTAATATTATTACACTCCAGAAATACATCCAGGCCCTTCTTGAACTCTTTTAGTGAACTTACCATCACCACCTCCTCAGGCAGAGAGTTCCACAGTCTCACTGCTCTTACCGTAAAGAATCATCTTCTATGTTTATGTACAAACCTTCTTTCCTCCAGACGCAGAGGATGTCCCCTCGTCACAGTCACAGTCCTCGGGATAAATAGATGATGGGAGAGATCTCTGTACTGACCTCTGATATATTTATACATAGTTATTAGATCTCCCCTCAGTCGTCTTTTTTCTAAAGTGAATAACCCTAATTTTGATAATCTTTCTGGGTACTATAGTCCACCCATTCCAGTTATTACTTTAGTTGCCCTCCTCTGAACCCTCTCCAGCTCTGCTATGTCTGCCTTGTTCACAGGAGCCCAGAACTGTACACAGTACTCCATATGTGGTCTGACTAGTGATTTGTAAAGTGGCAGGACTATGTTCTCATCACGGGCATCTATGCCCCTTTTGATGCAACCCATTATCTTATTGGCCTTGGCAGCAGCTGTCTGACACTGGTTTCTACAGCTTAGTTTGCTGTTCACTAAAATTCCTAGGTCCTTTTCCATGTCAGAGTTACCCAATATTTTACCATTTAGTATGTACTGGTGACTTGCATTATTCCTTCCCATATGCATAACCTTACATTTGTCAGTGTTAAACCTCATCTGCCACTTCTCTGCCCAAGCCTCCAGTCTATCCAGATCCATCTATAGCAGTGTACTGTCCTCTTCTGTGTTAATTACTTTACACAGTTTAGTGTCATCTGCAAAAATTGATATTTTACTGTGCAAGCCTTCTACAAGATCATTAATAAATATATTGGTACATAGGTACATATGTATATACATCCATACAGACACACTTACATACACACACACCTATGTACACATGTATATACATCCATACAGACACACGTATATACACACACCTATGTACACACGTATATACACCCATAAAGACACGCATATACACACACACACCTAGGTACACATGTATATAGATCCATACAGACACACACCTATGTACACACGTTTACACACCTATACAGACACACACCTAAGTACACATGTACTGTATACACACCGACACAGGAATACTTACAAACTCCTTCCTCTGCGGGTCAGGATGTCGGAGCAGGAAGCCATTTTCACGCTGTCTGCTCACACTGCAACAAGAGGAGAGAGAGAAGAAGGAAGGAGCTATGCTGTCATTAGATTTTTTTCCCACACATCACAGCTTTGTCGCAGTTTTATTGCGATTTTCAAAAAAAATGTGGCAATAAGCTGCCATTTTATTTCATTGTTTTGGAAAACCGTGGCATAATCTAAAAAGGCCATGATGTGTAAAGACAATCTAAGTGTATGATCACACGGCTAAAATCTGACCAGCTACTGAATCCACATCCAAAAAACTATCTCTAGTTTCCCATTGACTTCAATGTAATAAACTTGACCAAGTGCACACCTTGTACACACAGCAGAGGTTTTGTCAGTAGCTGATTTGGAAGTGACATTACTAGAAGCCGATATGATTGTGGATTCCATAGAAGTCAAAGGGGAAGCAGGAAATGATCAACCAAAAATTCTTCTAAAACTCTTTTAAAAACTCTACATCTGCCACCAAAGTACAAATCTGCCACCAAAAGCAAGCTGTTTTCAGCTACTTTTCTGCAGTAGATTTCTGCCATGTGAGCATACCCTAAGACACTGGGAACCTGCAGTCTACCCCTGGGCCTGTGGTGTATACACTGCTATACAACACTTGCTAAGATTGCAGTTTTATGATCCAAAGGTAAATATGACTACATCCTAATAGCCTTTATTTATATAGTATTAGCATATATTACATCAATGTAGATAAGGGAAACATCATGACAAATACTATATGATGAAACATTTACACAGTGAAACAACAGGAGCCTACCTGTCAGGCTTCAGGCGCACAAACTGTGTGACTGCTGAATTGAAAGCAGTGCTTATGGCCAACTGAGGGCTTCATGGCGAGTCACACAGATGGGGGTCAGGAGTTACCTGTGACTCCTGAGTCACTAATTAAGGGCCACTGCTGTAAAATATGTACAAAATTACTTAAAGGGGTATTCCCATCACATATAATGGGGGCATATCTCTAGGATATGCCCCCATTGTCTGATAGGTGGGGGATCCACACCTACACCGAGAATGGAGCAGGGAAAGTGGTCCTCTAGCCACCACCCCCATGCTCCGTTCTCAGAGTAGGTGCGGGTCCCACCTACCCACATATCAAGCGATATGCCCCCATTGCCTATGATGGGAATACCCTTTTAAGGTCCCTTAACATGGGATGACAGAGCAGCAGATTGTCAAGGAGAAGTGTTCCTTCCAGAACATCTGCTGCTCATCAGTGGAGGATAAAGCTGGATTTATATGCAGTAATCTCCTCCACAGCATGGAGAGGAGTGATCGCTAATGCCATCGCTCCTCCCCATACTGACTCGTTGTTTGCCAGCAGCAGATCGTGTTTACACAGCAGGCTCTGCCGCCAGCAAATGATTTTTGTGTTTACACAATGAAAAGCTTGTTCATCGACGGTACATTTACACCGCCAGATAATCGCTAACAAACGTTCCTATGAATGCTCGTTAGCAATTATGTTTAGGTTTCTTGGCCCGTATAAAGGGCCATTTAGGCCCCTTTCACACGGGCGAGATTTCCGCGCGGGTGCAATGTGTGATGCGAACACATTGCACTCGCACTGAATCCTGACCCATTCATTTCAATGGGTCTTTTCACATGGGCAAATTTTTTCACGCATCAGTTTGCCGTTGCGTGAAAATCGCAGCAAGTTCTATATACTGCGTTTTTCACGCAGCCCTGGCCCCATTGAAGTGAATGGGTCTGCGTGAAATTCGCATTGCATCCGCACTTGCAATGCGTGATTCGCTGATGGTTGCTTAAAGATGTTGTTTGTAAACATTCAGTTATTTATCACGTGCGTGCAAAATGCATCCATACGCATCGCACCCGCGTGTTAAAAACTGAGCAAACGTACGCAATCGCGTGCGGATTGGTGCGAGTTTTCCTGATCGCATCTAGACTGAATCCGTATCGTTCGTTCGAAAGGGGCCTTACTCACAATCTGGTTGAACCTGTGAAAATCCCATCTGTTCCCACCGCCGCCCACCATTGCATTCTGAATTACAGAAGGCTTCTCCCTAGAAACACTGCTTGGACCATAGGGCGACTCGTGGAGGGCGGTCTGTGCATACGGCATTGAGTCCTAAAAGACTCATAGATTACTGTTTCCAGCCGTAGTCATAGATGAGAAATCGTAACTGCTTTTTTTTCTTCTTCCAAAACAGCCCCTTACCTGTCCTCAGGCTACTTTCACACTTACGTTTGCAGGATCCGTTTGTGAGATCTGTCCCAGGCTCTCATAAACGGTCCTAAACTGATCAGTTTTGTCCTAATGCATTCTGAATGGAAAAGGATCCGTTCAGAATGCATCAGTTTTGCTTCAGTTCAGTCTCCATTCCGTTTTGGAGGCGGACACTAAAAACACTGCTTGCTGCGTTTTGGTGTCCGCATGAAGAAACTGATGCAAACGGATCCGTTTTCTCAGACACAATAGAAAACAGATCCGTCCTCCATTGACTTTCAATGGAGTTCAAGACGGATCCGTCTTTGCTATGTAAAAGATAATACAAACGGATCAGTTCAGAACGGATGCAGACGGTTGTATTATCATGACGGATCTGTTTGTGAGAGCCTGGACGGATCTCACAAACGGATCCTGCAAACGCAAGTGTGAAAGTAGCCTAAGAGAAGTGAGGTCCTACGACAGTTTTCTGTAGAAACATGTGCCCAATCCTCCCTAGTGTCGCCAATTTGCTCCCGCTCGGCTGCCCTACAATTTTGGCGCAGAATCTTTGAAAAAATTCCACAGTCAAAATCCGCTGTGTGAACTAGCCCTAAGAAATGCTTCACGCATAGGTTTTAATGAGGTTTGTGCACTTTTGTGTTATCAGCGTTTTTGTTTGTTGTTTTGCAATAAAAATGCCAGTCTATGGGAAATATGAAACGTAGGACACACAAGTGTTGTTTTTTTCTACTGACACTTTTGTTGTGTAAATTCACATGATGGTGGTGAAAAAAAAACAGACATAAAAAGTGCCAAAACGGTCCATTTTTCATAGCTTCCTTTCTAAAAACAGCATGACCTGTTGGACAAGATAGGACATGTCCTATTTTTTCATGGCTGGTGTTCATGGTCCATTAAAAAAACAGACCCATAGACTGCCACTGTTCTGAAAACATCAGTGTGAACAAGGCCATAATCAGGTTGGGCTTTGCCATCTTTTCTATAGGGCAAAAATGCAGGCAAACATTTACCACAGGCGGCTTCTGTACATTGTGAAAATATACACGTTCAGGATTTTTCTGCAGAGAATCCGCAGGGAAATCCATGCGGTCAATCTGCATCAGTTGGTGCGGATTTGCATGCGGATTTTCATCTCCCAACTGAAGTGAATGGAAAAATAAAATAAATTGACACGCTGCGGATTTTAAAATACGTGTGAAAAAAATCAGCATCATGTGCATGAAAATTTGTAATTCTCATAGAATACAATGTGCATGACATACGGTGCGGATTTTCCCCTTGCAATCCTGATTGTGTGCATTTAGCCTTAAAGGGAGTCTGTCACCTCCTAGGCCCCTATAAAGTACTAAAACAACCCCATAGCACATGTTAGAATAAAAGCAATGTTACCTTTGGAGCTGTAGAAGTGTCAAAAACGTAGTTTAATTGATATGCAAATGAACCGTCGGAAGTGCCCGGAGGCGGCGTTTACTGCCTTGGAGCCTGGGCTCCTGTCCTTTTTTAAATATATTCCCCGCCCCAGCAACTGCCTCCGCCCGCCCTGCACCTCACTCGGGTCTTCCTTCTCAGCCGGCGAGATCCCGCGCCTGCGCAGTCTCTCGCCGGGCCAGGGCATGCGCACTGCGATGTCCATTTTGGGCACGGCATCGCCGAAGTCAGTGCGCAGGGCGGGCTTCATATATGCACCTCGCGCACTGACTTTGGCGATGCCGCGCATGCCCCGGCCCGGCGAGAGACTGTGCAGGCGCGGGATCTCGTCGGCTGAGAAGGAGGACCCGAGTGAGGTGCAGGGCGGGCTGAGGCAGTTGCTGGGGCGGGGACAGGAGCCCGGGCTCCAAGGCAATAAACGCCGCCTCCGGGCACTTCCAACGGTTCATTTGCATATCAATTAAACTACGTTTTTGACACTTCTACAGCTCCAAAGAAAGCGCCAAAGGCAACATTGCTTTTATTCTAACATGTGCTATGGGGCTGTTTTAGTACTTTATAGGGGCCTAGGAGGTCACAGACTCCCTTTAAATGGGTTCTGCAGTTCTGTAAAACTGATGATCTATCCCCTGGATAGATCATCAGCATCTGATCGGCGGCGGTCCGACACCCGGGACCCCTGACGATCAGCTGTTCGAGACGGCCCAGAGCGCCGCGGCCTTCTCTGTGTTTACCACAGGCCCACTGACGTCACGACTAGTATCACTGGCCTGGGCGGGGCTAAGCTCTGTTCACATGAATGGAGCTTAGCCCCACCCAAGCCAGTGATAGTAGTCGTGACGTCACTGGGCCTGCGGTAAACACAGAGAAGGCCACGGCGCTCCTTCTCAAACAGCTGATCGGCGGGGGTCCCAGGAGTCTGATTGGCGCCAATCAGATGTGATGATCTATCCAGAGGACAGATCATCAGTTTTAAAGAACTGCAGAACCCCTTTATGTATTTGTAGGGATAAGGGTAAATGCACACGATCAGGATTTGCGTGCGGAAAATCCACACCATAGGTCATGTACATTATATTCTATGCAGACTTTTACCATGCGGATTGTGACCTACGGTGCGGATTTTAAAACCTGCAGCATGTCAATTTATTTTATTTTTCCTGTCTGGATTTTCTTCATTCACTTCAATGGGGACAGTAAAATGCGCACCAATTGATGCGGATTGACCACACAAATTTCCCAGTGAACCCCTGTGGATTTCAGTGCGGATTGTCCTGAATCCTGAATGTGTGCATGTACCCTTAGCAGGTGTTCACAGAGAAATCCATGCTGTCAATCTGCATCAATTGGGGCAGATTTGCATGCAGATTTTCCTCTCCCCATTGAAGTGAATGGAGAAAATCTGGTCAGGAAAAAAAAATAAAATTGACATGCTGCAGATTTTAAAATCCGTGCAGAAAAAAACTGCATCATGTGCATGAGAATTTCCAATTCTCATAGAAAACAATGTACATGACCTACAGTGCGGATTTTCCTCACGCAATCCTGATCGTGTGCATTTAAACCTACAGTTTTTTTCTCTATTAAAACCTAAGGCACAATGCATTTCGGGGGAGGCACAAGCACATTTTGCCCAAAAAAAGTTGAATGCTTTTCTCCATAGGGTTACTCTGAACAAACTGAAAAAATGACACAAAATAAGAAACACCACAAAAAATGCAAACACATGCGTTTTTTTTCATGCATTTACCGCCAGCCCATAGTGCGGGCTGAGCAGCCTGCTCCCCCACGCTCAGGTACACCCCGCACACCTCAGTCTCACACATAGCATGCGGCGTGGGAACGCAGCGCTCACAGGGGCGGGGCCGCACTCCGTACACAAGCCCCAGCAGCAAACGTCTGGTGGGCGTGGCCAAGCTACATAGTGGGCGGGGCGTCAGACCGGGGGTGGGGGGCGTTTTACCAAACAACAGCTAGGCTCTCGCGAGGTTTGGAGTTTTGGCGAGAGTTTGTGGAAGATGGCGCCTGTTGTGACAGGGTAAGTCTGGGGAGTCGGAGCGGCAGGTAGGGGGAGCTGGGTGGCTGGCTGGAGGGGGAGTTCGACTGGGGAGAAGCCCGCGCGGGTTAGGCTCGGCGGACAGGATGAGCCTCGGGGCCCGGGTTTCACGGCGGCAGGAGTTAGCGGCTGCTGTGGCTCGGTACTTGGGCTTTATGGTCGCAGCTGGGCGCTCCGTCTCCTGTGTCTGTGGGGGAAACGGGTCTTTGTCTGGCCTGCGGTGTGTGCGGAGAGCCCGTGTCTGCGGGGATCCCCGGTACTGGCTGCTCCGTCCGTGTGGCTGCCATGTGATCCGTGTACATAGAAGTGTGATCCGTCCCCCTCCTGCTGGGCACATCCCCTGCACACCCGGGTGACCATCACAGGGGAACATCACACTTCCCACACTGTGTCCCCCCCACGTCACACTTACTGAGGTCCAAAACTGCATAAAGCCTTGGAGGCTTGACCAAGGAATGTACCATTAAAGGAGGGGGGGGGGAATCTGGATCTGACCCTCATAGGAAGTAAAAGTCAGGAACCTGGGGTCCATGACCATCCCTGGTCTGCAGAAGTCCCCAGTCCTCCATTGCTCTATTACAACTGCCTCCTTCATCTTGGGCACTCCTGACCTACAGAGGACCCCTATAATCAGATGCCCGCAGGGTTATGTGCAGTGTGGTTTGGTGTCAAGAGGGCCCCTTTAACACGTGGTGATGTCACGTGAGATACGTGACAACTACACGTATCTCGGATCCCCCATAAGTAGAGCCGGGGACGTTGTCAGCCGCTTATCTCCTGTGGAAGCGGGAGGATTGAACCTGAGGCATCCATCCCACATCTCCATGTTGTCTCTGATACCTGCCACTCAGTGGAGGCGTCTAGTGCTCAGTGTGTGTACGTTAAACACATGCATAGACCCCCGTTCACCTGACGGAAGCCAGTGACCACCCATCACGCCGTTGGCATGGCCTTTTCTGTGCTTTCCTGTAAAGAGGACCACCGCATGTATTGGGTACGCTGCAGGGTCATCTCTGTGGTGGTCTGAATCCTGATGTCAGGTGCCGCCCTGCCTATATGTAACAGATCTGGTCGGAGTGTTCCTTTAGTTTGAGATTCATTTATTGAGATTTGTCGATATGCCTTTAGATCCTGTGTTGGATCAGGTTGTACCGTGGCATCTTTGTGGTTGCTCGGCTCCTTGGGCTTTAGTATGAATGAGGTTAAAGGGGTTCTCCGGGATTTTTTATATTGATGGGATAGGTCCAGCAATATCTGATTGGCAGGCTGACTTCTGACTACTTCCCTGCAGTAACCAACTCTGTCCAGTGCACAGCAGGTGGCGCTGTCTAGTTCTGGTCCATGTTTCCAGCACTGGAGCTACTGCAGGACAGCTGATCGCTGGGGGTAGGAGTTGAACCCCTGCCGATCTGAAACTGATGACATTGCCTAAGGATAGGTATAAAAATCCCAGAGGACCCCTTTAAAGTGGCCATAGACATCTCGATCATTTGGTCAGTGGGACTGGTTCATGATCAGCTGGAAAATGAATTGGAGGCCATCTTACCTGACGTGGTTGAATGCCGTCTGCTGCCCCCTGTTGTCAGCCCTTCCTGCCCCTTTATTTGTATGGGGTGGGGGAGAGGTAAGGAGGGAACGTCATGGTCTTCGGTACGCTTTGTTTTAGGGGGTCTATAAATGTTTGGCTGGGGGATCACTTTTATGTTGTTTATAAGATGCACTTCTGTGAACTCGCCCTCAAAGAGGTTGTGCAACATCCTGTTTGACATCGCCACAGCCAATCACTGTCTGCAGCGGAGACCGGGCCCCCGTATGAAATGACAAATAGTCACATGATGCAAGGGATCCGGTCTCTGCCACGGCCGGATGTTTTCAGCGAGGGCAGGCCGAGGGGGGAGCCGGTAAGGCTTGTTTCACACTTAAGTGAAATAGATCCGGCAGGTTGTTCCAATCTTCCCAGACGTTACCGGCCCCATTCACTATAATGGCGGACAGCGTAGATCCAACCGCAACCTGCAAATATGGAGAGGATCGGCCAGACAAATGCCGCTGCACACTGCAGTTATAGTGAATGGGGCCGACAGCGCCCGACAAGGACGAATCCGACAGCCTGTTCCCGGCCGGAACAACCTGCCGGATCTGTTTCATGCAAGTGCCAAACAAGCCTAAGTAATCGTTCCTTTCCAGGTCTAGCCAAGTGGGGGGGATTGCCAGAACCGTTCCTGTTCTTACACAACCCCTTTAAGAGTGAGTTCACATGCAGCAGATTTATCTGTAACTGAAAATCTGTTCCCTTCATGTGATTGGGGTTGTTTCTGCTTCAAAAAGTTCTGCCAAAATCTGCTTCCTAAGGGTGGTCGGTCCAGAGGCCGGGAAATGTTTCCTCTGTGGTTATTGGAATAGATCCGTTGACAGAAAAAAATCAAAGCAGGTGTTACATATGTGTTCATAACGCCGTGTGCACGCAACTGTATCCGTTGTGTGGTTCACAAATCGCATAAACGTATGGATATTGGTCACCTGCGTCCTGCGTTTTCCCCTTCCGTCCTATATATCTATAGAATTGGACATGTTCTGTCTTTTTTTTTTTTGTGGGATGGCAGAACAGACATACGGATGCGGGCATCACCCCGTGTGCGGACACCTTTGAAATGAATGGGTCCGCATCTGATCCTCAAAGAATCCAGATGCAGACCAAAAGTTTAGGCCTAATATACAGGGCCCCATGGAGCATAGTGCAGGTTACAACACCTCGTGCGCTTCATCCCGTAGTCTATGGACAGTCTGGGAATCTGGATGGGGTTTCTCAGCTGACTGGAGAGACTCTGGAATTGCTTCTCGAGCGTTTCCCCTGTTCTCTAGCTGCCCCTTGAGTTTGTGATTAAAATCCTGCACCTTTTCATAAATTATACGCATCCCTCGACTCGACAGGAAATTTTAAAGACCGGTGTAAAACGATAAATCTCTCCCCGACGAAATGTGTTGGGCTGAGATGGGAGCCTCTGGCACAGATCCCATTAGATCGGAAGGAAGAATATGAGTGGAGTCAAAAGCTCAAAGCTGACGGGACCCATAGGACGTCTCTGGGGTCCGTTGTGAACAGAGCTTTACATTTTAGGTTAGGGCGACACCCGTCGCAGCCAGGATCCCTGAGTAGCGGGGATCCCATAGAGATGAATGGGAATGCAGTCGCAAGACATCCAACATGGTTGAATTTCTTGCGTCTGCGGCGGCGGCGATCACATTCATTTCTATGGGATCCTGGCTGCGACGGGTGTAGCCCTAGCCTTATGGATCCGATTGACCGAAGACATTCGGAGTATTCTAATTGTGTGGTGGGGCCAGCGAGTGACTTTCTACTTCCTGTAATATCTTCAGAAAAATGAGTCCATCACAGAACGATGCCGCCTGATGTTCTTGGCTTGCTGGCGCTGTATGGATGTATCGTGGATGTCAGAGGGTCTGGGGGTCTTTTTCTGATGACATCACCAGTCAGTAAGACGACTGTGGTCTTGAATAATCTTGTGGTCGGTCACATAATTACTGCACTTATTAGAATGTGTTGAACCTCTATATGGACCGCCGCTTGGTTTTATACAGCATGGAAAGTTACCACACGTGTTCATACGTGGTTTACTACATGTTTACTACAGGCAGATGAAGGCCTCCTGCAGACAGGCTTATCCGTCATGGATCAGGATTGTGTGCCGTACGTTTTTTTTTTTTTTTTGCGCCCCCCCCACCCCCCAATAGGTCCATCTTTTTTTTGCAGAACTGAAATCTGGACGCAGGAAGCATAGAGGTGATCCATGTGCTCTCTCTGTGGGAGACAGCATGGACTGAGGAGTCTGAACGTTACCTTTCTGTTCCTTAAATGATGGTTCCTTTCTATGAATCATCATTTAAGACGTTGTCCAGGACTTGAATATTGATGGCCTGTCATCAGTGTTGTTGGGGTTACGCCCCCCAGCACCCCCTCTGATCAGCTATGTGAAGTATACGAAGCACAGCGCCGTACATTGTATAGTGGCTGTACTTGGTATTGCAGGTCAGTCCTATTCACTTGAACAGGACTGAGTGCCTAGGCCATGTGGTGATTGTGACGTCCTAGGAGGAAGCCGCAGCCCCTCCAGCAGATGATCAGTGGAGGTGGATCAGGTATTCCCCCTCACATCCCAGCACTACACATGGTCAGTATTGCCTCAGTCTTCACCTCCATTACTGAATTCCTGAAGGAGGCTCCAGTTTTGGCATATGATTGTTTACTATGCGCTTCATGCATCCGTTCCTCCCCGGTCTTCAGGATAATAAGTCTGTGGGAGGCCGCTCCCGCTACACAATGTCCACTTTGGTTTAAAACTGAAAAAAATATTTGCACCAAATGCTGCTTGCCCAAGAAAACTCAGAAATCCCCTCCGCAAGGTTATGTTCACATGGGGCATAACTGCGGTGGATCGGCAGCGTTTTACAGCACCAGCAAAGTGGCTGATATCTTACAAAAAAAATTCTGCAGCGTACATTGACTTGTGTGATGCGTATTTTAATCTCGTATTGAAATCTCCTCGTGACCATACACTGAGAGTGGGTTAGAGCATTTTCTGTCGCCCGATGGCAGATATGTACCGAGACCTTGATCTGCCGTGCAGGATTTTTCTCATCGTTGTCAGACGCTGTAGATGAAGTCGTCGACGCTGAAAGACGGATCTGCGTCCCGTCGGTGGAGGCCCAGCTACACTGTGGATTGTGGCAGAGGTCAATCATTGATTTGTCGTATTAACTTGTGGCATTTACTGACCAACCACCAATGAGAAGGCGTTCAGAGAACGGCAGTCTGTACTCCGCAATGTACGGCCTGCACTAGTCCTGTGATGCTTTTTGCGGCCCCGTTGAAGTGGTAACTTCTCAGCAGTAAAGAAAATACCAGGAAATCTGCGTCCATTACTGATGACCACCGCAGTCCTAAACTGTCTGCCGGCCAGGACCTGACGTTGTGGAGGACTCCTTCGTGAATAAAGACCATGGCCTGGT
This sequence comes from Rhinella marina, assembly GCA_900303285.1. Taxonomy (NCBI): domain Eukaryota; kingdom Metazoa; phylum Chordata; class Amphibia; order Anura; family Bufonidae; genus Rhinella; species Rhinella marina. The sequence continues at coordinate 364,788 of ONZH01026846.1, forward strand.
CTGAGCTTTCCACAGGTGGTACATATAAGTGCATCTGTCTGGTCTTACGTTTTGTCTGTCCACCTCATCTCGCCCGACACAACCCCCATACACATGAACGCTGTGTTCTACCAGGTGAATGTGTATTGAATGAACAAAATGATCAGGCGTGTTGAAATCCAACAGCCTCATCCTTCTCTCCATGACACTAGCTAAGGCTCCCGTACTCATTAGCTGGTCAGCAGTTTCCATTGAAATTGGTGGGTTTGGCTTATGTCTCTGTACTGATGACGTTCCTTTTTTTTAGGCTGGGGTTACTTGGTGACTTTGGGTGTGACCGCTGTGTGGTGCAGCATCACAGCTAGTGAAGGTGAACAGGGTTAACATGTGGCCGGACAGTGGCAAGAAATTTCCGGACAGAAGGTGACCCTGTTCACTAGATGCGATGCCGCGGGGCTACCCTGTGATCTTTGGCTGTACCACATGTTATATGGAGCAGTTCCCTCTATAACTGGAATCATGTCCTCATACCAGACGTATAACTGCCTAAAATCTATACATCTGCACCCTTATTGACCTCACATGGACGGCGCCTTCTGTATGTAGTCGCGCTCACCTGTGCTTCTACATAGTTTTTACTGTTTCCAGTGTAACTGGTTTCTCCTCCTCTGAATGCAATGCTCCTTCAGTCCTGTGATGGTGCGGCTGCGCTGTAAGGTGCTGCGGTCTCCTGCGCCCTTCTTCAGGAGGATGAAGAAAGGAAGGCGCCCAGTGCCCCAGGAGATGAGATACTGATGACCTATCCTCAGGATAGGTAATCAATACCAGATCAGTGGGAGTCTGACTGCTGCTACTCCTGCCAGTCAGTTGTTTCACGTGAGCTCCACTTCAGAATTACCTGCCCCGAGTAATTATAACCGCTCGTTCCGTTCAAGTGAATGTGTTGTAACAATGCTGTGCCGTCGCTACGGAGGAGATGGCGCATAGGTCCTTTTGAAGCAGAAGCAGCGCTCACTCAAAATAGCTGATTGGCAGTGGAGCCCCACCGATCTGAAATTGATTACCTATCCTGAGCGGTCAGACAGGGGTCTGCAACCTCCAGCTCTTATGAAACTACAACTCCCAGCCTGCTCTACTCACTAATGTGGAGCAAGTGTACATGCTGGGAGTTGTAGTGTCGGAGGGTGCCAACCCCAGGTGTAAGAGCCGTGTATTGGGATATATACAATTTGCACAGGATTTTGGTGGCACGAGCTGTGTGAGAGTGAAGGTATGTTCCCCTTATCAGGCTGCGGAGATAGGAGGGATGATGGATGGTGTTGTTGCAGCGGCCACCTGCCGGATTCCCACAGTAGTAACCCAGCCATGACCGCACAAAACTGTAAAGACATTTATCATGATCCCGCCTGACATAGACTTGTGCTTTCGGAGTGTTTCAGTCATTTACAGCAGTATGTAAAGGCATTAGCGGTGACAGATAATAAGACGCCTCGGGCGTCCCAGTCCACAGTGTGCGCTACTCAGGGACGAGAGCAGGACGGAGGGGGTGTGCGTGTCTTACAGGAGCCTTCTCTGTCCAGTATGGGTAGTGCCGAGGGCTTCAGGTAATTAGTCTTTAGACCTTCCTGTTACATGGATTCCACTGTATACCCTTGTATAGTATTACAGGTCAGACCTTCCATCGCTGGTGCAGGTCTGGTCACATCCTTGGGCCGGCACAGGGTTATCTCCCAATCCTTGCCCAGTGAAAACCGGACAGGCCACAAAATCATCACTTGTCGACTGATCACTTTTTACGTCTCCACAAAACTCCCAACATTATAGGGATGGGGATTTGCCCCGGATTTCAATCTTTGCAGTGAAAATTCACACCAACAATTGAGGACTTAAAGAAGAACTCCCGCAAAAATTTTTATTCCATGTTCTGCTAGAAATGTACTTGATGTAATCTGTAGTGAATGTCATTTTCTTACCAGTAGCTGAATTTTTGAGTTATATCTCCCTGATGCCTCTCATCTGTGTCATGTGACCAGCAATCAGACTCACTAACTCACACAGCACCTTATGTGTGGACAGGAAGTCTATTTCTCTATGCATTCCTATGGGAGCCTCACTCTGAGTCTCATAGGAATGAATAGAGAAGTTACTGGCTTCCTGTCCTGGGTCAGTTGGAGGTCAGGGAGTTGGTCACATGACCCAGCTAGAAGAGAGGGGATAACTCATAAATACAGTCTCTGATGAGAAGATTGCATTCACTACAGATTATATCATGCAGGTCAGAGAATAAAATTATTTGCAGGAGTTCTTCTTTAAGAATCTGTGGATCGTTTTCATTGGGAAATATTGATAATGTCATCTATGTAGCCAGTATTACTGCTGATTTTCCACACAAAAATCCAAGCATGTAGACTTTAGGGGTGCAGCCACATTTGGCGTAAATTATTTTCTGGAGCCGAATTGAGTGCGGCAAATCCACCGCCTTTACAGTACTTGCAAAGTGGGTGACAATCTCAGGCTGCGGAGAATACCTGCAGTGCACACTGACTTACACTGTGGCTTTTCAGTCCACAGCCTGGCACTTGTTGGTGTGGGTTTTACCTGCGGCTGTCAGCTTTTAGGATAAATGCACACGTTCGGGATTTATGTGCAGAGAATCTGCACTGAGATCCGCAGGTGTTTGCAGGGAAATCCGTGTGGCTAATCCGCATCAATTGGAAAAAATAGATTTTCTGCATTCAGATTTTACGAAGCGAATGGAGAAAATCCGGTCAGGAAAAATAAGGCCTGCTGCGGATTTTAAAATTTTTAAAATTTCAAATTCTCACAGAATACAACGTACATGGCCTATGGTGCGAGGGCGGCGTATTTAGCCTTAGAGTGCAAAGGTTGTAAATGGCAGAAGAGCCGGTGCAATCTCTGCAGCCATCCGCACAGAAACAAGCCTATTCTTGACAGGTTTTAACCAGATCTGCCACTGAAAAATTAACTGCAGGTCCGCAAAGCGTGGCTGTCCCTTTAGCCAGGTCTAGGAGCTTCAGACGTGAGGAACCACTAGTGACCTGTCCACACATCCTGATTGAGGCAGATTGCACAGGGTGAGCACAGCACCGTCTGTACGTACCGCATGCAGATGTCGTCTACCGCTATGCAGAGAGCAATCACTTATTTGAAGAAACCTAATGACCGACCTGCTCCCCGGGAAGATGGAGTTCTTTGCTTTCATTACTTGTGTGTTTGGATGAATATTGTAAAATTAAAATATTCTGTCCCAGAATACAATTATATACTTCACAGATTAAAGAAGAACTCCCGCAAAAATTTTTATTCTCTGACCTGTTAGAAAGGTGCATGATATAATCTGTAGTGAATGTCATTTTATATCAGAGGCTGAAATTGAGAGTTTCCACTCTCTTCTTATTGTAGCTGGGTCATGTGACCAACTCCCTGACCTCCAACTGACCCAGGACAGGAAGCCAGTAACTGCTCTATTATTCCTATGAGACTGAAAGTGAGGCTCCCATAGGAATGCATAGAGAATTAGACTTCCTGTCCACACATAAGGTGCTGTGTGAGTTGGTGAGTCTGATTCCTGGTCACATGACACAGATAAGAAACATCAGGGAGATATAACACAAAAATTCAGCTACTGGTAAGAAAATGACATTCACTACAGATTACGTCATGTACATTTCTACCAGGACATGGAATAAGATTTTTTGCGTGAGTTCTTCTTTAAAGGGAGTCTGTCACCTCCCAGGCCCCTATAAAGCACTAAAATAGCACATGCTCTAATAAATGCAACGTTACCTTTTGCGGCTTCTTTTGACCTTCAGAAACGCCAAAAACGCACTTTTAATGGTATGCAAATGAGGTATCGGAAGAGCCCGGAGGCGGGGTTCACCGGGCTCGAGCCCGGGCTCCTGTCCTTGTTTGAATGAATTCCCCGCCCCAGCTACTTGCCGCACCCGCCCTCCACGTATCTCAGGTCCTCCCTTCCTTCCATACAAATCCCGCGCCTGCGCAGCCTTCTGCTGGGACGGCGCATGCGCACTGTGATGCCCACTTTGGGCACGGCATCGCCGTACCTAGTGCGCATGCGCCGTCCCGGCAGAAGGCTGCGCAGGCGCGGGATTTGTATGGAAGAAAGGGAGGACCCGAGATACGTGGAGGGCGGGTGCGGCAAGTAGCTGGGGCGGGGAATTCATTCAAATAAGGACAGGAGCCCGGGCTCGAGCCCGGTGAACCCCGCCTCCGGGCTCTTCCGATACCTCATTTGCATACCATTAAAAGTGCGTTTTTGCCGTTTCTGAAGGTCAAAAGAAGCCGCAAAAGGTAACGTTGCATTTATTAGAGTATGTGCTATGGGGCTATTTTAGTGCTTTATAGGGGCCTGGGAGGTGACAGACTCCCTTTAAGGATTCGGCTACGTGGGAATTTTGGTTGCGTGATAGCTGTTGCACCCAAGGACCGCAGTGTAGCAGTACTTGCACAGAAATGAATGGGGTCACAGCACAACTCGCACATTTGCTACAACTGCTACATCAGTATCGGCAAAAATTCAGCAGTGTTTTTTGTGATTCTGGGGTCCTGGTCGCGGCACATGTTGTGACCCCATTCATTTCTATTCTAGCTCCACAACACTGCAACCCTTAGGAGCGACAGGTGTCATGCAACCCACATGACTGTATAGCCGAACCCTAAAGAATTTGCCTGGCTTTTGTAAGGTGCTGGTTAGTTTGGAGCTGTGGCCACCAGGTGGCGCACCCTGACAAAACAGCCATGCTCTCCTATAGTTTATACTGTTATTGTGTATTACTGTAAGTCACTTACCTATAGCATGAATGTTTAAAAAAAATCAAAAAACTTTAGTAATATTTTAAGACTTTTTTTTTTTTTTTTAAATATAAGAGTTCTTTATTTTAAGAGTCTCCAACAAACTGCTGATGGATGGCGGTGCCACAGTGTGCACTATAATGTGCTCATCTGTGTATATAAAATCAGCTTTTTGGTGGGCGCTATGCCAGCTGGATGAGCCAGGTTTTTAGGTACCCATGAATCATAGTGCCTATTAGTCAGCGAGCAGTTTTGATTGCCACACCTAATTATGACCCCCTAGGCAAAATACAGTTCATTGGGTCTATTACTGCTGCACACGTAATGACTAGTGAAGCGTTATGTACAGCGCCGTGGACCATATTCCAAAGTTTTACACAAAAAATGTTTGCGAGTCTTTGCCATTTTATGCTGCTGTTGCCACTTTGGAAACGTGGTCGTGGTTACCTATGTTCATTTAAAGGGGTTGTGCAGTGATACGATATTGATGACCTAGGTCAGGGGTAAGCAACCTCTGGTACTCCAGCTGCTGTGAAACTACAACTCCCAGCATGCACACTTGCTCAGCTCTTATAATGCCCACGGAAGTGAATGAAGCATTCTGGGAACTGTAGTTTCAGAACATATGTAGTGCCAGAAGTTGCTGATTCCTGATATAGGTCAATATTAGACCAGCAGGGGTCCCAGGATTTGGAGGGGTTGTCGTCCCCTTCGTTCTAATTGAGAGAGTCAGTGAGGTGAATAGCGAAACTTCAAGAAAAAAAAACTTGCGAGTACCATTGCTGTGACTTATCACTGCTGTGGTAAATTCCACCTTAGTGCCTTACTAGTGCCAAGTCTGGTGCATGAGTGGATGGGAAAGGTCTGCAGTTTATGAATGAGCCAGATTTGGGTTTGATACGGTGCTAGATATATTGCTGCCCACAGATAGGACTGCATCTTTGATATGGCAGAAAGGCTCTGATAAGGGTAGGGTCACACTTAAAGGGATTCTGTCACCACATTTTTGCCTAGTAAGCTATTTACACATTTGGACTCGGCTAATCATAGGGATTTAAAAAAAAGTTATTGTTGTAGGTGATAGATGAAGATTTGATGCTAAAAAAACGTTTTATAACAACTGTCAATTACTTACTGAAGGAGCCCAAGGGGATGAGCCCAGCGCCGTTGGAGCCTGGCCACTGCGCCTGCGCGGGATTACAGCCGTGACGCAGCTTCACTGCTTGAGGCAGTGAAGTGAATATTGATGAGGTGGGCGGTCCTGGGCTCCAACGGAATCGGCGTGGCTGGGCTCATCCCCTTGGGCTCCTTCAGTAAGTGATTGACAGTTGTTATAAAACGTTTTTTTAGCATCAAATCTTCATCTATCACCTACAACAATAACCTTTTTTAAATCCCTATGATTAGCTGAGTCCAAATGTGTAAATAGCTTACTAGGCAAAAATGTGGTGACAGAATCCCTTTAAAGTGGTTATCCCATGACTAATGAAAAAAATGAAAATCGTATAGTACATGACAATATCTAACAAAGCTAGAACCAGCCCTGTACCTCACATGGATCCAGAGATCTCCCCATTCATTGCTCTGCTAGATTTATATCAAGCTGACAGCTCAGGGGGCGTGTCTCAGCTCTGCCTATCACAGCTCAGGGGGCGTGTCTCAGCTCTGCCTATCACAGCTCAGGGGGCGTGTCTCAGCTCTGCCTATCACAGCTCAGGGGGCAGTTGAAACATGAAACTAAGCGTGTATGGCCTTCTCAGTGAGCGGGTCAGAAAGAAATAAACAGCAGGTGGCGCTTTACAGATACATTTTATTGAATAACTTGTGGATATACTAAATTTTTAATTACCTGCAATTACAAAAGTATTCAGATCCAGGTGCTGGTTTGAAAACTGTAGAATATTTTTCATGGGACAACCCCTTTAAGTTAAATGAATCTGACAAGCTATTTTGGCCTACCAGAGTATACCAGATCCAGCCTAACTGGATATTGCCATTCACTGCTGGACCCCATTGACTTTAATGGAATGTGGCGGGATTTGGCTACTTTCTGCCAAACTGAAACTGAAAGCAGGCATAATGCTGGAGAGTGTCCATAAACTTATACACCAGAAATTGACGTAAAAAATGACTAAAAATCTGACAAGTCCGAGCTGCCAGAGGAGGCCGTCGGCATCACTGAGAGTCATTGTCACGAGTCTCTCCCGCCATCTCTGATTTTTATTATTTTAAAGGGGTTCTGCAGTTTTTTTAAAACTGATGATCTATCCTCTGGATAGATCATCAACATCTGATCGGCGGCGGGCGGACACCTGGGACCCCTGCTGATCAACTGTTTGAGAAGGCAGCGGCGCTGCAGGAGCACCGCAGCCTTCTCTGTGTTTACCGCAGGCCAGTGACGTCACGACTAGTATCGCTGGGCGGGGCTAAGCTCCGTTCACATGAATGGAGCTTAGCCCCGCCCAGGCCAGTGATACTAGTCGTGACGTCACTGACCTGCAGTAAACACAGAGAAGGCCGCGGCGCTCCTGCAGCGCCACTGCCTTCTCAAACAGCTGATCGTCAGGGGTCCCGGGTGTCGGACCGCCGCCGATCAGATGTTGATGATCTATCCAGAGGATAGATCATCAGTTTTAAAAAACTGCAGAACCCCTTTAAAATAATAAAAATCAGAGATGGCGGGAGAGACTCGTGACAATGACTCTGTGATGCCGACGGCCTCCTCTGGCAGCTCGGACTTGTCAGATTTTTAGTCATTTTTTACGTCAATTTCTGGTGTATAAGTTTATAGGGGCTAGAGGCTATATCATCAGTTTTAAAAAACTGCAGAACCCCTTTAATAGCCTTTGATAGACTTTTTTAGTTATAACTTCACGACATCTGGACGAGAACGCGTGAGCCCTATTTCACTATCGAGGGTGGGGGTTGCGGCAAGATTTTGAAGCTAACTTTCTAATCCAACAAGGCAAAAAGTACACGGCGACAAGACACTGTGTGCTTCTGTAATTTATAGAATTATTTTCGTACTCTCCCACGTCCACTTTATTTATTAAGAATTCCTCTGGCTACTACATGGAATCTACTTCCCATTGTTTTCACTGGGAGTCCATGGTTTATGGGCCACGGCCGCACCAAGCAAGGACACGTTCTATGTTGTGGTGGCCGCATGAACAGCGGTGTGGCCTTCACGTGGGATCGGTGCTTAGCCCCACTGTCTAAACCCCCATACTGTTCTTTCCTGCTGTTGTCTCCATGTAGCCGGGAAGGTTTTCAGCCTCCTCTCCCTCCTGGGGCTTATTACTTACTGGTAATGGCCTCTCTTATCCAGGCGTCCGTGTGTTTCCCTCTGTATAAAAGAAGACATATGTTTTGCAGCAGATGGATGTCAGTGCTTAGAGTTTAGTCAGATTTCTCTTCTCAATTATCTTGTCATTTTTTTTCCCTTGGGTTAGCATTGGGAATCTGAATATAGACATTTCCAAAATATGTGCCTGCTTCATACCACCGTGGTCCTGCTAAGTGACCACCAAAGCTTGTGTGTTGTAATTGTCCTGGGAGGACGTGTTTATGGCTCCAGTCAATGTTATGTCATCAGGTGACACAGGAGCCGGGTATAGCATGTGATGGTCTGGTATATTCTCTTTTATATGTGTACGGTCGGTTGCACATCTAACTAGGAAAAACTTTTTGGGGGAGATTTGAGGACTGCTGCTTTCTGCGTCAGTCTTGATATCCCCTACACTGCTAGAGGATGCACCGAATTTATGGAAACGTTGAGAGCCCATTCTTCTCCCCAGGCTAGGAGGACTTTCTGCTCCAAGTGATGGAAATTGCTCTTGGCTATTCTCATAGTGCAGTGGGGGCATCAGGGTCGCCCATTTTAGTGATTAGTCAGACCTTAACACCCCCAAATTACTCAGTAACTTGCACTTAAATGAAAGCTTATGATTGGTAGGGGTCCAGATGACCAAAACAAAGGGACGGAAATGCTTACAATTGCGCGTCTTCAGTTCTCCCCAGTTGACCCTCATAGGGACAGGACTGGTGACTTCATACACCAGTCTTTAGTGTAAAGTGGACTGGAGTAAGGTGTGACAGATGTAGTGAGGCCTCTATGAGCAGCCAGTATGTCCGCTATGAGCTAGATTTGTGCCGTAATTAGCGAAAAGGGGACCTCATCGTTTACATGAAGAAATCTGGCGCAAAGACCCAACCACTCCTTTAAAAAAAAAAAAAAAAAAAAGTGCCATGAGCAGCAGAGACTCAGCAAAAAAGTAAGAAAATTGTGACTTTTTCATGCCAGGAAACTGGCGCTGGGCTTAATAGATTCCCCCCACAGAGTTGATATAAACTGGTCTGCTTGCAGCTCAGTGGGTCCATCAAGCAGAACTGAACAGCTTTTCTGACCCTTCATTTTAGCACCTGGACCTCCATCGATCTTGTTCAGAACTTCAGTCACCCCTATTAAGCTTTTTGTAGCTCCCACAATTTGTGGTGGCCTCAGCAAGGACACTAGCGGACTGCTCCATCTCCGGCTGGAGAGATGGAGTCTCATCTTCGAGCGATGGGTGGGGAGGTCCCCAGAAGCCACTCCGCCACTAGTTCTGTTGATTAGGGTAGAAAGGGTATTTCCAACAGTGTAAATTTCATTGTAATATGGATATAAATAGAAAATGGAGAAATTAAAGATGCTGCTTCCCTTGTGGTGGGAAGAGGGTGATGGTCGTGATTCATAAAAGGAATTTCTTCCTCCTTAATTCTTGGTCATTACTTGTGTGTTTTGGCATTCCTGAAAACCATTGTGGTAGATTTTGGGGGTTTTGTGTGCGTGTTAAGTTCCTGAATGGCTACCACACTGTGCCGGTGGGAGCATCGTAGATTATTATTACCCCTTGTTCTACATGGAGATCGTATTGTTTTTTAGCCTTTATTTTTTTGGTTGCTATGGAGGGTTTCCTTTGGCCTCTCTGCCAACTCTTCCGCTTTTGTTATCTGACCACAGGAAGTGAAAGTGAGGTCGGCTTCATGGCAACCCACATATTGTATTTAAAATTATACCGTTCAATGTGTAATATTTCTGTTATCTATTTTTAATGTGGAACCGGGCAGATTTTCATCATTATTAAGCTATTAGGTTCATGTAACATACCAGGGCTCTGTACACTGTAGGTCACTCCACAGAAGACAAAATGGCTGTGTGCTATTGGCCTAGACAGCAGGAGTCAACAAAGTATGCCCCCCATTCTGACATCACTTCCTGCCTTGCTGCTATTGGTCGAAGCTGCACCATAGACTTCCCGCTCTGCCCGCCTCCAGCATTCACTCTGCATATGAAACTGGACATCTGGAGACCGATGTGGTCCCCTTCTGCATTTGATCCAAAATGCTGAGATTATTACCTGAAGAGGGCGTGTTACCAGTGGGTACTCGAGTCTCAGTAACTTGTGTAACGTTAGTAATGGGGGGCGTCAATTTGGCATCTTCTGTATAACCCAGTAATGTACAGCTGTTTTCCTAGTTCCTGTGGTGTTCAGAGAATAAAAAGAAACAAAAACAGTTACAAAAATTATTTAAAAAAAAAATCTTAGGCGATAACCTGAAGAGTTATTTTAACAGGTTATTCAGTGAACGTATACAAGAAACAAGCAAATAAACCACAATGACAAAAATAGCTTTATTTTCTTATGCTACATGCACGCTGCAAACAAGGTGTGTGCGGGCCTTATTGTTTGGAGCACCACCTCCAGGACATCGTGGAACCTGTCCTGCTGACTTTTTTTACTCTGGAGATGTGGTGGTCCAAGAAGATCCCCGCACTACACAATGTGCTTTGGCAGCTCCCCATGGACAGCTCGATCACCAGATCTCTCCCCCACTGAGAATTTCTGGGACTGGATGGGGTGACTAATATACCATACACTGAGGCCAATAACCACCTCGGCTGAACTACCAAGTAGAAAGAGCTTGGAATGACCATCTGAGGATATCCATCATCTGTATGACCATCACCATATCAGAGTGACAACCTGAGAAGATGCCACCCAACATTAATGTGACCCTGCCCCAACCTATACCGGGGGCACCACGTTGTTTGTGTGATCATTGACCGACCACCACCAGCAGTTTATACTTTATCAATCCCAGCTCAATCGCAGGTGTATTTTTTAATTTTTTTGTTAGATGTGTGTATCTGTATACAATATTACACAGTAATTATGTATCCTCAGTCAGGTATTTGTAGTGTAGCTTTTCGGGCCCTCTGTCGCATCTGTATAGTGTTGGCCGCTTGGTCAGACCAATCATGGCTCTTCATATGGACCACATGTCATCCTGCAGAGTTGAGGAAGGACCCAAACAATGACAGTGAGGGAGAAGTGAAGAATCCTGAATATATTGTGAAGTTTTTTTTTTTTCCCAGTATTCATTGTGATTTTGCTGAATTGCAGGGGGACATTGTCTTGCCACTGTAGCAAGGACATTAAAACGCGGCCATTGATACAGCCATCAGCTAAAGGCTGGCTTCACACACAGTGTTTCAGCAAGTGGGCATAGGCGGGACTAGGAAGTAGAGAGAAACGGGGACTGGGGCAGTGTTGGAATGACACTGGATTGGTGAAGCTAGCAATGCTTATTTTCAACCCATTCCAGGTTTTTTTTTGTTTTTTTTTTTAAAGGGTTTGTCACCAGTTTTTTTCGGTATGAATCAGGCTGACATTAGAGATGTGCTAATGTCACCTGATTCCAAATATATATCTGTTTTATTTACTGGTGCCCCCATTTTTATATAAAACGAACTTTTATTTTATGCTAATAAGGCCTCTAGGTGCAAGGGGCGTTACCCCTGCTGCTAGAGGCTCTGTTGATTGACAGGACCAGGCTGAGAAGAAACACTCCATTCACCATAGCTTGCAAGGACCTTCAATGATGTCATGACCATGTGATCAGTCACATGGTTAGGATCACACAAACAGCCTGTCTCCTCCTAAACCATGTGACTGATCACATGGTCATGACATCATTGAAGGTCCTTGCAAGCTATGGTGAATGGAGTGTTTCTTCTCAGCCTGGTCCTGTCAATCAACAGAGCCTCTAGCAGCAGGGGTAACGCCCCTTGCACCTAGAGGCCTTATTAGCATAAACTAAAAGTTCATTTTATATAAAAATGGGGGCACCAGTAAATAAAACAGATATATATTTGGAATCAGGTGACATTAGCACATCTCTAATGTCAGCCTGATTCATACCGAAAAAACTGGTGACAGAAACCCTTTAAGTATCCTTCTGGACATCCCCTTTAACCCCTTCACCCCCAGCGCCGTACATGTACGGCGCTGGGGCGATGCGGGCACATGGCGGGTGCGGCGGGCGTCATGGCCGGCAAGTCTCTGCTGTTTCTAACAGCAGAGACTTGCCGCTACCTACTACATCGGCGGCGTCTTCCGGGGTGACTAGATGCCGTGATCACACGTGATCACGGCATCTAGTTGCGTCTAAACCCGGAAGCGTTCGCTTCCGGGTGGTGTACAGACACCCCGTGTGGCCAATCGGGGTGTCTGTACACCATATGAAAACTGTAATCCTCGCTGGTGAGGATTACAGTTTTCAAAGTGCAATTCTTATTCTGGCCACTAGATGGCAGGCCAGGATAAGAAATGAGCAATTCATGGCTTTCTGAGTCTATAAAACCCAGAATTGCTCATAAAGAAGAAAAAAAAAAAAAAGCCACAATATATAAGCCCATATTAGAGCTTTCTAATAGTAAAAAAAAATTTAAAAAAAAATGTTAAAAATAAAAAATAAAAAAGATGTAAAAGTTCAAATCACCCCCCTTTCCGTATAAGTAAAAAATAAATACCTAAATAACAATAAATATAGACATCATGGGTATCACCGTGACCGAAAACGCCTGTACTTTTAAAATATAAAAAAAAAATTCCAATACGGCGAATTGTGTGGCGGAAAAAAGCGTCCAAATGGCGATTTGCCGTTTTTTGTCGCTTTTTTTTCTAAAAAAAATTAAATAAAAAGTGATCAAAAAGTCATACACACCCCAGAATGGTATCAATAAAAACTTAAGATTGTCCCTCAAAAAATGAGCCCCCATACAGCTCTGTACACATAAATACCAAAAAGTTATAGGGGTCAAGATTTGACAAGGAAAAAAAAAAAAAAAAAGGGCAACTTTCTAATTATTTTATCACTATGAAAACGCAGGAAAAACTATACATATTAGGTATTGCCGGATTCGTACTGACCAGTAGAATGAAAGTAACGGATCAGTTTTAATGCACATCGAACGCTGTAAATAAGAAACCCGTAGAACTGTAGCGGAATAGCGTTTTCTTTGCAATTTCACCCGGTTTGGAATTTTTTTCCCGCTTCCCACTACACCGTATGCAATATTAAATGGTGGCGTTGGAAAGTACAACTTGTCCCGCAAAAAACAAGCCCTCATACAGCTATGTGAACAGAAAAATAAAAGAGTTATGGCTGTTTGAAGGCAGGGAGCGCAAAACGAAAATGCAGAACCGAAAAAAGCTCCGGGGGTGAAGGGGTTAAACACAGCCTGACACTCTGAACATACAATGAGCACATTGATATTAAAGTTAGTAAAGAAAGTTCATGTATAAATTTAAAAAAAAAAAAATTTAATCTCTGCTCATTCTGGATTTAGGAGTCATGTGGACGGGCCTGCGTAGTGACTGATCACTATCTCTATGCAGCTTATACATTGAAGGCTGTCAGTCACTGGTAGCACCACCTACTGGACTCCTAAGCCCCAAGTGACCAGGGAATTAAATATAATCCATTCAAAATAAATATATAATCTGCTCAGCTTCTCCTGCTCTATACAACGCAGTCTGCAGATCAGGCAACATGTTCAAAGTAACAGGTACCTGCTAAGTTTTGGGGAATAACATCACAAAGTATTAGTCCTTATTGTCTCATTGCTGCTGCATTCCCAGCTATTCTTCTGGTGGCAAATTTCAAGGGAGAAAAAGGTTGGATTTCAACATGCCCGATCCTTTTGTTCTTGGGGAGATAGCCTTCTACCAGAGGTGTCACACTTGGGCACACAGTTGGGGAGTCAGTAAAGTGCTGTCTTGCGAATAGCCAGCTTTACATTGACAAGCAGCCTATTAGGTCCTGCCTTGGGCAGAGCCTAAGATACGTGGCAGACCTGGTGGCCTTTGCTAGGCCCTCAGCTTTCATGTCCTCTTATAAACAGTGTTTCTATAGACTGAGGTGCCTCCTGATAAATGGTAGAAATGACATTGTGAATGATAAACCTTCATCTTGGCTGTACAGTAAGCAGTCGCCTCATTATATAAAGCCTGTAGACGTGAAGGTGGATATACCGCATTTCGGAGCAGACATGGCTCTTGGCGGCTCTGAATGATTTCTAGTCTGATTTGGGCAAACAGTTCAGGGTTTCATTTGTGTGTGCGCAGTGTTGATTTAAGGGTATCTTTACCGTATGTAATCTAGGACTTGTTTGTTCACTCTCACGGCAGGACCGGTCCACGCAGTCATTCCCGCTCCTCGCTTTTGTTGAGTTGATCGTCAAGACCCCTTGTTTGTCTCGGGGAAACATGGCTTTACGTCATCAGGCAACTTGTGCTTAGAAACTGAGACATAGGCAAATATTGTGATTTACTGCCGCTCCAGGGCTGAGCGCCCGCCTGCAACATGGAGTATGCGAAACCATATTCTCCATGTGATGAGTCCTTGGACAACTTAATTTCAGTGCTGACCACCTGATAATGTAATCCAGCATGTAAGGGGATTTATGGGAACCACTGCAAGGCAAATGTGGCGTAAGCGCCCATATCAACCTATCAGGGCCTTCAAGCCTAGCTGGTTCTTTAAAACCCCTTATAAATTTGGCCAGTACCACACTGTAAGAAAACTAAAAAATACTCACCTGCTCTATGTTGCTCTGCTCCATCACTGAGGACCCAATCCATGGTCCTGGTAGTCCCCGGCCTCTAAACTTCCAGGTGGGGTCACGTGCCTCTATGAGTAACCACAGGCCTCAGAGATGCCACAACTATGTACTTCTTGGTCACACTTGTCGCTTGGGAACGCCTCATTGCTGATGTAAGTGATTGGCCACAGTGGCACATGACCCTTCTGGAAGTTGATAGGCCAAGGACTGCAGGGAGTGTCCATCGGGCCCTCAACACCAGGACCGAGTTGTAGGGAGCTGGTGTGTGTAAAATATATATATATATATATATATATATATATATATATATATATATATATATGTAATTTTTTTTTGTTACAGCGCAATACTGGCCAGATTTAAAAGGCGTTATAAAGCTGGTCAATCCCTTCAAGGCCATGACTTGATTTGGCGCATTTTGAATTACTTTTTTTTTTTTTTTTCCACAACGTGGGAGGTACTTCGCACACTTATAGTTTACTTCAGGATACTGGCAGAAATTGTACCTGAACGCTACACCAGATCCCTTGCTGGTGTAGATTTCACTTCTGCCCCATGCACCACAAATATGAAGAGGCGCTCCTCGTAAGTGTGTTTAGTGGGGTAAAGAGCGGTGTACAAAATAGGGTTGTCACGATACCAAAATTTTGATTCGGTTTCGAAACCATAAAAAAGTATTGCGATACTCGATACAATTCGACACCACGCGAAAAATAAAAACTCCAAAAAAAGCAGCGTGCATTCCGCATTTTATAAAACGTCCAGCCCATAATAGAACAGTCCTATCCTATTATATGGGGGGGGGGGGGGGGGGTTTCAAGGTGACAAAAAAATGGCGAATTGTGCGGTTTTTATTTATTTTTTCTGTTACGGAGTTCACCCCATAGGAGATATTTTTTAATACTTTGGACTTTTCGGACGTGGCAATACCTACCGTAATGTGTTTATTGTTTATATATTTTATATGTAAAATTGGGAAGGGGGAATTTAAACTTAATATTTTGGTGTTTGTTTTTATTTCCTAATAGCCCCCCTATTAGCGGGGCTTCCATCGGAATCTACCACTGCACTGCGCGCATACGCGTTGAGCCTCCCGGCTTCCTCAATGCGCCCGCATTGCTGATCGCAATGCGCAGGCGCGGGATTTCGGACTCGAACAGGGCCGGGAGCCGAAAGAGCTGGCTGCCTGGCCCTGTCAATCAACGCTACGGAGGAGGGGTAAGAGGAGGCATTACGGCCGCTTCTAGGTGCAGGGTTCACGCCTACTGCACCTAGGGGAGCTAATTTACATATTTTAAAAACGGACTTTTCTCACAAACTACTTTACAGAAAAGTATAAAACAAACATCTGTCATCAGGTGTCATTTGCGTATTGCAAATGACACTTGGTTTACTATGGTAAATTCTGATGACAGAAACCCTTTAAATGATAATAATGTTCATTGGTGGCGCAGTGCGCCCTCCTCCGCCCCCCCTCCTCTCATTGGTGGCAACAGCAGCACAGGGGGGAGAGAGGGAGAGCTTCCTTCTCCCCTGTGCTGCTGAGGGAACATGGAGCGAGCTGAGAGCAGTGCGCACCATGTTCTCTGATACTAGGCTGCGCAGTACCTAGTATCGGTAACGGGCAAATCCCGGAATCGTATCAATACCGGGACAAAAGTATTGATTGGGTATCCAGAATTCAATACCCGGTGCATCCCTAGTACAAAATACCAGTCTTTATTCTGTAGGTCATTTTGCTACATATACTTAAAATATTTTATTTTTCATTGAGAATAATTTGATGTAATTTTTCCATCAATGTATGTAGGATTTTTTTTCTTTTGCATGATAGTTTTTTTTTTTTTTTTGCATCCTTTTGGAATATATACTTCACTTTTTGAGGGAGAAACAAAAATGGCCAATTTTGCTTTTTGTCATTTATTTATTTTTTGTTAAAGGGGTTGTCCCATCATAGACAATGGGGGAATATTGCTAGGATATGCCGCCATTGTCTGATAGGTGCAGGTCCCACCTCTGGGACCCAAACCTACAAGGAGAACTGAGCGGGGAAACAAATGGAGGGTCTCTTTCCATTCAGAATGCATGAGGACTAAATTGAATTTTTTTTTTTTTGCCGGATCTCAATACCGGAAAACAACAACACAAGTGTAAAAGTAGCCTAAGATGTAATAAAAACTCCCTCTATAAATGTGATTTTTTTATTTTCTCTTTTTATTGATTTCATTGTTCTAGCATATTCCCCTCTCCCATTTATTACTACCATGCACTCCTTTTAGATAATTGGGGGTTGTGGTGCGGACCTCCACTTCAGGATGGCTCCCCGGATGGCATGTGTGTGATATGTCTACAAAGAGCTGTGTTTGCATCCCGTCCATAGTCCAGCCTTAGTGGAGCACCAGCAGTAATGACTATACGTATATGTAACCTTTGCCTGCAGTTATAGTGTACTGACTATAGTGAATGCGGAAAGGAAGGTTACATTTGACGTGTAGTCACTGATTCTATCAAGTGTTTGTCTACATTATTGCTTGCAAAGTGAAAACGGATGGTGGCTGTGGAGCTGCCTTACACCTGCCACGTGAAGATCCTTTCATCCTCTTAAAAATTAGTAGTCCTTGACCTTTTTTACTTTCATCTCTCGGTCTTGTCTGGGTAGTTGCATTGATTCTCAGTAAAGAGGAAACGCTTCCACTTAAAATATGTGGTTACATCTCGAGCAGCTCTGGTAGAGCTCAACTGCTTCTAGTAGTCTTCTCTGACCTCCTCTGATGAACTGGCGGGACAGACAACTGGTGGCCATGGACTGGAGGCTCCACAGCCTGGTCAGAAATGGTTTCAGGTAAGAGATGTGACCACCTTGGCTATACCAGAATGTTTTTGCCAGTTCATCTTTTAAATTGTGGGTTATTGTTTACATTTAGTAGAATTTTATAACTTTTTATATTCTGTTTGCTTCTGGTTTTAAGGTTTTTATATCTAGTGTGTGACCATATTCTGTGTGCTAGTAATTTTGTGCATTTTGTGGTCTTGCTTTATAGTTCAGGAATTAAAAAAAAAAAATGCACTGTTGTGTGTTGTGACAATAGCTTGTGACCGAATCTGATGGATTTGCCTTGTAAAAGCTGCTGGAAAATTTTTATTTTTTTTTTAATTTTTTTATGGGTTTTAAATATTACTCATGGATGACTTGAAAAAAATTCAAGACATTAGTACGGTAATTAAAAAAATTGTCTGCAACAATTTTGTCTTATGTGATTTAGAATATAAAACTCTGTAGTAATGCTTTTGGTTATTTTAGATCATATTTAGATTTTTTTTTCCTTTTTTTTGCTCTTTGAACACCGCAAACTGCTTCTCAGATGTTTCCACTGCAACCACCTGACCACATGCATCAGCAGCTGTTTGTAAATGGTGACTGTGCATTTAAGAATTTGGTTTCAGTCATTTCTATGAAGTTGGATTTGGTAAAAATGCTTTTCCGACCCTAGGCAGAGAGGAAGAACATGTATGTGTAAAATATATATTTTTATAATTGATAATATATATATTTTAGAATAGATATTTTTATAATTGTGTGTGTGTGTGTGTGTGTATGTGTATATATATATATATATATATATATATATATATATATATATATATATATATATATATATATAATTTTCAGAATTGATTATATATATATATATATATATAATTATAAAATTATCTATTATAAAATATATATATATAAATTATATATAATCAATTATAAAAATATCTATTATAAAAAATATATATAATAAATATAAATTATATATATATTTTTTTAAAAAGTTAAGAATATCTATTATAAAAATATATATATATATTAGTTCTTGCGCAACACCTTTTTATTTCTATGCAACAACTTAAACTGTGTAGTGCGACAGAGAAAGATGATGCCAAATGAACGTAACTTCCAGCCAGCTAAGGAGAAAGGAAATGACTAAAAAATACCAAAAATAACATCTTTTAAAATAAAAAGGAAGCTTTCCAAAATGAGTGTTTTCCCTTGACTTGGCATTTTAGGTTAATATTAGACACGAGCCAAAAGTGATAATAGTAACTGCAGTAGACGGTGCACACCTTAGCATAGAAGCAGCAGAAGCACCATTGATGAATGGCATCTTGGCATAGTATGCCATCACTATTGTATAAAAAAGTTGCAATGGCATATAGTAAAGGGAAATAATTGTAGTTTTTGACGTCCTATAGAAGCAGGTCAGTAGATGACATTGTGTACCTCTGTAGGTTTTGTAAGGAGCACCCAAACTAAATTTGGTCAATGAAAATCTGACTTTCTAAGTAGGCTTGGCTTGAATGGTCCTTGGCTCAGAAAAACCCAAGGACTGTGTTGACTATGGGCTGTCAACACAGACTCTTGTCACCAAAGCATTGTGTGCAGTTTCATCTCATTCAGGTCTCCTTGATGTATTGTGTATGGTTATGTTCTGTCTCTGACTTGGGTTTCTTCACTTAGCAGCCACATTATAGTGCAAATAGCGGTACCAAGCTCATGGCTTCTGTGCAGACTGTGTGTGGAGATGTTCTCCTGGAGCATGTCACACTTCTATCAGAGAAAAACCTCATCGTGCCTCTGTAACATCTGAAGCATACAGAGGTACCGATTTTTACTAAAGTGCAGGCTTTTGATTAGAGGAGGGAGATGGGCTGGTGCAAGCTCTCCTCCAGCTACCCCACGTAGAAGTCCGTGCCCCAGCTTCAGGTACAAGCCTGTTTGCCACCACTGATCCCCCCCCCCCCCTCCCAATAACAGTGTGTCATCCACAGATCCCCCTGCCAAGTATTTAGCGGAGAAGTAAGTCGGCACTTCGGTATATATTCCAGCGGTGTTCGCGTCGAGGAGCGCTCCTGCATGCATAGACAGATAGGACCCACGATTGATAAGATAAACTCGTTGCACTCTAGGAAGTTTTGAATCGGAGTAGGGTTCCCACCCCGTGTAATACTCTGTATCACCACTGCCGCCATCTTTGGTAATAAATTAATTCAAAACGCATCGGAGTTTATTGTTAGACAGATAGGACCGGCACGCTCTGATATTTTGCAAATTGCAGTATTATTTATGGTCACATTACAAGTATGAAGAAGGCTGTATAAGCCGAAACGCGTCACAAAAACCTGTAATGTGACAATAAATACTCTAATTTGCAAAATATCAGCGAGTGCCGGTCTCAGATTCCCCCCCACCCATAAGTGTGTCATCCACAGATTCCCCCCCACCCATAAGTGTGTCATCCACAGATTCCCCCCCACCCATAAGTGTGTCATCCACAGATTCCCCCCCACCCATAAGTGTGTCATCCACAGATTCCCCCCCACCCATAAGTGTGTCATCCACAGATTCCCCCCACCCATAAGTGTGTCATCCACAGATTCCCCCCCACCCATAAGTGTGTCATCCACAGATTCCCCCCCACCCATAAGTGTGTCATCCACAGATTCCCCCCCACCCATAAGTGTGTCATCCACAGATTCCCCCCCACCCATAAGTGTGTCATCCACAGATTCCCCCCCACCCATAAGTGTGTCATCCACAGATTCCCCCCACCATAAGTGTGTCATCCACAGATTCCCCCCCACCCATAAGTGTGTCATCCACAGATTCCCCCCCACCCATAAGTGTGTCATCCACGGATTCCCCCCCACCCATAAGTGTGTCATCCACGGATTCCCCCCCACCCATAAGTGTGTCATCCACGGATTCCCCCCCACCCATAAGTGTGTCATCCACGGATTCCCCCCCACCCATAAGTGTGTCATCCACGGATTCCCCCCCACCCATAAGTGTGTCATCCACGGATTCCCCCCCACCCATAAGTGTGTCATCCACGGATTCCCCCCCACCCATAAGTGTGTCATCCACGGATTCCCCCCCCCACCCATAAGTGTGTCATCCACGGATTCCCCCCCCCCCCCAATAAGTGTGTCATCCACGGATCTCCCCCCCCCAATAAGTGTGTCATGCACGGATTCCCCCCCCCCCCCCCAATAAGTGTGTCAGCAATAGATCCCCATAACATTATCAAGGTCCCTGCCACTAACAGTGTGTCATATTTTCTTATTTTCCTTCTCTAAAACCTAGGTGCGTCTTAAGGGGTGAAAAATATGGTAACCGATGTCTGTTCAGCAAGCAGGTTAAATGTCTCCACACACACACACACACACACACACACACACACACACTTTTAAGGGATATGTCATAAAAGACTTCCAAACTATAAGCCGATCAGAACAGGGGAATCCTAATGATCGAACACCTACTGTTAAGACTTACTGGCCATTTAAACTGTTATTCCATGGAAGAATAACCTCATTAAATAGAAGATTTAAAACGAGAAAATAATAATTTTTCTTTTTCCTGCTGCTCATGTTAATAGATTTGAATGTCCTCTCATCTGAAGAAGCTGCGGGTTTCCTGATTCTCTTATGCTGTTTAGTTTCCGCTGTAATCTTTGGTTTTCCAAAATCCAAGTGTACGTTGGATATATCCGTTGCCATGTCCTCCTTTTGGTGGTGGTGGTTTTATAATTTTTCTTTTTTTTTTAAGAAGTTTTTATATGGTTACACATGCCAATTTACTTCCACACCATCTCTAAATTCCTGAAAATTCATAGAGAGTCAGCAGCTTCATATTAACCATGCATCTGCAGAATCATGGAGCTGGCTGTCATTGACAGCTGGTCTACCCATAGAGAAGGTAGAATGGTGTATACAGGTCTGGAAGTGGCAATACCTCTTCCTACTTCGGTCCAAGTGATCAAGTGATGGCTGGGGGACTGGTAAGTACATGAGCTGCAGGGTCTTAGCAGACCCAGATCAGCTCTACAGTGAGGCTCAATCTCAATTGCTGTACTTCTCCTGTAGCTGTCCGTCCCAGTTACAAGAGGTAAATCTTAATTGTCCACCAAAGGTCTTGTAAAAATAAATTAATCTAAAATTTAAAAATCTTGTGTAAATGTAAAAAAGACAAAAATGAATGTAATAAAAAACAGCACCCCTTCTTGCCTTCCCCCAGCGACCATAAACCGTATATCAAAATGACCATTACTCAAAGGGGTATAATCTACAAAAAGCACTTTAGTTGTACTTTGTGCCATAAGAAAATGAAAAATATGTGAAAAACAGGCAATTTCTTTCTCACCTTTTCTATGGTGTGTTATGACATGTACTATGTTCAAGGTCTTTTAGTATTCTTATGCAGAATGCTCTAGATATGGAGTCCTCTCTGGATTTTTTTTTCTCACATGCTTCTCTTAAATAACATCAGGAATAAGGAAGAGGGGGGCCATCAAAATTGCTTGTAAAAAGCTACATTAAAAACACATTTAAAAGAAACCAGCCCTACTAGAATACCCCCCTCACAAAAGACATATGTGAAGCCTTGGGGTATGCTCTCAGATGGTAAATATGCTGCAGATCTTCTGCCCAGCTTTTGTTGGTGGAAATTCGACAGTTTAACAATCTCATCCACCCGCTGTAGAAAAATTCTGTGCGACATACTGTTACAAAGGCAACTACTGTATTTTTCGGACTATAAGATGCACCTAGGATTTGAAGGAGGAAAATGCGAAAAATAATTTCCAACAGACCTCGGAGCAGTCCTCCATTCTTCATCAGACCTCGGAGCAGTCCTCCATTCTTCATCAGACCTCGGAGCAGTCCTCCATTCTTCATCAGACCTCGGAGCAGTCCTCCATTCTTCATCAGACCTCGGAGCAGTCCTCCATTCTTCATCAGACCTCGGAGCAGTCCTCCATTCTTCATCAGACCTCGGAGCAGTCCTCCATTCTTCATCAGACCTCGGAGCAGTCCTCCATTCTTCATCAGACCTCGGAGCAGTCCTCCATTCTTCATCAGACCTCGGAGCAGTCCTCCATTCTTCATCAGACCTCGGAGCAGTCCTCCATTCTTCATCAGACCTCGGAGCAGTCCTCCATTCTTCATCAGACCTCGGAGCAGTCCTCCATTCTTCATCAGACCTCGGAGCAGTCCTCCATTCTTCATCAGACCTCGGAGCAGTCCTCCATTCTTCATCAGACCTCGGAGCAGTCCTCCATTCTTCATCAGACCTCGGAGCAGTCCTCCATTCTTCATCAGACCTCGAAGCAGTCCTCCATTCTTCATCAGACCTCGGAGCAGTCCTCCATTCTTCATCAGACCTCGGAGCAGTCCTCCATTCTTCATCAGACCTCGGAGCAGTCCTCCATTCTTCATCAGACCTCGGAGCAGTCCTCCATTCTTCATCAGACCTCGGAGCAGTCCTCCATTCTTCATCAGACCTCGGAGCAGTCCTCCATTCTTCATCAGACCTCGGAGCAGTCCTCCATTCTTCATCAGACCTCAAAATCAGACCTGTAAGCCCCATCAGCCTCAGATTAGACCCCCCCCCCCCCAGCCTCCATCAGACTCGGATTAGACCCCCCCCCCCCCCAGCCTCCATCAGACTCGGATTAGACCCCCATCTGACCCGCTAGCCTCCAAAAAGCCTCAGAGCTGACCGCCATCAGACCTCAGATCAGACGTTAAAATAAAATAAACTTGCCTTGCTTGCTCTGGACTGCACTGTAGATCCAGGACTCAGTTTGCAGCACCACTTCTTCCGGCCCACAATGCACTGTGACCTGATGCCACACAGCATCAGGTCGTAGTGAGTACATACGTGTACTACGTCGTGCTGCAGTGCGCAGTCAGGACACAGTGCGCCACTGGATCCGGAAGAAGACCAGTGAGGGTGAGTACAGCCACCGCAGTGCTGCCCTCACTTCCCCTTGACTCCTGTATGTTGATGACCGCTTACATTATGGAGGTGGTCATTAACCTTCAGACTATAAGACACATGGTTCCTTTTCCCCTTTTTTTTTTTTGGATTGCGTCTTGTAGTCCAAAAATACGGTATATTCCACATATGCGTGGGTTTCATTTGGGGCTGCCTCGTCTTTAAGGTGTCGAATTGACAATTGGAGATCCCTTTAAAAGAAGAGTTATATTCATGTATAAGCGTTGGCTTTAGTAACGGATTTCCTATTAACGCTGTAATGTACGATGGGGACGTTGATGGAGGCAAAAACCTGGGGTCACTGAGGCTGATAGTTCCCCACCTGCATGGTCCATTAGTTTAGGTACGTCTGGTAACTTAGCTTTGTGAACAGGTTCTTAAGGGTGGGTTCACATAACGGTTTTTCCATTCTTTTAACGTATCCAAAAATGGTATACCTTTTTTTTAAAAATTTTTTAACTGGACTGTTCAGGATACAAGAACTTGATGTGCTACGTTTTTGTATATATTTTCTTTTTTTTTGTAATGTATATGTCAAACGGAGGCATAAAATGTGATGTGAAACCACCCTAACTCTATAACCCTTTATTTAAATGTTTTCAGTTGACTTGTTTCAGCGGCCATAACTTTTATTATATTATTATAGGTTTTTTTAATTGCTGTAGACATATTGTGAGGCTTTATGTTATGCAGGAGGATTGGTTGGTTTTTGTTGTTGTTTTTTTTTTTTTTTTTTTTTGCTACCGTTTTGGAGTATGTAATGTGTAAGGTTGGGTGCATATGATGGTATTTCCAACTGTTTAACCCCTTCACGACCACCATACGGCTATATACGTCCTATCTGCACATGCCCCGTGCAGATAGCACGTATATAGACGTGCAGGCGGCCCTTTAATCCAGCGCTGATCAGCGCTGGGATTAAAGCTCCTGCAATCTAGCAGGAGCAGGTCGGGTCCCGGCTCACAGACAGAGCGGGGACCCTGAGGAGAAGACAGGAGCGGTTTATTACCGCTTCTGTCTTCTCCTAAGCCGGAGGAGAGACTTACCTGCTCAGCCGGCGCAGCAGGAATGAAGCGGCAGCGCCGCTTCCTTTGTTAGTCCCGGCGGTCACGTGACCGCCGGGTGTCTCGGGGCCAGAGCAGTGCTGCAGGGTCTAAGGAGACCCTGATCAGCTCTGCCTGTGTGTAATGAGCCCCCAGGGGGCTGTTTTCCCCTGTAACTGGGGCTCCTGTGGATGCCCCAGTTACAGTGGAAACAGTGGGGGAAAAAAAGTGTTAAAAAAAGAAAAAAAAAAAAAAAGTCAGTCCTCCAGAGGTCTTTTAATGACCTCCTGGGGGACATATTAGTTGTCAAAAATAAATTAATACATAAGTAAAAAAAATAAATAAAAAACAAACAAAAAAAGTGTAAAAAAAAAAAAATTAAACACGCAGTCGCCAATGAAAACAGTCACCATAGTCGCCCCGTCAAATAAAATCTATACATGCTATATATCAAAATGATCGTCATCAAATAGGGAACCCATTGCAATAATTAATTTGTGCGTAAGTTTTAATATTTAAAAAAAAAATCTATAATTTAAAAAAATCCTTTTTTTTTTTTTTAATAAGAATTAGCGGTTTTTGTCTAAATTAAACCTAAAAAAATATAAAATATCTTTAAAAAAAAATTCTAATAATAAGTCCTAAGTGTCAAGTAAAAAAAATTGCAAAAATTATTTTCGTATTCAAACGAAAAAAAAATTAGGGTCACTAAGCCACCATGTGCCCAAATCACAAAAAGTTGCCTGGACATTCAGGCCTTTTATAGGTCCGGTCATGAAAGGGTTAAAGTATACTTGGGGTAAAAAAAAAAAAAGGGATACAAAAGCACAGCACCACCACACTCTTGTATTCTGCAGAATCTGGTAAAAAAAAATAAAAAAATAATATATATATATATATATATATATATATATATATATATATATATATATATATATTATTTATATTATTATTATTATTATTATTATTATTATTATTTATTTATTTTTTATCCTTCTTCCTCTTCTTACATTTTTTTTTTTTTAACAATAGAACTCTATGGTGATGGATGCCACTGTTTGGTATCCGTCTGAGGGATCCATTGACGTATACGTTAAACGGATGGCAAAATGTGATGTGAACCCAGCCTCATTTATATTCTTTGGGGTTGACACGCAGAGAAAAGCTTTTCCTTCAGCGTCAGTCGTGAATCACTTTTCAGACGTTTCTGCTGTAGAGTACTAAAATAATGGAGTTCAGTAGAAGAGACAATGAAGTGTTCAGCCGTTTTCCTGGCAGCGCTCCACCTTTACGGGAAAGCTTTTCTGTGGATGTCCAGTGCCTGTCAGGATTGTAAAGTTACTGGGGTTGTTACAAGTGAACATGTGCTTGTTATCGCAGCTCGGTCCCATTCAAGTGAATAGGACTGGGCTGCTCCTAGGAACCTGATGTCACCGGCCCAGGAAAAGCTGAAGAAGGCAGCGGCGCTCACAGCAGCACCACTGCCTTCTCAAATAGCTGATCGGTGGGGTCCCAGATGTCAGGTCATCTGGAAAAAAAAATAAAATCTTGGAAAACCTATTTTAAGAATTCCCTCCTGTGTGTTCATTGTAATATTGCCCTTCCCTGAGCATGGCATAACCAGGCGAAATGTTAGCTAGCCTTTAGCTTGGAGGCACAGACTGTACTATGGAGGTATATGTTTTATATTGTGATTGACTTGGTGGCCCCCTCCATCTTCTGTAATCCACAATCCAGCCGACCAGTGGTTCCTACAGAGCCTATGACTCGTAGTCTCAACCTGGTGCAGAACCCTATGGTAGCCATGCTGGCTACGGCCTCATGCTCACAACTGTGCAAAACATGGGCATCAGTCGTGTGCACTCCGCATCGGGTCTGCAATAAGCAAGATGCAGAGAAAGATAGGAGACACACAGAAGCCCCTAGTGTAGGGGTTAGCAGCCAGGTGTTGTGAAACTACATGTCCCAGCATGCACACTTGCTTGGCTGTTCTCTGAACTCCCATAGAAGTGAAAGGAGCATGGTGGGAGTTGTAGTTTCACAACAGCTGGAGGTTGCAGATCCCTGCCCTACTGTTATTGCTTTTGTTATTAGCCAGCACCCTGTTGCCAACCATCCAGACACCATGCACTGACCTAACATCACAGGTTCTTGTGGATTCATTGCCTTATTACGGTACATTTGTCACTCTTTAGGCCTGTTATTCTCAACTTTCTCATAAAAATGTCTGATCCCTTAATACTGATGGTCTATCTTCACGATATCGGCCACCAGTACCTGATTGGTAGGGCAATGACACCCCTCAGCCCTGCTGATCAGCTGTTAATGAGTTGCCCTGGAAATACACAGCGCCATCCACTGTACAGTGGACGGAGCTGGTTACTGCATCCCTGCTGCCATTGAAGTGAATTAGTACAGTACCAGCCCTGTACACTACACAACGGACGGACCTGTGAGGAGCCGGAGCTACTCAGAAACAGCTGATCAATAGGGTGTGTGAGGTGTCAGGGCCCTGCAGAGGATAGGCCATCAGTATGAAAAATTTGGAATACCCCTTTAAGGTGGGCCTAACGATCATCTATTGCACATACATAGTGGTGTCCTGACGTTTGAAATGAAAGCCAACAGTAGTAGGTATACCCCCACAAAAATGTCAGCGTCTGAATAACTTGTCATGTGGCCTTGAGCATCCATTACAGCTCGACAACGTCTTATGTTGTTCACAAGTCGACTTTTATTGTCTTGGGATTCAGGTCTGGAGAAAGTGCAGGCCACTCCATATGAGGTCCCCCAGTCTCCTGCAGCCGTTCCCTAATGATGCAACCTCGATGAGCTGGTGCAATGAAATTAGGCCTGTGTTGTTCATGCAGAGGCACAATGTCGGGATTACTGATGTTATTCATGTAGTATGTGCTTGTCACCGTACCATTCACAAAGAGTAGGGCCGTTCTGTATAGACTAGACACACCTGCCCACACTGTAACACCACCAAAGCTTCACCAGTGGCTGATGCATAGCGCTCTCCTCAACATCTCCATCATTGGCGGCTCTCATTTCTGCTCAGTGTGAATACAACTTTCATCAGTGAACCGCCCTGAGCCCCACTGGTCCCTCGTCCAGCGTAGATGCTCCCTGGTCCATGCAAGAAGATGACGCCTGTGCCTGGTGGTGTGGTCAGGTCTCCTTGCAAGTCATCTAGCACTCAGATCACGCTGATGTAAACAGTTTTGAAAGGTCTGACATGACACTTGGGTGCCTCTCACCTCCCTGAAATGTGCCTGCAGTTGTGTGGCATTCATCATCCGGTTCTGCAGGGCATTGTTCACAATGAAGTGGTCATCAGTGTGGGATGTGGCCAAAGGACTTCCACTTCTGTGCCTTTCTGTGACTCTTCCAGTCTCTCTGTATCTCTGATACAACCTGATGATGACACTCTCGGACACTCTAAGCTCAGTGACCACTTCCATCTGAGAACATCCTGCTTGAAGCCTCGCAATGGTGAGGTACTGTTTATCAATTGTTAGGTGTTGTCTTGGTCTCATGATGTCAAAATGCGAACAGCTTGTTGAGGAGGACTGTTTAAATACCAATTCTGATTGAACCAGGAAGTTTATTGGGCTATTCGTGGTTCAAGCACCTGTTGTGAATTCTGCCATTAAGCTCTTTGTTAGAGAACAGCAAGTTGTGCAAAAAGTACTAAAAAACTGAACAGTTGGACATGTGCATTAAAAAGTTTAGAGAAGGTCACATTAAGTTCACCTGTTTTAGGTTCATCCTGAAATTTTACCCACAAGCCAAATATCCCTAACTTTTTGTGAGTAGTGTGTGTGTGTGTGTGTATATGTGTGTATATATTTATACACACACACATATACAGTTGTGCTCAAAAGTTTACATACCCCGGCAGAATTTTGAATATCTTGGCCTTTTTTTCAGAGAATATGAATGATAACCCAAACGTTGTTTTCCACTCATGGTTAGAGGTTTGGTGAAGCCATTTATTAGGCTTCACCCAACCGCTAACCATGAGTGGGAAAAAAAGTTTTTGTGTTATCATTCATATTCTCTGAAAAAAGGCCAAGACATTCAAAATTCTGCCGGGGTATGTAAACTTTTGAGCACATATATATTACATACACACACATATACACACCTTCATTCAGAGACGGACTGCAGTACAGTCTGTTGGTGACTTCTGTGCAGTGTTCTTCATCTTTACTGCACCTTTGATGTCTTTTTATATATCTATTTTTTGTAATTTTTTTCTGCTATTAATGGATATTTTTCTTTTTGTTTACAGGAAGTTTGGGGAGCGGCCTCAACCCAAACGCCTCACAAGGTAAACCTCATGTACTGTTTCCTATTTGCCTGATATACCTTGAAGCTTAGAAACCTGACACCTTGATAAGATCACAGGTGTTGATACATGCGAAGCATGAGACTTTTGCTTTCACACGTTGCTCTATTGCCACCCATGTTTTTCTGCTCCATAGTGTGTGGTTTGTAGTAAACCATGACAGGCAGACCTGCACTCTGCACAGTTGTATGTGTCAGGCTCACCTCCTAACGCTTTACACAGGCAGATGATCGGGTCACTTATTTGGAACAACTTCCCAATTCCTTGTCGGCTGATGCGATCAGTTAGATAGCGCATGGTCTTGTGTAAACGGGGAATTGCTGCTGTCAGACAATGAAACTGTATGAAGACTAATGTGTGTAACGACGATTGTCCATCCCCATACAGCGGTGGTTATTTGGAGCGGCAGTGATGGTTAATAAACATTTGTTATTGGCCTTGACGGTCCGTTACATTAGACTTCCTGGCCTTACGATGCACAACTTAAAGGGGTTGGCCCATCCCATACATTGGAGCCATATCCCTAGGATATACCCCCAATGTCTGCTAGGCATTGGTCCCCCACCCATCTCTGGAACGGAACCCGCAAAGTGAAGGAAAGCTGTTTGAGTGGTCCGCTCTCCTTCACTTTTGCAGGCTTCATTTTAGCGATAGGTGCGGGTCCCACCTATGAGACCCGCACCTATCAGACATTAGGGTTATATCCTAGCCATATGTCCCCAATTTTTTTTTTTGTTTACTGCATCAGTGGAGGCCTAGTGACATACTCCATAAATGTCTTGGCATTGCAGCCATGTAAATGATCTGTAATATGATATGTATAGTTATACTGTTTCAAATAGTAATGACCTGCTTCCTATTGAAAGGAGTGCGCCATCGGAAAATTATTTGTTTAAATTAAGTTTTTATGTAAAGAAAAAATACATGGTACATAGTTTCCTATAAAAAATGCAAGGCATACAAAACACCATTAAGACATCAGATTTTGAACACCAAGTCGCAGGAATGTGCCCTTTGCGGGAATCGCGCTCCGGGAGAGAGAGGGACCCACGTTCTGGACTACAGAAGCGCACGACATTATCATTGATAATGCTGTGTACCCTTTCTGTAACGGAATTATACTGACATAAAGCTGTCAGTATGATTCCGTTATAGAAAGGTCAGGCAAAGGAACACAGCAGTATCAATTATAATATTGCCCTGCGCTTCTGTACCGCCGACCACACAATCCCTCTCTCACACGGAGCGTGATTCCCACAAAGGGACACGCTCGTGTGAAAGAGCCCTAAGGGTTGCTGTGGTCCATATGGGCTGCTGTAAAACAAGTCTGTGAATGCTGCTAAAGGGAATGTGATTAGGACGAGTTACCTCCACTTCTAGAGCTGCACAGGCGGGTGAGGGGAGCCATGCCTCGTCACATGACGGCGCTGCAGTCACCTCACACTAATGAGGTGTGCTGTCAGGCTGCTCAGCCTGACAGTAGGGTTGTCACCATACCAGAATTTGAACATTGATACTAAGTAAAGTATCACGATTTGCTCTGCTAAATCAATACTTTGACCAAAAAAAACCCCCCATAAAATATAAAGTAAATGTGTGAGGTGGTACGTGATAGGATTAATATGAGGCACATCATGGAAGTCTAAATTGATAAAACCATGTATCTTATATTAATACTAACCACATCAAGTACCTCCGGACATAATGGGCAGCATGGGGTTAATGCATGAGGTACATGATGGCGTTATTTGCTATTAATGTGAGGCACATGGTTTTATCAGTTGGAACCTCCATGTGCCTCATATTGAAAGTAAAACTTATCATATACTTCACATTAACCCTATGTTGCTTATTATGTGAGGAGGTACTTGATAGGGGTCACTTGCTATTAATGGAGGTACTAAAGTAATAACACCTTGTTCCTGACGTTAATAGATGACCCCCATAATTTATCTCACCGAACAGCAAGTTGACAACATTGGGGTTCGAGTCATATTAACCCCCAGTGTTCCTCTATGCCACATATGGCCCTACAGCTGTTTCAAACTACATCTTCCATCATGCTCAGACAGCCTATAGCTATCAGGGCATGCTGGGACCCTCTGCTCCCAACATTTATTCTCTCTCCAGCCCCATCCTCTAAACACCACCCGACAATCTCATCTCAGTAGTTGAACAGGGCAGGATACACGTTTTCATTGGTGGCAGTGGTGCTCGCCCCCCCCCAGGTGAGATCAGTGATAAGAAAGTGGTGTGTGCCGCATTGTGCACAAGCCACATATTCTCTGATAAGACTGCTACTAAGCTGTGCAATGGCTCAGCTTAGTATTGAAATACTGACTGTCAGTATTGAGCCAAACAGGGCATCAAAGTATTAAGAAACTACTGATATTTTGATGCCCGACTCAACGCTATCTGACAGCATGCTGTAGAATTGCTCTAGTACTACCTATTTCAGTGCAGAAACTATTCAATAGCTAGTCATTGTGGGGTCCTCGGTCATTGCTGAGCAGGCTGCTGGGGGAGCAGGATTGCATCCCTCCTCGCCGTTCCTGTCAGGCTGCTCAGTTATGACAGAGGATTGCTTCATTACTATGTATTGTAGAACAAGGTTCCTGTACTCCAATAGGTAGTAATGGATCGATTGTACATAAGCATAATGTCAGGCTGAGCAGCTAACAGCCAGGGCTATGGAGTCGGTAAGCCGAAGCCCTGACTCCGACTCCTCAATTTCCCCTGACTCCGACTCCCTCATACATGGCGCATGTTTAAGTGAAAACGTTTGCATAAATCACTCTGACAGAGCAGGAGTTTGTGGTCTCTAACACAATTACAGGTACAGCCATGCTTCTCAGTCCTCACAACACTTGGACCTTTTGCTTACTGCAGGTAATCTCACTCAGAGCTCAGTCCCATCACTCCGTGGGGGGGAGGTCACTCCTGCTCTCAGCCAATCAGATAACAGTCTTTCTAGTCTGCAGGTTGCCATAGAAACCTGTGTGCAGCGAGAGACCTGCTGAACTGTCGATAGTTCATGACTAAAGTAAAATCTACTGACCACCATATTTAGAAAATGTCTTCTTTTAACTGTCGCTTTATGTGGAAAGCTAATCTTTGTGCGAGTGAGCAAATCCTGAACTAGTGAGAAAATCCTGTTTTCTGTAGCAGATCTGAGATGAGTGCAGCCATTCCTTCCCAGTGCCTTTTTCCTCTGATCTGTAGCAGAGGAGTTTCACTTCTGAGCATCTACATGAAGGGCAGCACACAGTCATCTCAACTGAAAGCCTAGATCCTTAGTTCAGGAATAGAACAGACATTTCTAGGACATTTCATCATGTTCCCAAATTCTTATGAAAATATATTCACCACATACTACATTGAACTAATTGTACCAATTTATTATATATTGTAGGAGTCGGTCCATTTTATTCCGACTCCAGCAAAATGTACTCCGACTCCACAGCGCTGCTAACAGCGCATCTCCTCAATGTGAAGTGAATGCAGCACCGGCATGCAGAGTAGTGAGGCTCAGCCCCCCTAAGCACCTAGAAAAGTGGAGGTAACCTGTCCTGTCATGCAGGAGGCCGTGCTGATAACATTTTCGGAGAATCCCTTTAAGAGCATATCGGATAAGATTTCCGCCCCCATAATCTTGTACAAAACATAGAATCTTTGTCTTATCAGAAAATAAAAACAGATTGCATAAATATTACTCATATATTATTTCTGTGTTCAGAACTGGTCTATTTTGTCGCGCTCCTTGGTGTCTGAAACTTTGCCTCCTGCCAGATGTTGCTTTCATGTGACATGTCTCACATTGACAATAATACCGAAAGTTTTTGTGGTGTCAGTGCATAAGCTTTATCACATGTCAGACTTTCTGTAAGATGCACCGAGATCTTCCACCATGCCTACCTGACCAAAAACCAATGATAAACACTAACGTTTTAACGTCTTAGTCATTTCCGGGTGTTTTCTTGTCCTTTTGAGCCGCCATTTATTAACACCAGTCTATTATGCCTTTTACTAAACGAGTACGTGCCTCTGACAAAGCATCCTATGGCGTGTAACCTTCATTCACTTCCACTGCGCAAACCAATTTTTTTTTTTTTTTGTAGCTTTGATATTAACAGACCATTGGCCAATATCCTATAAAGCAGACCAACTTCCCAAAAAAGTATATCTAATATTTTGTTTGGTTGCTATGTGTATGTGGTTGCCATATCCTATTGATTTTTGTTTCGCAACTTCTGCCCGATTCAAAAGGGCATGGTAGTGCGGAGGGGAACTAAGATATTTTTGTTATTCTTCATGCACCATGGAGTCACATCCCTAAACGGGGGCTATAGTTCAGTGTCCCTATTATTAGCAGCGCTCCTGCTTCATCATAGCACAGCTTGTGCCCACTCTGCTTAGTGAGCTCTAGTGAGAATCGCACAATGTAGTGTTTTTCCTAAATTACGATGGATCCACCTCCTGAAACTTACAAGCTGAGGATGATTCCTCCCTATAAGTGTCCACTCTTCAACAGCTTACATACATACATACATACACCCCCCCCCCCTCCCAACTGATTTCCAAAATGAAGGAGCTGCAGCTGATTTTTCCTGTACAGTTGGAGTCTCGGAGCACTCCTGTGTATTTTTGGTAGTGTCGGAGGTAGGAAAGTTATGGCATACCAATTTCTATTGCCCTTTTCTCCTCTGAGAGAGGTGTGAGAGTGCATCAACGTTCTGATTGTGCAGGTGCTGCCACTGTGCCCTTATCTCTGGTGGGAGCAAAAATTTCAATATTGAATATTGCTGCAAAAATTGAAATCGTGTGTGGCTGCAAAAAAATTGAAATCGAGTGTGGCTGCAAAAAAATTGAAATCGAGTGTGGCTGCAGAAAAATAGAAATCGAGTGTGGCTGCAAAAAAATTGAAATCGAGTGTGGCTGCAAAAAAATTGAAATCGAGTGTGGCTGCAAAAAAATTGAAATCGAGTGTGGCTGCAAAAAAATTGAAATCGAGTGTGGCTGCAAAAAAATTGAAATCGAGTGTGGCTGCAAAAAAATTGAAATCGAGTGTGGCTGCAAAAAAATTGAAATCGAGTGTGGCTGCAAAAAAATTGAAATCGAGTGTGGCTGCAAAAAAATTGAAATCGAGTGTGGCTGCAAAAAAATTGAAATCGAGTGTGGCTGCAAAAAAATTGAAATCGAGTGTGGCTGCAAAAAAATTGAAATCGAGTGTGGCTGCAAAAAAATTGAAATCGAGTGTGGCTGCAAAAAAATTGAAATCGAGTGTGGCTGCAAAAAAATTGAAATCGAGTGTGGCTGCAAAAAATTGAAATCGAGTGTGGCTGCAAAAAAATTGAAATCGAGTGTGGCTGCAAAAAAAATTGAAATCGAGTGTGGCTGCAAAAAAATTGAAATCGAGTGTGGCTGCAAAAAAATTGAAATCGAGTGTGGCTGCAAAAAAAATTGAAATCGAGTGTGGCTGCAAAAAAATTGAAATCGAGTGTGGCTGCAAAAAAATTGAAATCGAGTGTGGCTGCAAAAAAATTGAAATCGAGTGTGGCTGCAAAAAAATTGAAATCGAGTGTGGCTGCAAAAAAAATAGAAATCGAGTGTGGCTGCAAAAAAAATAGAAATCGAGTGTGGCTGCAAAAAAAAATAGAAATCGAGTGTGGCTGCAAAAAAAATAGAAATCGAGTGTGGCTGCAAAAAAATTGAAATCGAGTGTGGCTGCAAAAAATTGAAATCGAGCGAGTGTGGCTGCAAAAAAATTGAAATCGAGTGTGGCTGCAAAAAAATTGAAATCGAGTGTGGCTGCAAAAAAATTGAAATCGAGTGTGGCTGCAAAAAAATTGAAATCGAGTGTGGCTGCAAAAAAATTGAAATCGAGTGTGGCTGCAAAAAAATTGAAATCGAGTGTGGCTGCAAAAAATTGAAATCGAGTGTGGCTGCAAAAAAATTGAAATCGAGTGTGGCTGCAAAAAAATTGAAATCGAGTGTGGCTGCAAAAAATTGAAATCGAGTGTGGCTGCAAAAAAATTGAAATCGAGTGTGGCTGCAAAAAAATTGAAATCGAGTGTGGCTGCAAAAAAAATTGAAATCGAGTGTGGCTGCAAAAAAAATAGAAATCGAGTGTGGCTGCAAAAAAAATAGAAATCGAGTGTGGCTGCAAAAAAAATAGAAATCGAGTGTGGCTGCAAAAAAAATAGAAATCGAGTGTGGCTGCAAAAAAAATAGAAATCGAGTGTGGCTGCAAAAAAATTTGAAATCGAGTGTGGCTGCAGAAAAATAGAAATCGAGTGTGGCTGCAAAAAAAATAGAAATCGAGTGTGGCTGCAAAAAAGAATTGAGATGGATCACAGTGCACACACTTGTAAGTTTACCCCTCCACACACATTTGGTATCCCCATAACCATCATAACATGCCGTAAAAATGTATTCACGTATTGAGAAAGATCTAGCATGATTGTGGGATTTTTGCTTGTCCTCCAAAATATAGTAGTTCACGTGCCAGCCTATGTGTGCCCCAAAATGGTAGGTGTAGAGAGCAGAAGATTGCAGTCTCTCCTGGTGCTCCTCTGCTCACAATTTGCTTTCTCACAAGTAACCGCTGTGAAGAAGAGCTGCTAGCCAGAGCCGTGGAGTCACAATGTACTTTGTGGTGATCAATGTGAGAAGATGTGTATTTAGGTGAGAACTTTCTGAGCCACAAAGCTGAGTAGAAGAACACCAGCATGTGCCCTGGGTGCCTTCAGCAACACAAGGTGGTGGTTGTAGAAACCACAGTAAAGATGTACAGATTGCACCTCCTGAACGTGTGCCGCTCATACCATGTGGTAACCACAGATCACTCTTTATCGTCCTGGTTTGACCTCTCACCTGCAGCCACCTTGGACTTCTAAATGCTGACCGATTCTTTCTTCTGTTTCAGGGAAGCAATGCGGAACTATTTAAAAGAGCGAGGCGATCAGACCGTTCTCATCCTCCATGCGAAAGTTGCACAGAAGTCCTATGGCAATGAGAAGAGGTTAGTGTTGTTCCATGCTTTTATCCAGGTTTTAAAAGCATCTAGAAAGCCCAAAAAGACATGCGTGATTTGTGTGAGAGAGTGAAATCTAGTAGTACTAGTTTTCTCTTGCAAATCAGTGGCACCTCCCATATACTCCATTCAACTCGCTCCATTAGAGTCTGCCCCTATTCACATGGCCAGTTCTCAGTTCTATGTGCCAGGGTGGAGAGGCACAGCTCAGTGAGTCCTTTCGGGCTACTCTTTGCAATGTACTACATATACACTGGGCGACATGTAGTTCTTCTTACATGTCCTTCAGCAGTTTTAGCTGCCAGATTCACAGCGATCAGCTGATCACCACCAGGTCCTACAATATAGTACATGTCTACAATTTCCATTGTGCTAAAAGCTGCTAGGACCACTTTACTGGCCTCTCCTGAGGTGATAATGAGGGTGCGGGTCTTCCTCTCTTGGGGTGGTTATGAGAGTACGGGTCTCCCTTTCTTGGGGTGGTAATGAGGGTATGAGTCCCCCTTTCTTGGGGTGGTAATGAGGGTATGAGTCCCCCTTTCTTGGGGTGGTAATGAGGGTATGGATCTCCCTCTCTTGGGGTGGTAATGAGGGTATGGGTTTACCCCTCTTGGGGTGGTAATGAGGGTATGGGTCTACCCCTCTTGGGATGATTATGAGAGTACAGGTCTCCCTCTCCTGGGGTGGTAATGAGTGTGTGGATCATTTTCTGTTGGGGTGGTAATGAGGTTGTGGTCTCCCTCTCTTGGGGTGGTAATGAGGCTGGTTGGTCTCCCTCTCTTGGGGTGGTAATGAGGTTGAGAGTACAGGTCTCCCTCTCTTGAGATGTTAATGAGGGTACAGGGTCTCCCTCTGTTGGGGTGGTAATAAGTCTGGGTCTACCCCTCTTGGGGTGGTAATGAGGGTGTCGGTCGCCCCCTCTTTTGTGGTAATGAGGGTGTCGGTCTACCCCTCTTGGGGTGGTAATGAGGGTGTCGGTCGCCCCTCTTTGTGGTAATGAGGGTGTCGGTCGCCCCTCTTTTGTGGTAATGAGGGTGTCGGTCGCCCCCTCTTTTGTGGTAATGAGGGTGTCGTCGCCCCTCTTTGTGTAATGAGGGTGTCGGTCGCCCCCTCTTTTGTGGTAATGAGGGTGTCGGTCGCCCCCTCTTTTGTGGTAATGAGGGTGTCGGTCGCCCCCTCGGTCGCCCCTCTTTTGGTAATGAGGGTGTCGGTCGCCCCCTCTTTTGTGGTAATGAGGGTGTCGGTCGCCCCCTCTTTTGTGGTAATGAGGGTGTACAGGTCGCCCCCTCTTTTGTGGTAATGAGGGTGTCGGTCGCCCCCTCTTTTGTGGTAATGAGGTGTCGGTCGCCCCTCTTTTGTGGTAATGAGGGTGTCGGTCGCCCCTCTTTTGTGGTAATGAGGGTACAGGTCGCCCCTCTTTTGTGGTAATGAGGGTAAGGTCGCCCCCCTCTTTGTGGGTAATGAGGGTACAGGTCGCCGCCCTCTTTTGTGGTAAATGAGGGTACAGGTCGCCCCCTCTTTTGTGGTAATGAGGTACAGGTCGCCCCCCTCTTTTGTGGTAATGAGGGTACAGGGTCGCCCCTCTTTGTGGTATGAGGGTACAGGTCGCCCCCTCTTTGTGGTAATGAGGGTACAGGTCGCCCCCTCTTTTGTGGTAATGAGGGTACAGGTCGCCCCCTCTTTTGTGGTAATGAGGGTACAGGTCGCCCCCTCTTTTGTGGTAATGAGGGTACAGGTCGCCCCTCTTTGTGTAATGAGGGTACAGGTCGCCCCCTCTTTTGTGGTAATGAGGGTACAGGTCGCCCCTCTTTTGTGGTAATGAGGGTACAGGTCGCCCCCTCTTTTGTGGTAATGAGGGTACAGGTCGCCCCCTCTTTTGTGGTAATGAGGGTACAGGTCGCCCCCTCTTTTGTGGTAATGAGGGTACAGGTCGCCCCCTCTTTTGTGGTAATGAGGGTACAGGTCGCCCCCTCTTTTGTGGTAATGAGGGTACAGGTCGCCCCCTCTTTTGTTGGGTAATGCCTGGGTAGGTACAGGTCGCCCCCTCTTTTGTGGTAATGAGGGTACAGGTCGCCCCCTCTTTTGTGGTAATGAGGGTACAGGTCGCCCCCTCTTTTGTGGTAATGAGGGTACAGGTCGCCCCCTCTTTTGTGGTAATGAGGGTACAGGTCGCCCCCTCTTTTGTGGTAATGAGGGTACAGGTCGCCCCCTCTTTTGTGGTAATGAGGGTACAGGTCGCCCCCTCTTTTGTGGTAATGAGGGTACAGGTCGCCCCCTCTTTTGTGGTAATGAGGGTACAGGTCGCCCCCTCTTTTGTGGTAATGAGGGTACAGGTCGCCCCCTCTTTTGTGGTAATGAGGGTACAGGTCGCCCCCTCTTTTGTGGTAATGAGGGTACAGGTCGCCCCCTCTTTTGTGGTAATGAGGGTACAGGTCGCCCCCTCTTTTGTGGTAATGAGGGTACAGGTCGCCCCCCTCTTTTGTGGTAATGAGGGTACAGGTCGCCCCCTCTTTTGTGGTAATGAGGGTGTCGGTCGCCCCCTCTTTTGTGGTAATGAGGGTGTCAGGTCGCCCCCTCTTTTGTGGTAATGAGGGTGTCGGTCGCCCCCTCTTTTGTGGTAATGAGGGTGTCAGGTCGCCCCCTCTTTTGTGGTAATGAGGGTGTCAGGTCGCCCCCTCTTTTGTGGTAATGAGGGTACAGGGGTCGCGGTCGCCCTCTCTTTGTGGTAATGAGGGTACAGGTCGCCCCCTCTTTTGTGGTAATGAGGGTAGGTCGCCGAGGGTACAGGTCGCTCTTTTTGTGGTAATGAGGGTACGGTCGCCCCCTCTTTTGTGGTAATGAGGGTACAGGTCGCCCCCCTCTTTTGTGGTAATGAGGGTACAGGTCGCCCCTCTTTTTTGTGGTAATGAGGGTACAGGTCGCCCCCTCTTTTGTGGTAATGAGGGTACAGGTCGCCCCTCTTTTGTGGTAATGAGGGTACAGGTCGCCCCCTCTTTTGTGGTAATGAGGGTACAGGTCGCCCCCTCTTTGTGGTAATGAGGGTACAGGGTCGCCCCCTCTTTTGTGGTAATGAGGTACAGGTCGCCCCCTCTTTTTGTGGTAATGAGGGGTACAGGTCGCCCCCTCTTTTGTGGTAATGAGGGTACAGGTCGCCCCTCTTTTGTGGTGGTAATGAGGGTACAGGTCGCCCTGGTAGGTAATGGTATGGGGTACAGGTCGCCCCCTCTTTTGTGGTAATGAGGGTACAGGTCGCCCCCTCTTGGATGGTAATGAGGGTACAGGTCGCCCCTCTTGTGGTAATGAGGTACAGGTCGCCCCTTTGTGTGGTAATGAGGGTACAGGTCGCCCCCTCTTGGATGGTAATGAGGGTACAGGTCGCCCCTCTTTTGGTAATGAGGGTACAGGTCGCCCCCTCTTTTGTGGGGGTGGTGCCCCCTCTTTGTGGTAATGAGGGTACAGGTCGCCCCCCCTCTTGTGTAATGAGGGTAATGAGGGTACAGGTCGCCCCCTCTTTTGTGGTAATGAGGGTACAGGTCGCCCCCTCTTTTGTGGTAATGAGGGTACAGGTCGCCCCCTCTTGGGATGGTAATGAGGGTACAGGTCGCCCCTCTCTTTGGGATGGTGTAATGAGGGTACAGGTCGCCCCCTCTTGGGATGGTAATGAGGGTACAGGTCGCCCCCTCTTGGGATGGTAATGAGGGTACAGGTCGCCCCCTCTTGGGATGGTAATGAGGGTACAGGTCGCCCCCTCTTGGGATGGTAATGAGGGTACAGGTCGCCCCCTCTTGGGATGGTAATGAGGGTACAGGTCGCCCCCTCTTGGGATGGTAATGAGGGTACAGGTCGCCCCCTCTTGGGATGGTAATGAGGGTACAGGTCGCCCCCTCTTGGGATGGTAATGAGGGTACAGGTCGCCCCTCTTGGATGGTAATGAGGGTACAGGTCGCCCCCTCTTGGGATGGTAATGAGGGTACAGGTCGCCCCCTCTTGGGATGGTAATGAGGGTACAGGTCGCCCCCTCTTGGGATGGTAATGAGGGTACAGGTCGCCCCCTCTTGGGATGGTAATGAGGGTACAGGTCGCCCCCTCTTGGGATGGTAATGAGGGTACAGGTCGCCCCTCTTGGGATGGTAATGAGGGTACAGGTCCCCCCTCTTGGGATGGTAATGAGGGTACAGGTCCCCCCCTCTTGGGATGGTAATGAGGGTACAGGTCGCCCCCTCTTGGGATGGTAATGAGGGTACAGGTCGCCCCCTCTTGGGATGGTAATGAGGGTACAGGTCGCCCCCTCTTGGGATGGTAATGAGGGTACAGGTCGCCCCCTCTTGGGATGGTAATGAGGGTACAGGTCGCCCCCTCTTGGGATGGTAATGAGGGTACAGGTCGCCCCCTCTTGGGATGGTAATGAGGGTACAGGTCGCCCCCTCTTGGGATGGTAATGAGGGTACAGGTCGCCCCCTCTTGGGATGGTAATGAGGGTACAGGTCGCCCCCTCTTGGGATGGTAATGAGGGTACAGGTCGCCCCCTCTTGGGATGGTAATGAGGGTACAGGTCTCCCCCTCTTGGGATGGTAATGAGGGTACAGGTCTCCCCCTCTTGGGATGGTAATGAGGGTACAGGTCCACCTCTCCCGGGTGGTAATGAGTGTTTGGATCATTTTCTGTTGGGGTGGTAATGAGGGTACAGGTTTCCCTCTGTTGAGGTGGTAATGAGGCTGGTTGGTCTTCCTCTCTTGGGGTGGTAATGAGGGTGTTGGTCTCCCACTCCTGGGTTGTAATGAGGGTACAGATCTTCCTCTCAAAAATGTACCAAAAGTTTCACACATGATTCTGGCATAAAGTAAGAAAACTAATAGGTGGTGTGAACTTAGAATAGAAAGTGTACAAATGTGCCAGGTTTATCATCCAGCATCAGCCTCTGGTACACCTGGTTTAAGACTAAGTTTACACTGTCTGACAATTGCCCCAATGTATAGAATTTTTGTAGATCTGCTGCATAAATGTACAGCTATAATAGTAGACGATTCATGTACATGCGCTGCCGCCTCCCGATTCATTCTCCGCTTAGAACTGGCAGCCACCTCATCAGGTGGGACAGGGCATGTCCTTCATAAACGGATTGTCCCATAAGGACAGTTTATCGACAGAATAGGGATCAGCAACC
Organism: Rhinella marina; assembly: GCA_900303285.1. Taxonomy (NCBI): domain Eukaryota; kingdom Metazoa; phylum Chordata; class Amphibia; order Anura; family Bufonidae; genus Rhinella; species Rhinella marina. Next base: position 405,970 of record ONZH01026846.1, read on the forward strand.
TCCGGCACTCCAGCTGTTCTGCAACTACAACTCCCAGAATCCTCTTTTCACTTCTGTGGTAGTTACAAGAACAGCTGGATGATTGTGCATGCTGGGAGCTGTAGTTTAACAGTAGCTGTAACTGTCTGATTGGTAAAGGTCCAACCATTGGGGCCCCTGCCAATCATGAGAGTGAGGCCCGGTGCCGTGCTCCTGTGGAGCTGTGTGCATGCTGCCTCTACATTTGGCTTTCGGATATGTTCTTGTACTGTGCTGTCTCCAGCAGTCCCAAAGAGTTCAAGAGAGCCAAATATCAAAAAGGGTGTCTTGTTTTAGTGAACGGTGGGGACCTCAGCACCCCAACCCCCTGTGATGAAAACTTTTGTCATGTGATGACGGGCTCTCTTTAACCATTTGTATGCCTCACAATTTATTGACATATCAGAGTGGTCCTTCTGTAGCTCTTCAGGCCTTTACTGGATTCCTGTGATTCCCCAGGTGCCCTGTGTGGGCTTTGACCCAAAAATATTGCTCAACCCGGCCTGGTAATTACAGGGAATGAAGGCTATTCTGGTTCTGAAAGGGTTAACACGGCCCTGCTCTGTGTTTGTGCCGGGTATTTCTTACAAGCGTCACCACTAGGGACTCCAGACGTTGCCGGCTGTAAATTCCTCGCCTCTGTTTGTCTCATTGAATTTTGGTTTTGTGAGCGCAGAGGAGCCGGGAGGCCTCGTCTTGTGTTTTGTGTCTGAATTGTAAAACCAGACGGGCGCATTACTGCCGGACTTAACCATTGCATGTGAGGATGGCTGACGGCGTGTCGCTGTCCATGGCTTTCTATGTAGTTGTTTCCCTGCTCTGATTTTTGGGCAGCAGCGGCCATATGTTACCTGCATGCGAATGAGGCCGTAAACACGTTTTTGGGATGAGCTGCAGGTTTTGTGCACATCACCAGAACGCAACATGTGGACGTGGCTTTAGTCCCCGTCTGACGAGACACTTTCAGAATGACTGCTGTGACACGTGGAGGGAAGTTTTTCGAGGTTTTCGTTCGTTTTTGGTTTTCAACCACTAGAATTGCTATTTTTGAAGTCATAAAATAAGAAAGCAGGATTCATACCTGTTCATATGAGCAGAGATGATCCCTTCTTTTAAAGAAGCACTCAGAGAATTTTTTTTGTTTCCCTATATAGGTCAGGTTAGGCTATTATTATAGAATAAGATGGAGGCTATGATGTATTCCTTGTGTATTCTTGTGTTACTTGAGGTGTAATTTGTGGGTTATCCGCCATCTTAATTCCTGTTCCCCTCAGGTATGGTTTTCGTAATGAATCCTAAATTTCCCTTTGCAGAGGGGATTTGATTGGTGATGTCATCCTGTAGTTCACAGTCACCGGGGAGAGACAGAGTTCCCGTTTACACATTAGAGCAAGGAGTCAGACCTGAGGTCCTGTGACCAGGTTCCCATAAAGAAAATATTTGTAAATGGACGGATGATTAACTGGATAGAATTTTTTTTCCATGAATTCCACTTCCTGTCTTGGCTTTTTAACTTCCACCTTTGCTTGGACTTTTAGGATGGCAAACAGCCCTGCATGACCCCCTCAGTCAGACCATCACTGCGACCAGAGAGAGAAGGGGGGTGAGCAACTCGGACGTCACATATTACACTGATAAGTGCAGTGCTCTTCTGTGGAATAATAGAGCTTTCACACGCTTATCCCAATTTTACACCTACTATTATCACAAGGCTTACCTGGCAGATAACATTATCACAGCATCGGTAAAATGACAGCAGGATCCCTATGTATATAGGAGCTTTATCTCTTGGGGATGACTGCTACAGAATGACAATATTTTTTATTTAATTTTCAATGGAATAGTGCTGCCGAAATGAAAAATTCTTTAAAAAAGTTTTCTGTTAATATCGATTTAACAAAAATATCCCTTTATGATGGAAGTGACCGTTTAAATAGGGCCTGACGCATCAAGCTTAAAGAGGTTGGCACATCATAGACAATGGGGACGTATCGCTGTGATAGGTGCAGGAACGCAGCGGGGAAAGGTGATGTGGGGTGCACTGCACATGCGCAGCCGCCCTCCATTCATTTCTGTGAGGTCACCGAAAATAGCCAAGAGCTGGCTCGGCTATTTCCGTCGTCCCCCTAGAAATGAATGGGAGCGGTGGCCGCGCGAGTGCAGTGCGCTCCCATTCACTTGTGTGACAGCAGCGCATGGCGGTGGCCAGAACCCGGGCCCTCCAGCCACCGCTCTCTCCACTCTGTTCTCAGTGTAGGTGCGGGTCCCACCTCTGGGACCTGCACCTATCAGACAATGGGGGCATATCCTAGCGATATGCCCCATTGTCTATGACGGGACAAACCCTTTAAGTAAGTACATGTATTCTCTGTGAAATAACTCCAGAGCATCTTTTATTTGAAGTGTCCATTGGCGTTCCTCTGTTATTCCTCCTGTATGAATCAATAAACAGTTTGCTAATAGGACATGTCTCCGAGCACTCTTCACAGCACTGATTTGCTTTTCTGACACCATGTTAGTATATTTAAAGTGACCTGGTGGATCTACATTTGGATTATCCGACCAGGGCAATATCAGCACGGGGGTTTCTGTGCTGTGCTCTGTGTGGTGTTTTTTTTTTTTTTTTTTCTTAAATCTAGATGCGTCCTAAAATTTATTGCTATGAGTTGTCATATTTTCCGATTGGTCCCGATTTCCACCATACCATACCATTAGATTGTGTCTTTAGATCCACTAGCACTACAAGCTCCATATCAGTTATATTTTGACCTTGACCGTTTAGAATTTTTTTTTTTTACCTCCTAATAAATCTTCATAAAAACAACTTTTTTTGGATCTTACTTCCAGTATTTCTCTGAAGCATTTCACAGCAGGAACCCTCCCAGGCGGTCATGTATACAAGTGCACCACCTAGTGGCTGTAGTACAGAACTACCCACTGACCTGAAATTCTAGTGAACTTCTTCTGACTCTTTAGCTAAACGTTGCAGGGCCACAGGGACTTGTGCAATTTCCTCCTGCTGGAGAATACAGTGAGTGCGGTATGTAATTGTGCTGAGCTCACGCTGAACTGGACTGATGCCCCTTCTTTATTACTCATTTGTCGGTATAGGTGGCGCCATTCTCCAGGGGTGTATTCACCTGGCTCATTTCTTTCTGTTCTGAAAAATCCAGAATCTGCGGCAGAAACGCATGTGGATTTAGCCCCATTGAATACTGCTAATCTTCGTACCACCATTTCTACTATTGGCATGGCATTTTTTTTGTTGTAGTTTCTGCGACGGGGATTTCAGATCAGCATGCGGAATTATCGGCGCCATTTTCTTTGCGGTACAAATTTCCATTCAGAAATAATGGGGCAGATTTCCTAATCCTGTAGATGGTTTAAGATTAGACAGGTTATCACAGGGGCTCAGGCCGGATGGTACATCTGGTGCAGGGATAGGTGCCCCACCTATTGCTTGGCTTACTCTAGAGAGAGACTTTTACGGCAGAATTGTGGTACTATTTTGGCACAGTTTGGTGCATATTAGGCCCTGCCCCCTCACCATGCAGTCGCACCCTTTTCTAGTAAGCCGCACCCTTTGTTGACGCAGATAATGTATCCAAGCCCAAGGCGGCATTCACACAACCATAGGTATCTAGCGGTCCGAAAAAAGCAGATCCGCTAAATACAAATTGTATGTTGCATACGTTTTTTTTTTTTTGCAGACTCATTGACTTCAATGCGTCTGCAGCCAAGAGTAGCTTATGTTCTATCCTTTGCGGAACGGATGTGGAAAGCGCACAGAAGACATCCGTATGTCTGTTCCGCAAAGGGTAGAACATGTTCTGTACTTGGCCGCAAAATGCGGTTCATGGATCCATTGAAGTCAATGGGTCAGCAAAAAATGGATGTCACGGATGTTTGAATGTATCCTAAAACTGTGCTATTGGTGCAATTTCCGTCAGATTCCAGGTGCATACACATAAGTAGATATGGCCAATGAGAGGCGGGAGACGTACGGCTTTCATGTGAAATACATGCTAAAATCATGTGCTATGTAAAACACCCTATAGCAGCAGTGCTTCCTGCGTCTTGTGGTCCATTCAGATGTCCGCAAGTGTTTTGCGGTCCGCAAAACACGGACACCAGCCATGTGCGTTTGTGGACCGCACATGGCTGGCCCTGTGATAGAAATGCCTTTTCTTGTCCGTGGCTGCGGACAAGATTAGGACATGCTCTATTTTTTTTTGCGGGGCCGCAGAACGGATGTGCGGATGAATGGGTCCGCACCCGTTCTGCAAAATTGCGGAATGGATGCGGACCCATTTTCCGGATGTGTGAATGGACCCTTAATGATTTGTGGTTTGCCCACCGATGTAGTCCCCCGCACAGCATCCCACCCCACTTTCCTAGAATCGGCTATTCTGTCCGGTCATGGATACGTCTGCGTCACTACTTACCTAAGTTTGGACTTGGATCAGATGCAGACTGTCTTTCTGATTATTAATGCCCTACTTTTAACCCCTTGCAGGTTCTTTTGCCCTCCCCCTTGTGTCTATCTCATGGGTAGCGGATGGAAGAAAAAGAAAGAACAGATGGAGCGAGACGGCTGCTCTGAGCAGGAGTCCCAGCCTTGTGCCTTCATTGGCATCGGGAACAGTGAGCAAGAGATGCAGCAGCTGAACCTGGAAGGAAAGGTAAGTGGTCATAGATGAGAAGACGTTCCGCTCACTCATTGAGTAGATGTCGGATTCCAGAAGTCCTTTTGCAAAGTTTTCTTGACCTGACTGTCTGCATTGGACTGTTCCTCTGTAGTTCCTCCTGTAAGGGTATCAATGTATGGACAACTGGTCATTACCATTGCCTTTCTCTTAAAGGGGTTTTTCAAGAGTCTTTTACTGATGAGCTATACTCTGTCATCAGTATCTGATCAATGATCAGCAGTTTGAGAAGGCACTGTTTCTCGCAGTAGCGCCACGGCCTTCTCTCTGCTCACCTAGCACAGCGCCGTACATTGTATAATGGCTAAGTTTGATATTCACTTCAATAGGGCTGAGCTGCGCCTAGGCCGTGTAACCGATTACTTTAACCACCTTACTGTTCTGCCCGAGTCCAGCTCGGGCAGTGTGAAACGTAGCTAACTGGAGGGGGGAGGGCTGCTTTAGATGGTGAGATCTCCTCAATGGTAGTAGAAACATGCAACTGGTCTTGTCTGACAGCTAAAGTCCAAGCAACAGAGGAGAAATCACTGTTAGAAATCAAGTCGGGAATAATCGCCAGTGAAACCTGTTTTTACTTTCGTTTTCAGCTGCATTCACAGAATCCCGATTTCTATCAGTGATATCTTTCTCTGTCCTAAACATATTGCTGTCATTTTGATATTGTCTGAAAGCTCTGAATGTCTGCTTTCAAACCGGATCAGTTGCATGTTTCTAGCTGCTACCATTCAGGAGGTAGCAGCATCTAAAGCAGCCCTCCCCCCTCTAGGTAGCTACTTATCCCACTGCTGGAGCTCCACTCTGTTTAATGTCACCTGGCCCAGGCAAAGCTGGAGAAGACCATGGCTGGTGCCTTCTCAAAAAGCTCATCGGCGGGGGTCCCGTGTGTCAGACCCCCACCTGAGGGTAGGTCATCATTGTAAAAAAAAAAAAACTATACTAAATCAGACACAAGGTCAGTGTTTGGACAATGTCAGACTGTGTAGGGGAACAACTTTTTAAAAAGAGGCTTTCCAGTCCTTTTATTGACTGACTGTCCTAAGGATAAGCCATCAGTATCTAATCGGCAAGGGTCCTACAACTTCTGCCAATCAGATCCCCTCATTGTGTGTAGTTGACAGAGCTCCTTACTCCTTGAGATGAATGGGGGGCCACTATACACAATGGTTGGAGCTGTAATTCCAGGTTTGACTCCCGGACCTATTTCTGTGATATAGACGCTGAAAGTAACCACAAGCCAAGCCTCTGTTGTTGCTGTAGCATGCAGGGCTCCGGTGGATGAGCAGCTCCATGATCTAAAATCCTTTTCTCTAGGGCCAGACACAATGGAGAACTTTACATGCAGACAGTGCGCTCTTATAATGCGGAATGAGTCAGTTCTGTGAAAGAACCACGGGGTATAAACCTCCCTGAACTGAGCCGTTTAGAAGGTCCCCTGAGCACACAGGAAAAGTGTTAGACTGGAGATCCTTCTACACTAGAGGCGTCTGCTTTATGTAAGATGTTACGTATTTTATTTAATTTTTTATTAAATGTGCTAATTTCTCCCCCCAGAATTATTGCACTGCCAAAACCCTGTACATATCTGACTCAGACAAGAGAAAGCACTTCATGTTATCGGTGAAAATGTTCTACGGGAATAGTGACGACATTGGTGTGTTCCTCAGCAAACGTATCAAGGTCATCTCGAAGCCATCGAAAAAGAAGCAGTCACTGAAGAATGCAGACTGTAAGTATCTCCACCGTAAGTCCGGATCCTTGTAAAGACTCTGGTCCCTCAAGGGACAGGCACTGTATGTTGAAACCATTGTAACTCGAGTCCTGAATTCTATGGAAAACCAGTACTTGGCTCCAAAGCCCATAAATGTCATCCTAAAGTAAGAAAAAAAGTGAAGTTTTAAGAAGAATAACCAAGACACATAAAGCAAGTCCTTACATATAACAGGAATATCTGCTGGAAGCTGTAAATCACTTTCTATGGTGAGGACAGGAGCTTCTTCAGGGTCTGCAAAGTACATACAATAAAATAAAGCTGCAGCTTACCTGACATCCAACGGAGCAGCTCATCCTGGTACAGAACATGTAATACCGCACTGTACCTTAAAGGGAGTCTGTCACCTGTTTTTCACCTATATAACTAACAGCACTGCCCCACAGAAGATTGCACACACATCCCAGACATACCTGTGTGCACTGTGTGTGTATTACATGTCACATCCCAGACATACCTGTGTGCACTGTGTGTCTGTATTACTTGTCACATCCCAGACATACCTGTGTGTACTGTGTGTCTGTATTACATGTCACATCCCAGACATACCTGTGTGCACTGTGTGTCTGTATTACTTGTCACATCCCAGACATACCTGTGTGTACTGTGTGTCTGTATTACATGTCACATCCCAGACATACCTGTGTGCACTGTGTGTCTGTATTACTTGTCACATCCCAGACATACCTGTGTGCACTGTGTGTCTGTATTACTTGTCACATCCCAGACATACCTGTGTGCACTGTGTGTCTGTATTACTTGTCACATCCCAGACATACCTGTGTGTACTGTGTGTCTGTATTACATGTCACATCCCAGACATACCTGTGTGCACTGTGTGTCTGTATTACTTGTCACATCCCAGACATACCTGTGTGTACTGTGTGTCTGTATTACTTGTCACATCCCAGACATACCTGTGTGTACTGTGTGTCTGTATTACATGTCACATCCCAGACATACCTATGTACCCTGTGTGTGTATTACATGTCACATCCCAGACATACCTGTGTGCACTGTGTCTGTATTACATGTCACATCCCAGACATACCTGTGTGCACTGTGTGTCTGTATTACATGTCACATCCCAGACATACCTGTGTGCACTGTGTGTCTGTATTACATGTCACATCCCAGACATACCTGTGTGCACTGTGTGTCTGTATTACATGTCACATCCCAGACATACCTGTGTGCACTGTGTGTCTGTATTACATGTCACATCCCAGACATACCTGTGTGCACTGTGTGTCTGTATTACATGTCACATCCCAGACATACCTGTGTGCACTGTGTGTCTGTATTACATGTCACATCCCAGACATACCTGTGTGCACTGTGTGTGTATTACATGTCACATCCCAGACATACATGTGTGCACTGTGTGTCTGTATTACATGTCACATCCCAGACATACCTGTGTGCACTGTGTGTGTGTATTACATGTCATATCCCAGACATACCTGTGTGCACTGTGTGTCTGTATTCCATGTCACATCCCAGACATACCTGTGTGCACTGTGTATGTCTGGGATGTGACATGTAATACAGACACACAGTGCACACAGGTATGTCTGGGATGTGACATGTAATACAGACACACGGTGCACACAGGTATGTCTGGGATGTGACATGTAATACACACACACAGTGCACACAGGTATGTCTGGGATGTGACATGTAATACAGACACACAGTGCACACAGGTATGTCTGGGATGTGACATGTAATACAGACACACAGTGCACACAGGTATGTCTGGGATGTGACATGTAATACAGACACACAGTGCACACAGGTATGTCTGGGATGTGACATGTAATACACACACACAGTGCACACAGGTATGTCTGGGATGTGACATGTAATACAGACACACAGTGCACACAGGTATGTCTGGGATGTGACATGTAATACAGACACACAGTGCACACAGGTATGTCTGGGATGTGACATGTAATACACACACACAGTGCACACAGGTATGTCTGGGATGTGACATGTAATACACACACACAGTGCACACAGGTATGTCTGGGATGTGACATGTAATACACACACACAGTGCACACAGGTATGTCTGGGATGTGACATGTAATACAGACACACAGTGCACACAGGTATGTCTGGGATGTGACATGTAATACACACACAGTGCACACAGGTATGTCTGGGATGTGACATGTAATACAGACACACAGTGCACACAGGTATGTCTGGGATGTGACATGTAATACAGACACACAGTGCACACAGGTATATCTGGGATGTGACATGTAATACAGACACACAGTGCACACAGGTATGTCTGGGATGTGACATGTAATACAGACACACAGTGCACACAGGTATGTCTGGGATGTGACATGTAATACAGACACACAGTGCACACAGGGATGTCTGGGATGTGACATGTAATACACACACAGTGCACACAGGTATGTCTGGGATGTGACATGTAATACAGACACACAGTGCACACAGGTATGTCTGTAATCTTCTGTGGGGCACTGCTGTTAGTTATATTGGTGAAAAACAGGTGAAAGACTCCCTTTAAAGAGGAGCTACTAGACCCCCATTACAGACATGGCCATGGTAATCTTGAGGGATCTCTGTATTTCCTCAGTTTGTCTGATACGTTCTATTTGCCCAGAACCCGGGGAGGTGATTTATGAAAGATGGTATTAACCCTTATTCTTAGAGGAGTTTTCCAGGTAAATTTAAATTTAAAAAATAGCCAATACTCACCAGTGAAATCTCCTGCTGCTCCAGCACCACCGCTGCACTTGTGGTCCCTGCCAGTTTTTGTATACTTTACTGCAGACATGCCAGTCTACCCATATGACCCCCTCAGCCAATCACAGTACCCAGCACTATGTACGGTACAATAACACTGAAGCTGGAGATTGGTTGCAGTGGTCACTTGGTTTGACAGACATGTCATTGCTGCAGTATTGCAAGCAGAAACTGATGGGAAGTGCTGGAGCTGCGGGGGATTTACCTGGGTCAGTATTGGTTATATTGCTTTTATACCACTTCTTGCCTCTTAAAGTTTTAGCAGTGAAAAAAAAAAATCCTTTAAGGGCTCATTTTCACAGCGGATTTGCCCTCTAGATTTCTCTGCAAAGAATCGCACAAAATATGTCTTCCATTATTGTCAACGTAAGTCAGCGCTTCCTTTTTATAGGATTTGGATTATTTCCATGCAGGTTTTCAGACCAAGTCAAGAAGGGACATGTCTGTGTGGAACCATGTTAACTGTGGCGGGTGTCTGCATGTTGGTTTTCCCCACTGAATGGACCTTAAAGGGGTTGTCTGCTTTTTACTGTTGTTGATCTATCCTTAGGATAGGTCATCAATATCAGATCAGCGGGGTTCCGACACTGGCCACCTCCGCTGATTGAAGAGACGACTCTGTAGTATTCACTTGAGCAGACTGAACCATTCCATAGAAGTGAATGGGGGCGCCATACTTGTAATTACACCTGCTCACCACTGCAATTTCTGCGGCGAGCAGGTAAACGGCAGAGAAGGCAGTGCTGGTATGAGTGCTGCCTTCTCTTCAAAGATCTGATCGGCAGGGGTGCCGGGTGTCGGACCCCCGCCGATCTGATATTGATGACCTATCCTGAGGACAGGACATCAGTATTAAAAAACGGACAACTCCTTTAAAAGGGAATGTGTCTTCCGTAAATGACCTATTGTTTAAATCAAGTTTTTATCTTTAAACTTTTTTTTTTTTTTTAGAATTTTTTTATTTTATTTTTTCATTTTCCATTACACTATACTATATTTTATGAAAATCTTAAAATCTTGCATTTTTCGCACTGGCCACTAAGCTTAAAAGACTTCTCGTTCTTTGAGAGCATCCACATAGACAGTAGACTGGGCGGGGCTTCTATGACAGGTCATACTCTGTGACCTGTGCAGAGGTCAGGAGGGAGCAGATAAGCTCTGATATCACCTATTGTGAATGGTGGATCCTCTGTTACCTATACATAGGTGATATCTGTCACCTGTACAGAACAGGAAGTTGAAAAATATTTTATTACTAGTGGTCAGTGGGAAAACTGCATGATTTTAGGATTTGATTTTTTACATAGTGACATGGAATATTCACTAAAAAAAAAAAAGTTTTAACAGAAAACTGTGATTTAAACAATAGGTCATTTTCTGATGACACATTCCCTTTATTCCCTTTAAGGTGCGGGCGGACCCGCGGCATGCAAGATGCAGAAATATGAGGGTCAGCCTTGGATTTCTACCGCTGTGTGATCATACCCTAATGGAAGTTTTGATATTGTCATGTAAATGCTTACGATATGTGTGTATTACATTAAAATCCCGTAGACATCACTGTGGCTCAGTTGTTAGTAATATTTTAAGTACTAGCCCTCTATCAAGTCAGTTGGAATAGCGGTTTTATGCCCTGTTTATTTCCATGGGAACCTTTTCGGTCATTTATTAAACTGGTGTAAAGTAGAACTGGCTTAGTTGCCCATAGCAACCAATTAGATTCCACAGGGTGCTGTCAATAGTGAAAGGTGGAATCTGATTGGTTGCTATGGGCAGCTAAGACAGTTCTACTTTACACCACTTCACCTTTGTCACCACTTCTTTTTTTTTTTTTTTGTAGATTTTTAATGTGTCTGCAGTAAATCTTGTTGGTGCACAACTCGGGACACAATTTCATTTTAACCCCTTAGCGACAATTAATTTTAGCCTTAGGGACCAATAATGGTTCCCCCTTTGTGTTCCAGCAGTCATAACGTTTACATTTTTTTCTTCTAATTTCTTTTTTTATTTTGTGGGATGAGTTGTATGGTTTTAGGAACCATTTTGGCGTGTGTGTGCGCGCATGTATGCGTGTATGATTGTATGTATGTATATGTATATATATATATATATATATATATATATATATATATATATATAAAACCTCATTATCCTTTATTAAATTATTTCTAGGGGGAAAGGAAAAAAAAAGCAGCAATTTTAACATTTTGTGGAATTTATTTATTGCTTTCTATGTGGTAAAAATAATAACTTTATTATATGGGTCACCACAATGAGATATATATAGATATAGATATATATATATATATATATATATATATATATATATATATATATATATAATTTTTTATTTTTTTTTTTACTATTTTTCCTTTCTTGCAGCCTGTCAGCTCTGCAACTGCTCCCCCTCCTCCTCCAGACTGACAGGGAGGGCTGCTTTAACTGCTCATATCTCTGGTTTGGTAGCAGCTAGAGATCTGGGCTTTTCAAGCTTTCAAACAATACCAGAATGACAGCAATATCTTCAGTATGGGAAGATATCACTGTTAGAAATCGGGAAGTAGTGAATACAGGTGAAAGTAAAAGCAGGTTTTACCAGCCATTATTCTAGACTTTATTTCAAACAGTGATATCTCCTGCTTATCTTGGGCTAATGCTGCCATTTTGGTTTTGTATAAAAGCCTGGACTGTCAGCTTTCAAACAGGACCATGTCTCTAGCAGCCCCTTTCCACTTCTGCCCGAGCCCAGCTCCGGCAAAACAATTAAGTGCTTTTCCCACATCCAGAGCTGAGCTCGAGCAAAACGGTTAAGGTGGTTGATGTGATCTGTAAGCCATATGTTCGCAAAAAAATCATTATAAAGGTATTATGTGCTAACTGACTGAGGTTAAAGTCTAATAGTCTGCAGCATTTAATCGGCTGTACTGTAATTTCTGGGACATGTTCTCTCTTGCAGTATGTATTGCATCAGGGACAAAAGTGGCACTGTTCAACCGCCTGCGATCACAGACGGTCAGTACAAGATATTTGCACGTCGAAGGTGGAAATTTCCACGCCAGTTCGCAACAGTGGGGAGCGTTCTACATCCATCTTTGTAAGTGCGGCCTTGTGTTTTGGTCCTAGCTTCACCCGACGTAGTAATGCTTGATGTATGATTGACTTGTAAGGCCATTACATGATCAACTTCTGTGATATTTCTATGTGGTTTTTCTAGTGGACGATGAAGAATCCGAAGGAGAGGAATTCACAGTGCGCGATGGTTACATACATTATGGCCAGACAGTAAAACTTGTGTGTTCGGTTACTGGCATGGCACTCCCTAGGCTGGTAAGTAGTCACTTATTTCCGTCAACACATTCATGGACACCAAAAGTAATTGTGTGTAAATGATCTGGTAGGCGCTCCAAGGGTGTTCCAAATCCCTGGAAATGCTCAGAGGGTGTGGTAGATATGTCCATAACCCCATCCCTTTATTAATGGATATCCTTAGGCCTCATGCACACGAACGTGTGCCGGCCGTGCCCGTGCTGCGGGCCGCAAACTGCGGTCCGCAATGCACGGGCACTGACCGTGAGGCCACCGCATGCGGATCGCGGACCCATTCACTTGAATGGGATCCGCATCCGAGGGTCCGCACCGCAAAAAAGAAGTGCTTCCGTGGTGTTCCGATCCGTGCCTCCACTCCGCATCTCCCGGATCCCGTTTGGACACGTTCCTAGGTGTCCTCCTGTACGTTAGGAGTAGCTCGGTAGCCGTAAATGTGCTTACAGACTCCCATTATAACACATTTCATCTGGAGTTTGTTAGAATACCATAGTTACTTGTGTATTGTTCTCTGCAGATTATCCGGAAGGTGGATAAACAGACGGCCTTGTTAGATGCAGATGATCCTGTTTCTCAGCTCCACAAATGTGCGTTCTACCTGAAGGACACAGAGAGAATGTACCTATGCCTTTCTCAGGAACGAATAATCCAGTTTCAAGTGAGTGTTTGACTTGTAGCTTCTGCTGTTCTTTCTTCGTTAACCGCCCTCCTTACAACTTTGGTAAATGTTCTGATAACCGGATTACACAAGTTAGGAACTCTAAGGCCTAGTTCACACTTCAGTGTTTTGGTCAATTTCCATCCGTGATTGTGATCCAAAATCAGGAGTGAGGTTATTAACATAGAGCAAATGCAGATCTTTCCATTGTACCTCATTTCTGTGTAGCTCCACTTCTGGTTTTGGCTCACAATCACTGATGGAAATCACTAACCTAATCACTGACATGTGAACTGGGCGTAAAGCTGGAAATAAAAAAAGGAGCATTTTCTGCATGATCCTCACACAGTCTTGTAGAAGTCTCGTGCTGATCTCTTCCATCTTTGGTCGGTGGATGGCAGGGGGAATGCTGCTGCTCCTTCGGGTTGTCTTATAGCCAGACACAGGACAACGAGTAGGAGGAGTGGGGACATGGCTGGGCTCCTGGGAAACATAGAAAAGATTTCCTTATATATTTCTCAGTTTAAGTTCTGAGAAAAAATGGACAAAATTGGGGAGATGAAGGAAAGAAGTGTTGAGATTTTTTTTTTTTTTTTTCCTGTTTTGTGTTCCTTTAAAGGAAACCTGTCATCAACTTTATGCTGACCTCACTGAGGGCAGCATAAAATAGTGACAGAAATGCTGATTTCAGTGATGTGTCACTCATGAGCTAATAGTAAGTGGTTGCTGAGAACCAGCATCATAATCATTACAGCCTAGGCCTTGAAAAGAGTCAAATCTACTTCAGAAGAGTCATGGTTATTCCTAATCTCCTGCTCTCCCGCCCATCTGATGATGATTGGCAGTTCTCTCCTAGAGAGATAGGGAGAAAACTAGGTAGAAGACTGTCAGTCATCATCAGGTGGGCAGGGAGAGGAGGAATTCATGAATAACCATGACTCTTCTCAGGTGGCCGTGACTCTTTTCCAGGCCTAGTCTGCAATGATTGTGATGTTGGTTCTCGGCAACCACTTAATTTTAATTTATAGATGACAGACTGCTGAAATCGACTCACCTGTCTCTACTGCCGTTAGTATGGGCAGCATTAACGAGATGACAAGTTCCCTTTAAGATAAAAACTCAGTTTTGTCCAACACCCCCCCCAAATAAAATGTTACAGGGATAAATGGTTGTGGCATCTGTGTTGGGAGACCCAAGTTTGTGCACCATTTATTCAGCTGGCACTTTCAGAGCAATAACTGGGCAAATATTTCAATTTCACACTATAATTTAACACATACAAACTCCCACTGGGACAATATAACAAATGTTTAATCAAAAATGCATCCTCAAGATGAAGCCTGTACTTAAGTGGAGCTGTAATATACTGACTGAAAATATACCCTACAGGTCCAGGAAGCCTGCTTCCATGGATCAAGGGTCTAGCTGATGCCATGTGTTCTCCTCTCTCTTCTGTCACTTACCTTTCACTCTGTGGCTGGTTAATATTTTGTGCATCTGACTGTGAAATTGTATTTTTTTTTTTCCACCATAAGGCCACTCCATGCCCCAAAGAGCCAAACAAAGAGATGATAAATGACGGTGCTTCGTGGACAATCATTAGCACGGATAAGGCAGAATACACGTTCTATGAAGGCATGGGGCCAGTACACGCACCCGTGACCCCTGTGCCTGTCGTAGAAAGTCTTCAGGTAAGGCTGCTTTGGGGAATGGGTTTCAAGTATCTCCCATACTCCTATGTTTAATGCTCAGTTTTAGAGTATTGAACAGAAATACTCTTAAGGGTCTGCGTCTTCGGCTGTATAATAATGCCTTTATAGGGGTTCTCCAGGCTTTTAATATTGATGATCTATCCTCAGGATAGCTCATCAATATCGGATCGGCGGTTGTGTTGGAGTATCAGCTATATTAAGAGAAGGCGTGTGCTGTCTCCTCGCCACTTCTATATCTACAGCAAGCAGAAGACGGCACTCTTCGTACAGAGGCTTGGTGAGGGTGCCTGAAAATAGGTCATCAATGTCAAAAGCCTGGAAAACCCCTTTAAAGTGTAAGGCCCCATTCACTCGACCGTATGTTCATTTCCGTATCTTATCCGCATTTTTGCGGTTAAGATGCGGAACCATACGGACCCGTTCATTTTTCCATAGGGAAAAAAAAAATCGCATCCGTATATTACGGAAGTTCTCCCGCAAAAAAAAGGAAACATGTCCTATACTTGGCCGCAGAACACATCCGTAGCCCCATTAAAAGTCAATGGGTCCGCAAAAATGCGGAACACTACGGAAGACATTCCTTATGTCTTCCATTCCGTTTTTATACGGACACGGAATACATACGGTCGTGTGAATGGGGCCTAATAGTCATGTTCTTTTTATTTGCTAGTTTATTAGAGCTAGACATGTATACTCAAGTTAGTCTGGCAATTATTGTCAAAAGATCTGTCATTACCTTATAACAGCTTTCATTAATGTTTCCTGTCCCTTTCCACTGATCCTTTAAAAGACAGTTGCTAGGGATTGTCTGTCTCCGCTTAATAGTAAACAGAAGACAGAGGGGCGGTTCTCCACACTGCATGCCTGCATTAGGCTTCAGAGTGCGGAGGCGTGTCTCTCAGTAATCCAATCTGATTGGCTGGCAGGAAGCTGCTGGATACAGCAGATGTGTATGGGAAGTGAGGGAAGGTTCAGAGAACTGGCAGAGGAGCCATCTTGAGAAGATCCTGATATTGTGGAGGTTAAAACAGCCGTAACTAAGGGAAAAACTCAGGGAAAACAGTGGTATGGGAAGAAACTTAAGATTGCTTTATGCATAATGCTCCACCAGCAGTAACATATGTTGTTTTTTTTTTTTATGAAAACATAAGTTACATTTTAAATCTCTAAAAACTCTGCTACCGGTTGTCGAGAAGACTGGTTTACTGAAGTAGATTGTCAGTGAGTCTGTATGGTGAGGGCAATGGGAGTAGGTCGGGATGACAAAAAATGGCGCCATGAGAGTTAGTATGGCTGTCCTACAGCTGCTTCTGTGTGAGAAACTGAAGAACACACATGGCGGCCAAAATTTTTGCCAGGTCCCGTCAGGATTTGTCACTAGAGGTTTTTTTTGGGAAAGGTTAATATATGTAGCCACTGACATCCGCAATCATTACTATTATATCATGCAGGATGTTTTTTATCCTTTTTTTTTGTGATTTTTTTGGGAAAGGTTAACCTGCAGAGACCCTCAGTCCCCATTCCTAGCCCCAAATCATTGGCATCCATACTACGCTATATTAACTGGATTCACACATGCTGTTTTGGGTTTTGTGGTTTTTATTAGCCAAAAGCAGAACATGGATCCAAATGGAAGGGCATGTGTGCAGGATGGAGTCACACATTGCTGTTATGTGTTTGGCTCAAAAAACTGCATCAAAAGTGTACATGTGATTGCAGTCTCACTGTGCTAGAAGAATCCTAGATATTAATCTTTTGGGGTTCGAAATAAAAGGGTTATTCCCATCTAGACATGTATGGTTATCCACAGGAGCCAAGAGTGTGATTTTCGGAACATCCGTAGAAATAAACGACCAGAGCTGCCCATGTGTGGCCACCTCTTCTTTCGCAGAGGCCGTGAGACAGGACCCCATTCTTAAAGGACTCTTATGGCATAGCCTGTGCACATGCCATGCTTTTCCAGATGGTCATACCATAAAGTAACCTATATTGCTTGCATCCTTTTTTCTTTAACCTGTGGATCAGCTACTCTTCCTGGAACTGTATGAATTAGTTGACATCCCTTAAGGCTTCATTCCGACGTCCGTAAGTGTTTTGCGGTCCACAAATCTATAATAGAAATGCCTTTTCTTGTCCGTGGTTGCGGACAAGTATAGGACATGTTCTATTTTCTTGCGGGACCGCAGACCAGAAGTGCGGATGCGGACGGCACACAATGTGGCCCCATTGAAAATGAATGGGTCCGCACCCGTTCTGCAAAATTGCGGAACGGATGCGGACATGTTTCCAGGATGTGTGAATGGACCCTAATTAACACAATCTGATCCAGTCATCACACTGTGTACAAATGCGCTATTGATAAGGGGAATAATAACACACAGTTGTATATTAAGGGGGTTTTCCCATCTCAGACAATGGGGGCATATAGCTATGATATGAGAGGAGTCTGATCTATCAGTAATTGAGTTTCATCTAACGCAGAGTTTCGGTTTTCCATTATAAAAGGTCACCACAGCACTATAACGTTGACAGTATTCATGTAGTTTCATTAAACTGTCAACTCCTGGAGCATCTTTTCGTAAGACCTTGCATTGTGACGTTTCTCTGTTATTCCTCCTGGAAAAGTATACATTAAAGGGTTATTCCCATCTCGGACAATGGGGGCATATCGCTAGGATATGCCCCCATCGTCTCATAGGTGTGGGTCCCACCTCTGGTACCCGCACCTACAACAAGAACTGAGTGGGGAAATGAGCCGAGGGCTCACCGCGCATGCGCAGCCGTCCTCCATTCATTTCTATGGGGCCGCCAAAAATAGCTGAGCACGGTGCCCTCCTATTCACTTCTATGGGAGCAGTGAGGAGCAGCATTTGGTGGTGGACGGACCCCGAGAAATCCGGGGTCCTCCAGCCACAGCTCTCCCCGCTCCGTTCTTGTTGTAGGTGCGGGTCCCAGAGGTGGGACCCACACCTATGAGACGATGGGGGCATATCCTAGCGATATTCCCCCATTGTCTGAGATGGGAATACCCCTTTAATGTATACTTTTCCAGGAGGAATAACAGAGAAACGTCGCAATGCTCCAGGAGCTGACAGTTTAATGAAACTACATGAATACTGTCAACGTTATAGTGCTGTGGTGACCTTTTATAATGGAAAACCGAAACTCTGCGTTAGATGAAACTCAATTACTGATAGATCAGACTCATCTGATAACAAAAGGGGATTTCTGCTTTAATCTGCCTGCACACAAACTTCCTGTTCAGACAGTACACAGGGTGGGGGGATGGCTTTGTGGCAGCTGCAGTGACTGTGGTTTAATTGTCAGAATTACAGTCTATGGTGGTAATGGTGTACGGCCCCTCCCCCATAAATCATGGAATGACGGGGGAGATGCTGACAAAGTTGTATCTGTGTGTATAGTGCGGGTGTCCTGCCTAAGGGCTCATTCACAGGACCGTTTCCTTTTTTGGCGGACCGCAAATTGCGTGTCCGCAAAACACAGATATTGCCATGTGCCTTCTGCATTTTGCGTCACGGAACATCCTTCCCCATGATAGAAATGCCCATCCTTGTTCACAAATACGGACAAGAATAGGACATGTTCTATCTTTTTTGCCGGGCCACGGAACAGACATATGGATGCGGACAGTACACGATATGCTTTCCACATCTTTTGCGGCCCCGTTCAAATGAATGCGTCCACCTCACGTCTGCAACTTGCAGAACAGATGCGGACATTATCTAGGCCTCCATCAGCACAGTAGAACTGTTCTTCAGTCCCACTTCTGACTCTGTCCCAATCTACACAGTAAGACTCCATTCACACGTCCGCAGAATGCGTCTGCATCATTGTGTCCGCATTCATTTTCAATAGGGCCGCAAAAGATGCCGTGTGCCGTCCGCATCCGCACTTCCGTTCTGCGGCCCCGCAAAAATACAGAACATGCCCTATTCTTGTCCGAATCCACGGACAAGAAAAGGCATCTCTATTATAGAGCCGGCCATGTGCGATCCGCAAAATACACACGGACGTGTGAATGTACCCTTAAGCTGGCATGGGGAGAACTACAGCATTTCAAGGTTTGCTATCTGTAAGGTATGAAGAATTACACTTATTCTGTCCCTGTCTTGCAGCTCAATGGAGGTGGCGATGTAGCAATGTTGGAACTAACAGGTCAGAACTTCACGCCAAATTTGCGAGTTTGGTTTGGGGATGTGGAGGCAGAGACAATGTATAGGTACGTTTGACTTTTATTTCATGTATTTTCTGTAGCTCCACGTTCTATTTTTCACTTCTTTGTGTGAAAGTGCTGTTTTATCTTGATGCTGAACATTTTGGAATGCTCCTAAATATCCCTTTTTCAGATCCGCCAACAAAAACCATGCAAGTTTAATGGTGCCAGATGTTTTTTTTGTGGACGAGAAAAACGCAATCTGTCGCCCATTGACTTACAATGTGTTTGCGTTTTTTTTTTTTCCCCATATATAATACATGTCCATCTGTTCTAAACGGATGCAGCAGGTTGTAATATTCAAACTGATGCGTTTAGCTGTGGTTTTGAGATCCCATGCCGAATCTTAAAACCAGACAGCAAAAACACAGATGTGAAAGTCTTATCTATCTGTCTAACCTCTACTCTGATGCCTCCGCCCTGTGGCAGTCATTGCACTGGTTGCCCATACAGTATAGGATTCACCATCATAATTATTACAGCTTAAAGAAGAACTTCCGACAAAAATTTTATTCCATGTCCTGCTAGAAATGTACATGATGTAATCTGTAGTGAATGTCATTTTCTTACCAGTGTCTGAATTTTTGACTTATATCATCCTGAAGTTTCTTATCTGTGTCATGTGACCAGCAATTAGACCCACCAACTCACACATAGACTTATGTGTGGACAGGAAGTCTAATTCTCTATATATTCCTATGAGACTGAAAGTGAGGCTCCCATAGGAATGAATAGAGCAGTTACTGGCTTTCTGTCTTGGGTCAGTTGGAGGTCAGGGAGTTGGTCACATGACCCAGCTACAATAAGAAGAGAGGTTTTTACTCACAGAAACAGTCACTGATAAGAAAATGACAATCACTACAGATTATATCATGCACCTTTCTAACAGGTCAGAGAATAAAAATTTTTGTGGGAGTTCTTCTTTAAGGTTACATTCATACGTCCGTATGTGTGCACATCCTGGAAAACGGTCAGTTTTTTGCGGATCCGTTGTTCTTACAGGACATCCGTTGTTTGCGGATCCGTTGTTTTTCCAGGACATCCGTTCCGCCTTTCCATAAAAAATGGAAAGGATGTATCCATATGTCATCCGTTTTTTGCGGATCCGCAAAAAACGGAAGGATGAATAACATTTTTTTTTCACCCCGCCTGGAACGGAATCCGCAAATACGGATGACATGCGGATGCCTTTCCGCATGTCTTCCGTATTTTTTGCGGATCCATAGACTTTCATTGTGCTACGGACCGCAATTCGGGAGAAAAGTAGGACAGGAAGATTTCTGTTTGTGGATCCGCAAAACGGAACGGAACAGATTAAAGGATGCGGACAACATACGGTGCAATGTCCGCAGATTATCAGGACCCATTGAAATGAATGGATCCGCAAAAACCGTCCGCAATTGCGGAACGGATGCGGATAGATTGCGGATGTTTTAAACGGACGTGTGAATGTAGCCTAAGCCTTGAATACAGTCAAATCTATCTGAGAAGAGTCATGGTTATTCCTAATCTCCTGCTCTCCCGCTCATCTGCTGATGATTGGCAGTTCTCTCCTAGAGAGAAAGAGAGAAAACTAAGTAGACGATTGTCAATCATCAGCAGAAGGGCAGGGAGATCAGGAATTTATAAATAACCAGGACTCTTCTCATGAAGATTTGACTCTCTTTCAGGCCTAGTCTGCAATGTTTGTGATGTTGGTTCTTGGCAACCACTTTTAACTTATAAATGACAGACCGCTGAAATCAACTCACCTGTCTCTACTTTATTCTGCCGTTAGTATGGGTAGCATAAAGGTGATGACAGGTTCCCTTTAAGACTGACATCCACCATAATCTGAACCTCTTACTCTTGTTTCCAAGACTTCTCCCGAGCTGCACCGTTTTTCTGGATTCTTACCCCTGGACAATTAAGTTATTTCCCAGTTTCCACAGTTTTAGGCTCTCCAAAAACACGTTTTCAGTGTGGCCATTTAAATCCCCTGATCTAATTCTTCTGCGTTTACCCCACCTGCCCCCACTTCACAATTATTCCTCTGAACCTGATCTATTAGTACCCACCACACCCCATGCACTCGAGACCACTACAGATATCGGCCAGTGACTGACTCATGGACCTTTACATCTACTCCCATAGGGCTCATGCACACAAACGTGTGCAGACGTGCCCGTGCGGTCCGCATCGCACGGGAACCTTTTAGTGGGGCCGCCGCATGCGGATCGCGGACACATTCACTTGAATGGGGTCAGCGATCCGCATCCCACAGTCTGCACCGCAAAAAAGTAGTGCTTCCATGGGGTTCAGAGCCATGCCTCCGTTCCACATCTACGGGATTACAGACACATTCGGGGGCCTGTGTATTGTGGACCCGCCGTATGTGGGCTGGGCAACGGCCGTGTGCATGAGCCCTTATTTTGTTAAGAGTGCTGGGCCACTGTACAGAAGAAGCATAGATTGTAAGCTCTTGTGAGAAGAGCTCTCTCCTTGTTTTCATTGTTTACTTGTTGCTTAGTAACACATGATTTTGTGTGTACATGAACTCTGATAAAGCGCTGCAGAATATTGTGGCGCTATATAAGGATTATCTATTCTTATGACTGTATTGTGCCTTTCCCCTATATTATAAATGAATTACAAGAAAGGTCCAACTGAGTGCTACCAGTAGGGGGTGTGTCCCTGCACCGTCCAACGCTATCCAATTAGTGCTGCCAGTGTCACTGTGCACAGACACACACCTAACTGGTAACTCCCAGTCGGACCTTTATTGCTAACAGCTGGCTATTCATGCCGTTCTTTTAAGAGTAATAGAGGAATAGCACAATATAGTCATACGACTAGATGCTCCAGAATTGCTATTACATGGGGGATGCAAATAGTTACTAAAACGTGTCAGGTCCTCTTTAATTTATTAAATTATTCATTTATGTAGCAGTCGCTTGGTACTGTATGCCATAGTGAAAAAGGCGCCCTCATTCAACTTTGTCGCAAAGGATGTTCTAGACCAGGGGTGCACAACCTGCGGCCCGGGGGCCACATGCGGCCCTCGATACCATTCTTTGCGGCCCCCAACCATCTGGTGACAGACATGTATGTCTATATCTTGTGGCTGCTCACATGTATCTTTTATGTATTCTCCCATTAGATGGGAGTCCTGGAAGTGTAACTAGACATCTATGATATAAACTGTATGTTTAATATGCCATAAATACAATATTTCAGTTGGTAATACCCCCTTAAGTTTTATTTTCGGCCCTTGGAATTGGTTCAGGCTGACAATGCGGCCCCCAACCAGAAAAGGTTGTGCATCCCTGTTCTAGACAAACATATAAAGACAAAAATTGTAACTACACTGCTGTTTTTGTCTCCTCTACCCAGGTGCGCAGAAAGTATGTTGTGTGTCGTCCCTGACATTTCCGCTTTCCGAGAGGGCTGGAGGTGGGTTCGCCAGCCAGTGCAGGTGCCGGTGACATTGGTCCGGAACGATGGCATAATATATTCCACCAGCCTTACTTTCACATACACCCCAGAGCCTGGACCTCGGCCTCATTGTAGTGCAGCCGGAGCGATCCTGCGAGCCAACTCAAGCCTCCTGGCCGCCAGCGATCCAAGCACGAACAGCGAGGGAAGTTACACAAGTGTCAGCACAAATTCTACCAATGTCCCATCAAATGCGGCAGCCGTCGTGTCGTAACCACAGACTTTTTTTTTTTTTTTTTATTTTACCTGGACTTCAGCTGACTTTAAGTTTTTACATGGAAGGACATGTATAATGAACTTTTTTTTTCCTTTTAGTTTTTTTTTTTCTTTCCTTTATTTTTATTTCAAACATTAATTTTGAGCTTTTCACGGGAAAATAGTTTCTCCATAATTGTTCATATCGCCTGAACCTTTTGAACTTGCAAGTGCCGAGCAGAAAAAAAAAAAAATTAAGCCACAATAATAAATGGGTAAAAAAAAAAAATGATGTAGATACAAACCACCACTGAAAATCTATTTTAAGCCGTATTTTCATTCAGAAGAAGAAAAAAAATAGTGGCCAGAAATAGAAAATGTGGCTCGGAGGTGAAACCTCCCAACTAGAATGCATGAATATAGTTTTTATGGACCAAGAAACTTGTATAAGCTTTAGTAAAAGGTACATTTTCACCATACCTTTTTTTTTTTTATATCATGACATATAGTACACTTTTGTTACCAAATAGTTTTTTTCAGATTTTTAATTTTTTTTCCTTTCTCAAAAATATAATCAGGTTCCAAGCTTGGACGTAATCTAATTATCATAATCTTCCAGTTACAAAAAGAAAAAAATGATATATATTTTTTTGGTCAATGGCTGGAATTTTTTGTTTTCATTTTATATATATTTTTTTTATTTTGGCATGTCAAATCTTGTAAAGGCCAGCATTTTTATAATTATTTTTTTTTTTTGTTTAAGATTATATGAAGTTTGTGCAAAAGCTTTAAAAAAAGGAAAAAAAAGATGCCTCTACCTTGCCTGCAATACAAGCGCGTGTACATGAATAGTACTCTCTATTCAGTCATTGTCTGACATACCCAGTTCTCAGTGTCGGAGTGGTAAATTCGTGGCTTTCCAGTTGTTGCTGAAAGGGATCTTCTCATATTGCTAATGCCTAATAGTTCGAAGAGCAGCAACTGAAGACCCACACTGGGTAGTCACCCCCTCTCCCCCCAATGTATGTAAATGTATATAGGATTTCTTTCTTGTAGGCTTTTTATTGATAAGAGTTAATATCTCTGGTCAGTGAAGAAGCTGGTGTATTTATAGAGACTATTTATGGTCCCGAATACCCCAAAAAATACATGCAAAGTACACATGGCATTTAAACAATCACTTTCATATCGGTCAACGCCATACATCAGATACGGATATTTTTATTTAATTCTTTTTGCGTTAAATAATTTTTTTTATTTTTATTTTTTTTTTTATTCATTTTTGAGGTTCAGGTTTTTTATATCTTGTACATAACATGTATTAAGTGTAAGTTAAGTGTCTTATTACATTTTTTTTTTATTTTTATTTTTCCCTAAGGCTTTTACTTTTTTTTTTGCCTTACAGGCATTAGGCTATGGGACTTTAAAACCTGTACAGTAAAATAAGATGAAGCTGAGAAGTGAGCAGGTTACCAAATATCTTTCTGCACTGGTTAGAAGGTAGTTGTCTCTAGGTTCGGTGGGGAGTCATTTTGTGGGTTGTACTTGCGCTAATCTGAGCGAGCCTATCAGTTGACTGTTTACTCCCCTCGATGTCATGTCCCTTTTTTAGAGTGAATTGATAGGCTGCATTGTTACACGCAGTGGTGCAGCCCGCAGACGTTCCGCCTGGTCTACTTTAGATAGAAGTTAGCGTATTGTATCTGAAAATAACCTTCACTGTATTGCTGGATACAAAAATTATGTGAAATTCCCCATTCTTTGGAAGCCGATTTACATCTGTCAAATCTTCTACTAGGTCAGTTGCACTCATGCATACCCACCAATCTGACGGCATATGCTTTCACTAAGGGCTCATTCACACAACCATTTTTGCGGAACGAGTGCGGACCCATTCATTTCAGTGGGGCCGCAAAAGATGAGGACAGCACTCCGCGTGGCGTCTGCATCCGTTGCACCGTTCCGTGGCCCCCACAAAAAAGATAGAACATGTCCTATTCTTGTCCATTTTGCAGACAAGAGTAGGCATTTCTATGATGGGCCGCCTGTTGAGCACACGGGCGACATCCGTGTTTTGCAGATCCGCAATTTGCAGACTGCAAAATACGGCACGGTCGTCTGAATGAGCCCGTAGCCAGATATTTGCCTGAACAAGCTCAGATATTGGCCCAGTGCTTTTGTAATTAAAACTGAAGCAAGCTTGCAAATAGTCCTAATTAAAAATTAATCATTGTCCGTCTAAAGCTCCTATTCAGGCCTGGGTTTTTTTTGTGGTAACAGACTGTAAACCGACTGTTAGTAGCCTGATCCTGCGGCCATACTGTAGACGATGGATGGAAGGGGAATTGGACTTAGTAAGACTACACTGATCTTGTTTGTAGTCTGTTACCATGGAGATGAGTAGAACTGTATAGAAGCTGTAGGAGGTCGTAGGACATTTTGTACAGTTGTTTCAGTGTAAATTTCAGATGCAGTTAAAA
Organism: Rhinella marina; assembly: GCA_900303285.1. NCBI lineage: Eukaryota > Metazoa > Chordata > Amphibia > Anura > Bufonidae > Rhinella > Rhinella marina. The sequence continues at coordinate 431,335 of ONZH01026846.1, forward strand.
AAAAAAAAAGTTTGGCTGTGACGGTGGACATGGTCTTTAACAATATGACCATTAACAATGTAGCCATTCACTAAACTTTGGAAAGAAACACAATGATGTGCCAATCATTTCCTACATATGAACTTATGCCCTGTAATGAGGGTCAAAAATACTATGACCCCCATGTAGGTAAAGGCTTTTTCTTATTGTTTTAGAGGTTTTAAATTTTATAGTAAAAGTTATAGAGGTTGTAAAGAGGTTCCAAATTCATAGAAACACCGTCCTACCACATGGGTGACAGAGAGTAGTTAACTTTAGTCTTTCCTCCTAGCCTTGGTATGAGATCAGATGGTGCTGTATATGGATGATTTCAGTTATTTTATAGAAGTCTGCATAGCACTGACACGATTATCAGGATCATGCAGTCAGTGTAAAATCTTTTGTCTGCTCTGAGGCATATTTTTCTTTTTTGTATTTAGCAACCATGTTAAGCACTTAGTAAAGCACTTTCCTCCCCTACTTTATTCCAGTCATGACAGCAGATGTTGGAGGCATGTCCCCCACTCGAGTGCCTCCTCTATGACCTGTACAATTGCCAACAAACCATTCAATGACTGCCGTGTAATACTTCACTTCGCCTGTAGCGGCCGCTGCAGGGGAATTGTGAAGCTGACTGCAAGTTCTTCTTGGCAGAATGGCTTTTTGAATGGGATGTGAGAAGCTGTGTCCTACTTTTGGGGGGAAAAAAAATTAAAAATAACGAATTGTTGAGGCTTCTTGAGAAACATTTCCCTGGATCAAGTGGTGGAGGAGAGTACTTTACCGATTACCATAACTATTGAAAGTATAGTTATCCTAAATAGAGACCGGTTCAAAAAAAAACATAGCCTTATCTTTGAAGATAAGTCTTATTGATTTGACATAAACGCTGGATGTTCAGTGACGTCCCACAGTTGCTGCACTAGAACAGTTCCATTCATAGGTCTGAGGTGCTGAGAAGTCTTGCTTCTTGTGAATTGTCTGGATGGACCTCCCATGCAAAATGTATGGCGTCGACGGAGATTAAAAAGAAAGTGAATGCAGTCACGTATTTCTAATCTCCTACAACCCCCTCTAAAAATAATAGTATGCCGAGGGAGGGTCTGTTAGTCTTGGTACATACTGCTGACACCGATACTTGGCACAATGCAGATTATCAATTCACAGGAAGTGCAGACATTATGTATTTTAGTGTCAGTGGGCCCAGTTGTCCCCTCAGTGCGGCTCACTCTGAGGGTACCCGGGCTGCATTAGTGGGTATCTGCCAGCAGATTTGTCCCTATGACACTGGCTGACCTGTTACATGTGCACTTGGCAGCTGAAGACATCTGTGTTGGTCCCATGTTCATATGTGCCCGCACTTCTGAGAAAAATTAAATGTTAATATATGCAAATGAGCTTCTAGGAGCAAAGGGGGCGTTACCATTACACCTAGAGGTTCAGCTCTCTCTGCAACTACTGTGCCTTCTGCAATTTAACAGGGCCAGGCAATGTAAATGTGATCACGTCTGTCTGCCCCTGTCAAAGTGCAGAGAGAGAGCAGATCTTCTAGGTGTAATGGTAACACCCCCGTTGCTCCTACAGGCTCATTTGCATATATTAAAATATAATTTTTCTCAGCAATGAGGACACATATAAACATGGAACAAACATAGATGCCATCAGCTGCCAAGTGCACATGTAACAGGTCAGCCAGTGTCATAGGGACAAATCTGCTGACAGATGTCCTTTAACTACTCAATATTAGAAATTACCTTTAGCTGTAAAATAATTGATCTTGAATTTTTTTTTTTATTTTTTTTAAGCATTGAATTAGGATTTTACTTATTAGGTCAAACCATTTACTGATTCTCTTGATTTTGTAGCATAGTCCTGGTTTCTGGCCTAGGATGCCGAGCCTGATTTTTATTTTATTTTTGTTCCATATACCTTTTTCCATATATATCTGTCCTCAAGGCAGTGGAAGACTGCACGTTGCCATCGACCATGTCTGGTAGACCTCTCCGTTTGCCTTTTGGTTCTTTACCCCTTTCTTATACTTTAGGTTGCGTTACCTATCACTGTGCCTGTCCCTAAACAGATCCCATTATAAGAAGCATTCTTACAAGGTCATTCATTTGACTAAGCCTAATTTTTTTTTTTTTTTGCTAATTTACGTAGCATCACGTGCCTTCTCGGTGTGCTTCTTATAGACATTAACCAGCAAAAAAACAAACAAAAAAATCCAATCTCTTCACTAGCATTATAATCTGATATGTTGTTGTCTCTGTGTCTAACGTGTATCCTCTATATGTGGTGCAAATGAAGTAAAAAAATACAGTCACAGCTTAGTTCTGTCTGATCTGCGGGAATATATCTCGGCATTAGCCTTTCTTGTATTTTTATATGCCGTTTTTTGGTTATTTGTCGCTTCTAGAAAGAAACTGCCTTGCCCTCATCTCTTGTCAGTGACCAAGAACTGAATCCATCGTGGCCTTATCTCTCGGCTTTCTCCTTTCCTGTGAATAGTTTACTGGAATCCATGTTGTGTCTCGACTTTCTTTTGCGCTAGTGACGTGAATGTCTAGTGGGTAGGGTTGTTGGCGGGAATCGGTTGTGTCTTCAGCATTGCAAATTGTTAACGTTCTTTGTATTATAATTACCAAAGGATTTTTTTTTTGGGGGGGGGAGGGGGTTGCGGCTGTTATCTTTACAACCTTTGAGTGGCTAAGCAGAAGGTTAGACCATTAGACCAGCAATGATGTTACTTTATGTTGTCTCTTGTGTATATCACCAGCAGTTATGACCCAAACACTACAAGACATTGACGCGTGATGTTGTGCCTGCCTGAGCTAGATTACGATGATGATGCTGTATCTCTAGGGCTGTCTTCCATTGTGTCCTCCTATATATCTCACATGTATAGCCCGTGCTCCATAATATGTTCCCGGCAACTGTACTCTTGATGGTCTGCTGCACTGTACCTGTGTGTGGTCCTCTCTGTAGAATCTGTGAATGTGCGAGTTAGCAAACCCGTCTATAAGCTGGATGGATGGACGCGTCGGTATCGCCCATGTTTTACTCCGCTACTGGGTGATTTGTGTTCAGTGTACTTCTATATCTCCCCTTTTTTTTAAAATGCCTTTAATAACTCTTCAATGTTAAAGTGTCAGACTCGTCTGTGTACATTTTGCCAATCACTCCAGCGCCAAGGATAATTGTTTTATTTTATCGTCAATTTATTTTTGTTTGTTTGTTTTTTGTAGTACTACAATAGGTCCCTAGTAGGAAAACCCGAGCAGTTGTATTATGGAAGCTTGATATATACCAAATAATTTTGCAAATGATTCATGTTCTAAGATAGCAAATTTGTATTGTATTTCCTTTGTGTGTGTGCGTGCCTTTATGTATTGAAAAAATGTATGATATTTTTTCTTTTGCCAGATATCCCTGTTTCTCTTTATGGTCAGTCACTGAGAATATAACCCAACAGTTTTTATTTTAGAAGCTGGGTGCATCTCCGTAACTGTATTCATACATCCGGGATGACGCTAGTTCACACAAGCCCAGAATAAGCTGTGAATTGCACCAGTCTGTTACATGAGAGCAGCAGGCAAACTGCAGGGGTCGTACACATGAATCTATCTAAGGGTCGGGATCACTTCTCAGTTTCCCTTATATACAGTCATGTAAGGAGAGTCCTAAGGGTGGCTTCATAGGGTGCAAGAAATCTGCACAAAAATGCACTTCATCCACACCATCTATTGTGGTTTTGGAGCATTTTTGGTGCCGATTTGATGCAGTGTTGGCGTAGCTCTCCTTTAAAAAGGGTGAAATCTGCGCCAAAAAATTGCCATGCTGCAGGTTTCAAAATCCACACAGCAAGTCAATTTCCGCACCTAAGGAAAAAAAAGTGTACGTGAGATTTGTCTGTTCTCATACACTTTGCTGGTACTGTAATACTCTGCATGATCCGCACAGTGTGCAGGCACCCTAAAAGTACTTGCCTCATGCAGTGTAGCCTGTACAAGTTAGGGAGCAGTCACACTCTTTGCAGTGGATGTTTGACCTATGCACCAGGGTGGCTCCTGGCATATATGTCAAACATATCCACCTGCCCCCACTGACCCAATGGAGGCCAACAGAATGTCTTTTTTGCCTCTGTTGGGCTGGTATACATTGCACAATTTTATTCTTCTGTACAGAATAGTGTAGTTGGCTATGCTGTTCTATACAGAGGCAAGCCTACCTTGTGATGTATTTTATCTTGGGAATCCGGGGGCATGTGTGCCACTATATTTCTATATAGCGGCATTCGTTGGAAGCAGCCGTACGACATACTGCTGACGTACGCCTCCTGTGTACATTGCAAACGCTGTGTGAATGCACCTATTGCTTTTTAAAAACCCAATTCATCTCTAACGTCTCATGGTCTTGGCAGAGCCATGTGCAAGAGGCGTATGACACCCCAGCTCCATCGTACGGAGGTACAAGGATTCCCTGTGCAACCATCTGGGGCAAGTTATTCACCCATAGAAGATAATTTCTCCAGAATATGGCATTATTCATATTGTATCCGGCAGAAAGCAAATCTCTGTGCGGCTTGTGAAGGGCCCGGCAGAAGCGCCTGGGTGCCCTTTTCCAACTCAATACAGCCTAAGTCCAAGCTTAATTCACGAGTCACAAGTTCCTGGCGAATCGTCCTCGTGAATTATGGCCTCCACTCTATATTGGTGACGGGTCCACTTTAAATCCTGGGTTGGCAAAGATTAATTTAAAAAAAAAAAAGTCCTCCTGTTTTACAGCATTTCTGGCATGCTAATGGTTAAATACAAGCGGGGTTGCTGGGTGACCCCCATCTCGCGTCTCTCCCTCTAGCGTTGTGTGTCCTGTCATTGGCTTGGTAAACTGCTCAAGTGTTTTGTCTTAGAAAGAAGCCAGCTTTCTGTCCAGTCTGTGAGGAGGTACAAGCGTGCGCCTGGTTTTTTAGCAATAAAATAGTTCCACAGCAATTGTTTTATGATTTTTGTATTTTTTAGAATTATGTTCAAGTTTTCATTAGAAAAGAAAAAAAAACACTTTTCCTGCTGTATGGTTAGTGTGAATAAAGGTTGAATGCAGACACGTGTTACCTCCTATGTTTTCTCCTGATGTCTCGCTATTACATAAAGCACAGCCACATAATACACCGTAACTAACCGCTGTTAAGAAGCTTGCCGTCATTAGTTTTGCTTAATGTGAATCAGATCCTTAGTCTGGATTCAAGGTGCACTCTATTCTTCTAGACCTTGGCAGCAAGGTTACATTTTTATACCATTGTGTCTAATCCTTGTAACTGTTTTATTTGTGTATATATTTTTGACAATTTTACACATTAAATTTTGTTAATGCTCTATTTCCACAGACAAGTGTGTCCTATTCCTTATTCATGAAGAATGTCATCGCTCACCTTCCTAAGGCTAAGTGCACATCGGCGGTGGTTCCGGCAGGAGCCTCCCTCACATATTCCTGCAAAAAAAAATGATTTTGTCCGTTTCACAGCACTAACCTGACGGACCCCAGTATAGTGAATGAGGGTGTCTGATGTGTGCCGGATCCGATGGTTCCAGTATTCTGCCCTATATCGAAGGATATACACTGGAATCATAGCGCCTTAGGCATTGTTACAATGGATCCGCAAAAAAAAACGGAAACACGGATGCCATACGGAACGTCATCCCTTTTTTTTTTTTCTTTTTTTTCTTTTTTTTTTTTTTTTTTTTGCGGACTGCAAACACAGACGGATGTGTGAATGAAGCCTTACACAGTGTGAAGGGAAGGTCTAGTCCAGGGATCAGCAACCTTCAGCTGTTCAGAAACTACAACTCCCAGAATGCTTCATTCACTTCTGTGGGAGTTGTGCTTGCTGGGAATTGTAGTTTGACAGCAGCTGGAGTGCCGAAGGTTGCTGATCCCTGGTCTAGTCTCTCACACCATAGTTCTCTGCTTTCACAGCTTCTAGTAAAACACACGGCATGAAATATTCACCTTTTTAGTTGAGCCATACTTCTGATTTAGTGGCTTTTCTATCAGAAAGGTCCTGTTTACATGGGCAGATTATCAGGACAGTTCTTGGGAACGAATGTTCATTCCCGATAATTGCCCTGTGTAAAAGTGCAGCCTGGTCACCCGACAAATGAATGAACTGTCGGGTGTAACAAGGCTGCTCTGAGACAAACAATTGTACTATGGTTCATCCCCATTAGGGATGAGTGAATTGACTTCAGATGAAACATCTGAAGTAGATTTTGCCTAAAAATTTGTTTCAATACTGTACCGAGCGAGGGCTCTGTACAGTATTAGAATGTATTGGTTCAGATGAGCCGAAGTTATTACTTTGTGAAGTCTCGCGAGACTTCACGTAATAACTTCATAGATTAATTTGTACTGTAAAAAACCATTTCCAAGGTACCACTTGGAACTGAACCCAAGTTCACTCATCCCTTTTCTACATGCTGAAGTGATGTTTGCCTGGTGTATCGGCTCTGGACAGGAAGACAGTACTACAGGTATACAGCATTTACAAAGAAAAAAACGTAGTGGCTCTGCCTAAATCTTTTACGAGAAATAACGAGCTTTGGCCCCTAAGCATTTGGACACAGATGCTTGTATGTTTGTGGCTACATGTAGCTTCCATGCTCAGGAGGCAGGATAGGCAAGTACCAGTGGTGCTCTGTTCAGTCAGTTCTTCAGAGATGACCCCTAGACACTGAGGTAGCAGCCCCTGTTCCTGCTTCATTTGGGGTGCCTTCACACACAGCAGATTTTGTGGCAGAAAAGTCCATGACTGAATGGAATAGGGCAGCAAGAACATGGATTTCTGCAAGCCTCATTAAAGGGGTTGTCCGAGTTATGAAAAAAAAATATAGCACTGTCAATCTGATGGGCAGCAATATATAACTAAGTTAAGCAAGTTTTAGGCAAAAAAAAAAAATCTATATTTCCTCATTTCCCTGGTTCTCTTCTTGCCTTTGTTTACCTGCAGTAATAACAATCTCTCCCCCTCCCCCCCCCCCCCCCTCTGCAAAGGTTAGTAAATACAAGAGCTGCCCTGAGTGACATGTCTGCTGGAATACTCAGCGGCATGTTGTGTGTATAGGACGACGAGTCCCAGCTGTATGTACAATGACACTGCTGATACACACAGGATCTTCCCCCACCTGTTCTTGTACAATACAGTACTCTCCAGATCAGCTTTGTGTCTGTAGGGTGAGGAGGGCAGATCCTGTGTCTCTTTACATCTGCAACTGCTGTTGTAAAGCCTTCAGTGTGTTCTGGCTGAAGGGGTTAATGTTTTATCTGAAGGAATCCAGGGAGAGAGCAGGGGGGCGTGGCCACCACAGTGACGTCTGGTGTACAGACTGTTATCTGATCTCTGAGGCTTGTGCACGAAACATCACAGACCAGGGAGATAAGGTGACATCACAGGTCATATGACCCTGAGTTAAATCTAAGAAACCAGCAGCTTTAGAAGCAGAAAGTGTATGGAAAAGCTGTTGTATTTGACTAGTTAGAAACATACAAAGGACAAAAAAAATAACTCGGACAACCCCTTTAAGGTCAATGGAACTGACTTTCTATTACAAAATCTGACGCGTGTGAAGGCATCCTTACACAGAGGCAGTACTGTCTGTGCCAGCATTATTTACTGGGCAGAGACGGCCAGTAATTGTCTATACCAGGGGTCAGCAACCTCTTGTAATCCAGCTGTTGTAAAACTATAACCCCCCCCATGCACACTTACTCAACGGTTCTCTAAACTCCCATGTAAATGGAGCATGTTGGGAGTTGTAGTTTCACAGCAGCTGGAGTGATGAAGGTTGCTGATCCCTGGTCTACTCCATTTACAGGGAGGCAGTACTATCTGTGTGGGAAGAAGTTAATAGGACACTGAGGATATTCAACTATTGGCTTGAGAAGAGTGGCTACAAGATGCTGCTCTTGGAGGCCTAGTACGGTGTACCTCTGCCTTACATATATGCTTTATTTTTCCTTTGATGGTGCTGCAGATGAACTCAGTATTTCCAGAATGCTGTAGGTTTCACTCCTACTTATGGTTTACAGATACTGATAGAAAAATACTGACTAAGTAGTAGACTGTGATCTACAGGAAGACCTCAAACCAGCCACCAGTAAACGTCCTTGTCCGACCACCATTGATGGCTGTTTTTTCCGGACCCTGAATACGAATCTGTAAACTGCCTCTCTGATGGTTTGTCAGGCAGAGGCTTGTAAAACTCAAACTAGCAGCCTGGTATAGAGCCGGGCAGAGATATGAAATAAAGATATCACCAGCCTAGACCTTGCCATAACACTCCTCTTTCACCAAAGTGCTACTGATTGTGTCAGGATCTGTTCGGGGAAAACTCACTTGTGTGAAAGAGCTCTTACTGGTTTCCAAGTTGTTTGCAAGGACACATGGAGGGGGAGCTAAAAGGTTAAAAATAGAGAGCTGGCCCTCTGTTCCTGCTCATGTGAGGCTAGTAAGGGTGCCTTCACCCACAGCAGATTTTGTGGCAGAGAATTCTGCAACTGAAAATTGGTTCCATTCTTTTGAATAGGGCAGCAAGTACATGGATTTCTGCAAGCCCCATAGAACAGATTTTCTGCCACATGTGAAGGCACCCAAAGATGAGGCAAAGAAGGTTTTGGAATTGGTTGGTTCGGAGGTTTTCTGTTCGCGGTGAAAATGTTTAAGAGGAATCTCTGCCGTGACAGCTGAGACTTTGTCCTAAATGAAATGGACCAACAAATCGGATTGCAGCTCTCATTGTTATCTTTTAACATAGTAACATACCGTATTTTTCGCTTTATAAGATGCACCTGATGATAAGATGCAACCCAGTTTTTAGAGTAGGAAAATAAAAAAAATATATTTTTCATCACACCTCATATCAGACCCCCATATCAGCCCTCCATGTCACACCCCCATCAGACCTCAGATCAGCCCACTATGCCCCCATATCAGCCCACTGTGCCCCCAATATCAGCCCACTCTACCCCCATCAGACCTCAGATCAGCCCCCATATTAGCTGACTGTGCCCCCATAAGACCTCAGATCAGTCCACCCGGCCCCATAAGGATAAAATAAAAAACTCTCTCACCTCTCCTGGTCCAGCGCTGCACTGTCACCTGACTTCGTGCTGTACGCGGTCAGAACAGTGCAGAGCCGGCCCAGAAAGACAGAGGAGCGCTGGACCTGGAGCGGAGCCGCGGCGCAGGAGAGGTGAGAAAGTTTTTTATTTTATCCTTATGGGGCTGGGTGGGCTGATCTGAGGTCTAATGGGGGTCCCGACACCTAATATATACTAGTGAGCGCTTCCATAATGGAAACGCTCACTTGTATTTGCTTTATAAGACACACAGCAATTTCCCCCCTACTTTTGGGGGGGAAAAGTGCGTCTTATAAAGCGAAAAATACGATAGTTTATAAGGGAAAAAAAGACATCTGTCCATCCAGTTAAGCCTGTTATCCTGCAAGTTCATCGAGGAAGGCAAAAAAAAACCCTGTGAGGTAGAAGCCAATTTTCCTCACTTTAGGGGAAAAAATTCCTTCCCGACTCCAATCAGGCAATCAAAATAACTCCCTGGATCAATGACCCATCTCTCTAGTAACTATAACCTGTAATATTATTACCCTCCAGAAATACATCCAGGCCCCTCTTGAACTCTTTTAGTGAACTTACCATCACCACCACCTTAAGAGGCTGAAACAGCATTGGTTGCCATGTACAAGTATTCTACTCTACTTACTGTTGTGAATAAATTGATCGATGTATTTAGTTGTGCTTCATGGGTTTTTTTTTGATGAGTAGAAATAATTGGAACATACAAAAATTCTGTATTCGAGATATTTTATTCTTTCGTAAACATATGTAACCATTTTTATGTAAAAAAAAAATGGTATTGTTGAGTAGTAGAGATGAGCGAATTTCATGTTATGAAATTCGTTCACTCTTCGTTTGGTGGTAAAAGGTGAATTGCGTTATGAATTCCGTTACCACTGACCATAGCGCAATTCTAAAACGAAATGCATAACGGAATGCCTTTAGAGACATTCTGTTATTCATTCCGTCATAATAGAAGTCTTTGGCCTGCATATCGGAAACGGGACGGATCTGACTTCTATTATGACGGAATGAATAACGGAATGCCTCTAAAGGCATTCTGTTATGCATTTCGTTTTAGAATTGCGTTATGGTCAGTGGTAACGGAATTCATAACGCAATTCACCTTTTACCACCAAACGAAGCGTGAATTAATTTCAAAATATTCTTGCATCTCTATTAAGTAGCAAAGACCTTTGCTTCTTTGTTTCTGGTAGTAATATTTATAATTAATTATAATTAAATTTAATGATTAATTTTAATAATTAATTAATTATGAATTAATTTTAATTAATTAATTTAGAATTAATTAATAATTAAAATTGAATTATTTTTAACATTTTTAAATTCATCCTTTTTTATTTTTATGTTATGCTGAAGCGGTTGTATATCATTATCAGACTCTTTGCGACATATATTCAGGTGCTATCACAGTACTGTAGAGAGAAGCAGATGCAGGATGTCTGGCCTCCGGGCAGCGTGTAGTGAGCATCACACCAGCTTGACTCGTACATGTTTCTATTATTTTGCCTGGAGCTCACCACTGCCTTTCATACCAGCTGCTGAAAGTGACTCTCAGAATTTGGAGGTCCTTTATATGAGATACTAGGATACTGTATAAAGAGCAGTTAACAAGTACAGTTTTATTCATTGTTTAGGCCTCTTATACTAATAAAAATGATAGAATTAGCAGCATGAATGATCTGGATAAAGAATGTAATGAAGAAGAACGGAGCACATTTATTAAGATCACTGAGCATGGCCGTATTGATGACCCATAAAGAGGAGGTGATTGCTGCATGGAAATCCAGCTTTAGGGGTCATTCACACAACCGTACAAATGGATCCGCGTCCGTTCTGCAATTTTGCACCCCCGCAAAAAAGATAGATCATGTCCTATTCTTGCTCACATTCGCGGACAAGAATAGGCATTCTCTATATAGCGCTGGCCATGTGCTTTCCACAAGTTGTGGAACGCATACCGCTGGTATCCGTGTTTTGCGGATCCAAAATTTGCGGACCGCAAAACACTTATTCATGTGAATGCACCCTTACAGGACTGGAGTTAGGATGGGACCTAACACCGGGAATATAGTTGAGCAAAGTGGAATTCGATCCGAATGTCAGGATAAATTTGTTTCGCCATGAAGCCGAATTTCCTCATGCTTTGTGGTAGCGAACAGATTTAACCTGAAATAGTGTAAAAAAAAAACAAATCATACTTGCCTCCTCCATTTTGCTCGCGACGGGCCGACCGCTGCCATATTGATTGAAGATCTCGTCCGAAATCCCGTGTGAGACATTGTCATCTCGGGCCGTGGCAGATCTTCAAGCAAGATGGCGGCAGCAAATGTAGGTGTGAGGTGTGATTTAATTTTTTTTTCCTGTTAATTTTACACAGTTTTTACTCTCAGATGCTGCGATCATGTATGAACGCAGCATCTGAGGGGTACAATGATGGGGAGGGTCTCTATCGCAACTCCCTGACATTGAATTCGCTACTTACAAAAAAAAGTGCTTTTTTTAAAAAAAAAAATCGGCAAAGCAGCCGAATCTAATTTTCCAAAACTTCACTCATCTCTAACTGTGACACCTGCCCGTCTCGGAACAAGCTATTACATTGGGTGCCCTGTGATTGCAGAGGGAGTAGTTGGCTGAAGTAGTTTTTACCGCTGCCTGTTATACTGCAGTGAGTGGCACTTTATTGTGTTTTATAACATTTTCGGAAATATTGGAGGTCATTTGTTAAGAACATCTTTTTACGCCGGTCTTAGATTTCCCAGTTTCTGGTGTAAGTTATAGTAAATTCGTCGGACAACGTAAAACCCCACCCCTTCCGCTACACCCTGGCTCTTTTCTCTTCACTTCAAAAAAAGTGACGAGCAGCTTAAGGCCTTGTTCACACGTCAGTTATTTGATCAGTTATTTCCATCATTTATTGTGAGCCAAAACCAGGTTTGGGTCAAAAACACAGAACAGGTGCAGATTAGAGATGAGCGAGCAGTGCTCGTTACGAGCACTGTAGCGCTCGGCTCCTCTGCGCAATGCCCGCAGGCATTGCGGATCCGTCCTCAGCTGCATGTAAGTGAATGGGGACGGATCTGTTTGGTATGACACTCATACCAAACGGATCCTTCCTCCTCACCCGACTGAAAGTAAGTGGGGACGGATCCGTTTGGTATGAGTGTCATACCAAACCGAACCGTCCCCATTGACTTTCAGTCGGGTGAGGACGGATCTGCAATGCCTGTGGGCATTCTTTCGCAGTGGAGACGAGCGCTACAGTGCTCGTACCGAGCACGTTCGCTCATCTCTAGTGCAGATCTTTTCATTATACCTAATTTCTGTGCAGGCTTCACTCCTGCTTTTGGCTCACAAAAACTGATGGAAATAACTGATCAAATAACTGATATGTGAACAAGGCCTAAAACGCACACATATGGCATGCACCAAAATATACGACTTTAAAATGCCACAACAGTGGCGTAAAGGGCATAGTAAATGCCCTTCTGTGGGCAGATACAGGGCCGATTCTAGCTCTTCTGCTGCCTGAGGCAAAAATTTAAATGGCGCCCCCCCTCCCATTAAAGGGCTTGTGTCATCTTGGACAATGGTGGCATATTGCTAGTATATGCCCCCATTGTCTAATGGGTGCGGGTCCCGCACCTATATCCGGAACGTAGAACCGAAAGCGAAGGCGGGCACAGGCGCAGCCGCCCTCCATTCATTTTCTATGGGGCCGGCAAAAATAGCTTAGCACTGGCTCGGCTATTTCCATCGGCTCCATAAAAATGAATGGGAGCGGGGGCTGCACATGTGTGGTGCGCTCCCATTCACTTCTATGGGGAGCCGGCTTGGTGGTGGCTGGACCGGAGTCCTCCAACCACCACCTTGTGGGGCTCCATTCTGGATATAGGTGCGGGTCCCAGCAGTGGGACCTGCACCTATAAGACAATGGGGGCAACAGCACACCTAACATAGTGATGGCTGAGTACAGAATATGCAGTAGTGTTACCTGCAGTCCTATGTAAAACCACAGATAACACTAGTGCTGATAATGTGGTAGTGTTACTTGCAGTCCTATGTAAAACCACAGATAACTCTAGTGTAGATTATGTGGTACTGTTACCTGCAGTCCTATGTAAGACCACAGATAACACTAGTGTAGATCATGTGGTGGTGTTACCTGCGTCCTTAGTGTGCCTCCCTGTGCCTCTCCCATGGACTCCATGCTGGTGGCGCTGTCTCCTCTTCCATCTTCTTCTTGCCCCACACAGAACGTCCTGCTGCAGCTGCGTCAAGACATAACACTGTGGGCATGGTGAAGGTGACACAGACAGAGGGACACACAGGGACAGACACACAGAGGGACAGAAACATCTGTGCCCCTTTCACAGTGGAAATACCCTCTTTATAGCCCCTCATAGTAGTTATGCACTCTCTGTGCCCCCTCCAGAGTAGTAATGCACTCTGTGGGCCCTTCACAGTAGTAATGCCCACTCTGTGCCCCAATAATAGTTATGCGCTCTGTGGCCCCTTTATAGTAGTAATACCCTCTGTGCCCCTTTATAGTAGTAATGCCCTTTGTGCCCCTTTATGGTAGTAATGCCCACTGTGCCCTCTTTTTAGTAGTAGTAATGCCCTCTGTGTCCCCTTTCTAGTAGTAATGCCCACTGTGTGCCCTTTGTAGTAATAATTCCCTCTGTGCCCCCCTTATGATAGTAATGCCCACTGTGTCCCCCTTATGGTAATAATACCCACCATGCCCCCTTTGTAATAGTAATGCCCACTGTGGCCCCTTTGTAGTATTAATGTTCTCTCCTCTCTGTCCCCTTTGTAATAGAAATGTCACCTGTGCCCTTTCTGTGTTAAAAACAAAAAACAAAACACACACACAGTGCCTACTCACCTTCTCATCCTGTTCTAGAAGTCCTCTCCCCTGGAGACACAGATCGTTGTGCAAGACTTTGTGGGCGAAGTATATGCAGATTCCGGGCTGCAGGCTCCGCCCACACCAGCCGGCAGCGTGATCACGCCTGCAGGCTGAATGGCAAAGCAGGGAGAAATCTCCCAGCTTCACGATTCTCTGCGCAGCGGGCCTGAAGAAGGGAAGGAGTGCAGGGAGCTGAGCAGTGACTGACAGAACATCAGCTCCCTGCGCTCTGGGAAGAAAGAAGGCAGGGCCTGTTTTAGACAAAATGTGGCCCTGGGCAAAATCAAAAGTGGGGCCCCAAATATTGTAATAATGTACTAACAACACAGTTCTGTCGATTCCGTCCTCCCTCACAGGTTTACATCCCATAAAGCACCTCACACAGATCTTCACCCTCATGGCCCCAGAATACACCACATTCCCCCTCCCCTCACAGCAATGAGTTCCCCTCACACACGGCATCTGAGAGTGTTAAAAACCGGAAGCCCGGGATTCCTCTTCAGGCACATTTTCCCCCAGTGGAGACTGGGGAAAGCGCCCTGTTCTATAAGTAAGCTGCAGCCTGTACTAGGCTTCCAGGCTCATTGTTGGTATATCCCAGTTCAAGCCACTAGATGGCAGCACTGAACTGTGATATAGTGATTTCTATATAGACTAATAGTGCAATTTACTGATGATTGTAAGTTGTGGTCCACTTGGGGGACTTAACAAAAAGTAAAAAAAAAATTAAAAAAAAAGTTTTGAAAACACCTTAAAAATTAAAATCACCCCCATTCCCAAAAGTAAAAAAACACAAAATAAAAATAGCATTATGGGTATCACCGCATGCAAAAACGCGAAATTCACGTTTTTTTCATCACTTTATCTCCCAAGAAAATTTATTAAATAGTGATCCAGTCATGCACACCCCAAAATGGTACTGTCAAAAATGACAGATCGCTCCGCAAAAAATGAGCCCCCATCTAGAAATAACTATTAAAAAGTTATGAGGGTCAGAATATCGCGATAATTTTTTACGAAGTGAGTCTTAATGAGCGGGTGCTGCTAGGGTTGCCACCTTTCCCACCAAAAAATACTGGTTACACAAGTTAAAAAGGTTGGTGTGGGTTAATACGGGTGTTATTTGATCATATTTTACGTTTTGCGCAATAAAATCAAACATTTCACTGTTGGGGGCACCCTGTGTATTTAAGGTTTATTTGGCCTCTATGTTAAAAATGTTTCTGTGGCTATTTGAACTCCCAATCTTCTATGTTAGAGGCAAGACCCTTAACCACTAGGCTATAAAGCTGAATGTTAACTCATAGCTGAAAAACCTCATAGAAGTTTCTATTGTATTATAGAAGAGAAACTTCTATCAGGTTTTTCACCAGTCACTTAAGGCCCCATGCAGACGACCGTATTTCACGGCCCGATACGGGCCGTGAAAGCCCGGCCTGTGCTGCCCCAGAGGACGGGAGCGCACAGCATCATTGGTTGCTATGACGCCGTGCGCTTCATGAGGCCGCCGCCTCAGACGGTCGTCTGCATGGGGCCTAACACTGAGCTTTATAGCCCAGTGGTTAAAGGGGTTCTGTAGTTCTTTAAAACTGATGATCTATCCTCTGGACCCAGGACCCCCGCCGTTCAGCTGTTTGAGAAGGCAGCGGCACTGCAGGAGCGCTGCGGCCTTCTCTGTGTTTACCGCAGGCCCAGTGACGTCACGACTACTATCACTGGCCTGGGCGGGGCTAAGCTCCATTCAAGTAAACAGGGGATAGATCATCAGTTTTACAGAACTGCAGAACCCCTTTAAGGTTCCTGCCTGTAATGTAGAAGGTTGTGAGTTCAAATCCCCACAGAAACATTTAAAAAATAGAGTCAAAATTAGACTTATATATACATAGGGTGTCCCCAAGCATAGTGACCATGCTTGGGAATACCCCCTTTCATGTTGATAACACTAACACAATATATGGACACATCCATATATGGAGTCAAAGCAGGGACTCCTAAGCTGGGAAATTCCCCACTCCTGACTGCGATCTGAACGCTGACATCGGGACTGAAGCAGGGGGCCCCTTAGAGGATCAGGGCCCTGGGCAATTGCCCAGTCCCCCCCCCCCCCAACGCAGGCCCTGGAATAAGGAGCGGGCTGAACACGCAGCTAAAGGGAACAGGGGCGGCATCCACTAGCAGTGTTTAACTGCTGTGTGGATGCCGCCCCTCAAACATGCAGAAATTCTTATCTCGCCTCATGGCAGAAGCGGCCCTGGGCGGATATACTAATCCCGTCTGACATTACACAGTGTAACCATAACCCTCAGTCTAAACAGGGTGGCTGATGCTAGATGATAATCTGGCGCACCAATAACCTAACTTTATGCCACCTATTGATGGTTATGGATGAGTTCACGTCAATGTTTAGCTTTCTGTTTTTCTTAGGCTACTTTCACACTAGCGTTTTAAAATTCCGGTATTGAGTTCCGTCATAGGGGCTCAATACCGGAATAAAACGCTTCAGTTTTGTCCCCATTCATTGTCAATGGGGACAAAACTGAACTGAAGACAACGGAATGCTCCTGAAAGCATTCCGTTCCGTCTTCAGACCGGAGAACAAACCGCAGCATGCTGCGGTTTGCTCTCCGGTCCAGGCATCCGCACCAAGACGGATCCGGAATGACCCCCAATGCAAGTCAATGGGGGTGGATCCGTCTGGTGTGACCATAATGGTAACCGGATCCGCCCTCCATTGACTTTCAATGGAGTCCATTACGGATCCGGGTACACACAGACACATACAGACATAAACATACACACACATATAGACATACAAACACACATACATACTTACATGCTCCCCGGCAGGTCTTCGGAGCGTCAGGACGGCTCACACAGGTCACGATTCCCCACAGCGCCCTCTGCTGGGCGCCTGGTGGAATCGTCAGATGACGATTCCACCAGGCGCCCAGCAGAGGGCGCTGTGGGGAATCGTGACCTGTGTGAGCCGTCCTGACGCTCCGAAGACCTGCCGGGGAGCATGTAAGTATGTATGTGTGTTTGTATGTCTATATGTGTGTGTATGTTTATGTGTATGTATATGTATGTACTGTGTGACATGTGTGGGGCCGGAGCGCGGTTCCGGCTCCACACATGTCACTGCGGCAGGCCTGATCCGGCAGCACCCTTCACCTGCCGGATCAGGCCTGCCGCCAGTGTGAAAGTAGCCTTATCCGTCAGAAGAACAGGAAAAGAAAAACGGATCCGTTATTTTGAGCATTAGTTATGATCAGGGGCTTCATGTGGCCTGCCGAATTTATAATAACTTAGGCCACAAACTGAGGAGTCTCAGACCAACGTAAAAAGACAGTCTTAGCAAATGACCCCCAAACACAATAATGTCTCATTCACTGGAGTGGTAACGACTTTACTTTCTGGCTCCACGCGTAGATGTTGGTGAAGCGGTGATGTGAACTCAGCCTTAGGGCTCATGCACACGAACATATTTTTTCTCTTCGTCCGTTCCGAATTTTTTTACGGAACCATTCTCTTCAATGGGTCTGCAAAAATTAAAAAATGAAACATGTCTTTTTATTGTTCGCATTACAGACAAGGATAGGACTGTTCTCTTAGGGGCTGACTGTTCCATTCCGTGGAATGCACACTGCCGGTATTCATGTTTTGTGTATCTGCAATTTGCCCTTACTTTGTGATGAATTGCATGTCAAAATTTTGGCGCAAAATGCAGAATCTTACGCTATGCTATTCCCTCAAAGCCACACCCTTTTCCATGAAGCCACACCCTCTTGGCAGATGCAGTGCTGTCTTACTCTCTTTATAAATACGTCTAAAATGAGATATGCCAAATTTTCTCACAAATGACTCCAGAATTCAGTGGCAGCCAGTACGCCTTTCTATACAAGTCCCTCGCCAGCATTCACACTGACGAGAGGTTGTGCAATCTATTTTTTTAAATGTTTTTCTATAAATTCATAAGTGGTGATTTTTTCTTGTTTCCATTACAGCGCCTTATGCTTCCTGAAGAATGTCACACCTGCGAATGCTGGCACGCTCCTCCGTTTAATTGGTGAAATAATTACCTGGCACAGCTGGAGCATTGCACTTAGCAGCACATCCAGGCGGCATAGTCACTATGCACAGCTGCTCAGCTATGTAACGGCACACAATGGGACATATGTATGTAAGCCAATCTGCAGGTGGCTGCACACAAGAGGCTGCCGCTCTTATTAAACAAGCTAATTCCGAGGTCTCATTTATTAATTAATAATCATATGCAGAATGCTCCCTAACCCGACCTCTGGGCGGCACATAAAGGTGCAGTTTTTATTTATAATTTACAGAAGCCATATTTTTTTCTGAAAAAGCAAAGCGGGAAACATTTTCATATAAAACATATTTTTAGACAGTGGTCGTGGTTTTTTCTGATGCACAGGCAGACACAGGGGGTCATTTACTAACTGGGGTGGATTGGCCATAGACCCTACAGGGAATTTTCCTGGAGGGCCACCCGAGCCCTTCTCGCTGCTGTTGGCTAGGTACATACTACTGGGGGCACTATAGGGGTCATTTTTAGAGGAACTCCAGGCAGCATGCTGAAGGTAGATCTGGCTTGGTGCTGTGACCCACATCACACCTCGTAAGCCCTGCTCCATATTTTAATTAGTGACAATTGGAGGAGAGAACATGGTAGCTACTGATGGTCCCCATCAAGCTTCTGGGGTCGTATTTTCTGCTTCACTAGCTGGGACCCGCACCTATATTGAGAACAGAGCCCCGCAAGGTGGTGGCTGGAGGACTCTGGTCTGGCCACCACCAAGCCAGCTCCCCATAGAAGTGGGAGTGCATTGCGCACAACCGGCCACCACTCCCACTCACTTCTATGGGTTCGATGGAAATAGCCGAGCCACTGCTCAGTTATTTTCGCCGGCCCCATAGAAAATGAATGGAGGGCGGCTGAGGATGCGCAGTGCATTTGGTCCATCTGGCTCCCACTCTGGTACTTCCGCTCTCCTCCGCGCCGAGATCAACATCCATCGTCGGGGGGACACGTCACCGCAGCCAATCACAGGCCACATCAGTGACGTGCTCCCCTTGTGCGACCTGTGACGTCACACGTGACCCAAGGGGAGCAGGTCACTGCTGTGGCCTGTGATTTGCTTCAACAGTCACATGTCCCCCGTCAATTGATGTTTATGTTGGCGCAAAGGGGTGCAGAAGTACCATGTGTTTGGGGAGTCCGTTACATGCTGTTTGGTGAACTACAAAAATGTTTTATGTTTTTCTTTTAAGGGAATGTGTCATCAGAAAATGAACTATTGTTTAATTTACGTTTTTATGTTAAACATTTTTTTTTAGAATTTTTGGTGAGTTTTCATTTTTAAATGTCGCTATATTTTAAAAAAATGTATATAATCCTGCAATTTTCACACTGGCTACTAGATCTAATAATAGGTCATGGTTTCCTGTACAGATAACTGCTATATCCACCAGCATTGCTGTAAATGCGGATGCCAGAAGATTAACCCCTTATATGCCACAATCAAAGCTGACCATGGCATATACGAGGATTGCAAAGGGAGATGGCTGCCATGGCATCCCCAGGCCACACAAAGGCCTTCGGGCCTGTGAGGCCCAGCCCCAAGGCTGGGTCTTGCAGGCATACTGTCAGTGTATTACATTGACAGTCAATGTAGTACAATACAGCATGTATTGTATTACATTGAAACAGGGATCAGATCCTGATATATTGAAGTTCCTGTAATGGGACAAAAATAAAAAGTGAAAAAAAAATGTGCATGTACGAGTGTGCATACACAGAGAGCTGTCAATCACTAAAAGGACCACCTCTGTGAATATTGAGCTCAGAAAGAGCAGAGATATTAATAGATAACTTACAAGTTACACATATCAGCAAGTAGTGAACTTTTTGTTACAAAAATACTACGGCTTTGGCCGGATAAACACACTGAGCGTATCAGCAAGCTTCTGATATCACACTGCTGCACAGAGTCTGGACTGCCCAGGACATGAGATGTAGTTCATCATATGTGACACTAGATGGCAGTGTTTAGATACAAACCAAGTTCTTGCATAGTCTATGAGGCCATTAATCACTTTGGCAGTGTCATTTTCTGTATAAGTTTCTGTATAATTCAAAGGCACCAGATAAACAAGCTTCCCGTGGTACTTTTTTTTTATTTTTAATTTTTAATGTGTTAACTAATGCAGTCGGTACAATGGTGTGCAGCAAGTGTGAGCGCGGGAAGATAAAGAGCAATGGTTGAAGGTTACACAGGTGCACTCGATCACACGGATGTTGGAACAACTTAAAAAGCACAAATAGAGATATACTTCCAAGCAGTGAGCAAGGACAAACACAAGCAAATAAGAGACAAAACATCATTTGTTACTTGGCAAGACTGAACGTAGTGGATCACTGTGGTGTAATGGGGATGATGGATTTAACAGGTCAAAGGATTTGCCATCAGGTCAGACATTTTTAATGGGCACCGTGCCAGCACGAAAAGGTACAGAAAACAAATTGATATATTGGAAGAAGTTCACAGAACCCATGTATCTCACTAAATATCAGATCAGAAACATGCCGTATGTAGGACCATGGATCGTTATGTCCTCTATTAGGACTACATGAACTATATTGGAATAAAAGGAATTGAACTTTCTCTTCCAAGAACAGAGGACGTCAATTATGGCCGACACAAGCCTCCGGTGCCATAACAATTTACATTGTCTTGAAAAGTCGCCACCGTCGAGACAACCTCTTTCCATATGCTCTATTAGAGCAAATTATATGGGGGTCATAGAAGGAGGTCCTTGAGAACCCTCTCTATGGATCAGAGGAGAGATTCACTAAATACATGGGGTTGGACTGAATGCAAACACATATTACATGGTCGCCCATTCGGTGGAATGTAACTCATCTAATTCTACATTTAGGGCTCATGCATACGGCCGTAGCCATTTTTGTGGTCCGCAAATTGCAGATCCGCAAAACACGGATACCGACCGTGTGCCTTCCGCATTTTGTGGAACGAAATGTCCAGGCCATAATAGAATAGTCCTATCCTTGTCCATAATATGACAAGAATAGGACATGCTCTATATTTTTGCGGGTGCAAAAAAAAAAAGCGGATTGGATGCGGACAAAAGATATGTTCATGTGCATGAGCCCTTATAGTAATAAGATGCCAAAAACAGCTGGGTGCAGAGGGTTAACAAAGCCAGACCCAAACCTGGCAGCCACTTGTTTAGCACTGACTGAAGGAGAACCAGTGAATAACAGGGCTGTCCTCCAGAAGCACCTCCTGCAACGGCTTACAGCACCTCTTATTGATTTTATTTTATGCACTTATATAGCGCTGACATATTCGACAGCACTTTACAGTCATTAGCATCACTCTGTCCCCAGTGGGGCTCACAATCTAAGTTCCCTATCAGTAGGTCTTTGGAGTGTGGGAGGAAACCGGAGAACCCAGAGGAAACCCATTGCTCCAATTGCTCTGCCTACTGCAGTTGCTCTGGCAGTTCAGGGGCATGTCCTTTCTGTTGCAGCTGTATCCCTATCACAACTCAGGAGGTGTGTCCTTTCTGCTGCAGCTCTCTCCCTATCATAGCTCAGAGAGCATGTTTTATGTATACTCAAACTATGGTTACAAAACCAAAACACATGCGTGGTATTGCTACTAAGGACTACTATATGGACTTCTCCACACCGAACCCCTTCCTGACATCTGCTGTACATGTATGGTAGATGTTGGGTCTTTAAAGATGGCGTTCACTCAGGAGCTAAGCAGACACCATAGCTGCCAGGTTTTTCCTGTTTTACACAGCAGACACCTGGAGGCAAAGTCTGTGATCGGCGATAACAACGATCGCAGACTTTTAATCCCTCAACTGCAACCACAGCATCTGAGAGGTCTTTTTTGGGGAGACCTGCTCTCCTGGAGTCTGAAAAGGCTCCCCTGCATCCCTCGATCTCAGTGCAGGGGAGCCTTTGTTTGCTATAGAAGGCTTGGGCCCTGTGGACAGGCCTGTCATAGTGAAATTCCTAGAGAGCCTTGTGTAGGGACATAGCAAATCTCCCATAGACTACATTGGTAATTCACTGCAGTCTATTGGAGAAGGCATCAGATGATCACATGTTCAAGTCTCCTGGGGGATCTTTAAAAAAAAAAGTGTAAAAAAGTTTTAAAACAAGTTTAAAAAATATAAAAAAAAATAAAAATTTAAAACACCAGTTTCCCCAAAAATAACATAGGCATTGCTGCACCCCAAAATGTCTATATTATTTAAATATAGATGGACTTATCCCATATGTAATGGTGTAAAAAATCTAAATGGCCAATCTATTCACCATTTTTTGTCGCTTCACCTCCCCAAAACAATTAGAGTTAAAAGTGATCAAAAAGTCATATACACACCAAAATGATATCAATAAAAACTACAGATCACCCTAAAAATGAGGGGCCAGAATATGGCAATACAAAGTAAAAAATAAAGTATTAAAACACAAGGAAAACTATAAATATCGTTTTGCATTGTTTCCAAAAAGTTGGATTTTGGTTTCATCTGACCAGAGCACCTTCTTCCACATGTTTGGTGTGTCTTCCAGGTGGCTTGTGGCAAACTGTAAATGAGACTTTTTATGGATATCTTTGAGAAATGGCTTTCTTCTTGTCACTCTTCCATAAAGGGCAGATTTGTGAAGTGTTGGACTGATTGTTGTCCTATGGACAGACTCTCCCACCTCAGCTGTAGATCTCTGCAGTTCATCCAGAGTGATCATGGGCCTCTTGGCTGCATCTCTGATCAGTCTTCTCCTTGTTTGAGATGAAAGTTTAGAGGGACGGCCAGGTCTTGGTAGATTTGCAGTGGTCTGATACTCCTTCCATTTCAATATGATCGCTTGCACAGTGCTCCTTGGGATGTTTAAAGCTTGGGAAATCTTTTGGTATCCAAATCCGGCTTTAAACTTCTCCACAACAGTATCACGGACCTGCCTGGTGTGTTCCTTGGTCTTCATGATGCAGAACCCTGAGACTATCACAGAGCAGGTGCATTTATACGGAGACTTGATTACACACAGGTGGATTCTATTTATCTTCATCAGTCATTTAGGACAACATTGGATCATTCAGAAATCCTCAATGAACTTCTGGAGTGAGTTTTCTGAACTGAAAGTAAATGGGCCGAATAATTTTGCACGCCCAACTTTTCAGTTTTATTATTACAAAAAAAGTTCCAATAAATCTTTACAAAAAAAAGATCCAATAAATTTCGTTCCACTTCACAATTGTGACCCATTTGTTGTTGATTCTTCACCAAAAATGTTAAATGTTATATCTTTTTATTAAAAATTGTTAATAAATAAAAATCTGGAAAGTGCGGTGTGCATTTGTATTCAGCCATCCCATCATGAGTCAATATGTTTTAGGACCACCTTTCACTGCAATTACAGAAGTCTTTTGGGCTATGTCTCTACCAGCTTTGCACATCTACAGGCGGACATTTTTGCCTATTCTTCTGTGCAAAATAGCTTAAGCTCAGTCAGATTGGATGGAGAACGTCTGTGATCAGCAATTTTCTAGCGTTGCCACAGATTCTGAATGAGATTTAGGTCTGGACTTTGACTGGGCCAATCTAACACATGAATATGCGTTGATCTAAATCATTCCAATTGTAGCTCTGGCTATGTTTAGGGTCATTGTTCTGATGGAAGGTGAATCTCTGCCCCTGTCTCAAATCTTTTGCAGCTTCTACCAGGTTTTCCTCCGTCCATCTTCCCATCAACTCTGACCAGCTTCCCTGTCCCTGCTGAAGAAAAGCTTCCTCACACCATGATGTTGCCACCACCATGTTTCACAGTGGGGATGGTGTGTTCAGGGTGATGTGCAGTGTTAGTTTTTTGCCTCACATGGCGTTTTTCATTTAGGCCAAAAAGTTCAACTTTAGTCTCATCTGAGCAGAGCACCTTCTTCCACGTGTTTGCTATGTCGCCCTACATGGCTTGTGGCAAACTGCAAATGGGAATTCTCATGGCTTGCTTTCAAAAATGGCTTTCTTCTTGCTGCTGTTCCATAAACGTCAGATTTGTGGAGTATGCGACTAATAGTCCTGTGGACAGATAAACCCACCTGAGCTGTGGATCTCTGCAGCTTCTCCAAAGTGACCCTGGGCTTCTTGACTGCTTCTTTAATTAG
This sequence comes from Rhinella marina, assembly GCA_900303285.1. Taxonomy (NCBI): domain Eukaryota; kingdom Metazoa; phylum Chordata; class Amphibia; order Anura; family Bufonidae; genus Rhinella; species Rhinella marina. Next base: position 455,632 of record ONZH01026846.1, read on the forward strand.
TGCTCTCCTTTCCTGAGCTATCAGATTAGGTGGATGGCCATGTCTTGGTAGGTTTGCAGTTGTGCCATACTCCTTATATTTTAGCAAGATAGATTGAACAGTGCTTAATGAGATGTTCAGAGCTTGGGATATTTTTTTTATAATGTAACCCTACTTTACACTTCTCCACAACTTTATCCCTGACCTGTCTGGTGTGTTCCTTGGTTTTCATTATTTCGTTTGATCACTAATGGTCACTAACAAACCTCTGAGGCCTTCACAGAATGGCTGTAGTTATACTGAGATTATATTACACACAGGTGGACTCTATTTACTAATTTAGGCAATTGGTGACACTGGATTTTATTTAGAGTGCAGGGGACTGAATGCACGCCACACTTTTCACACTTCTTTTTATTTAAAAAATCTATCTACCTGTCTATCCTAACTTGATACTATGCCATAGACTACAGCTGCAAACCCATTAATTTCACAAAGCAGCCAAAAGTGGTAATAATAGAGTTAACTAAACAAAACTGATGATTTCCTAAATAGGCTCCCTAGGACACAAGGAACATCAGAAAATCCAGGCAAGTTTATGTATAAACAGGGAATGAAATGTAGTGATAAGTTCTCTTTAACAGATGCCAAAACGGAGCACAAAGCTTGTAGCTGACAAATTTCTCAGCAGCCATTCATTATGTAGGCGTCTTCAATGTGCCAGCATGTTACACTGAGTTCAAGCAGATAAAAGCACCCTCATCATCCTGGTGGACGTCGTTGTTTGGCAGATATCTCAGCGCACACCACTACTACATTTACTTCTTGAAGGTTTTGTCAGCAACTATTTTACTGTTTGAGTTGCTTTATTTTATTGTGCTAAAGAACCGAGGCTAAAGCTTTCCTGATGGACAGAGGAGTTACTCTGCGCTGCCTCAGAGACGTAATCGTCTCAAGAAAGACGATTTATCATTCCCACTATGGCAGTCTTCTGGTATTGGAAAGTTGTGAAATTTTTTAATTGCAACTGGCATTTTTACGCCACCCCCCCTTTACGTCTTCTGAAAAGGGGGCGTGGCGTGGTGGGGGCCATCTTCCCAGGCACAGTTATCATTATGCCAAAAACTGACAATAAATAATGACTGAAGTCAGTCTGATGCACGGCCTGCTGGAGGACGCATTTAATCTGTGACGAGGTCTGCTTTTTGTCGTGAATTAAATGCCTCGTCTGGCGGCCCTGGCCCTATCAAGACTGGTGTAGCACACGCCAGTCTCGATAAATCGGGGCCTTAACCTTTGAAGCCTTGAGGAAAGAAGGGCAAGGAAGGATATAATTGAAACCTTTAAATAAAATAAAACCATTAAATAATTTTCAAGATGGAAGAGTTTTTAATAAGAAACTGACTATGAGAACAAGGGGGCACAATCTGAAATTAGTTGGAGGAGGGGGAGATCAGAAAATAATGTACCATCCTGCCTGTGATGATAATGAGATGACTGCTGAGAAGTAGGGGTGCCATAGGAACTATCGCTATTCTTGTACGTGTTTGACGGCTTATATGGACAATAGTATTCTTGATTATTATATATAGTTCAGTGATACGAATCCTTGAAAGAAGTGTTTGCTATAATCAAGAAGATTTGGCCCCACTACAACTGATCTCTCCCTCCCAAGTTTTGTGCCAATTTGTCCATAGCTATCATTTTATTATCCCCAAATCTTTTATTTAAAATGAACTTATAACTCTTTGGACATTCTTTTTCTCCCAGACCTTTCTTGGCTTTCACTGAACTCCTCAGATTAGGCTCCTGTCAAATGCAGCAGAGTAAAAAGTCCTGCATGCAGGACTTTTTTCTCCTCTAACAAATATTCCCCCGGAAACGGAAACTGAATGGATCCTATTATATTCAATAGGCTCCGTTCCTGTCAGTTATGTGACGAATCAGCACTTTTGTTATTTTTGTTCTTCTGCTCTTATAACAGAGTAGAAGAACGTAAATAACAAGCATTAATGTGAAAGCAGCCTCACTTGTATTTTTATCAAGGAATGTTTAATTTTCCATGAACATCTCAGAAAAGGGTCTGGGTTGACCCTCCTTATATACTTAGACACAACTTAGAGATACCCCTAGATTTCCAAAATTTATATTCCTTATATTAACATTAAATATTTTAGCCAAAGAAAGCCACACAAGTGTGCTCATATATAACAAGGGCCCTTTCACATGACTGTATGCCCTCCGAGACATACGGTCCGTGAGCGGGCCATATGTCCCGGAGCGGCATCGATCGCGCGCACGGGCGGCCCGCGGGGCTATTGTCCCGCACTCAAAAAATCACATTCCCTCCGAGACATACGGTCCGTGAGCGGGCCATATGTCCCAGAGCAGCATAGATCGTGCGAACGGGAGCGCATAGCATCATTGATTACAATAATGCTGTGCACACCGGGCCGCCCGCGGGACTATTGTCTCGCACTCAAAAAATCATATGAGTGCGGGACAATAGTCCTGCGGGCGGCCCGACATGCACAGCATCATTGTAATCAATTATGCTGTGCGCTGCCGTGCACACGATCGATGCCACTCCGGGACATATGGCCCGCTCACGGACCGTATGTCTCGAGGGCATACGGTCGTGTGAAAGGGCCCTTAGGCTGACCTTTCCTCTTATTTTCTTATTCCAGATTCTAATATTTCATAAATATTGTAGCCATGCAATACTGGGAATTTTATCCAGATATTGCCCAAAAAATATTGTTATCCTCATATTCTATAATATCCTTAATTTGGGCAGCCAAAAAATATTCTTTCATACCTGGAATGCCTAATCCCCCCGTGCATCTTATCTGTTAACCACATTGGGGAGTTAACCACAACAAGATCATGGGCAATAGGACCACCTTAAGGCCCCATTCACACGTCCGTATTTTGCATCCGCATCCGTTTCCGCAATTGCGGACAATTATGCAGATAGTATGCGGATCCATTCATTTCAATGGGTCCCGAAAAAATGCGGACATTGCACCGTATGTTGTCCGCATCCGTTTCTCTGTTCCGTTCCGTTTTGCGGATCCGCAATCAGAAATCCTCCTGTCCTACTTTTCCTCCTGTTTTGCGGTCCGTAGCCCAATACAAGTCTATGGGACATCCGTAAATGCGGAAGACATGCGGAAAGCCATCCGCATGTCATCCGTATTTGCGGATTCCGTTCCAGGAGGAGTGAAAAAAAAAAGATGTTATTCATCCTTCCGTTTTTTGCGGATCCGCAAAAAACGGATGACATATGGATACATCCTTTCCGTTTTTTACGGAAAGACGGAACGGATGTCCTGGAAAAACTGAGCTTTTTACAGAACAACGGATCCGCAAAAAACTGACCGTTTTCCAGGATGTGCACACATACGGACGCGTGAATGGAGCCTAATTCGGCAAGCCTCAACACCAAATAGAAAGTTAATGTTTTCCGCATCTGTACCCTAGACAGTCTGCAAAAGACGTGAGACATTTGATCTGACAAGACTTTGTAAATCAACTGAAATATTGATTTCTAAACACTTAAATGATTCCTTTGCTACCATCTTCAGTTCTCCATCGATAAGCCAATCACTTTCATCTTCTGGTACCATAAGCGATTTTTCCCACTTAATCCAGATCCAGAAAAGTTTCCAAACTCTCTCAAGTTTCGAACACAATATTTCCAGAAGTATGTGAGCCCAGGAATGTCATCGCCAAATGTTGTTTTATCTGCTATAATGAAATCCCACCATTCCTGGATTAACTCATATAGTTTGCCAAGAGTTCCATAGGTACACCAAATGATATTGATGACAAAAGGCCATCATGGTCTAGTCTTCCTTTCAACCCCCATGAATAAACAACCTTCTTTGGTCCATCACATAGTAACTAACCCTACCATAAACTTTTTGGTCTAAACCCCATACATTTTAACACGTCCCTAAGCAATTCCCACCTGATCGAATCAAAGGCCTTGGCTGCATCCAAAAAGAGAATCACTCTTTTTACAATATTTTCTGGAGCGAGAACAAATGTTTATTACATTACATTAAAGAGAAACGACACAAAGTCCTGCTATTTTACAAGAACATGCTTGCATGGGTGGAGCTATTCAGACATGAATCCATGTTCCTAACAGTCAAGAGTATTCTATCTATACAGTCTTCACAAGTAACTGATGTCGGCCCCATGTGAGTGTTTGCCTATGGCACATATGTTGAAATCTATACAACTATAAGACAGACTTGAACTGAATTCAGATCTGTGGCTAATGAATGATAATATAACAACTGTACACTGTACCATGATTGATCTAGAAAAGGTCATCCGGCCTCATAATATTCTTATAATTATGGTTCATTTATAATCCACAGCGCGGTATGGAGTTCCTTCCAATATCATGGCAGGACCGACTTGTCCATTGTTTATAAATGCCCCCCCAGGACTTTTTCTGGTAACGGCCCATTACTTGCTCATGTTGGGGCAGTGGCAGTAGCAGAGAGGCTTATGTTGGTGTAGGTGTACCTGGATAATGAAGCCCCAGTAGTGGTTCTGCCATCTTCTTCTCCTACTCCAGGAACCATCCCTTGGTTTTGCACATCTCTTGCTGGGCAACAGTTGAAGGTAGCTAGGAATCCAAGCCGAAATCGCTTGTTCATAAAGCAATAAATAATTGGATTGACACAAGCCGAGGTGTAGGAGAGCAGATGGATAAAAGAGATGGGTGCCCCAGACAGGAGTCTTCCTGCAGTGTTGGCATCAAAGGCTCTCCAGGCATTGACACTAAAAATAGGAGTCCAGCAGATGAAGAACAGGATGACAATAACGATCAACATGCGGATAACTCTTTTCTTTGCCATTAAGTTGGCAGCTGAGCTGTTGCTGCGAACTCTTTCGATCTTCGCGCTGCTGTGGACTGAAGACAGCTGACGCATTTCTACTTTTTTCTTCCTTTTTGTCTTCTGGAGATAACAGCCATCTCCATTTTCAAACTGATTACTGCTTATACTGCTTGTCCTTTCTGCACAGAGGAGGCAAAAAAGGAGGGAAAAACAACACAATAATGAATACTATAAATACATGCAACAACAAAATAATGTGTAATAGCCAGAAGCACAGACATCCGGACATCTGCTTGTTGAGTTACCTAACAACGGCTGCAACACAAACTGAATGGCACTAATGAGATATAAGGAACAACATGACCTACACAAAACTTTAATAGGGTTCAATTGTTCTGGAAATTTTAAGTCTAAGCATCATGGAATTTATAGTGAATGACATTATTTTATTGGCTTGGTTTTGTGCATTGTCTGATCACTTAATGGTCTGAATGACTACAATTTTGACCTATTACTCACTAATTTAATTGTTTATGAAAAAAACAAAAACAAAAAACAACTACTCCCATCACAGCTCTTGACATTAAATCAGAATCGAGAGGTATTCCGATTTGCATCAATATCCTTTAAAATAATAATGTATGAAGGTAGCTGTAATTTTGTAATGTATTTCTTTGACCTGCCGTTCTGGGCTGTGGTCACCTGACCATGTCAATGCAGCTTTTTTTTTATTTCCTGTGATGTTATGTCCATGGGCAGGGCAGTGATAGGGCAGTGTCTATGTAACTAGCTGGTGGGAGGAGCTATAAACTAGCTGGGTGTTGTTAGGGGCAGTGATGGGGAGTGTCTATGTAACTAGTTGGGTGGGTGGAGCTATAATTAGCTATGTGTTAGGGGCAGTGATAGGGGAGTGTCTATGTAACTGGCTGGTGGGAGGAGCTATAAACTAACTGGGTGTTGTTAGTGATGGTGATAGGGGAGTGTCTATGTAACTAGTTGGGTGGGAGAAGGTATAATTAGCTGGGTGTTGTTAGAGACAGCATACCTCCCAAGTGTCCCTCTTTTGGAGGGACAGTCCCTCTTTTTGACCCAAGTCCCTCTGTCCCTCTTTTATCCTTAAATGTCCCTCTTTTTGACCTGGAGGATTAATGCATAAATGTGCATTAATAAATTTACTAAATTGCTCCTTACTAAAGTTTCTGTATGGTTTCTACCTATAAATTAGACCAGAACTTCATAATTTGGTGCAATTTGGACCTTAAAATATCTATAATCTGATGATTTATATGTGCTAACGTTTATATGAACAATGAAGCGCAAGAAAAATATCGAGTAATTATGCTTTGGGCGGAGTTAGAGGTGTGGCCTAGTATGAAAAAAACGGTTGTGATGCGCGCCGCACACATTGTCCCTCTTTGCAATTTTCAAAAGTTGGGAGGTATGAGAGACAGTGATAGGGAGTGCCTGTATAACTAGTTGTGTGAGAGGAGCTATAAACTAGCTGGGTGTTGTTAGTGACGGTGATAGGGGAGTGTCTATGTAACTAGTTGGGTGGGTGGAGCTATAATTAGCTATGTGTTAGGGGCAGTGATAGGGGAGTGTCTATGTAACTAACTGTGTGAGAGGAGCTATATACTAGCTGGGTGTTGTTAGGGGCAGTGATAGGGGAGTGTCTATGTAACTATCTGGTGGGAGGAGCTATAAACTAGCTGGGCGTTGTTAGTGACGGTGATAGGGGAGTTTCTATGTAACTAGTTGGGTGGGTGGAGCTATAATTAGCTATGCGTTAAGGGCAGTGATAGGGGAGTGTCTATGTAACTAGCTGGTGGGAGGAGCTATAAACTAGCTGGGTGTTGTTAGTGATGGTGATAGGGGAGTGTCTATGTAACTAGTTGGGTGGGAGAAGCTATAATTAGCTGGGTGTTGTTAGAGACAGTGATAGGGAGTGCCTGTATAACTAGCTGGTGGGAGGAGCTATAAACTAGCTGGGTGTTGTTAGTGACGGTGATAGGGGAGTGTCTATCTAACTAGCTGGTGGGAGGAGCTATAAACTAGCTGGGTGTTGTTAGCGGCAGTGATAGGGGAGTGTATATATAACTAGCTGGGTCGGAGGAGCTATATACTAGCTGGGTGTTGTTAGGGGTGGTGCTGAAGCTGTGGCAGAGAAAGGAGAAGTGCATCATGGGTTTGGTTGGATACAGTAACAAGAAGTGCTACATACAGGAAGGAAAAAAATCAGAGGGATTGGTTTACATGGTGAATATGGACCAGGATAGTCCACACTGACGATAAAAATGCTTGGGAAGGTAGCTTAACCCCTTACAGCAAAAGCCAGTTTGGACCAAATGGCGAAGTCCCATTTTTCAAATCTGACGTGTCACTTTATCTGGTAATAACTCTGGAAAGCTTTTACTGATCCAAGTGAATCTAAGATTGTTTTCTCATGACACATTGTATTTCATGTTAGTGGTGAATTTGAGTTGATATGTTTTACTTTTATGTTTACAAAATCCCAAATTTACTGAAAATTTTGAAAAGTTTGCAGTTTTCAAAATATGAATTTTTCTGATGTTAAGACAAATTGTGATTCCTTGCAAAATAGTTATTAACATCCCCCATATGTCTATGTTTTGTTGGCATCATTTTGTAAATTGTATTTTTTTTTGGGGGGGGGGGGGGAGGCTTAGAATTTTGGAAACAATTTTTGAAATTTTCAAGAAAATTCAGTTTTGAACAGACTTTAAGGAGCTTACATAATACAAATCACCCAAAAATCACCCTGTGTTCCAAAATGGAGGTGAAATTAAAAAATTTAATTTTTTTGGTGCAGATTTTCCATTTTATTCCATTTTTCCTGTAACACAGCAAGGGTTAACAGCAAAACAACCTTCAATATTTATTATCCTGGTTTCTGCAGTTTACAGAAACATAAATCGTAAATCTATTCATAGGCACATGGCAGGGCTCAGAAGGAAAGGTGCGCAATATTGTTTTTGGAGAGCAGATTTTGCTGGAATGGCTTTCAGGTGCCATGTCACATTTCAAGAGACCCGGAGATACCCCCAAAATTGACCCCATTTTGGAAACTAAACCCCTCAAGGAATTGATCGAGGGGTGCAGTGAGTGCTTTGACCCAACAAGCATTTCATAGAATTTAGAAACAGTTGGCTGTGAAAATGAAAAATTACATTTTATTTCCAATAAAATGTTGCTTTAGCCCCAAATTTTTCATTTTCAGATGAGCCGAAGTTAGTTATTCAGGAAGTTGTGCGTGACTTCGTGAATAACTGACTTCGGCTCATCGGAGCCCATACAAACTAAGCGACTTGGGATGAAGCATCTGAAACTGCTATAGTAACAGCCATAACATTTTAATTTTTTTTACCAATGTAGCTGTGTTAGGGCTTATTTTTTGCAGGACTGATTGTTTTTATTAGCATCATTTTGAGGTACATATGATGGGAGGTAAGATGACAAAACCAACAATTGCGTCATTGTGTTTTTATTTTTTTTATTTTTTTACGGCGTTCACCATGAGGGATTAGTAACATGATCCTTTTATAGATCAGGTCATTACAGACTTGGCAATACCAATTATGCGTAGTTTATTTTATTTTTTTCATTTTTAATCAATTATAAATGAGTGGATATGGGAAATGGCAATTTATTTTTTATTTTTACACTTTGGTTTTTTTTATCAAGTCCCACTTGGATCTTGAAGATCCAGTGGGTCTGATTGCTGTACAGTCTACAGGTACGTCATGGTGGCTTAACGGGTTAAACATACAGCACAGCATTACTATGAAGACCGTGTTACCTTTCTTCTGATTTGCATCAAATTGGATTCCTCTGTACAGTTCCATGGATATTAAGGCATATGCAATAGTCATAACGATCCCAGGAACAAGGAAGAGAATTAACAGAAGAAAAATATACCTAAAATCACAAAGACAAGAAACTGTCACAATACTGTGACATCTGAATAGCTTAGAATGAAAATATAACAGTAGATGACATTGGACTGTTATATTATACATACAATGCAATAGAAAATCATCAGATCCTTCAAATGTTTTCACATTTTGCTTTGTGGCAGCTTTGTGCTTAAATAAAAAAAAAAATTCAATTTTTTTCCTATCAATCTGCACTCAATACCCCATAATGGAAAAGTAAAAACAGAGTTTTAGAAATTTTTGCAAATGTATTAAAAAGGAAAAATGTAAATTTTGCATGGACATAAGTATTCAAGCCCTTTGCTATGACACTTGAAATGTAGCTCTAGGGCCCTCCCATTTCTCTTGACCATGTTTGAGATGTTTCTACACCTTGATTGGAGTCCACCTGTTGTAAATTCAGTTCACTGGACGTGCTTTGGAAAGACACCACTGTCTATATAAGGTGTCACAGCTGACAATGCATAAGAACTGCCTGTAGATCTCAAAGACAGGGGTATGTGGAGACACGGGTCTGGAGAAGGGTACAACAAATGTTCTGCTGCACTGAAAGTTCTCATGAGTACAGTGGTCTCCGTTCTTAAATGGAATTCTTAAATGGAAGAAGTTTGGAACAACCAGGATTCTTCCTAAAGCTGGCTGCCCCACCAAACTAAGTAATCGGGGAGAAGGGCCTTGGTAGGAAAGGTGATCAAGAACCCAATGATTACTCTGACTGAGTTCCAAAGATCCTGTGTGCAGAAGGGAGAAACTTCCAGAAGGTTAACCACCACTGCGGGACTCCATCAATCTGGTCTTCTCCTCAGTAAAAGACACATGAAAGCCTGCCTGTAGTTTGCAAAAAAACACATACAGGACTCTCAGACTGTCAGAAACAAGATTCTCTGATGAAACCAAAATTGAACTCTCTGTCCTCAATAGTGTCATATCTGGAGGAAACCAGACACTGCTCATCACCACCCAATACCATCCCTACAATGAAGCACAATGGTGGCAGCATAATGCTGTGGAGGTGTTTTTCAGCAGCTGGGAGAGGGAGACTGGTCAGAGTTGAGGGACAATTGAATAGAGCAAAGTACAGAAATATTCTTAATGAGATCCTGATCCAGACTGCTCTGGGCTGAAGACTCACCTTCCAACACGACAATGAACCTAAGCACACAGCCAAGAAAACACATAAGTGGCTTATGAACAACTCTGCTAATGTAGTTGAGTGGCCCAGCCAGAGTCCTGACTTGAACCTAAGCAAACATCTCTGGAGAGACCTGAAAATGGCTGTCCACTGATGGTCCCCATCCAACCTGACAAAGCTTGAGAAGATCTGCGGAGAAGAATGGCAGAAAATCCTCAAATCCAGATGTGCAGACCTTGTGGCATACTCAAGAAGACTGGAGGCTGTAATCGCTGCCAAAGGTGCATCAACTAAGTAAGTTGAGTAAAGGGTCTGAATACTTATGTCAGTGCAAGATTTTAGTTGTTCTTTTTCTATAAATTATTACAGATTTCTAAAATTCCGTTTTCACAAAATGTAAAAATGTTTAAAAAAAAGTAAGAGTCTTAAGATTTTTCGAATGCATTGTATACTTGATCACACAAAATTGTGGAAATGTAACATGTTCAATACCAATAATAACCATCTACTTTATATTACTGGATAGACATGGAGCTAAATCTATGGTGACTTATCGGTTAGCGCTATTCTTCACAGCATGGGGCCTTGGATTTGTACCTGTGACAGGGTTCATTGGATTATTACACAATCAACAAAGTGACCAATGAGGGAACAGCACCTTAAAGGGGTTATCCAGGATTTTGTTATTGATGGCCTATCTCCAGGATCAGAGGGGTTCTGACCCCCGTCACCACCACGATCAGCTGTTTGAGAAGAGCGCTGCACTCAACGTAACTCAGGTGAGTTCTGCACCCAACTCACATCTTACCAAGCACAGTTCCATCCATTGGATAGCCATTGTGCTTGGTACTGCAACTCAGCCCCATTAACTTGAATGGAACTGAGTGGTGTCTAGGTCATGTCGCCTATCTACAGTGATGTCACTGGCCTAGGAAAAGGCCTTAGCACTCACAGAGTACCACCGCCCCTACAAATAGCTGATTGACGGGGGTTCAGGAACTTAGAAACTCACTGATCTGATATTGATGTCCTGTCCTGGGGATATCAATCCATCAATATCAAAATCCCAGATAACCCCTTTAAAGATGATTGGTCAGATCTCCTCATACTTCTCTTTTGGTAAATACTTATACTCAACCTGCGGCCCTCCAGCTGTTGCAAAACTACATCTCTTTAGGCTGTCCAGGCATGCTGGGAATTGAAGTTTTGCGACAGCTGGAGGGCCACATCTGGAGCATCTTGTCTTACATCTCTGCATTTTGCTGTTCCTCTTGAACCTAAATTGACAACAGTCGGTTACCATTCCCATTTGTGTCCTTAAATGGTCTGACACAGGTTTTATTTTCTGATGCTACATTTTCTGTGCATGGTTCTGGGGACGGTCATCTTGTCTAAAGCTGCAGCTGAGAGCTGTGGACAACAGTTCTAGAGATTCACATTAGAACAATCACCTGGACACAGGGAACATGACTCATTGACACGCGTGGGAGAGTGTGTGGGCATGCTTCTGACGTGTGTAGAGGTCACTGTGCATGAACGAGCAAGTCTAGCAAATATGATTCATAAAATAATCATTAATTCTAGGCTAAACATGGAACATTTGTAGGCTGTTCCTATTCCTGATATTACGAATCTGCTCTTACCATGATTGTTGGGTGAGGTCGTTGGGCCACTCGAGACGACACATGTGTCCAGTTGTATTTTCGTACTTTGAAAATGGAACCAGCGTGCTGTAAATTGGGTACGGTGACATGATTGTAAATGAAAGGAACCATGTAACCGCAATGACTTTCAGAGCATGGGACTTTGTCTGCCACACTCTGGACTGTAGGGGCTTACAAATCGCACTGTACCTCTCCAGAGATATTGCAACCAGATTAAAAGTCGACACGCTTACGGAGATACCTGTCCAAAGAAAGAAGAATACAGTGTTATCTCCTGCACTAAGAAAGGCTACTTTTACACTTGCGTTTGCAGGATCCGTTTGTGAGATCCGTCCAGGCTCTCACAAACAGATCCGTCATGATAATACAACCGTCTGCATCCGTTCTGAACTGATCCGTTTGTATTATCTTTTACATAACAAAGACGGATCCGTCATGAACTCCGTTGAAAGTCAATAGAGGACGGATCCGTCCTCATTGACTTACATTGTGAGTCATGACGGATCCGTTTGCATCAGTTTCTTCATGCGGACACCAAAACGCAGCAAGCAGTGTTTTAGTGTCCGCCTCCAAAACGGAATGGAGACTGAACTGAAGCAAAACTGATGCATTCTGAACGGATCCTTTTCCATTCAGAATGCATTAGGACAAAACTGATCAGTTCAGGACTGTTTGTGAGAGCCTGTGACGGATCTCACAAATGGATCCTGTGAACGCAAGTGTGAAAGTAGCCTAACTGGTACAGAAGGTGGTGCAGCATGCGTATTACACTGGTATCACATAATCCTATTAGTAATGAGAAGATGGTATCAGATGTTATTTGGAAGCAGTGAATCATAAAGGTGACGCTCACAACAGTCGGGGCAGTCCTGTACATAAATATGTATGAGAGTGTGTGTCACACTGAAACATTCAACCGAAATATCTTTACAATTCTTAAAGGGTTTATTCCATAATTAAAGTACAAAAATGAAAATCTGACACCATATAGTACATGACAATCTCTTTCTAACACAGCTACAATCATCCTTGTACTTCATATGGATTCACAGATCTCCCCAGTCATTGCTCCACTGCACTGCTAGATTTATTTCAGGCTGGTAGCTCAGGGTAGTGTCATTTCTGCTGTGGCTCTCGCCTTATCACAGCTCAGGGAACATGTCCTTTCTGCTGCAGTTCTCTCTATCATACCTCAGGGACCATGTCCTTTCTGCTGTGCCTCTCACCCTGTATCTGTTTTAGTTTCTAACAGTAGATATGACTGGTGACAGTTGAAGAATGGAACTGAGCATGTGCGACCAAATTAGCGATGTTACTGAGATGGAGGAAGGAATAAGGAAAAGAACAAACAGCAGGTGGCTCCATACAGATACATTTTATGGAATACCTCAGTGGCAATACATTTTTTTTTAATTATATGCAGTTACAAAAGTATTCTGGCGTTTTGAAAAAACTTTTAGTGGGACAACCCCTTTTATAAAAAGCGACAGCATCTCTTGAAAACTCTAAACCTATTTTTTTTGTTTGTATACTAAATAACTACAAAAAAAATAGGTTTAGTGCCAGTGTCATTGCTGGGCATTCCTTCACCCAGGTAAAGAATCGTTCCCCTAGCCCTAATTATCTTGGTGAAGGCGGTGTGTCTTAGTGGCTCCCCCTGGCCTCCAGCACTGCCTGTTACCATTGCCAGAGATATAAGGCTATTCAGGCATCATCACTGATAACAAGCCTCTGTGCATCTCTAATAGCAATGGAAATCTACCACATCACTTACGGAAATGAGCAAAGAATTTCACAGGGGGCATCAATTCTCACTACGTGGCTTTTTTTTTTTTTTTTGGTAAAAGACAAAACCATGCATGATCCTGCTAATGATAAGTATTCATCTTTATGACACATCTGTTACTTTGCGCAGGTTAAAATACCACAGTGTTTGCATTAGCACCCGCATGCAGACCACACTGGTCCTGAAATGAAAAACACATCGTGGTAAAGTGATATCTAAGAAAGCTTCAGCTGAAAGATGCAGAGCAGTAAGTGAAATCAGAAAAGGGGACATCATCTTGACAATACCATACAGCCATTTTAATTTTTTTCTGTGTTATGGATCTTTAGTGTGTAGAGCATTATGGAAACTTCCAGAGTTTAAGAATGAATGGACCTGGTATGCTACGTATATGACCATAATAGCGCCTTTGTATTTATTATGAACATCTGCTTGGAGTTTCACTTTAACCCCTTCCTGACGCAGCAATTTTCCATTTTTGCATTTTCATTTGTCTCTCCCTGCGTTCCCGGAGCCATAACTTTTTTATTTTTCTGTTCACATAGCTGTATGAGGGCTTATTTTTTGTGGGACAAGTTTTACTTTCGAATGTCACCATTTCATTTTTTTTTTACTTTTGTTAGGTCCCCAATTGGACCCCAACTTGCAATTTGTATAGAATAATGGAATTCGCTCCATTATTCTGTACAGAAATCATTATATTACAGTTCGGTGCTGGCCTGAACTGTAATATACAAGAAATGAGCCTGGAAGCCTAGTACAGGCTCAGACTCATTACTGTAAAGGAACGTCTTCTCCGATCTCCGCCGGGAGGAGAATTTCGTTACCCGGAAGCACGTGCTTCTGGGTTTTAGCCCTCTCAGACGCTGTGGTCACATTTGACGCTGGGTTCTTAGCAATTGTGTTAACTGCATCAGCCAAATGCTTCCAAATCCTGGTTTTAAAGGGGTTGTTTCACCTCAGACATTCGTGGCATATCACTTGGATATGCCACCAATGTCAAATAGATGAGGGTTGGTGAAGAACGTTCATCGAGTTTGGACTCCCCTTCCTTTTTGGTCGGTATTATTACGTATATACATTGAAGCAGGGCATTACTTGTGGATTGTCATGTAGATGTATTTTATTGGGCTACTATAGCTCCGTATATAGATGTGTAATACGGGGTACTTTCCTCACTTTATGTAGTGGGTATGTTACTTGTATTGCTGTGATGTGTTATACACCATTTGGACCATATATTGTAATGATTGGGAGGACTGTCTTTTTCAATGTACTGTTTATGCCACATTTTAATGTTTTTTATCATTATATAAATAATCAATAAAGATTACCTGTTAGATTCCTATAAGGCTGGGTTCACAACTAATTTTGCCCAGATTTAAAGTATATGTTTTGGGGAAAAAAGGATACAAAAGCATAGTACATCACACTTTTCCATCCTGCAGAATCCAGTAAAAAAACTTATGCGGTAACATATACAATTTTACAGCGGAGCTCTATGGTGACATATGTCACTGTATGATATTCGTATAATGTATATGTTTTCTCTCCCAGATACTGAGGTATGGTGGCTGACAATGTGGCAGCAGATGACAATGTCTCTCTCCTGATTCCCTTCCCTATGGCTTTACTCTGGCACTTGTGTATGCAGGTGTCCATCGTATGATGCAAGCTTATAGCTATGAACTGCTGTCATGGTGTCTTAATGTGTTTCCTATGACCTTGCAGCAGAGTCTTGATAGCTTGATCTCTCTGCTGACACAAATATGTAGTCTCTCTGGGACAATGCTGTCCTCCTAGGTGAGCCGCCTCTGTGGTCCACACGGCTTGGAGAAGCAAGAGATGGATCACATGCTCCCTCACTCTCTACAACCCTCAACTGATTCTAATTAGCACTATCCCTCCCTTGGCAGGAAGTTGGACCAACCCACTCCTACCAAGAGGGGAGGAATGGGATGGTGAGTTCCATTCCTGTTACCATACACTGCCAAACATACTCCATCTGCTGGTGAACAAAGTGTATAGCATGACATTACCATACATAGCATTATTTACAAACCATTCATAATAGTAGTACCCCCAGGTCTGGGGTACTACATAATGATAATGCATATCTACATGTAATTGTACAATAGATGAATATTATTAATGTAATGAAGAAGGAGTTATAGACATAGGGAGAAAGAAACTAAATAAAAAATGGAAGCGGGGGGGGGGGGGGGGATGCTGGGAAGGCAAGAGGGAGATATGTGTTACTGCATTATTTAGTTACCCCAGCAAGAAACTGACAATGGAGAGCTGCAGATGAGCCTAGGCTATCCACGGGCCCCAGACTTTGAAAAATGTTGTGTGTGTATCGAGGAGGATGCTAGCGAGTTGCTCATTAGTCATAAAATTATCTAGTCGAGTCAGGAACTCTGAGTTTGGGTTAGATCGGTTCTTCCAGGAATGAGCGATCATTTGTATTGCCACTAAAAAGATAAGAGCGAGCAGCTTGTACCTGGCTCGAAAAAACGTAGAGGATTTATGATGTAGTGCGCAAAATAGAAATGTCTTCCACACTCCTCAGATTAAAATCATGATTCTTTATTTTATGCCATTAAAATTACAACAGCGCAAGACTAAGAATACGCTTGCCCCTTTCAAACATATTGGGCTACGAATAAGAGCGCAATGTTGGAAACACATAAATGTATTCTCAGTCGTATGCTATAATAATTTTAATAGAAATCAAATAAAGAACCATGATTTTAATCTGAGAAATGTGGAAGACATTTCTATTTTTCACACCTTGTGGACTGTAAACCAGCAGTCGTCTCCAGCACTGGGAAATAGAAAACACCAGCTTGTGTGCAGAGGAATGCGATGAGCTGTAGAGTATTCATTGCTATCTACTGATCTAGACCCTATGTATAGAATATGGTAGGGGCCAAGCCATACATGGATCCAAAAGTGTAGAACAGTGATCCCCAACCTACAGCCGCCTTCCAGCTGTTGGAAAACTACGACTTCCATCATGCCTGGAAAGCCTACAGCTATCAAAGCATGCTGGGAGTTGTAGTTTTGCAACAGCTGGAGAGCGGCAGGTTGGGTATTCCTGGTGCAGAACATGTGGGCACGTCTGCCACACATGTAGATACAATCTTGTGCAAAGGTTTGTCAAAGTTCACATTCTGCTGTTTTTTTTTAAGTTGAAATAAATAGGTTGTCCTATCTGGGCATTTATGGCATATTCACATCATATGCCAGAAATATCAATAGGTGTGGGTTCCACTTCTGGCACTCAATGTAACTCTTTCTAGTGATAGGAGATAGAATTGTCCAGATGGGACAACCCCTTTAAATATGACAGTTTCCCGCTAATTCACCTACAGTCTTCTCAAAAACTCAATATCTCAATAAAACCAGAGACATTTTTAATCAACTCTTTGAATTCTTTGGCTATGACCATGCAAATTAGCATGGAGACCACACATGGAGTACTGTGTACAGTTCTGGGCTCCTGTAAACAAGGCAGACATAGCAGAGCTGGAGAGGGTTCAGAGGAGGGCAACTAAAGTAATAACTGGAATGGGTGGACTACAGTACCCAGAAAGATTATCAAAATTAGGCTTATTCACTTTAGAAAAAAGACGACTGAGGGGAGATCTAATAACTATGTATAAATATATCAGAGGTCAGTACAGAGATCTCTCCCACGATCTATTTATCCCCAGGACTGTGACTGTGACGAGGGGACATCCTCTGCGTCTGGAGGAAAGAAGGTTTGTACACAAACATAGAAGAGGATTCTTTACGGTAAGAGCAGTGAGACTATGGAACTCTCTGCCTCAGGAGGTGGTGATGGTAAGTTCACTAAAAGAGTTCAAGAGGGGCCTGGATGTATTTTTTGAGGGTAATAATATTACAGGTTATAGTTACTAGAGAGGGGTTGTTGATCCAGGGAGTAATTCTGATTGCCTGATTGGAGTCGGGAAGGAATTTTTTTCCCCTAAAGTGGGGAAAACTGGCTTCTACCTCACAGGGTTTTTTTGCCTTCCTCTGGATCAACTTGTAGGAAAACAGGCCGAACTGGATGGACAGATGTCTTTTTTCGGCCTTATAAACTATGTTACTATGTTACTATGTATATATCAGCCAGAAGAACTCCCGCAAAAATTTTTATTCCATGTCCTGCTAGAAATGTACATGATGTAATCTGTAGTGAATGTCGTTTTCTTACCAGTAGCTGAATTTTTGAGTTATATCATCCTGAAGTTTCTTATCTATGTCATGTGACTAGGAATTAGACCCACCAACTCATACAGCACCTTATGTGTGGACAGGAAGTCTAATTTTCTATGCATTCCTATGGGAGCCTCACTTTCAGTCTCATAGGAATGAATAAAGAAGTGACTGGCTTGCTGTTCTGGGTCAGTTGGAGGTCAGGGAGTTGGTCACATAACCCAGCTACAATAAGAAGAGAATGGAAACTCTCAATTTCAGCCTCTGATAAGAAAATGAAATTCACTACAGATTATATCATTCACCTTTCTAACAGATCAGAGAATAAAAATTTTTGCAGGAGTTCTTCTTTAAACTAGAGACAACCATGTGTAGACAACAGCAGTACCCATGAGTAAGGAGCAGGGTACTGGCTAGACAACATGCCTTAAAAAGGCTCTGTCAGTATGACCAGCCCTATAAAATCTGGCATACTGCCTGGTAGAGTTCATCATATTGATTAAAACCATACCTTTCTTTGTCTGTATGCTAAACTGCTGCAGAGATGAGTGTTTTATTCATATGCAAATGATCAATTTGGAGCACCAGGAGGTGGGGCTGAATCCTTGGAGCACTGCTTTTGTAACATTTCCTGTACTTTGCACACTTCCTCTTCCCTTGATTGGCAGGACTAGACATTAGCATGCATGTCCTAGCATGTACAGTACAGACCAAAAATTTGGACACACCTTCTCATTCAAAGAGTTTTCTGTATTTTCATGACTATGAAAATTGTAGATTCACACTGAAGGCATCAAAACTATGAATTAACACATGTGGAATTATATACTTATAATAATAGGGCAATCTGTAGTTTTGTGTTGAATTTTTTCCTCACTTTTTATTAAATTTTTTGGTGGAGGTGAAGAGACAAAAAAAAAGCCTAATCGGCCAGTTTGATTTTTTTCCCCTTACTTTGTTCACTGGACGGGAGAAATACATATCTTTTAATTTAACATTGTAGTCTATGGGAGATTCAACATGTTCCTATGGATATATGAACATTGTTGTGGTAGGCCTTGGATCCTTCAGATGGCCTGAGGCTGCCACAGTAAATGAATGGCTCACTTGATCTTAGAGCAGGGGAACCATTCCAGTGTTGGGAGTGCAGCATTCCTGGGAAAAGACTGCTCAGATGATGTGGTCGCAGTAGACATGGACATTGCCCCCGGGTGTCTGCTGTGTAAAATAGCAGGCACCCGGCAGCTATGGCGCTTTCTCAGCTTCTGAGCAGGCACCATGTTTAAAGGATGGATATACGGTGGAAGTCCAGAAGGGTTTAAAGGCTATAGATGCATTTGCATTCATCTTCCAAAATGAAAAATTAAGCAATGTTAGCAATAAGTTTTGTTTCATAATAGGGAGCCTATGGAAAAGGTATAAACTGAGAAACTGCAGCTGCCCCATGTAGGTATACAGATGTATACCCCATCAAACAGAGTTTGAAAATTTAATCTGAATGGAGACATCTTTATTAAAAATTTCCATCTGTTACGCAGTGGATGTGAAACCACTGTGTCAACCAAACAGATCTGATTTTAGGGTACTTGTAAGGTCACTTTCACATAGTCAGTGTCTGATCAGTGATTTCTATCAGTGATTGTGAGACAAAACCAGGAATGGATCCAACGAAGAGATAAGGTATAATGGTTCAATGGTTCTGCTTTTGACCTGCACCTGGTTTTGGCTCACAATCATTGTTGGAAATCACTGATCAAACACTGACCAAACAGTGGCTGTCCCCTGGTTTTCACCTTTTAACCAATATACAGGGATCTGGACTTCACTGCAGGGGATCCATTAGACTGCTACCTCCTGAATTAGTCTCTTGTTGAGAGCTGACCCACATGGATCAAGAGACACTGGTGCAGAGCACTGAGGGATCAGGTAAAACCATAATCAGGGGTAAGTGCAATCCAATAAATAATCCAAGGTCAGGGCATGCAGCAAAGCATCAGTACAGAGATCAAGGAGAGGTCAGATCAGGCAGTAAATGGTGAATTTTAGAAAACAAGTAGAAGTTGGTACATGGGGAGACAGATAAGGCTATGACACCTTTGCAGGAAACTAGCAAGCTACTATTGCTCATGCATATTCCCATAAGGCAAGCCAGAGGAAGCACATGTGGCCTGGCCAGTGGGAACCTGTGCTCCCCTGGTAGAGCAACACGGCGGCAGGCATGGGCTGCTGACATAACCTCTTCTATTTTGTTTTCACTAAGCCTGTGTAATCCCTTCACCTAGCTGACAGGCCTGCTAAACCTGAAACAAATCCAACACTACTCCTGGCTCTGTCAGCTCTCTCTGCTCTCCCCCTCACTTCTCTGAGCATTAGAGATAGAAACAAGTAAAGGGAGGAGTTTCTATATGGCAGATCAAAGTGTGGATAGGAGGGTAAGCATCCAATCTATCAGCAGTGAGAGCGGCTCACACAGGTTGTGGATAGGGAGGAAAGCACACAAAAATATTTAGCAGAAGGGGGGGGAGGTATGTATACTTATGTATACAAGTGTACAGAAACAGCAGAGCACCCACAGCAACTTAACAGAGGGGAGGGAGAGTCGAACACTCTTCAGCATCAGTGAGTATCAGCAGTTATTAATACATGGGGAAATTTATCAAAATAGCAGACAACCAATCAGTTTCCACCTTTCATTTTCCAAAGAAGCTCTGAAAAATGAAATGTAGAACCTGATTGGTTGCTATGGGCAACTTGGCCAGTCATCTCCTCCATGATGTCTAGAATTTATGTGCTGTTCTCTAACACAGAGAAGTGATGACTACTTGTCATCCAGGTCTTCTCCAAGGACAGTGCCGCTGCTCCCTTCCTGGAAATAGGTTCTGATGAGTGTGAGCCCAGTACATCGGCATCTTCTAGTGTAAACCACTACAGTTGTGCTAGTTTCCTGATGTACAAGTACAGTACTCCAGAACTGGGTACTCAGCAAAATGTTTTATTCTTTTATGTTTGTTAATTGTTATGTTATTAAATGATATTTATTGTGACTTAATGCCTTGTATTCCCAGTATGGTTCTTGTATGGAAGTGACCGAGTTAACTAATTGACACATTCCCTACTTGGGCAAGGATCCTGGCTCTGCCCCTAGCTCAGTCTAGATAGTTATAGTTAGTGTGGAGAGGAAGGTAGAGATGCCAACATGTGCTCTCTCCTCAAGAAGAATTACCTTCTCTGAAGAATATCTAACTCACCATTTCTACTCCAGTTAGAGAGCAAGAGGAAGTTCCAGAACCTGTAATGGTCATGCAAATGGAGTCAGTAAAAGTACACTGCTATCAAAGGCCATGGACATTACTGCTGTGAGTAGGAAATTGCTAAGACACCAACTACACTTAGACCCAACCTGGCCAGTTGTATCTTAAACCTTGTATACCTCAGTTGCAGATTACAGACCTTTCCCAAATCAGACTCACATTCTGCAGAGGCAGAGAGTTGGAATACGTTAAACCTTAACCTGGTCTATACAGAAAAAGATCTGGGGAGATTTGCACTGTATATTGTTGGAACAGTGTTCCGAGACTGTTGAAAGTACTACGACCCTCAATTTGCACTTCTTTAAAAGGAGACATTTGCTTTTCTACGTCTAGCCTGGTTACTGACTCCAACACCATTTGCTGGACATAATATAAACATTTTCTGTCTTGCACCTACAAACATCAAGGGTACCCCAACTACCATCAGACACAAGCCCCAACATCAGGGTGTGTCCCAGGGGGAAGAAAGGGTTCGTCCTCCTTTCATTGCCTTGGCCTTAGGGAGCAACAGCCTGAGGAAAGCCATTGTGATAGCCTTTTGCAGCCAGAGCTACTACCACTTCCATCCTCCACTCCGGTTCCTGTGGGACTTGCGACACAAGCGCAAATGAAAGTATACCAAGTTTTCATCTGCACACCAGGTAAACTGTGCTAGTCACAAAAATCATATAATAAATGGAAGGGCACTCAAGTACTGGACAAACTGTGCTAGTGCCTTACCCCGTAAATGACCCCCACAATCATTAGCAGCCACACTGCTTAGTTTATAGTTTTTATTAATAGCCTTTTTTATTCTGAATGCCACCACCAGCATGCCATACTGTTTAGCAGAGATCTGAAGATACCTTTACAACTTTTTGAAAGTGGGGTGACAAACTGGCCACGCATACAGTACATTGAGCCCTTAAAGGGGTTGTCTTACTTCAGCAAGTGGCATTTATCATGTAGAGAAAGTTAATACAAGGCACTTACTAATGTATTGTGATTGTCCATATTGCTTCCTTTGCTGGCTGTATTTATTTTCCCATCACATTATAGACTGCCTGTTTCCATGGTTACGACCACCCTCCAATCTATCATTGGTGGCCATGCTTGCACACTATTCCTGGTGGCCTGGACCGTGGGGGTTAACATAGGCTGGTCCTTTTTCCTATAGTGTGCAAGCACGATCCCACCACTGCTGGATTTCAGGGTGGTCGTAACCATGGAAACAAGCAGTATATATTATGATAGAAAAATGAATCCAGCCAGCAAAGGAAGCGATATGGACAATCACAATACATTAGTAAGTGCCTTGTATTATCTTTCTCTATATGATAAATGCCACTTGCTGAAGTGACAAAACCCCTTTAAAGTATGATTTGTCTCTTTACAACATTCTCTACTATAAAAAACTGCACCGAAAAGATGTGATTTCATATGAACAGACAGCAGAATATTTCTCTCTGCACAATATAAGCCATCAATGTCATGAAGTGGCCCTGAGTCAAAGCCCTGACTTCATGTCCATTATGATTCTGTGAAGAGTCTTAAAAGTTCAAATCTCACGCAGTCTTATAGAGTTCAAACAATATTACAAAAAAATTGCAGTGTCAAGATGTACAGCGTTCACAGCCCAAGTAGACTTGACATGCATCTGCAGCTAAAGCTTTTTCTATTACATATTTTTTGTAAAGGGTTTTCTTTATTTATTTGACTTCTGGCGTGTTTTGCAGTATTTTAAAGTGAACGATCATCTATATAAGTGATTCTGATCATACCCAGGGGTTCACCACCAATGAGGCCAGAAGAGGCGATCGCAGCAGGCAGCACCCGGTAGGGGCAAGAAAGGGGCAACAGAATGGCCATGGGCAATCAGAGCTTTTATTGTGGCAAAGGGGTTAGGTTAAGAAATTGGCATTGGAGGGGGCGCTGTTTCAGTTTTCTCCTCAGGCAGCAGAAAGGCTAAGTGCACCCCTGATTATACCATGCAATAAATGTATTGTAGAGCCCTTGTATGTCAGACAGGAAATTCATCCTGCAAAGAAAGAGAGGACACCTGAAAAGACGAAACACAATACTATACAGATTTCCTCCCACCTCCACATCCAAGTCCCAATATACAATAAAATACAAAATTCTCTGTTGAGAAATGATGTACATACCAAATGAACCATATGGAGGTATGTTTAACCCCTTCCCGACTGCCCCACGTAAATTTATGTTGGCAGTCTAGTATTTCAAAATGGCGCCTGCTCCACTTGCGTCATAGCTGCTGGGTGCCTATTATTTTAAACAGCAGGAACCCAGGGCTAATATATGAGATCAACGATAATATCGATCGCATACAGTTAACCCATGGTCAAATGTGAGCATGGCCTCTGGCAAGACTGGGAGTGCGAGATCCTGGCCATGTACCAGCCCCCTGTGCCGAGGATCAGGGGAGCCGGATGAAGTGTGCAGCAGCTTCTGTACTCAGGAGTACTACAGGGCTGCCGCACATTAGGTTCTATGGAGCCTCTGCCTATGGCAGGGCTCCACAGGAACTTAGTGTAAGGCATCATGCACATGGCCGTCGCCGCAATTTGCAGTGCTCAATGCATAGGCACCATCCGTGCGAATGCCGCAGACAGATCCAGACCCATTCAACTTGAACGGGTCCGTGATCCTTCCGCATCGCAAAAAATAGAACATGTTCTATTTTTTCTGCAGTACGGAGGCACGGAGAAAAACCCCATGCGGAAGCACTCTGCAGTGCTTCCGTGAGGTTTTTGTGCCTCCATTCCGCACCACACCTTCCAGATTGTGGACCCATTCAAGTGAATAAGTCTGCATCTGTGTTGCAGTGCACATATGGCCAGTGCCCATATATTACGGACCTGCAATATGGGAACACTCGGGCAATGGCCATTTGCATGAGGCCTAAGTCTCATAAACTCCAATGCTAATGCATTGGAGTATATGAGAAAAGCAATCTAATGGTTGCTTGTTATAGTTTGCATGTTAACTGTAAAAAAGAAAAGATTTTATAAATTTTTAAAAATATAAAAAAAATTCGAATCACCTCCCACCTTCCCCAAAATTAAAATACATAAATAATTTTAAAAATAAATATCATGGCCATCACCCTGTGCAAAAACACCCATACTATTAAAATATAAAACTATTTATCCCATATGACAAATGGCAAAACAAAAGAAAGGCAAAATGGCCGATTCAGTGTTTTTTTTTTGTCCCTTCACCTCCCACAAAAAATTTAATAAAAAGTGATCATAAAGTCATACACACCCCAGAATGGTATCATTCATATTTTAAGTAAACTCCACAGGACCTGTGGAGCTCTGTTGGCAGTTTGCTGGGCTCAAATGATGACAACCTCTTTCTAACAAAGCTAGAACCAGCCAGAACCAGCCCTGTAGCTCACATGGACCCAGAGATCTCCCCAGTCATTGCTCCAATTATTCAGCTAGATTTATTTATTCGGGGGAAGGGTCCTTTTTCCGAGGGCATGTCCTTTCTGCTGCAGCTAGTGGTAGTTGAAGGATGGAACCGAGCATGTGCTTCCATCTCAGTTAGCAGGACAACAAAATTATAAAAAGAGCAAACAGAAGGTGGCGCCATACAAATAGATTTAATTGAATAACTCAGTAGTTATAATATATTTTTTATTACATGCAATTACTGAACTATTCAGATCCAGGTGCTGGTTTGAAAACTGTAGAATATTATTCATGAGACAACCCCTTTAACTTTTATAAAGTTCTGTGTTAACAGAAATACAGACTTTTATACAAAGGAGGAGGTGGTCCCAGTACAACATGTTCAGACTGATGAGCTTGTTGTTGTGATCCGTCTCAAAGAAATCCATACTAGAAATCAAATACTATCAACCCTGCAAATATACAGACACCTCAGGAAATAATACATTGATTTCTATAGAGATAAACGAAATGACTCTTCCAAGTCCCAAATGAGCATGACTTCACAAACTGGAGAAGTAACATAAATCAAGAGTTGTCAGCTGATTAGAAGGAGATTAATTAATTAGATGAAACATCAAACTGGAAACAACGCCGCGTGTAGACCCTGTATAGCGACACGTAGTACGTACACTTTGGGGCTTCAGAGCTGTAGGAACTTTATGTGCCACCGTATGGTGTCTATGTGAGGCATTGTTTTCACCCCTCTTATTCATTTGTTTAATTCAAATGTCCAGGAACAAAAGGAAACCAAAATGGCTAAAACAGAATGGACTGATCATAATAGGACAAAAACAAAAATCATTTAAAGCAGGCCACAGGTTCAGAAAACTGTGTTCCAGACTTACAAAGAGCTCAATAGGAAATGAAAAAGTGAAGTCAAGTTGGCTAAATTAACCAGAGAAAACCAAATACGGCATTACAATAAATCCCATATAAATGGTAAAAATAAAAAAAAGTAATACTACTCTAACAAATGATCACGTGAATATTAATTGTAGAAGACAGAGGAAAGGCAGAGATATTAAACTCAAACTTTTTATCTGTGGTCACCAGTGAGCTTCCAGTGCCAGATATCATTGGAGGGCAGACAGTAATCAAGGTTCTCCAGAACCTTCTCCACCGCATACCATTATCTTAAAGGGAATGTGTCATCATTTTTTTATGTTTAACATATCTTAAAGATTTTTTGATGATGTTTTCAATTTTCCATATAGTTAAACAAAAAAAAAATTAAATCCTGTAGTTTTTACACTGGCCACTATGTCTAAAGCCTAAAAACAGGCAGATCAGCAAGCGATTGTCAGGAGGGAAGCATTCCCACTCGGCTATTGCTTGCTAGCTAGCGGAGGAGATCAATGTTATTATATGCTGTGATCTCCTCCACCACATGAGGAGGAGTGATTGCTATGTCATTGCTCGTCCCCATACTGTCTAGTGGTTTGCTGGTGGCAGATCGCTATTAGACAGCACAACCTGCCAAGCATGAGCATGCTTAAAACCAGAATTGCTGGATGATAGGGCATTTGCTCGTTCATTGGGCAATCAGCGGCAGTATTACACTGCAAGATGATCACTAACCAGCATTCATTCGAACACTGGTTAGAGATTTTCGGCGAAATAATGGCCAGTGTAATACAGCCTTAATAATAGACGCCACTTCTTGGTTTGTATAGTTCACTTTGCTGCAGTTATCTGCTTATCTGTCATTCTAATCCTGCCTGTAATGATATCACCTCTGTGTATAGATAAGACAGACTCCACCATTCACAATAGGTGATTGTCAAAGCTTAAGATAAAAGAGTGGGTGGAGCACACTCTTTTTGGTAGTCCGTGGATTATATATTAGATGTTAATATGTATACAGGTGTGGGTTCTAGTAGTATATAGTCATTCCCAGATCAATGTAAAAAAAATTTTTTTATTATTATTATTCCTAAATTTATATTCTAGACGTAAAATTACATAAATTAAAAATGATATAGCATATAATGAATATTGCAACAAGAAAATTGGAACTATAAATCACACTAACGGCAAGGAATATATCTCCTATTATTGTACATTTTTCCCCAGTTGAAAGAACACTGTACTCGATCACTAAGAGAGGACATCTCAAACAGCTATATGCTTTACATTGTATGCTTTATATCGCTATTATAAGTTCTATATTGCTTTTAATCTCACCTTTTAATTCTACCTGGTCTTTTTTGACCATTTTTTGACTATTTTTTGTCATTTTTTCAGCTATTTTTATTTTTCCTACTTTTTAAACTTTTTAATTTATTGCAAATCCTTGTGAGCTATGTCGACATTTTAAGCATGACCGATTTTTAATATAGATGTATACATTTCATTATATGCTATATCATTTTTAATTTATGTAATTTTACGTCTAGAATATAAATTTAGGAATAATAATAATAAAAAATATTTTTTTACATTGATCTGGGAATGACTATATACTACTAGAACCCACACCTGCATACATATTAACATCTAATATATAATCCACGGACTACCAAAAAGAGTGTGAGAAGCACCTCACGTACAGTCTCTCTGGATTGGTGAGCCACTGAGAGATATACATGATTGTCAAAGCTTATCTATTCTTTCCTTGTAAAATGCCTCTGCACAGGTCACAGAGCCTAGAAATCTCTCCTATAGAAGTCACAGAGGTCCCCTCCTGTCCATTGTGTCTATGGCCCATGGGGCAGTAAAGCAATTTTCTTAATGCTTTGTAAATGCTGTTAAGAACAACTCAGGCAAGATGGACGCCCCCATAATCATGTTCAGGAAAAAAAAAGGTAATCAGAAAATAAAATCAGATTATAAAAAATGATATGTGTTACTATCTGGCTTTAACTGGCAGATAAAAGTTTTGGTGACACATTTCCTTTAACACAAAAAACAGACCATATATTATTTTCTTGTAGCAGGATGAGTGCCACAGGACTGGAGGGCGGCTGACGTGGTACCAATACTTAAGAAAGGTGGAACAGTGGAGCTCATGTGATACACCTAGATGTTACAAAACCATTTGGTACTGTACATACTGTATAACTAATTAATTAACTCTTTCTAAGCAAATGAAAAAAAAAACAGCAATCCCACCATTGTTTTTTGCATTTTAAATGTAGTGGGCCAGCTAACGTTGCTCAAAAAAGGTATTTATAAAAACGTATTTGTTCTTGCGTCATCATATTCTGGAAGCCATAGCCTTTGTATTTTTCCATCAGCAGAGCTGTGTGAGGGCTTGTTTGTTGTGGGATAAGATGATGTTTTCATTAGCAACACTATGGGGTACATGTTACTTTTTGATTACTTTTTAGTTATATTTTCTGTGGCGGAGGCATCAGGAAAAACAGCAATTATGGCAGTTTTTTATTTATTTATTTTTTTACATGATTCACCTTGTGCATTAAATAATGCATTTAAATAGTTTATGTCCTTGTGGATGTGGAAATACTAATTATGTGCACTTTTTAAATATTTTTATAACATTTTAAAGGGCATCTGTCAGCAGATTTGTATGTATGTAACTGGCTGGCCTGTTACATGTGCACTTGGCAGCTGAAGGCATCAGTGTTGGTCCCATGGTCATATGTGCCTGTATTGCTGGGAAAAATGAAGTTTTAATATATGCAAATGAGCCTCTAGGAGCAATGGGGGCATTGTCATTACACTTAAAGGCTCTGCTATCTCTGCAACTGCTGTGGCCCCTGCACTTTGATTGACAGGACCCGGCAGTATAAACGTGATTGCACCTGGCCCTGTAAATGAAAGTGCAGAGGGCCCGGCAGTTGCAGAGAGAGCAGAGGTTCTAGGTGTAATGGTAACACCCCCGTTGCTCCTAGAGGCTCATTTGCATATATTTAACGTTAATTTTTCTCAGTAACGAGACACATATGAACATGGGACAAACACAGATGCCTTCAGCTGCCAAGTGCACATGTAAAAGGTCAGCCAGTGTCATAGCTACAAATCTGCTGACAAGTGCCCTTTAATGTGGAAAAGATTTTAGTGTGTTTTTTTTTATATTTTAAACCTTTTATTAATTTATTTTTTACATTTTAACTCCCAGTATGGAACTTGAACAGTTGGGGACTTGATTTTCAGTGTATGATGCCTTGCAGCAAAATTTAGGCAGGCATCCTGTTAGGATAGGTGCACAAAGATAGCATACCTACCTGCCATAGCAACACATTAGCACCATGTGATCATGTTGCTGGGCAGCTAATGGAGATGTTAGACATGGTATTAAAACACTTAGATGTTAGTGTGACTATTGCTAATTCATATCCTGGCCGTTGCAGTGTGCTTCTGTGCCAAAATGATCACAGTGATGTACACATACAGTATGTGAATCTGTGTAAAGTTCACCCTGTAAATGACATTAGCAGTGACCCGGTTGCCCACTGCTTAAAAGGATTAATGGTCGTGGTTCACTGCTAGAAAACGGCATGCAATTGTGTTCCTAGGAGTTGTATAGGGGGAGGATAGAGTTAACTGCAGCCCTTAGATACAGTTGGCAGTTGTGAGTTAGTCCCAAAACCATTAGTGAGTAGTTTTTTGTGTAGTCTGTGAGTTGCTGCTGGTATGTAAGCAGTGCAGAAGCTGCTGGAGAGTGAGCAGTACCCTAAGTGTGAAAAAGCTGCCAGAAAAGCAACTGTGCTGAGAACCAACCTCCGAGGGAGAGAAGAAAAGAACCTTTACAGAAGGTAGAGGGCCATTAAAAGGGACAGTGCGTGGGCAAGAATCAAGTGAAGATAACACACATGTTAGGGTCCATTCACACGTCCGTAGTTCTGGGTCTGCATCCGTTTTGCAGAACGGGTGCAGACCCATTCATTTCAATAGGGCCATAAAAGATGCAGACAGCATACCGTGTGCTGTCCACACCCATAGTTCCGTTCTGCGGCTCTGCAAAAAAGATAGAACACATGTAGTGCCCTGGAGCAGGGGTACTGCGAAGTCTGGACATTTGTGTACATTTGCCTATTTCCTCTATGCAAAGTTATAAACTTCTTACTTTATTTCACTTGAAAGGGTTAACTTGCACTGTTTAATATTCTTTAACTATATTTTATATGTATGTTGTGATATATATATATATATATCCTGTTCATTTGCACTGCATTTATATGGCTCTGTGGAAAGGTTTATGAACACTGAGAGACTGTTAGGACTTTGAATGAGAAGCTGGTAATTTTCCACTGCTGCTATAGAGTTTAAAGAAGAACATGTTTTGGAGGGAAAATGCTAGACGTTGTTTACCACCAAATCCAGACAGTCTGACCTTTTGAATGTTGGTTTTAGCTTTGATGTCATGTCTTGAAACTTGCTTTTGTCTGGAAAAACTGCTGTGTTATTGCCATTGAGTATGACTGAAGCTCTATGAGAGACGGAAAGTGTTACAATGTATCTGTTTGTGCTGAGCTTCTTCACTTCACCGCTCCCACTAGAAGTTTCCAGTCTAGCTAAAAATGGTATATAAGGAGAGCAGTCAGAGCCCCTAGTGTTCTTCAGTTAGGGCGCAGTGCTTGGAAGGTGAGATTCCAGACGACTGAGTGACCAGAAGAAGACGCTGTGACGCTGTCACAGACCCTGGATCACAACCCTTGGACCAGGGTACCAGCCTTCTGAAGAGAGAGAGAGGGACAGCTAGCTCAGGCCTTTCCTCAGAAAACCCCTCTTCTGCCAGGGAGGAGACTAGAGAAGCCAGCTCAATGCCTCGCCTATATTATTTTGCATCTGAATACCTCCAGTAAAGAAGCGCACTGGTTTACTGCAGACCCTGACTCTCTGGACTTATTTCCTACTGGGGTGCACCATGCCTTACCATCCCTTCCAGAGAGCAACAACACGTGGTGACACCTTGAGGGTGTCCGAGGGACCTGCACATGGAACGCACACGACCGGTATCCGTGTTTTGTGGATCCGCAATTTGCATACCGCAAAACACTCATGGACGCATGAATGGACCCTTAGGCTGTGGACTTTACTGCACATAGACAGGATCATTTGCCTCAGGTGCCCTTCCACATTATTAAGACAGATTTGCCATCGGATAAAGGACTGCACCATGCAGAGATATAGAAAGAAACTTCACGCCTTCTGCCAATTTGGCAAGTTGGTATTGCTTAGCCAAGTGACTCAGAGGGGAATATTACACCATCACCTCTCTATGACACCTTTGGGAAAAGACTTATATATGAGTGAGAACTGTGCCTACCACGTGTATCAGCACTTTGCCACCATTGCTCCCAGTAAAGACTGTTATTGGCTGCAACCAAGCTGGTCCAACCTGGTTATTTTCCTCTCTCTTCCACCGGACACTGTCCTGCCTTACAACCCACTGTTCATCTAACATCAAGGGCATCTCTACCGCCTAGGAGCCTCTAAAACCAGGGTGTGCCCCAAGGTGAAGAAAGGATGACCCCCCCCACCCAAACACTACACACTCAGCCCAGGGAACGCTAGAGCAGAGTTTGCCACTGTGAGGACTACAGCCATCCTCAGCGCCACCGACACCACTCCCATCCTCTACTCTCTCATCCTCCTGTGGCCCCATATGCTGCACATTTATTGCAGTTTTAGGCTTTCGAATCTGCACTGAAAATGGTCAACAATTCCAGGACATCTGAACATACCCATAAGGAGCACAGAGGAGTAGATGGGTCAGTAGGCATAGGGGGGGGGGGGGGAGTCCTTTCGAAAGTAACACAAACATTAAAATGCGGCCAAATGTCGTCTAAAATCAACACGAATGCAGTTTAGCTTTTTAATATAAAGTGTGAATGGATTCCACAGTAGGTTGTACTATTTAATTAGCCTTTTTTTCTGCTTTGGACACTATGCGATCCTGACCGCCACTGGAAATACTGTATTTTAATTGCTAAAAATTGCTATCAATATATGCAATCTGTGTTAAAACACTCAATTGAAATGCATCAGCAGCACATACAAGACAAGTACTTGTAAATGGGGCTGTATATATGTATAGTGTCATAGAGCTACTACGGCAGAGGGGCTCTTTATTGTAAGGGGCATACTGGTAATTGCTATGTGTGTATATATAATAAATATCTCCACACCACAGGGGCCTGCATTGTGGTAAAGGACCGCTCCAGTCATCTGGTCGTGTATTTACTCATCTAATGATTCATGGAGAATGATTAACTGTTCATACATTGTAAAGATTTGCTTTGATGTGAATGTAATGGAGATGAGTGAGAAAACGGGAAATTATTCCTCATGTCTTCAGGCGGCTGATGGAGGTTGAGCAGTGCTTTCCATTAACGGGCTCCAAGCATCGGCAGCACAAATAATACCATATGTCTACTTATCATCCACAAACAGAATATCAAGGGGATGTGCGCTCATTTGGCGGAGCTAGATACTTAAAGCTGTAACCAGGAATTATTCAGAGTACGGAGATAAGACTCTCATTAATGTAAAGCACAACGCCCTTGACCTTATAGGAATATTCATTATGGAGCTATTTTTGATTTATGTTATATCTATCTATTTGCTTTTGTGTCTGGGTGGCACAACGGTTCAATTTCTACATAATAATTAACAGGAGTGTACTGAGAACTAGAAAAAAAACCTAAAAGCGTCCCCATGTTGTAGACGGGTCCAAATTGAAAAAAAGGTGGGGCAACACAAGTAGGCATGGACAAAAGCAGTAAGCGGGGCGAGCAATACCGCGGTGCAGCACAAAATACCGCCCCAACAGAACTAAATATCGCAGAGCAGCACAAAATACTGCCTCCCCTGCTGCAGTATTTAACTGTATAAACGTCCAAAAGATGGTGATACAGTTGAATTCAGGAGGGGGGGACTTGTGGCCGCCACCAAGGAAAATAAGTACCTGATGATCCTACCGTTAATTAATGCTGAAAGAATCTGATCATTATGTTCCCAGCCAATGGCCATGAGGAGGGCTTGGGCAGTTCTCTTGTCATCAGCCCACCAGGAAATTTCCCTGTAGGGTTTATGGCCAGTCTGCCCCTACTAAATTCATTGCTCCTGGTTTGTTTTGTGTTTCAGCCATTGTGTAGCTTTTGTGCTGATCCGTTGAGGCATGGACTCCAGAAGACATCTGAAGTGGTATCTGGCAAAACATTAGCAGAAGATCCTCCAAGTCCTGTAAGTTGTGAGGTGAGGCCTCCATGGATGGAACTTGTTTTTCCAGCACTTGCTTCAGAGCAGGCATGATCGGATCGAGATCTGGGGAATTTTGAGGCCAAGTCATCACCTTGTCATATTCCTCAAACCATTCCTGAACAATTTTGCAGTGTGGCAAGGTGCAATATTCTGCTGGAAGAGGCCTCTGTTAGGAAATACTGATGTTTAGTTAGGTAGCACATGTCCAAGTAACATACACATGAATGCCAAGATCATGTAGCAAGCAGAATATTGCCCATAGCATCACAGTGACTCCACTGGCTTGACTTCTTTCATAGTGTATCCTGGTGCTAGATCTTCCCCAGGTAGGTGATGCACATGCTCCCACTGTCCACATGATGTACAAGAAAACATGATTCATCAGACATGGATACTTTCCTCCATTGTTCCATGGTTCTCACATGGACTTTAGGCCTGTGTATGACACACCTCTCTGTCATAGCCATATCATACCTATCCACAAAAATAGAAGCAAAAGCACAAAGCAGGGCTATACATAAGAAGCTGCACATGTACACAACGACATGCACAATAACATGTACATTTCAAGTCCTGTATACAGTGAAATTCATGGTTAGTATGAAAATCAGTAGCCTCCTCAATGTGCAAGCCCCATCCCCAATCTAACAAAGAGACCCAGACCAACCAAACAGCCATAATATAATACAATATGCAATGAAATGGCACTCTACAATGTTCGAATCTGTGTATCATGTGCAAATCTAAATGACAGAAACATATACGTGTCATTCAATGCATACAATAAGGCACTTATATAACAATATCATCAAGTATATGTTCCAAGACCCAGAGGCTTGCGGTCTGCCCTGCCCCATATGTAACCTCGACGTCCTCAGGATAACTTTTTCTGCAAGTTGTGCAAGGATTGTACCAGATGGGCTAGTCTTTATTTTTCCCTAACTGAGCTGTAAGAGGGCTTGTTTTTTTGGCAGTATAAGTTGAAGTTTTCATTGGTATCAGATGGTGGGGATGAACTTAGCCGAGGCTCACTGGTTTGACCTCCAGGATGGTCCCAGCCACTTACCTGCAGAGACTACTGGAGAAGCATCAGCAGTCCACACAGACGAAGATTGGAACGCGAACAACTGCACAGGAACAATAAGACAGGACAAACAGGAACCAGTACACAAGCAGCTGCCTGGACCCCATGTAGACCAACACATGGCGGCCACAGGCAAAGTTGCACACAGACTAGATGTCCTCCCTCTGGAGAACCCAGGAGCCCTATCACGAAGGCAAAGACAGGACAAACAGATGCCTGTTCCCATGCAGAGTTAGTCCATGGGCAAACAAATGGAGCTGCACAGACAGGGAGATGTCTGGACTCCATGCAGGATGATACATGGCAGTCACAGACCAGACACAGAGCCACAGACAAGACATGGCACAGACATGCAAATGTGTGGACTTCATGCAAGATGACGCATGGCAGACACAGAACCAGACTAACAAGACAAAGAACCAAGCCAGGCGACCTCGATGACATATTAGGTGGCCACACAAACAGGGTAGATGGAATCACCCACATCAGGAGTAAGCTCCTGCACCTAGCAAGGCTGGAGACAGAATCAACGTTAACCCAGGCACACAGGTATATGAATAGCACCTAGTGACCACACCAAGACCATTAACCCCATCAGAACCAAACAGGAAGGGGAGCCTGCTTAAAAACAAGAAGTGAAAGCACAAGCTGCAGTACTGGACGTTGCCCCTGGCAACCAGCATACACAGAGTCCACCACAGCCTGTACGCCAGAGCGCAAACAACCCGTGTCACAGTGACTACACTGTGACACTTACCTAAACCAAGACAACAGGGAGGGGAGCAAGCATACACAAGGAGTAGTACACACACAGGCTGCCGCAACTACACGTAGGTCAGAGCAACCAGCCTACACGGTATCCACCGCAGCCAGTATGGCCGAGCGCTACTAAAGCGATCAACACGGCAACCCGTGTCACAATGAACTACACTAAAGCTCCAATTGCAATATTCAGAGTATGAAAAATGAAATATTCAGAAAAATGGATGGCGTTAACTTGGAGGGGGCATGACCAATCCACGCCTGCTCTTAAAGACAGCCCACCACACGTTGAATAAATTTTGCGCAATTTACTCCAATGTAGTTTGGCATGAAACCCCAGTCTTACTAACGCTGCCTCATCTTGTTTTTTATGTAATTGCCTGCATCAATAGAAATGTACAGATAATGGCATCTAGAGATATTTTCCATCTGTTGCTCAATCTAACGCCTCAGCTTTTTACATCATTAGTCTACACAAATAAATGTTATTTCCAGCACTTAATATAAAACACGGAAAATAACATGTTACGGTCAACATGATTATGAGTGGTTGGCGATAAACCAGCAAAAGTCGGCCTTAAATATGGTACTAAGCAAACTGCAATAAGATGTTAAAAGACCAGATCCCCAGAAGACAAAATAATGTGAAATGTTTCAGGAAACTTCGAGAACGAAACATATTTTAGCTACAGCTTCTGAGAAAGAGTAAAACTGCAGGAAACAGCTGGAAATCCGACAATAAAGGACAGTGGAGCATGAGAATAATAAAGTGTTCTCAGATTTAACAATCACAAGCTGTCACCAGTCACGTAGCTACAGGGGCCCCAGCAGAAGTCTCAGGGGGCCCAAAGGCCTCCAGTCGACACATCAGCCCATTCCTTCTCATCTTCCTTCGCCCTCAATGGACTCTGTAGGAGGAATTTGTCAAACACAAAGGTGTTTACTCCAGTCTGTGACATCCCTTTAACAGTGGAGAGTCCTTCAGCAGTCAGTATGCCTAAGGCTACTTTCACACTAGCGGCAGGGGAGACCAGCAGGATGTTCTGGCGGGTGAACAGCCTGCCGGATCCGTGATGCCGCTAGTGCACATCTGCGGCCAGAACTACGCTCCTTTCCCATTCACTATAATGGGGGCGGGCCGGAGTCCGACCGCAGCACGGTGAACATGCCGAGAGGCGGCCGGACTTAAACTAGGACATGGGGGCGGAGCGTAGTTCCGGCCGCAGACGTGCACTAGCGACAGCACAGATCCGGCAGGCTGCTCACCCGCCAGAACAGCATGCCAGACACCCCTGCCGCTAGTGTGAAAATAGCCTAAGGCTACATTCACAGGACCATCCGGATCCGCAAAACACAGATACCGGGCCGTGTGCGATCCGCAATTTGCGGACCGCATATGGCCGCTGCTTTCATAGAAAATGCCTATTCTTGTTCGCCGGCTCTATATTTTTTGCAATGCCGCTGAACGGAACTACAAATGCAGACAGCACACGGTTTAAAGTGTTGAAAACCTGGGGTTTGCAACTTATTTACACCAGGAAACTGGTGGAGGTGATAAATGTCCTCCAAAATCCCTATTTTCCACCTCCACAGGCTGCTGGAGATTACAACTGTAAGCATACATCACAAACATTATGTGAACAGGACCTTATTCATTTTTATCATGTTTGGGACATCATCTTTCTGCTTTTCTATACATATGGGGAAGGGATTTATCAAATCTGGTGTAAAGCAGGAATGGCTTAATTGCCCATAGCAACCAATCAGATTGCACCTTTCAGTTTTCAGAGCTCCTTTAGAAAATGAAAGGTGGAATCTGATTGGTTGCTATGGGCAACTAAGACAACTAAGCCTGCTAATAAATCTCCCCCTTTATTAGGGTCCATTCCCAATTTTAATTACCAGAAATGTACAGAAAAGTGTATCTCCCAAATGTGATGTACAATCAGGTGATAGTTATTTAGGTGTGGTACTATTTCAGTAACATAGAGCGATAGTAACATAGATAGATTTTGGGTATGATGGTATTATTTCAGCAATGTATTATAGTGTAGTGTTTGGTTTATTACTAGTATTTGAGAAAATTATGGTGGTGTTATTTGGACATAGTATAATGGTATTATTTATCAGTGTAGGACAGTATTATCTAGGTATACTACAGTATAATGATTTTATTTAAACACTATATAGCAGTGTTGTGTGAGCAGTATAAGCCGGAATTATCTGGACATATTATACAGTCGTCCCTCTAGTAACAATGCCCTCAGGGAAACTGAGGGAGATTTATCAAACTGGTGTTAAGTAGAACTGGCTTAGTTGCCCATAGCAACCAATCCGATTTCACCTTTAATTTTCAAAAGAAAGGTGAAATCTGATTGATTGCTATGTGCAACTAAACCAGTTCTACTTTACACCAGTTTGATGGGTTTGCTGGGTTTTTAATAGAGCACCAAGATCTTATGAATTTGTGAACACTGGGGTATTGGAACCAATTACTAGTTGTGGTCTCAAGTTACAATGGTTTCAACTTACAATCGTCTTTCCAGAACCAATTAATATTCTACCTTGAGGAACCAGTGTACAGTCATGGCCAAAAGTTTTGAGAATGATACAAATATTAATTTTTACAAAGTCTACTGCTTCAGTTTTTATATTGGCAATTTGCATATACTCCAGAATGTTATAAAGAGTGATCAGCTTAACAGCAATTACTTGCAAAGTCAATATTTGCCTAGAAAATGAACTTTATCCCCCAAAACACATTTCAACATCATTGCAGCCCTGCCTTAAAAGGACCAGCTAACATCGTTTCAGTGATTGCTCCATTAACACAGGTGTGGGTGTTGATGAGGACAGGGCTGGAGATCAATCTGTCATGATTAAGTAAGAATGACACCACTGGACACTTTAAAAGGAGGCTGGTGCTTGGCATCATTGTTCCTCTTCTGTTAACCATGGTTATCTCCAAAGAAACACGTGCAGTCATCATTGCACTGCACAAAAATGGCCTAACAGGGAAGAGTATCGCAGCTAGAAAGATTGCACCTCAGTCAACAATCTATCGCATCATCAAGAACTTCAAGGAGAGAGGTTCCATTGTTGCCAAAAAGGCTCCAGGGTGCCCAAGAAAGACCAGCAAGCGCCAGGACCGTCTCTTAAAAGTGTTTCAGCTGCGGGATCGGGCTACCAGCAGTGCAGAGCTTGCTCAGGAATGGCAGCAGGCAGGTGTGAGTGCATCTGCACGTACTGTGAGGCGCAGACACTTGGAGCAAGGCCTGGTCTCAAGGAGGGCAGCAAAGAAGCCACTTCTCTCCAGAAAAAACATCAGGGACAGACTGATATTCTAGAAAAAGGTACAGGGAGTGGACTGCTGAGGACTGGGGTAAAGTCATTTTCTCTGATGAATCCCCTTTTCGATTGTTTGGGACATCTGGAAAACAGCTTATTCGGAGAAGACGAGGTGAGCGCTACCACCAGTCTTGTCTCATGCCAACTGTAAAGCATCCTGAAACTATTCATGTGTGGGGTTGCTTCTCAGCCAAGGGAATCGGCTCTCTCACAGTCTTGCCTAAAACACAGCCATGAATAAAGAATGGTACCAGAATGTCCTCCGAGAGCAACTTCTCCCAACTGTCCATGAGCAGTTTGGCGATCAACAATGCCTTTTCCAGCATGATGGAGCACCTTGCCATAAAGCAAAGGTGATAACTAAATGGCTCAGGGAACAAAACATCCAAAACGTCCATGGCCTGGAAACTCCCCAGATCTTAATCCCATTGAGAACTTGTGGTCAATCATCAAGAGACGGGTGAACAAACAAAAACCTACAAATTCTGACAAAATGCAAGCATTGATTGTGCAAGAATGGACTGCTATCAGTCAGGATTTGGTCCAGAAGTTGATTGAGAGCATGCCAGGGAGAATTGCAGAGGTCCTGAAGAAGAAGGGTCAACACTGCAAATATTGACTTGCTGCATTAACTCATTCTAACTGTCAATATAAGCTTTTGTTACTCATAATATGATTGCAATTATATTTCTGTATGTGATAAAAACATCTGACAAACACACATAAAAACCAGAGGGCAGCAGATCATGTGAAAATATAATATTTGTGTCATTCTCAAAACTTTTGGCCATGACTGTAATGGTATTATTTATCAGCGTAGAACAGTATTATCTAGGTATAACTATGTAGCAGTATTATGAGAGCAGTATACGCCAGAATTATTTGGACATCAACAATGGAGTGGTTTAAATGACTTAACAATTGATTAGAAGGAGTCTGCAGAACTAGTCGAAAATGTAAAAAGTATTACCTATTACAGAGGGTAAGCAACCTTCAGCGCCACAGCTGCTGCAAAACTACAACTCTCAGCATGCACACTTACGGTTCTTGTAACTCCCACAGTAGTGAAAGGAGGATTCCTGGAGTTGTAATATTAGAACAGCTGGAATGGCATCCCTTACCAAGTAGAGATGAGCAAATCTATTCGCCGTTTCGTAGATTCGATACGAATCTTGGAAATTTTCCGCTGCCAAGCAAATCCGGACTTTTTGAGATTCGCTTTGTTAGATTCGAAAATGTTCTTAAAGCTTTCTACGCATTAGCTACGTACTTGTCCGTTAAGTTTTACGCTAATGTTACATATAAGTTACTTTATACGCTGATGCGTACGAATTTAGTTAATTAGCGAACTTTTCCTATTGTTATTCGTGCGCCATAAAGCCCGGGAAGAAAGCGGTCACCTGACTTAGTGGGGAGCTTCTACTTGTAGAATTTGTAATAGTCGGCCTGTATTCCACCAGGCTAACCCACCAAGGCGCAAAATTGTAGTGGAGGAGAAAGTGGATGAGGTAGTGGTGTGGATGGCACGCTCATCTCAGTCTCAGCCGGATGATCTGCTGTCATCTGCTGATACAGTATCCATATGTAGCCGGGGTCAGGCTCAGAGCGTTCCTCCTGCTTCACCATTCCGCTCCAGCAAAGCCCGTCATTTTCGTACGCAATTTGTACGCTCATGCGTATGTGTTCACATAAGTTGCGTACCTTTAACAACTGTACGTTCGTTATTAGTGCACGAATGTTCGCAAAACACCACATAATAACGTATGATTTGTACACAGCTTCACCGAATAGATTCGTATGAGGTACAAATCTTTTGAAAAGTTCAACGAATTTCGGCGAAGCGAATTTTGGATGATTCGCTCATCTCTATTACCTAGTAGATCCAGTGCCACCACTTCAGTTTTTCCCTGCAGCGATGACAACAAATCAATGACAAATGGCCACTGTAGCCAATCACTGGCCTCAACGGCTCACCACCCCTGTTGCACCGAGTCTTTAGTTAAGGGTCCTTTACGTGGGCCGAAAATTGAACGGATCATTGCTAACCAGCGTTACTAGTAACGCTGGTTAACGATGATCTGGCGGTGTAAATGCACTGCCGATTACTCGATGAACGCTCGGGTGTGTGGAACAAAAAATCATAGTTTCCCAATGGCATTAGCGATCACTCCTCCCCATACTCTGGAGGAGATCAGTGCATGTAAATGCAGCTGTCTCCTCCGCTAGCGATCAGCAGATTGTCGGGAAGGAGCGCGTTGTCCTGTGTAAAGGGAGCATTACTCCTCCGGCTGTTACTGTTCTAAACTGGTTTAGAAAACACAAGGCAATAATCGGTTGCTGTGGCTTTAAGACACATATATTCCTTGCACCATGTAAATATTTAAAGGGATTCTGTCACCACCATTTTGCATATTAAGTTATTTATACCACTGGATTTCTCTTATCATAAGGATCCCCAAATGGTTATTGTTATAGGGCCTGCGCGGGATTACAGCCGCCGCCGGAGCTTCACTGACTCAGTGAAGTGAATATTAATTAGGTGTGCCGTCCGAGGCTGCGCAGGCGCAGTACATCAATTGCCGCGTCGGAGCTTCACTCAGTGAAGTGAATATTAATTAGGTGGGCGGTCTGGGGCTCCAACGGAATCGCCGAGCCCGGGCTCCAGCAACCATGGTCAACTCCCCTTGGGCCCCTTAATGTAAGTGATTGACAGTAGATAAAAAAGGATTTTTACACCACAAATCTTCATCTGGGCCCTATAACAATAACCATTTGGGGATCCTTATGATAAGAGAAATCCAGTGGTATAAATAACTTAATATGCAAAATGGTGGTGACAGAATCCCTTTAAAAGCAAATACTTTGCATATTAATATAATAAAACTGTACATAGCAAGGTGAATCGGCAGCATAATTATAGCAGGTATCTTGGTTATACTTATAAGTGAAGTGCAATCTACTCCCCAACACCTCCAAAACCACCAGATATTATGTATATAGATATATTGCTAATAAATCCAAAATCCATGCTGGGTTCCAGCCACCCTCTGGCTGTTCTTGACAGATGGGATGTGAAATTCTGGTTGTGCATATCAATATTAGTACTGAATGCAGTGCCACTAGAAGATTCCACTAGAGTTTGGAGACCAGGTGATGTCTCCTATTGTCAGGACTGAATAATGCTGATTGATGGCCCAGGATTCTAGTTAGCAAACAGCACGTCACCACAGGCGGGTCCAGGATTACAGTTCAACCTCATTCACTTTAATCACAATAGCAAAGTCTAAGCTATTCCCTATATTTAAAAAATATTTATGACCTAGTCCACCAAAATGTATACCATACCATTAGGGACCACAGACAACAATGGAATACTGGATTTCAGTGTTTTTTGGGAAGGACAATTCCAAACAGTCAAACAGCAAAAAAAGAACAAAAAAACAAAAAACAAAACAACAACAACAAAAAACACATAATATGAGTGGGACTTAAACTAAACATAATAGACTAAGTCTGTCCAAACCCAAACATTTTGATTGGCAGTCTGTTAATAATCTTAAAGGGAGTCTGTCACCTCATTTTCACCTACAGTGCCTTGCGAAAGTATTCGGCCCCCTGGAACTTTTCAACCTTTTGCCACATTTCAGTCTTCAAAC
Organism: Rhinella marina; assembly: GCA_900303285.1. NCBI lineage: Eukaryota > Metazoa > Chordata > Amphibia > Anura > Bufonidae > Rhinella > Rhinella marina. The sequence goes on from ONZH01026846.1 coordinate 497,023, forward strand.
AAAAAGATATAACATTTAAAATTTTTGGTGAAGAATCAACAACAAGTAGGTCACAATTGTGAAGTGGAACGAAGTTTATTGGATCATTTAAACTTTTTTTATAATAATAAAACTGAAAAGTGGGGCGTGCAAAATTATTCGGCCCATTTACTTTCAGTTCAGAAAACTCACTCCAGAAGTTCAAATTAACCCTTTCATTCCCGGAGGTTTTTTCGGTCATGCATTTTCGTTTTGCGCTCCCTGCCTTCAAACAGCCATAACTCTTTTATTTTTCTGTTCACATAGCTGTATGAGGGCTTGTTTTTTGCGGGACAAGTTGTACTTTCCAACGCCACCATTTAATATTGCATATGGTGTAGTGGGAAGCGGGAAAAAAATTCCAAACCGGGTGAAATTGCAAAGAAAACGCTATTCCGCTACAGTTCTACGGGTTTCTTATTTACAGCGTTCGATGTGCATTAAAACAGAACCGTTACTTTCATTCTACTGGTCAGTACGAATCCGGCAATACCTAATATGTATAGTTTTTCCTGTGTTTTCATAGTGATAAAATAATTAGAAAGTTGCCCTTTTTTTTTTTTTTCCTTGTCACATCTTGACCCCTATAACTTTTTGGTATTTATGTGTACAGAGCTGTATGGGGCCTCATTTTTTGCGGGACGATCTGAAGTTTTTATTGATACCATTCTGGGGTGTGTATGACTTTTTGATCACTTTTTATTTAATTTTTTTTAGAAAAAAAAAGCGACAAAAAAACGGCAAATCGCCATTTGGACGCTTTTTTCCGCCACACAATTCGCCGTATTGGAATTTTTTTTTTAATATTTTAAAAGTACGGGCGTTTTCGGTCACGGTGATACCCATGATGTCTATATTTATTGTTATTTAGGTATTTATTTTTTAATTATACGGAAAGGGGGGTGATTTGAACTTTTATATCTTTTTTATTTTTTATATAATTTTTAACATTTTTTTAAATTTTTTTTTACTATTTGAAAGCTCAAATATGGGCTTATATATTGTGGCTTTTTTTTTTCTTTATGAGCAATCAGGGATTTTCTAGACTCAGAAATCCAAGAATTGCTCATTTCTTATCCTGGCCTGCCATCTAGTGGCCAGAATAAGAATTGCACTTTGAAAACTGTAATCCTCACCAGCGAGGATTACAGTTTTCATATGGTGTACAGACACCCCGATTGGCCACACGGGGTGTCTGTACACCACCCGGAAGCGAATGCTTCCGGGTTCAGACGCAACTAGATGCCGTGATCACGTGTGATCACGGCATCTAAACGCCCAGGAAGACGCCGCCGATGGCGGTAAGTAGCGGCAAGTCTCTGCTGTTAGAAACAGCAGAGACTTGCCGGCCATGACGCCCGCCGCACTTGCGAGCGGGCGCCATGTGCCCGCATCGCCCCAGCGCCGTACATGTACGGTGCTGGGAGTGTAAGGGTTAAGGATCTCTGAATGATCCAATGTTGTCCTAAATGACTGATGAAGATAAATAGAACCCACCTGTGTATAATCAAGTCTCCGTATAAATGCACCTGCGCTGTGATAGTCTCAGGGTTCTGCATCATGAAGACCAAGGAACACACCAGGCAGGTCCGTGATTCTGTTGTGGAGAAGTTTAAAGCCGGATTTGGATACCAAAAGATTTCCCAAGCTTTAAACATCCCAAGGAGCACTGTGCAAGCGATCATATTGAAATGGAAGGAGTATCAGACCACTGCAAATCTACCAAGACCCGGCCGTCCCTCTAAACTTTCATCTCAAACAAGGAGAAGACTGATCAGAGATGCAGCCAAGAGGCCCATGATCACTCTGGATGAACTGCAGAGATCTACAGCTGAGGTGGGAGAGTCTGTCCATAGGACAACAATCAGTCCAACACTTCACAAATCTGGCCTTTATGGAAGAGTGGCAAGAAGAAAGCCATTTCTCAAAGATATCCATAAAAAGTCTTGTTTACAGTTTGCCACAAGCCACCTGGGAGACACACCAAACATGTGGAAGAAGGTGCTCTGGTCAGATGAAGCCAAAATCGAACTTTTTGGAAACAATGCAAAACGATATGTTTGGTGTAAAAGCAACACAGCTCATCACCCTGAACACACCATCCCCACTGTCAAACATGTTGGTGGCAGCATCATGGTTTGGGCCTGTTTTTCATCAGCAGGGACAGGGAAGATGGTTAAAATTGATGGGAAGATGGATGGAGCCAAATACAAGACCATTCTGGATGAAAACCTGTTGGAGTCTGCAAAAGACCTGAGACTAGGACGGAGATTTATCTTCCAACAAGACAATGATCCCAAACATAAAGCAAAATCTACAATGGAATGGTTAAAAAATAAACATATCCAGGTCTTAGAATGGCCAAGTCAAAGTCCAGACCTGAATCCAATTGAGAATATGTGGAAAGAGCTGAAAACTGCTGTTCACAAACGCTCTCCATCCAACCTCAAAGAGCTCCAGCTGTTTTGTAAGGAAGAATGGGCAAGAATTTCAGTCTCTAGATGTGCAAAACTGAGAGACATACCCCAAGTGACTTGCAGCTGTAATCGCAGTAAAAGATGGCGCAACAAAGTATTAATGCAAGGGGGCCGAATAATTTTGCACGCCCCACTTTTCAGTTTTATAATAACAAAAAAAGTTTAAATGATCCAATAAATTTTGTTCCACTTCACAATTGTGACCCACTTGTTGTTGATTCTTCACCAAAAAAGTTGAAAAGTTCCAGGGGGGCCGAATACTTTCGCAAGGCACTGTATATAACTAACAGCAGTGCCCCACAGAAGATTGTATACACATCCCAGACATCCATGTGTGCACTGTGTGTCTGTATTCCATGTCCAGGAAAAGCACTTTTATTCTGCAGGAAAACAGCTCCCAAGTGCCCGGCTGAAAGTGAAACTAAAAACAGCTTTCTCTCCCGACTCGATTTCTAACAGCTATATCTTCTGATATACTGGATATAATGCAATTTTGGTATCATTTTAAAGCTTGGAATGTCAGCTTTCAAAGAAGGTCAGAACCATTTTTCTATCTGCTACCAATCCCAAGACATGAGCAGCTAAAGCAGCCCTCCCCTCTTCAGTCTGGTTTGCAGCAGCAGCAGAGCCGGGCACTTCGGAGCTGTTTTCCTGCAGAATAAAAGTGCTTTTCCTGGATATGTAATACAGACACAAAGTGCACACAGGTATGTGTGGGATGTGTATGCAATCTTCTGAGGGGCAGTGCTGTTAGTTATATAATTAAAAATGAGGTAACAGACTCCCTTTAAATGCAGATTTAAAGAGGACCTGCCACCTTCCATGACATATCTGTTTTAGTAACTACTTGCATTATCCATGTGATAAAAATTTTAAAGCATCTATTCTTATGAAGCTATGCTGTGCTGTTCCTCAATTACTCCTGCAGAAAAGGTCCATCCTGGTGATACCCGTTGGGGGGTGTCCCTTATCAGTCTGACACTGCAAAAGGGTAATTGTAATGCTTTATTGTTCAGTAAAATGTTTTGATTTACGGTATTTGTATACCTAATAGCACTATATGGACAACTAAGGGTCCTTGGCTCGTCCCATTAGGTTGCCAAAAGATGGACCTTGGTCTGCCCCCTGGTTAGTTTTTGGAGTGTAGAGTCTGTGCTTAGCTGTGGAAGAGAGAGGACATGCACGTGTAATCTCCTCTGTGCTAGGCCTGAGCTCAGAGAAGCTTTGTCTCTGAGACAATCTACAGCCAAGTAAGCATCCACTCTACAAAAGTGCTTCAGCGAAAGAGAAATCAGAAGGCTGTGCACTGGAGTCAGTCAGGAAGGTATTGTGAATGATTATGGCAGAGAGACTAAAGTCTCTTTCAGTCATAGTATTCCCTGTTTTAGCTGCACAGGTAGATTCATTTCTCTCACATGCAGTGGGTGTCTCCCTTCTGCCACTACTGTATAAAGTGACTTCACTTTCCTTTCTTCCCACTATGTTTGTTTTCTTCTAGGAAGCTCAAAGTGTGCGTTCAGTGCCTGTACTGTGGACCTTAATTTGCGGCCCACAATGCACTGGCACTGACAGTGGGGCCGGCGCATTCGGATCGCGCACCCATTCATTTGAATAGGGTCCGCGATCCACGATCCGCGATCCGCATCCGACGGTCCGCACCAAAAAAAGTAGTGCATGCGCTACTTTTTTGCGGTGCGGATGCATGGCCAGAAACACCACGGAAGCACACTGTAGTGCTTCCGTGTTGTTCCGAGCCTCCGTTCCGCATCTCTGTGATTGCGGACCCATTGAAGTGAATGGGGCCGCGATCCGTGATGAGGGCTGCTGCGGGCCGCAATACAGGCCGGCACCGGTCGTGTGCATGAGCCCTTACAGAAAGGCAGGAGGGCCAATGATGTTCAGAAGCAGTTGTTTTATCAGGCTCAGGATCTCAGCTAGCTCTGACACACCCCACTTCCTCTCAGACGTCTTCTAAATCTCTGTTACCAGGGGCAGATATTGCCTGATAACAGGCAGTGGACTGCAACTTAGGTGAAAGTGAGACCCCTAGTGGCCATAACTTTCCAGCTTTTTTCAGTTGGATGCAGGCAGATTTCTTTTAAATGAAGTGATTTAGAAATGTGCTAGTTACACCATTCTCTATTACATGAAATGAAATTGTGTCAAAGTACAGTGACTCTTTAAATCTGCACCCCTCAGTCCGGGAATTTGCAGAAACGTTTACCAAGAACATCACTGCATGCCTAAAGGAGACACAGTGAAGGAGTACTATAACCCCTGTCATTGCTGTTGTCCATATGTTGCTATTGATGTGATCTACTTTGGAACTGTAAAGCCCACAAATCGTCTCCAACCCAACAAGTGGGTAGACAAAGAAACATTGCCCACAAAAAGTAAATGTAAAATCACAACTAGTTTATTAAATACACAAAAATTACTAACAGTAAATAATCATACAATAATGTAGGAGAATAGCCATATATGGGTATAATAACCTCAATTAGTTATGTGGAACCACAGGTCCCCCCACATATCATCCATAACCACCATACAAACATAGATAGTATAAATATCAGAATGGGGTCTAATTAATAAATAAATAATAAGTGATTGGTGCGGATTGGTGCGGATGCGTGCGGATTTTCCGGAACACACCCTGAACGCATCCGGACTGAATCCATGACGCCCGTGTGAAAGGGGCCTTAGATAACACTAACAGCATCATGTCTGTGTCATCCAATACATTCCAGAACTGTAAGGATTACACGGCATCATAAATTAATATAATGGGAGGTCAGAACGGGAGCTGCCGCATACTCTGAGTCAGGAGTGTGGAACTCCCTCGTCTGAAAGGGACCTAAGGGTGCCTTTACACACGGCAGATTTGTTGCACAAAAATTCTGTGACTCAATATCAGTTCAATTTACTTGAACCAAACTTGCAGAAATTCAAATACTGATGTTAAAACATATATTATTCAGATGAATGGAACTGATTTTCATGAAAATCATTCATTTGAAAATCTGCATATAAAGGCACCCTAAGGGTACGACCACGCGGCACGACGTGATCTGGTCAGGTGGCGACCATGCTGCATCAATTAGCTGCAGCTGCCTTTTATTTCACTAATGAAGACCGCACTGTATAGTCCTTCTTCATTGTTAATGGAGTGCAGCAAATTCAATACCGCGTGGCTATTAACAATGAAGACCGATTAAACAGTCTTCATTAGTTAAATGAAAGGTATCCGAGGGCTAATTGTCCGCGCACTTCTTGACCACTGTACAACCGCAACCTGACTGGATCATGACCGTGCCATGTGGCCATATCCTGAGGATGTGTTACTTGGGGTTTTTGCTGTGGATTTAATGCAGATTTTCCACGGATCTGATCCCTGCATTGCAAAGTGTGAAATCCGCACAAGAGAACCGCAGAAACAATTTACATGCTGCGGACTTCAAAATCTGCTCGGCAGGTCAATTTCCTCATGGAAGAAAATGCAAAGTGCACATGAGATTTGTCAAATCTTATACACTTTGGGGGTCATTTATTATCCTGAAATATGCCTATATTAGGCGTATTTCTGGCGCAGATTGCGGTGCAATGGTTAGTTGCACCGCAATCTGCGACTTTTCCCCACTCACGCCAGGTGTAAAAAAAGTGGGCATGGCGGGGAAGGGAATGGTTTAGCAGGCCCGTCTCATTCATCATTTTCTCCGCCTGTTTTAGGTGTACAAAATGGTCTAAATGTAAGACAGCAAGGAAGCTATGGAGAGGCCGGCAACTCTACATAACTGTGGCGGATCCACAGTCAGATATAGGGGTTAATTTTAGACACCATTCTTAATAAATGACCCCCTTGGTTTGTACTGTATTGCTCTGCGGTTTTTCAGCATGCAAATCCATGCAGGAAAAAATGCATAATTCGGAATGTGTGCAGGTAGCTGCTAGGTTCACATGGAGTATTTTTGATGGGGAGTTGAGAAGAATTTGAGATTTTCTTGCAGGTTTTTCATCCAAAGCCAAAAGTGGATTCAAAAGGAATCGGAAATATAAAGGAATGACTCATCTTCCTACTGGATCACCTTCTGGCTTTGTCTGAAAAACCTGAAGGAAAATCTGCCTCAAAACCTCCTCCCAAAAACTCCATGTCAACCTACCCCGAGGCTACACGGAGACAGGTCGCACCACAGGAAGTCTTAAAAAAGTTGAGGCAAGTCACATGTTGCATGCGACTTACATTAAAGTTAACGGAGTAAGGCCACATTCAGACGGCCGAAGTATTGCGGGTCCGCAAAAATGCAGAATCGCTCTCATTAAAGTGAATGGGGCCGCATCTATTCCGCAATATTGCGGAATAGATGCAGACCCATTCACACAGCCGTTTGAATGGGCCCTAAAAGTCGCAGAAACCTGTGACACAAAATCCATCAGGTCTGATATTTTGTGACTGTCATGTCGCATTGTGATATAGCTGACAATCATTAGATGCTAGGTCGCGTTGCGACACATGTTGCCGTGTAACCCTGTGTACTCGTCAAGCATCAGGGAGACAAACTCAACAATTGTTTACACCAAAAAAGTTCTCCAAGGACAGCAAAAAATAATAAAAAAGCACAAGATGTAATTTGTGAAGTTCATAATACCACCTATGAATAATGCTGTACTTCTTCACAATGCCTGGGTACAACTGCTACCTGTGCACCACCTATAGCTAAGACCCTGCCAAACATGTATGAGGGCAAAAATCTACCAGATCAATGTTACAAAGAATTTTGGATATATTCATCTAAATGCACAATAAACCGTAAGCAGAGACTTCATACAGAGGGAGCTGACAACCTCCTTAGGCTATTTTCACATACACATTTTGCATTCCGGTTTTCAGATCTGGCACATGATCTGAAAATCGGGGCAAAAAGCTTCCGTCTTGCTCCCAATCATGGGGACAAAACAGAACAAACCAGATCAGGATGCATTCTGTCTTGGTTTGTTCAGTTTTTTTGACCAGACACAAAACCACTGCAAGCTGCCTTTTTGTGTCCGGTAAAAAAACTGAACAAACTGGATCCGGCATAAAAATCAATGTAAGTCAACGGTGCCGGATCGGTAATGAAAAAAACAGCTCCGACATCCAATGACTTACAATGAATTTAATGTCGGTTGTATTAAATAGAAACAGAACAAACCGGATCCGGACAAAACGGATGCATCTGGATGTATTAAATGAGACAGAAGCGTTTTATTCAGGTTTTAAGATCCTGTGCCAGATCTCAAAACCTGAATACAAAAACTCTGATGTGAAAGTAGCCTTGCTCATGTCCCCATGTCCTTACCAACACAAGTCCAGGACAGGGTATGGAGGTCCTTTTGGTAATAAAGGGAATTTGACAGATGCAGTTTAGATGATGCATAGGTTTGTCCCGGCATTACTAGTAGTAATCTCATGCCTGGAGATGTGAAATTATCTGCTATTACTGAGATCCGTGGTATGGCATTATACTGTACAAGATGATGAATTTTTATAATTTTGTCCAAATGCCCGGGCCGTAATTGCACACATTCACTCATTTATTTTTTGTGTTTTCACTGTGTTTGTTTGTCAAAAGGACTTACAGGTCGTAGTGGGGTACCCCCTAAGGTCTATGGGCGGTGGCCATTAGGTTTCTCACCCCCCTGCAAACCCTTTGGCTTCCCCCTCTGGGGGGAGGGAGTCAGACCTCGACCTGGGGTGGCAGCACAGGTGGGAAGCCAAGCAACAACAGGCTCTATCTCGGCTCCGGCAGAGGTTGACCACTTGTCCTTCTGGCTTGGAGGGCTGGGTATTGGTTTATGGAAAGCCCTTCTCTTATGGAAAGCGGGCCTATGATAGATCACGTCTTGTGTGACACATTGAATGTTTTATGCACATTTCTCAGGCTTTTAAAAAACAAAACAACAACATGTATTTACATGGACTTGATGGGTCCACCACAGTGGGTGCCCTGTTTCAGCAGCAATCCCTTCTGGCTCATAGTGGGGGATCTCAAGCTGCGGAACTGCCTATATAATGTCCCAAAGCCCTAATGGGTTACAAAAAAGCCTCGGTGAGACACCCCCTTTAGGCTAGGGATAGATATTTGGAATTTAGACTTATATGGGTCCATTTTGGTTCCAGAAACAGCACCACTCTTGTCTATGAACTGTGATTAGTATTACAGCTCAGCCCCGTGGACTGTTTCTGGAAAAAGCAGAAGTTTTTTTATAATTTCAGACAACCATTTTTAACAATTAATTTAAAAACCGCATTGACTGTATGCTACTGCATTGCAGCCTCATCTGCCCCTAACAAACCCGACTACTTTGAGCTTATTTAAAAGGACTTGCTCCAGTATTTAAACTTATCAGCTATTCACAATACAGGTAATAATTGTCTGATTGGTGGTGGTCTAACTGCCTGGACCCCCATCAACCATGAGAACTGGGGGATCTGTGTTCCCTGTATGAATGAAATGGTAGCTCTGTACTCAGCTTCTCTTCAGCAGTCCCTTGGCTTGACTTGCCACTCCATTCATATGGGGACAAAATATGGAAATGCCATAAATGTCCGAAAGGTGCAGGACCCACCTCTGGGACCTTCTCCCATTTCAAAAACGGGGCCCCAAAGTATGCAATTACAGCAGGGCCATGTTCTTGATATAGGAGCAGGTCCCAGAGTTCCCCATCGGACATTTATGGCACATCCTATTGATATGCCATAAACATCCAGATGGGAACACCGCTTTAAAGGGGTTGTCTCACTTCAGTAAGTGCCATTTATCATGTAGAGAAAGTTACTACAAGGCACTTACTAATGTTTTATTATTATCCATATTGCTTCCTTAGCTGTCTGGATTCTTTTTTCCCATCACATTATACACTGCTCGTTTCCATGGTTACAAAACACCCTGTAATCCATCAGTGGTGGTTGTGCTTGCACACTATAGGAAAAAGCATCGGCCTCTCTAGTGGCTGGGACCATGGGAGCGCACATAGACTAGTGCTTTTTCCTATATTTTCCTAAAATGTTATTATTGGAAAAAGGACTTTTTAATATACAATGAATAAAGTGTATTTACTGAAAGCGGCATACCCCCTTATGGGCTAATGCACACTACCGTCCATCTTCTAAACCAATCCATCTAGATTTCTATGGTCCTTTATACACATCCGGTTCATACAGGGACATTTGGAGCTGGAGAGCCTTAATACAGAGATATTTATCCCGAGAAACAGGGTTTTCATACTAGTAAATATTGTAAGTTATAATAACAAAGTAGTCATTGTGGCATTTAGCTCCATTAATACATACAATTACTATATGATCTATATACTACACGCTTCATTGGTTGAAGGTGTTAATGCAATAGGAACATTCATTCATTACCAGCATACCCGTCACAGAAATGTCCCATTGCCCTTGATGCGTGTAATCCTTTTTTTTTTCTTGTCTAATTTGCTTTATATGTTAATCGCTCGTCTCTGTAACGGTTAGGAAGCTAATGATAACTAGGAGGAAGTCTAAACGCTAATGCGGTTACAAGGACTACATTCCCATGTCTCAACATGTAGCATTGGACTCTGCCATTGGTAAAATCATATGAAAGATTATACACAACGAAGTAGATGTGGAATATCACAGCAGCTTTTGGGCTCATGCACACGACTGTATGCATTTTGCAGTCCGCAAAAAAACGGATCCACAAAAAATACGGATGGGGTCATTGTGGATTACGTATTTTTTTACGGAATGGAACAGCTGGCCCCTAATAGAACAGTCCTGTCCTTCTCTGTGATGCAGACAATAATAGGACATGTTCTATCTTTTTGCGGAAAGTGCATAAGGACATGCGGAAACGGAATGTCCACGGAGTAACTTCCGTTTTTTTTCCGGACCCATTGAAATGAATGGTTCCGCATACAGTCCGCAAAAAAAACGTAACAGACACGGAATAAAAATACATTCGTGTGCATGAGCCTTTTAGATGTTAAACTTGTGGCAGACTATGATTTCCCTGGAACATGATTCCATACGTCATAACTGGTTTATTTGTAGATTGCAAGCTCTTGCGGAGGGACAGGGTCCCCTTCCCCTCTGTACCAGTCAGTTAACTGTTTGATTTTTATCATATTTGGATTTTTTATATTTTCCATGTGTAACCCCCTCTTGAAGGAATTAATGGTGCTGTCAAATAAATAATTATACTATATATTTTTACAGTACCTTATGGATACTGCTAGAAGCACACTGTAGGGGACAGCTATAAGGGTAGGTGTCGGGGAGAGCACTTACAAGCCACTTTGCCTTGGCCAAGGTATGTCTATGAATTATTGCCTATTTATGTCCCTGCACCAAGAATACCAGTTTCATCGTCAGCTTCATAAGCCTATGTTCACATGATGCATTCTCGCCACTTTTGTATACAGGTATGGTTCGGTAAACTATTCACTTACCCATAAAATAGAAAGCGGCGCTGCAGACTGTGCTACCAAATATAAAGTCCTCCAGCAAATTAGGAATGAGGGTGAAGGGTATGCAGAAAATACAGAGCATGAGGTCACTGACTGCCAATGACAATAAGAAGAGGTTGGTGACAGTCCTCATCCTCTTATTCCTTATTAGGACCGCTATAACCAAGCTGTTGCCCAGGACACCCAGGAGAAAGATCAAGGAATACAGGAAAATCCTCACTGCCTGGTGCAAATCTGCAAAAGAGAAAAAAAATATGGATTTATTTAGATTTACAGCTTCTTAAATATCAGTCTAATTAGCTGTCGTGATACATTGTTGCTAATTCATGCACAACAGTGAGGTCCAGAATCAGATGTAGTAAAGTTGTATTAGTCATTGGGCTGTGTGCAGCAGTCTCTGATATGACAAAGACACATTCAGCTCTGCTACATCTGTGAGTCTGCTTGTGCATTATAGCAAGTTGGCAAGTTAAGATAATACAGTAGATAAAACTAGATGTGATGTTTGCATTTGTTAATAGAAGTTTATCATTTTTTAGTGATTTTACATCAGAAATTACATTGTCATTACAGCGCACATTATTTAATTGTAGTGCACATTATGCACATGACATTTGAAAGTCTACAATGCAGCTCTCTCTGGCTCCAAACTAGTTGCCATGCTTTGACTTGTAGTTCCACAAAGCGCTTTCTGGAAAAATATCTACAAATTCTACCCATACAGTTTTGACACCTACCTTTGCCAGGGATGGTTGCATTGTTTGAATAGTCCCCCAGGCAGCTGATGATGACTCCTTTATCTGTGAGCTCACATAATATCCCATTTTCATTGGTATAATTGTCCACATGTAGATTATACAGTGTTTCCATGTCTGTTAGTGTAATATGGGGTTGGTAAGAGACTACTTGCTTCCCATGCCTTCTTGTGATAAGACGCTTGCTGAGGTCTGCTGGCAGAATTCCTATGAGAGAGATTTGTGTGCAGCCCTCTATCCAGGCTCTCACTCCACACACTGTATGCACTGCACATACACTGAAGTGTAACTCACATTCTGCAGTGTGCCACCCTCTCTGGTTATTGGTCAGGACCTTCTTATTCCCAGTTAGAAAAAAACTGCTTATCTAAAGGTAGAGGACAGCACACCTGACATTTTCTGTTCTCTTCTCCTCCTAGACTTCTTGTGTAATAATTCACTAGTGGAGAACGTTGCAAAATAATGGGGAAAACTACATCCTGGTGACTAGATAACAAAATGTTAAAGCTTGTGAAATATAACTTGTGGGGCCCCTGAACTGCCTGATGCTGCAGACCTCCTTCAATGCCTGGCAGATTCCCACTGCCACTCCTTCCAACATAGAGGCCAGTACCCATATACATGCAAACAGCACCGAAGTTCAGTATTTAAATACAGCACCAAATACAAGCTCATTACATAGAAAAAGAACCAGAACAAAACTCATAACATAAATACAGAACTGGAACCATTCTAATAACAGAAGACAGCACCAGAAACATGCTTGTAACATACATCCAGCACCAAAATCAAGCTCATAACATAAAAACAGACTCAGAACCAAGCTCATTACATAGAAAAAGAACCAGAACAAAACTCATAACATAACTACAGCACTGGAACCATTCTAATAACAAGACAGCACCAGAAACCTGCTTGTAACATACACTCAGCACCAAAATCAAGGTTATGAGCTTGATTTTGATGCTGGGTGAAAGTTACAAGCAGACTCAGAACCAAGCTCATTACGTAAATACAGCACCAGAACCAAGCTCAGTACATAGAAAAAGAACCAGAACAAAACTCATAACATAACTACAGCACTGGAAACATTCTAATAAAAGAAGACAGCACCAGAAACATGCTTGTAACATATACCCAGCACCAAAATCAAGCTCATAGCATAAATACAGACTCAGAACCAAGCTCATAACATAAATACAGCACCAGAACCAAGCTCATAACATAAATACAACACCCAAACCAAGCTCATTACATATATTTTATGTCAGACCCACACTCATAACATAAATACAGTACTAGAACCAATATCCTAACATAAATGCGGTACCAAAACCAAGGTCCTAACAAATATAGCCCAAAGCCAAGCTTATAACATGAATACAGCATCAGAACCAAGTTCATAACATAAAGACAGTTCCAGTACCAATCTCATAATATAAATACAGCACCAGATCCAAGCTGATAACATATATACCACCAAAACCAAGCTCATAACATAAATGCAGTACATGACCAAAGCTCAATACATAAAAGCACAAGAACTAAGTTTAGTAAATAAATACAGCACTTGAATCAAACTCAGAATATACATACAGCACCAGAACTAAGCTAATTAGATAACTACAGTACCAGAGCCAATACATTGCATTCAGCACTGGACCCAATCTAATAACATAAATATAGCACCAGAACCAAACTCCTGGCATAGATATAGCATCACAACTCAGTTCAGCGATCAATAGCAAAGTCAAGTTAATCTCTACCATAAAATGTTGTGCTTTGTGAAACTCTAGCTTCCATAATGCCTGAACAATTGTAATGGTATGCCAAGTTTTACAAATAAGAATGTTACCACCCAGTATCCCTATTTAGACCATACAAATGACTACAGCACCAATCAGACTTTTACATTTTGTGACTCACAGTTGACAACTTCATTGTTTTTTTGGCTTTCTTTTGTTCTCTATCTGGTACAGATATTCATGATGACTTCTCCTGGCCACAACTTCTGCTTCCCATTTTGCCGCTGAAAATAATGGTATGACATATAGTGTGCCCTAATTAAAAAATCCCCACACTGTATCCCTTAATTAAATATTTTTGCAACTATACCTGGTGGAGTTACATAGTATTATGAGCCTTAGTGTTATGAGCCTTAGACATTAAAAAAGATTTTGATATCCTATTTTGGGCATATCTGTACCAGGTGTTGGCAGCCATTGGTATCTATCGACCTTTTATCTGTCTCTATGGGAAGAATCGCTTCCATAGACTTGTATGACATTACCCAACCTTTTGGAACTTTTACCTAACTTTTCCCACATTTCTGCTTTGCGAAATAATATGTCTAAATCAGATATTTTGCACTGTAACATCCCAAACCAAACACGTAAATCATTCAATCTTAATTTTGGGTTTACGGTTTTGGAGCACTGTCTCCTTTACCTGGTGATTAATCAGTCTAAATCTATTGATCCATTCCTAAATTACTTTGGGAATTGATCATTTAGAATTTTCCTACATTATCCTGGGTGGAACGGGTCTATATGATTAAAATGGTTACGTTACCTAGGATGCTTTATTACTTTCTAACTCTTCCTACTTTTGCGAGGGTTTCAGGGCAGAAGCTGTTTCTGCCCTGAAACCCTCGCAAAATGAGATTGTTATGTTTATAAAGATAAATGCCCACGTATAGATAGATCCATTATGTATTTAAATAAGAGGGTCTAAATGCAATGACAATGACAAAAGGGCATTGCTAAAGAAGCTGGCTGTTCACACAGTGCTGTATTGAAGCATAAGAATGGACAGTAGAGTGTAAGGAAAAAGTGAGGTAGAAAAAGGTGCACACGTAACAGGGAGAACCGCAGTCTTGATAGGATTCCTAAGAAAAGGCCATTCAGGAATTTGGGGGAGATTCACAAGGAGTGGACTGCTGCTGGAGTCAGTGCTTCAAAAGCCACCACACACAGACGTATCCAGGACATGGGCTACAACTGTCATATTCTTGGTGTCAAGCCGTTCATGACCCATAGACGTCAGAAGCATCTTACCTGGGCCAAGGAGAAAAAGAACTGGACTGTTGCTCAGTGGTCCAAAGTCCTGTTTTAGATTAAAGTAAATTTTGCATTTCATTTGGAAATCAAAGTCCCAGAGTCTGGAGGAAGAGTGGAGAGGCACACACACAAAGTCACTTGAGATCCAGTGTGAAGTTTCCACAGTCAGTTATAGTTTGGAGAGCCATGTCATCTGTTGGGGTTGGTGCACTGTGTTATATCAAGTCCAAAGTCAGCACAGTCTGTACCAGGAAATTTTAGAGCACTTCATGCTTCCCTCTGCCGACAAGCTTTATGGAGCTGCTGATTTAATTTTCCAGTACCTGGTTTAATAACCACAGTATCATGGAGTCCACATGGCTGGTGCCCGTGCATTGCAGACCACTATTTGTGGTCTGCAACACGGAGCCCTTAAGTGTCATGAGCCCTTATGGAGACAAACTTGGTTGAAATATAAACTGCAAAGTTGTGTGTCTCCCCTACTACCTATTCTTCATGACCCCCTTTTTCTCCCTGGGATTTCACTGACAGATTTGGTCTGGAGGAAAAATCCGAAGCTTTGATTAGTTGGTGACTTCATAGTTCAACCTAATTGATGGAGTCATCCCTAAACGTACTACACAGGACATACATGATCGCTACCACACTTCACCATATTTATCCTGAGGTTTCACCACTGTGTTTTCAGGAATATCCAGAAATTAGGTAGACTCTCCACATCTGGTGGACTTTCCCTGGAGCCCAGCAATTTTGGTCCCCCATTAGAACAATTTTCTGTAGCATCTTTGATAAGGACCTCCTCTTGTCGGTGACTATATTTCTTCTTGGTATCATACCGTCCTCTTTCACGTATGCTACATATATAAGCTTCTATGGTATACACATATGACCGATAAGATTCATATAGCCTCCAGATGGCGCCCATCCGTCCTTTCTATACTCGCAGTGATCCATAGGGTTAATAGAATTCTTCTTTATGAAACGATTGATGCTACCCTAGTTGACCCTAGAGTACAGTTTAACAAAGTCTGGACTCCCTTGATAACATACACAGAATCTCCCAAACTAGCCATATTTTTAAGCCTTCGAGGAGATTAAGTGCCCATATTGCACTGCTTTCTTACATTGTTCCCCATTTCCCCCTCCTTCTCCCATTTATTTTAGCCACAGCTACAAGGTAATTCATTCACCATACGGGTAAATGGAGAGGCAGTCGTTTTTGATCTACCTGTGTTCTATATGATTAGCAATCTGAGATTTATGCTGTCATTATGCATCCACTCATTGCTAAGGACTATTGGGGTCATTTATTAAGACTAGCATTTTAGACGCCAGTCTTAATACCCATGATGCGCCTAAGTTACGTAGAGGCACCCGGCTTCTACATAACTTAAAGGGGTATTCCGGTAAAGTAACTTAATTTTTGAAAAACTGCATTAAGGCTGCAAACTGTGGCCCAACCAGAACCCATACCTATACATATGATCAGAGCTTCAATTTACCTCACAATCCATTTGTCTAGCTCCTGTGTGAGCCTTCAACACACTGACAGTATCATGGCATCTGATCTTCCCTCAAAAAACTACAATCCTCACAATCTCTAGCTTTCCTTCTGTGAGTCTTGATGATTACTGATTGGCTGCCTGATATACAGTCCGGTCTACTCAGTAAGCTGCAGCACACTAACATGTAGCTAGAGAACTGATAGCAACACACAGAGCATGCCTGACCTGACAAAGGCTCAGAACTACAGGTCGATGCCATGGTAACTTATGAGGGGAAACAGTGGGTAGCAGAGGAAGAAACTACTTTTATAACTACTGAATGGTAAATATGTGAAATTGAGATTATATTAGGTAATTATTAATGAATAAATAGTATAAAACATAAGTTATATTTATGGTATCCGGAATACCCCTTTAAGTGCATCCACTACCAGCCTGAATCTATTCCAGCTCCCTTGCTGACGTAGATTTAGGTAATTTTCTACGCCTAAAACAGCCAGCCAGTCCCCTTTTTTAGACCTGGTGTGAGTGGGGAAAAGTTGCAGATTCCGCAGCAAATCGAATTTGTGACCAAATCTGCAACAGATAATTGCCAAAAATTGCCGTATATCTAATAATAAATGACCCTCTATATTTCCTGACATGTTGGTTCTTTGTTATTGTCCTTTTGTTCTCAACTATGCATAGAAACATAAATATATTCCCAACACTCCCCCCACCCACTAAAAAATGCCCCACATTGTGCCCCTGAATAGATGACCTACCATTTGCCACTGAATTTTTAAAAATGACCCACATTGCCTGCATTACAAAGAAGGTGATAAGTGGCAGTCTGGGTGGTTAAGAAGTCCCTCTTGCACATTTAGTTGTATCTTAGTCTTCATAACTTCCACATCTCAATTGCACTTCATAGTTCCCACACCCTAAAGAAGCTAGAGACCTGGGGAGAAGCTAAGCCAGGACCACAAAACAGTGAGACTGTAACCATTAAGCCTGTTGCCTCTAGTAAGAACCCTGTAATGGCTAAGATTGTTGCCTCAAGTGAGATTGGTAAAAGCCATTATTCCTTTTACAAGTCTGTCCGCCTGTTTCCTTTCACCAACCCGGAGTGTGGAGCCACATATACCACTCACAGACCAAGAAGATCTGTTGGTAAGGTCTGGTCCTTTTATAGGCAAGGCACTTGTATAGAGGAACATAGGAGACCTAACATAGATGTTTAAAGGCTATGTACACCTTTGGAGCCAATTTTTTTTATCATTATTGCATTACACTTATTTTGACCTAAAAATCACTTTTTCAATTGGTGTTTATTAACAATATGGAATCCTTTTTTGTGTACAGAGCTGAAAGCTGTACTAGCTGCCTGTGGATTTTTTTCTCAATTCCGTCATCTGAGGAGCAGACGGACAGCCTATCTCTTCTCTCTGACCTTATAAACACTCATTAAAGCTCAATCCTTACCTTACTGATAAGAATCTGGCTTAAATAAGTGTTTATGACCTCTCAGTAGTTTACAGATAAGGGTAATTAGATGACTGGCACAAAGTGAAAGTGAAAGTACCAGTCACCCAGCTAGACAAACAGTTAACCCTTTGTGACTGAACAGCTCAATATTTTTAATAAAGACCAATTGAAAATATGATTTTTAGCCAAAGATAAGTTAAATGCAATCATAAAAAATGACTCCAAAGGTGTACATAGCCTTTAAGAATAGGGATCCACAGCAAAAGAGAATCATCCACAATTCATAGTCATATTTCAACCTTACCAACACCTATTATCATTTTAGTAGTGGTGGTAGTAGTCAATGTAGTAGTACTCCTGGTAGTAATCCCTCGTTAACAACAATATTTTACCTTTACCCTTTCAAATACTAAGATATGAACAGATGTTGACTTCAATGGGTCTGTGGTCCACATTTTGTGGCTGTATTCTATCTTTTTGTGGAATGGGCATATGGATGCGGAAAGCAGATGGATGATCCGTGTGATTTCTGCATCTGTAAAAGATAGACATATCTTATACTTGGCTACAAAATGTGGACCACGTACTGTATCCACTGTGTCCACAAAGAATGTGGATGCAACACAGATGGTATCCGACAAAAAAGGCAAAACACGTATCGTTCACCTGGTATAGTAATTAAACGTAGGAGGTACGGAAAGCACTGGGAAGGAGTGCTACCACATCATGGAGAAAAAAAAACACATACTGTACTCCAGCTTCCAAAAATATAAAAAATAGGCTTTATTTCATGTGCTCAGTAAAAACATACCTAGCAAAAACACATCTATGCCTTTTGGATCTGTGAATGTCGATCCTTCCTCATCACCAAGGAATGATCCGACCTCATGAGGAAGGATCGACATTCACAGATCCGAAACGCGTAGATGTGTTCTAGGTATTTTTTTACTGAGCACATGAAAAAAAGACTATTTTTTATATTTTTGGAAGCTGGACTTCAGTATGTGTTTTTTTCTCCACAGATGGTATCCGTATTTTGTGGCTCTACAATTTGAGGACTGCAAAATACATCCTGTTCTGTGCATGAGACCTTAGTCCTTAGTTAGAGAATAGGGTGAAATAGCATTATACAAGAAATCTTTTTGTGCATCCTGTAAAAACAGTCAATGGGTCTGCAAAAAAAAAAGTGGACGGCTCAACCACATCCGGCTACACAGTAAATAATTTGATCCCAACACACGCTGCACAGCCAAACATGACAATGTAGTGCTGCCCACAGTTCATCAGAACTAATGTGAGTGAATATGGTATCTCTGTGACCCGCAAGTTGCTGCAACATGGTAATCCAGCAGAGTTGGATTACCTGTGACTACCGTGTCACAGTTGTAGCAACATGCAGGTCCAAACACAATCCCATTCACATGCGTTGTGCCAATTTCGTCATGTAACTGCAATCTAAATCTAAATCTCTGATCATGTGAATCCTAACATACTTTTATATGGAATTAGATAAGAAGCCCCAATACAGGAAATTGTACTGTTGATCGAAGAAATATTTTTAGCATGGCGACTTATGAACTATCAACTTATGTCTATCATCCCCCTCTGACCTCAGAGGGCAAAATATATTATGAAGGATATCATAGTAACATAGTTTGTAAGTCTGAAAACTATCCGTCCAACCAGTTCAGCCTGTTATCCTGCTAGTTGATCCAAAAGAAGAAAAGGTAAAAGCCAATTTTCCTCATTTTAGGGGAAAAAATTTCGTCCCTTAGCATAGGTCATCAGTATGTGATCAGCGGGAGTCTGCCTCCCAGCACGCCAGCTGTTTGAAGAGGCTGAGGCTCTCCAGTGAGCGCTGCCCCTCTTTTTAGACCAGGAATCAGCAACCTCTAGCAGTCCAGGCAACTCCCAGAACAGAATCCTCTCTTCACTTCTACAAGTGTCCTTCAGGTATATATATATATATATATATATATAGACATATTTATCTTTTTATAAGTAATCGTGGCTCCTGGGTAGATTTGGGGGGGAAGGGGATGAGAGAGAGGAGTGAGCACACCTCCCATGTGGGTGGGGAGCAAAAACACCGCCCACGTGGGTGGGAAGGGGCGCTCATGGACTTGTGGTAGAATCTGCACCCCAATGGTATGTCGGCAGTGTATGACTATTAGAGATGGTACATCCAAAGTCGATTCGCTAAAAACTTTGTTCTAATACTGTACAGAGATCCTGCTCTGTACAGTATTAGAATGCATTGGCTCCGATGATCTCAAGTTATTACTTCGTGAAAATTGCGCAAGACTTCGTGTAACAGGAATTAATACTACTTACTGTAAAAAACCTTGGTATCAAACTCTGGTTCAGTCCTGAGTGGTACCTTGGAACCAAACCTGAGTTCGTTACCAAGGGTTTTTACAGTAATTATTAATTCCCAAAGTTATTACATGAAGTCTTGCATGACTTCGTGAAGTAATAACTTCGGCTCATCAGAGCCAATAAATTCTAATACTTTACGAAGCGGGAACTCTGTACAGTATTAGAACAAATTTTTAGAACAAAGTTTTTAGAACAAAGTACTGATTTAGAACTGATTTTAAACCATGATAGGAACCCATGATTTCAGGTACCCATTTCTTTAGTAAATCAATAAGATACATTTATAAAGTATATTACTAAAATATTTTTAGAGCTTTTGGAACATTTTTTAATTAAACGTTTAGTAACTCTTTAAATTTATATCCATAGATGCAGTCCAAGAAGCATTTACTGCTGCTGCAGGTTTGTTACAAAATGTGAACGTGACCTAAGAATTTAAACATAAAAGACACTCCCTAGCTGCTGCCATAAAACCAGGGCAGCAATACACCGTACAAAGCCATGAAACTTTATAACGTGGATAATTCTCAGAATGAATACAGCCTAAATGTTACCAAAGAAATACATCATTATTTGCACCCTAAAGGTAGAAGAGGAGACACAGAGCTATATTTCAGTACTGCCATATTCTCAGATGATGATACTAAAAATGAAAATATTAAACTAAGAAAATGGTTACATTGGCTGTTTATAATGAAAGGATACGTCTCATGGGGTCTAATAAAATGGAAATGTGATTGACTACAGACATACTGAAAATGTTTCTTGATTTGTGTTAATTACCGTATTTTCCGCACCATAAAACGCACCTAGGTTTTAGAGAAGGAAAATAAGAAATAAATATTTTTCATCAGACCTCAGCTCAAACCCCCAATCAGACCCCATTCCTCATCAGACTTCAGATCAGACCCCATTCTTCATCAGACTTCAGATCAGACTCCATTCCTCATCAGACTTCAGTTCAGACTCCATTCCTCATCAGACTTCAGATCAGACCCCATTCCTCATCAGACTTCAGATCAGACCCCATTCCTCATCAGACTTCAGATCAGACCCCATTCCTCATCAGACTTCAGATCAGACCCCATTCCTCATCAGACTTCAGATCAGACCCCATTCCTCATCAGACTTCAGATCAGACCCCATTCCTCATCAGACTTCAGATCAGACCCCATTCCTCATCAGACTTCAGATCAGACCCCATTCCTCATCAGACTTCAGATCAGACCCCATTCTTCATCAGACTTCAGATCAGACCCCAGTCCTCATCAGACTTCAGATCAGACTCCAGTCCTCATCAGACTTCAGATTAGACTCCAGTCCTCATCAGACTTCAGATCAGACTCCATTCCTCATCAGACTTCAGATCAGACTCCATTCCTCATCAGACTTCAGATCAGACTCCATTCCTCATCAGACTTCAGATCAGACTCCATTCCTCATCAGACTTCAGATCAGACTCCATTCCTCATCAGACTTCAGATCAGACTCCATTCCTCATCAGACTTCAGATCAGACTCCATTCCTCATCAGACTTCAGATCAGACTCCATTCCTCATCAGACTTCAGATCAGATTCCATTCCTCATCAGACTTCAGATCAGACTCCATTCCTCATCAGACTTCAGATCAGACTCCATTCCTCATCAGACTTCAGATCAGACTCCATTCCTCATCAGACTTCAGATCAGACCCCATTCCTCATCAGACTTCAGATCAGACTCCATTCCTCATCAGACTTTAGATCAGACTCCATTCCTCATCAGACTTCAGATCAGACCCCAATTGCTCATCAGACCTCAGATGACATATAAAATAAATAAATGAAGTTGCCTCTTCTGCTAAGGACAGCTCCTACAATTGCAGATCCAGCATGCTCCTCCTGCACCACTCTCTGGTGTTCTGCCGGCGCCTCACTGCACTGAAACCGGACAGCGTCAGGTCATAGTGCGAGCTTACACTGTGCTACGTCAGGTCACAGCACTTGGCGTTGACAGAAGAAGTCCAGGGAACAGTGAGTACAGCCAGCACAAGGAACACTGTATTCACCGCTCCCTAGCCCTACTGTGCACTAGTGAGGGCTTCCATAATGAATGTGCTCGCTAGTATTCACTTCATAAGATCCACTGCCATTTTCCCCTCAATCTTGGAGGGAAAAAGTGTATCTTATGGTGCAGGAAATACAGGTTATCTATGATTTTATCATGTGAGTTACAATATCCTATACAATTGTAAATGTGCAATAATTCTAGTGGACTTGGACATTAGACTTAAAGGAGTATCCCAGGATTTTAATAATGATGGCCTATTCTCAGGATAGGCCATCAATATCTGATCGGCAAGGGTCCAAACCCCTCGCCAATCAGTTGACGCTGAGCAGCTGCACTGCTAGAAACTGGTGCCAGTACTCAGCTTTGGACTGAATTCCATTGGGCCAACCAGAAGAAATGATTCTGAGGGCCCGCCCTCTGAACATACAGGATCTTAGGGGTCTTAGGAGTTTGACCTCACCATGAATCCTCTGGTACTCTGGTGGGCCAGTCCAACCTTGCCAGAACTACACAGAAGGTGCAAAAAATAGTTATGTAGGTTATATAATCTGGCTACATGGGACAACATGTACAGGGGACCCACTCCATAGCAATTACTTTCTGCAGCTATTCAGTTTAGGACTTGAAAAGCTTATGATTATTTTGGTCTTCTGTCTTTCTTCTGTCTATTCATCCTTTTCTTTGTCTCCTACCAAGCTGTATTCATTTTTGTAATGGTGCAGGTTGTTTGTAAGACAGTAAAACATGACCTACAGCAGTCGCTTTTCCAAAGTCTAAATTAATGGCTCTTGGTACTTAAATTCCCCTAGAACTTGAGTACAGCAAAATATAACAACTCACTGCTAGATGACAGGAAACTGTATGACTATGGCAATGGATAAGGGAACTAGAGACCGGTAATGTGCAGACGGCAGGCAGCAATGGCATACAGGCGAGAGTGATGGTAAGAGTGGTAAAACCTTGAAAAAACTGACCCTGAACTGGTAAATCCAACTAAACAGTAAGAAAATCACAAAACCTGAACAGCAAACATAAAGCTGAACCCACAACAAACAACTACAATGCAGACAACAATAAGACAATGTTAATGAAATAGGGTTCAAGGTTCTAGAAACATATCCATATAGCATTCACTATACCTGGCACAGAGGCAGAGAAACTAAAGCTTTCTGTTGCTCTACTTACCTCCATTGAGTGGATACAAAATGCTGTCTTATCTTCCTAGCACATTCTGCAGGAGTATAAAAATGTTTTACTCTTTTAGCCTTTGTTTGGCTATTCAGATAAGAAATAAAACATCGCTGGTGACCACTTTTTTTCCTCTGTCACCAAGGATAATTCTGGCCTAGCTGCTCCCTGAGTTGGAAATTGAAATGGTGTTTTCAGCCCCAAATTGGTATGGATATTGGTAATGATATGAAAGTACAGGTGAAGTTTATATAACCTCATAGGTAGCGTACCTCTGTGTTTGTTGGTTTGTTGTATATTAGTATGATTTGTACATTGACAGCTTTAGGTAAGGTTACATTGTCCTTAAAGGAGTTGTCCAAACATTAAATGTCATTTCAATATAATTGTTTTACAGTAAATACTAAAATATGGTAATAAAATAGGTTTAACAAAGGCTAAGTGAATAAAAGGTTTACTAAACAGTTATAACATAAACACCAAAACAAAGCCCCAAAAGAAAGAGCCATATGGCGCAGGTGCAAACAGATCACTGAACCACCAAAAAAAACAGAAGGAACATAAAAAACAAATATAGGTCAAAGTTCAAAACCACAAGGAGGAATATAAAAGTGGTCAGAGCACAAATGTATAACAATGTCAAAGAGGCGGGTAAAAAAATGTAACACACAAGCCCGATTGTAAAACTAGTACAAATGAATATACAGACCCCAGTATGCACCTCCACAGGACACCCCAACACGTGTTTCGCGTCTGCTTCCTCAGGGGAGATATTAGTATGATTGTATATTAGTATGATTTGTACATTGACAGCTTTAGCTGAGGTTACATTATCCTTAAAGGGGCCGTCCAAACATGAAATGTTACTTCAATATAATTGTTTTACAGTGAATACTAAAATATGGTAATAAAATAGGTTTAACAAAGGCTAAGTGAATAAAAGGTTTACTAAACAGTTATAACAGACATACAGACAGATCAGAAACAGTGTAAAAAAACTATCACTTAACCTGTAATCAATGGGCAAGCCCCAACATGGCTGACACCCTATGGAGCGTACCTAGAGAAGTAGTCACAGTTCCATCCTTCAAATGCTACCAGCCATAAGTTTTTTAGAAGCTGAGAAAGTAACAGGGAGAGATCTGTAGAAGAATGAAAATACCCTCTGACCCCTGGGAAAGAACATGTCCCCTGAGATGTCAGCATGAAGAAGAGAATCCTAAAGAGCAATTTAATCAATAAATGTGGAGATCTTTAAATATAGGGACAGAGATTGTCATGTACTACTGTACTAATTTATTCAGGGAGTTGAAGTTTTAGAGGGTGGCAAACTGAGCAATTGTCCAGGGCACAAATTTCCCAGGGCCCTCCCCTGGAACTGGACCCGCAGGACTAACCTGAGTTTGAGAAACATTTCACTAAACTGTTAGTTAGTGGTCAGGAAGTGGAGTCATTTATAGTGACGCTCTGCCTACCATTAGATTAAAATAATCCTAAAATCAACAGGTCCTTTTGGTGCTGTATGATTACATTACATGGGGACTGAACTGCATTTGATGTAAACCCTTAAAGGAAGAATTTTAGATACTGCATATTATTTGGGGTTTATATGTTGGTATCCCATAGATCATATATGACAGTATCTTTTTATGACAGTATAAAGTGTTGTTTGTGTGTGTAATGTAGGTGCTGTATGGGAGTATTATTTATTCAATACATGTAGGTGTCAGTTGTACATTGAATGTTAGGCAGTATTGTGTGGGAAATATATGGAAGTATTATGTGTGCACTATTTGGTTTCTATATATGTCTGTACAAATTACTGTAGGTAGACTAGTTTTACACTAGCATTATGAGTTACCTGCAGAGAATAGCCTGCTGGAGCTCTCTGGATCTGGCATTGTCAAATGTTAACAGAATGCCCGCTGGCCCCATTGTCTATAATGGGACCGGCGGAGATCCAGGCGCTACCCAGAGGGCATTGTGTTCTGCTGGAACCAGAGAGCTCCGGCAGGCTGTTCTCCGTTGGGACCAATAACAGCAAATTGAAAGAAGCCTTAACCCCTTGAGGACCTCCACCTTACATATACGGTGGAAGTCCGGTATCTAACTATGGCGCCCGCTCGCACGTGCAGCAGGTGCCATAGCCTCCAGGATTCTGCTATTTTAAATAGCAGAGACCCGCGGCATATGTATGCGATCAGCCATAACGCTGATCGCATACATTTTCTATTTCAGATACCGTGGTCAAATGTGACCATGGCATCTGATCAGTCCGGAAGCGGAAGCCATACGCTTCTGCTCCAGTAACAGAGTTTCTCCGGCTAAGATCGGGGAACCTGTTACATTGCACTAATTGACCAAAGCCTCAAGCAGGCTTCAGATTCTATTAGAGGAATATACCAATACAGACCACTAGGTGGTAGAACTGTATTGGTATATTGAAAATTAAGTGCTCACTGATGACTATATAGCCATCAAAGAATGCAATGGGCAATCTAATGATTGCTAGTATAGTTACTTAAAAAAAGTTTTTAAAAAGTTTTTATAAATATAAAAAAATAAAAAAAATATAAAAGTTCAAATCACCCCCCTTTCCTTAAAATAAAAATACTTAACCAATAAAAAAAATAAACATCATGAGCATCACCGTGTGTGAAAATGCCCATACAATTAAAATATAATAATACTAATGGCATACAGCAAATGGCGTAACGGAAAAAAAATAAAAACAGCCAATTTTCCATTTTTTGTCACTTCAACTCCCCAATAATTATTTTATAAAAAGTGATCAAAACGTCGCACGCACTTGAAACACTGAAAAGTACAGATCACCCCGCAAAAAATGAGCCCTCACACAGCTCCACACACAACTACAAAAAAGTTATAGGGGTCAGAATATGGTGATAAAATTATTTTTTTTCCTCAAAGGTTTTAATTTTTTTTCAGTATTAAAACGCAAGAAAAATTATACAAGTGTGGTATCATTGCAACTGTACTGACCTGGAAAATGAAGATAACAGGTCAATTTTACAGCATAATGCACGGTGTAAAAAAAAAAATAAATAAAACCCTTTTTCCCGCTTCCCACTACATGGTATGCAACCGTAAATGGAAGGTACAACTTGTCCCGCAAAAAATAAGCCATCATAAGGCTATGTGAACGGAAAAATAAAAAGGTTAGGACTATGGGAAGGCGGGGAGTGAAAGACGAAATCGCGAAAATGAAAAATCTCAGGGTCCTGTTAGGGGTAAGGCTATGTACACATTATTGGGGACAATTTTTTTTTATTATTGCATTGTATTCATTTTGAGCTAAAAATAATTTTTTTAAATTGGTCTTTATTAAAAGTATGGCATCCTTTATTGTGTACAGAACCGACATGCTGTAGTGGCAGCCTGTGGATTTTAAATTTTTTTCCGTGGAGCTGACGGGCTCCTTATCTCTGCTGTCTGACATTATAGCTCAGGTCTTCTTACTGATAAGAATGTGGATTACATAAGTGTTTATGACCTCTCAGTAGTTTAGAGATAAGGGTTATTAGATGATGGCACTAAATGAAAGTACCAGTCACACAGTTAGAAAAATAGTTAACCCTTTGTGACAGAATGGTTCAATATTTTTAATAAAGGCCAATTGAAAAAATGATTTTTAGCCAAAAATGAGTAACATGCAATCATAAAAAATTGTCTCTGAAGATGTATATAGCCTTTAAAGAATGCCTGACTACTACTATAGACAGAAGAAATGATTTACTAAGTTTTAGAGTACAGTCACAAGTGGCAAAAATGCTGTTGATTTTGCACATCAGAATTGCATGCAGAATATCCTCAGCATTCCCAGGTGGGTAGTGGGGATTATGAAGAGCTGGCACCTATAGGATTGGACAGAGAGCGCTCAGTTTGCCACCCACGCAGGTCAGTTCATAGCTTCTACCATTGTGAAGTCATTCAGCCTGTACTCCTGTATGTCATGTGCTGGTATGTAGTCTATGTTAATAAGCCCATACTTCTATATAACCTATGTTAGCGACTGGTTTTCAGCCTGTGTCTGTGTGTAGCCTGCATCAATGTAGAGGATCTGTTAGTTTACAGGATGTGTGAGGAGAAAGCATCCACTGTAATGTAATGTGTCAGTTCTAAAGCCATCTGGTATAGCTGTTCTTTGACCATATGCCAGCTGCTATGAACAGACTAAAATTAACGTGGTCAAAAATATCACCTGACTGCAGCCTCTAGATTAATGTAGATTTCCGTATGTACATTCGTGGCATGATGGTAGTAAGCGAAGAATTCTGCTACTTATGCAGTAAAATCAAATTATTCAATTCTCTTATTCTAACATACATTCTTTTTTATAATATTATCTCTATAATATATGTCAATTAAGAAGCTGCAATTTTGTGTTTTCTCTAATTATACAACTTTGGCACCAGAGTCCACACTATACTGCTTCCCCTGATTGCAGTGACACTGTCATACAAGTTTCTGTAGCCTCCACTAGAGGGAGCTCACTGCATACAGATTTGTAACAGCTGAAATTTAATTCAATACTATCTAATACTAGCAGAAGGACCCGGCTTCGCCTGGGTATATTTAATCGTTTTCATTTAATGTTTATGTGTGTCGTTGCAGAGAGAAAGTCAATGCAGCTAACAGAAGTTGATTTTTACCTTCATTTTTTCAATGCCCATTGGCTGCGGAGTGGAAGGGGGCGTGACCTGATGGGTCGGGGGCGTGGTTTAGCAGGACCTTGGGTGAGGGGTGCTTTTAAGTCCTTCTTTTGAGGGTGGCTTGAATTACAGGTCAATGCCATGGTAATTTATGAGGAAACACAGTGGGTAGCAGTACTGGTATATTTATATTTCATTTAATGTTTGTGTGTGTCGTTGCAGAGGGAAAGTCTCCCTCCCTCCAACCCATGCAACTGACAGAAGTTGATTTTTACCTTCATTTTTTCAATCCCCGTTGGCTGCGGAGTGGGGGGAGGCGTGGCCTGATTTAGTAAGGGATGTGGCTTTGCGATACCTTGGTCGGGGTTTTGAATCCTTCTTTTGAGGGTGGCCTGAATTACAGGTCGATGCCTTGGTAATTTATGAGAACACGCAATGGGTAGCATCTTTTATTACTACTGAACGGTCTTAGTCTAAAATTAGTCTAAAACATAAGTTATTTTTATGGTAACCGGAATACCCCTTTAACAGTGTCAACCACAGCGCTCTGCCCCTTTAAAGCAGTGAAGAGAAATGGCTGGGTTGTTATGGAAACCTGCACTAAACCGGTGTGTATGTGGAGAGTATGGCAGTTGGGATTTGAAGTGAAAGGCTCCCAGGCTAATATTGGCTAATGCAGGTCATATTTTGGTAATATCTCGGGAACGGTACGTCCTAGAGAGCTGAGGCCCGGTCTAAAACCTTCCTGGACACCTGATGTACGTGTGTGCCGAATTTGGTGAAAATCGTTCCAGTAGTTTGGTCGCGCATAAAGAACAGACAGACAGACAGACAGACAGAAACTTATTTTTATAATATAAGGATATATAAAGCTGAGTGTATGTGTGTGTGTGTGTGTGTGTATGTCCGCTAAAGGAATCCGCACTGTCGCAGCTACGATCACGAAATTTGACACACAGGTACATCAGGTGTCCGGGAAGGTTTTAAAATGGGTCTCAGCTCTCCAGGACATACCGTTCCTGAGATATTCCCAAAAAATGCATTAGCCAATAGAAGCCTGGTCACATGACCCTTATCAGGCAATAGACACTCACAGGCAGTTAGTCTCCACACACACCAGGTTTCCATAACAACCTAGCCAGGTCACTGCTGTAGGTCTGATTTAAAGGGGCAGAGCGCTGTGGATGACACTGTTAAAGGGGAATTCCAGTTACCATAACTATAACTTATGTATAACAATGGCATCGGCCTGTAATTCAGGCCACCCTCAATGAAGGACTTAAAAGCCCCACCTGCAGGTCCCACTAAGTCACGCCCCTGACTCAGGCAGGCCATGCCCCTTCCACTCAGCATCTGACTGGGTTTAAAAAAAAAGGAGGTAAAAATCAACTTCTGTCAGCTGCAGGGGAGGGAGGAGGGTGACTTTCTCCCTGCAGCTCATGCTCAGACTGCACAGTGCTGCTGTCTGAGAGTAAGCTGTTCAAAAGGACATCCCTGTATCCATCCAGGCCCTGCACATGACAGAGGACAGGGAGTCTGAAAGCCAGACTATCCAGCCTCCCCCAACGTGAAGCCACTGATCCCCATGAAGCCACACCCCTAAACACGAGGTCACGCCCCCTGGTTCCATGAAGACACGGAGGAGAAGCTGTCTGAGTGTGAGCTACTGAAAGGGTGGACATCCCTGTGTCTGTCCAGGCCCTGTGCCGAACAGTGGACATGGAATCTGAAAGCCAGACTGTCCAGCCTAAAACTGGATCTCTGGCCACCCTGGGGGCAGGCTGATGTGAGGGTGGCCAGATGTCCGGCTTTAGGCTGGACAGTCCAGTTTTCTGGCTACCTGTTCTCCGTCCGGCGCAGTGCCTGGACGGACGCAGGGATGTCCACCCTTTCAGTAGCTCACGCTTAGACAGCTTCTTCTCCATGTCTTCAATAAGCCAGGGGGTGTGGCCTCATGTTTAGTGGTGTGGCTTCATGGGGACCGGGGGCGCTGCTTCACGTTTGGGGGAATGGCCGGTGAGGTCTGGCTTTCTGGGGTGAAGACAGTGTCCACCCTAGATGCTGTGGAGTCACAGTTAAAGGGGAGGATGCTGTGGATGTTTCTGTTAAGGGGCAGGCTGCTGTGGAGGTCACTGTTGAAGGGGCGGGCACTGTAGAGGTCACTCTCGATATCTTTTAACGACACAAACATTAAATGAAATAGATTAAATATACCCGGGCGAAGCCGGGTCCTTCAGCTAGTATATTATAAATATATCAAGGGTCAGTACAGAGATCTCTCCCATGATCTAATTATCCCCAGTACTGTGACTGTGACAAGGCGACATCCTCTGTGTCTGGAGGAAAGAAGGTTTGTACACAAACATAGAAGAGGATTCTTTACAATAAGAGCAGTGAGACTATGGAACTCTCTGCCTGAGGAGGTGGTGATGGTAAGTTCACTTAAAGAGTTCAAGAGGGGCCTGGATGTATTTCTGGAGGGTAATAATATTACAGGTTATAGTTTCTAGAGAGGGGTCGTTGATCCAGGGAGTTATTCTGATTGCCTGATTGGAGTCGGGAAGGAATTTTTTCACCTAAAGTGAGGAAAATTGGCTTCTACCTCACAGGAGTTTTTTGCCGTCCACTGGATTAACTTTCAGGATAACAGGCTTAACTGGATGGATAGATGTCTTTTTTCGGCCTTATAAACTATGCTACTATGTTACTATGATATATATACGATAAACATTTATATATAAATATTATGTTCATACATTGCCATTACATTGATGTGACACTGGAGGATATGAGGTTACAATGCAACATCTATTTGCAGGACTTGCTATACAAATGGAGCCAGTTTAGAAGTTGGGAATGATTGATGGCTCTTCTGTCCAGGAGATTCATTGTTTTCAATAGAGTTACTGTTGTTATAGTAAAGATTACGATTGTATGTGACATAGATCTACACAAAAGTTTCCGACCAGGTGATTTCCCCACCTAATTTTAAATGTACAACTGCCACTATTAAAACAATGCTACACAATCAACCAATGAGCATGGATGTTTAGTTTTAAAATGACCAATGGACGTGCATGTACTAATCAATTGGATATTCTTCACATGTTAGTCAATGGGTAAAAATAGTATAGGAAAGGAAAGAATGACTGAGGGAAAGAAGAGATAGAAAGGAGAGAGAAGAGAAAGAAGAGAGAAGGTAAGACTAGAAGAAAGGCTGGAGAGGTTTGAGGATGGGTGCTTGCTGTCTCTGGGTCTGATAATTGAGACAAGAGCTATAATACTTGCTGTATATCTGGGCTTGATAATCTAAATAAAACTTCATCACTACAATTACTCTACTAGATTTTCTTCAGGCAGACAACAGTAGATATGGCTGGTGGCAGTTGAATGAAGCACGTGCATCCACCTCAGCGATATTACCAACTTGGACAGAGGAATAAGGACAAGAACAAACAATAAGTGGCACTATATACGGATACATTTTATTCAACAGCTCAGTGGCTACACTAAATTGTTAATTACATGCAATCACAGTATACATTAAAGGTGTTACGGCAGTGCGTGAGTCGGTGTGGAACCACTGTGCAAACCACCAAATTTCACTCTGGGCTAAACCTAAGGACATTATCGTGGCAGTTCCCTGGTTTTCACCCTTCAACCCCTATACAAGGATCTAGACTTCAATGCAGGAAACCCACCAGGCCACTAGCTCTTGGAGTAGTCTTTATTTGGTTGGTTGCTGACCACCCATGGTGGTGCACTAAGGAGTCAGGCAAAATTGTAGTCTGGGACAGACTGAGGTCAGGGCAGGTGGAGTTCTTGCAATTTGGTCAGGGCAGGAAGCAAATGGTCAATAAGAGAATCAGGCATTGGCCAGGTCAGGAAACAGAGAATGAAAGTCAGGCATCAGGCAGCAGTAGGTACACAGGCAGACAAACAGAACAGCACACCTTTACCGGGGCTAGCAAGCTAGACAAACCTATTGCTCAGGCGCCTTTTGTATCCCAGGGTTACCAGCCATTGGCTGAAGAATAGGGTGTGGGCACTGGTCATTTAAGAACTGAGGAGCACGTCCATGGGCAAACTGGTGGGGCCTAGCTAGCAAGTGCAGGCTGCAACCTACCAGTTTGCCCTCTTGCTGTAGACACTCCACCTAGCCTACCAAAACCGCTGGAATTTTATGTAACATTGCTATACCTTTAAGGAGATGGTCCACTCCTTTATAAGTGATGATGATCTTCAGGATAGGCCATCACTAACAGATTAGCGGGTTCTGACACCCCGACAAGCAGCTGTTGTGCAGTAGCCCTGGTGCCAGAAATTCATGCTGGATCTACACAGCTCTGTTCAATGTGCAGAGGTCATTTTGAGGATATTATTTGGATTTTATCAGGACTAAATAAAGCATTGCATTTATCTCCGGACTTAGTGCTGGACTAAATGTCTTAATCTTGGATTACACACGTGTTCAACACGCCAACTACAAACGGACAAAACTGGATAAGATGGAACTACTCCTCCTTTCATTGCTAAATGTCTTTAATTGCTGTCACTCTGAGGAGACAATAGTCAGAGTGTCGATGCCCAGGGGGCTGGGTACAATGCAAGCCAGAGGGAGAGTGAGTTGTTTCTTAAAGGGACTGTGTTATGTTTGCCTGTTGCTACTTTGCTTAAAGAGACAGTGTACCTAATTAACATATTGCCTCTAAGTAAGCCTATGTGCCCTCATTGATAGACTGCAGCCGTATGATTTCTTTGTATATCTATTGGTCCAGTATGCCTGTTCACTGTTTTGCTCTTCTCTTTCATAAACCTATCCCATCAGGTTGCTCTTTTTCATGGGCCCAGTTTGCAAATTCACATTTATGGAGGCTTTATGTGAGTTTAAGACGTATTAGAACATGTACAGAATCCCTTATGTCATATCCTACAACGTATGATTGTATTCACTATATTATAGCGAATATTGCAGTTTGTATTGAAATTTGTCCCTGCTGTCTCTTTGTAGCCTAGCTTTGATGTGTCAGCCGGTGCTCTTCCTATCCCAGGCAGGGTGGCCATTTCTTTCTTGCTCCTGAGGTATTCAAACATCTTCTGTTGAGTTCTTGCCAAAATAATCTTTTTATCTACTCTTTTTATCTACTCTTGAAACTAAATCTCATCTGGATTCCTCATATGCCTAGCTGATAGACCTCAAGTTTTAAGTACTGGTCCATTACAGAAGAAAAACTTAGAAAGGAAGATTTGTGGTAGCAACGTTCTGTAGAAACTTTATGCCAAACAGTCAATAATTTCACACTAAGTGAAATGAGGCTTTATTTTCTTACCTAACTTGTTCTGCAGCAGTAGGAACACACAAGTCCCATATAATGCACCTTCTCTGTCTTGTGCATATCCCACTGGTCAGTCCTAAATGCAAGATGTGAAGAACCATTATTCTCAAATATTTGTGTCCCCAACCAATCTGATATTGGTGGCAACCCTTCCGCCCCACTTGGCCGGACCTGTAATTTGAAGCTTACTTACCTACTTCCCAACACTGGCTCCCTGCTCCTCCTCCTCCTTCCCTGTGATGCTCTGCTGGCCTCTGGTTTGACACCACCTATAGCTGATCACTGGATACGGTGGTGACCGGATCCCCTTGTGCCATGAAACCATTTTTATGGGGATCCAGTCGCTGCTGCGGCTAGTGATTGGCTGCAAGTGGATGTTTTCAGCGGGGTGGGGGGGCCTAGAGGAGCATCACAGACCAATCTGATATTGGTGGCAACCCTTCCGCCCCACTTGGCCGGACCTGTAATTTGAAGCTTACTTACCTACTTCCCAACACTGGCTCCCTGCTCCTCCTCCTCCTTCCCTGTGATGCTCTGCTGGCCTCTGGTTTGACACCACCTATAGCTGATCACTGGATACGGTGGTGACCGGATCCCCTTGTGCCATGAAACCATTTTTATGGGGATCCAGTCGCTGCTGCGGCTAGTGATTGGCTGCAAGTGGATGTTTTCAGCGGGGTGGGGGGGCCTAGAGGAGCATCACAGACCAATCTGATATTGGTGGCAACCCTTCCGCCCCACTTGGCCGGACCTGTAATTTGAAGCTTACTTACCTACTTCCCAACACTGGCTCCCTGCTCCTCCTCCTCCTTCCCTGTGATGCTCTGCTGGCCTCTGGTTTGACACCACCTGTAGCTGATCACTGGATACGGTGGTGACCGGATCCCCTTGTGCCATGAAACCATTTTTATGGGGATCCAGTCGCTGCTGCGGCTAGTGATTGGCTGCAAGTGGATGTTTTCAGCGGGGTGGGGGGGCCTAGAGGAGCATCACAGACCAGGAGGAGAAGCAGCAGGGAACCAATGCAAGGAAGCAGGTAAGTAAGCTTCCCTTTACATGTCCGGCCATGTAAGGGGGTTTGCCAACCCCCCATCCTCTATTCTTGGACAACCCCTTTAATTTTAAGGAATAAAATCCATTCTATGGCATACACACATACAATGCCAATCATGTTCCCACTCTTTGAATGAATTGTGTGTATTTTATTTTGCTGCTCCTATGTGATTGCAATTATGCTACATTTTATTAAAAACCCTGACACCTGTGCATTTATTGTTTGCATTACAGTTATTCATATTTTCTCAGTTCTGTAGCTACAGTAAAAGTAATTGCCCGGCTGAACCGAAGCAGCCAGTTTTTATAAATTACTTGCTTTTTTTCTGTTATTTTCATCAGACAAATAAATACGAGACTAAAATAACTTATGAGGTTTTGAACGTACGCGGCCGAGTTCACTAAAAGTGCTGTATTGTGTTATTATCATCATTATACACAATGTAATCTTACGAGACGAAATGCTATGGCGTCCTCACTGAGCGCGTGGTAAGGTGGGTCAAAAGCACATTAAACCCATGAGCAGAGCTGTATGAATATATTACGAATAATAAGCGTTCCCAAACACCACGGCAGCAGATTTATTGTGAAGCACTCTTACCTCGTCCCGCGGGAGAAGTAAAAGCTGTAAAGAAAGAAACAGTTAATAAAGCATTTCATTTGAGGAATGAAGAAAAGGGCTCTAAGAACATTTAATTACTAGTGTATTCCTCGTGTAATATAAATCTGTATTCACAGTCATGATTACTTTGCTTCAATAAGACATAAGGACCCTTTCAATTTATACAGGATGTGGCAGAACACATGCCAGCCACATTATATGTAAGGACCTAAAAAATTTGCAAACTATGCAAGTACCCCTAGAAAGTTACTGGTTGCAAGTGGTAGGGGAAATGAATCATTACATGGCACCCATTAATATCAAGAGGTCATCCAGATCGAGAGGCACTTTTCCCCAGACTCTTCACTCTTGCTAAGGGCTCACGCAGATGACCATATGAATGAGTCTGCATCCGTTGGGTGCAGACTCATTCATTTCAATGGGGCCGCAAAAGATGCAGACAGAACACAGTGTGCTGTCCGTGTCCGTAGTTCTGTTCTGTGGTCCCACAAAAAAGACAGAACGTGACCTATTCTTGTCCGCATCCAAGAATAGGCATTTT
This sequence comes from Rhinella marina, assembly GCA_900303285.1. Taxonomy (NCBI): domain Eukaryota; kingdom Metazoa; phylum Chordata; class Amphibia; order Anura; family Bufonidae; genus Rhinella; species Rhinella marina. Next base: position 532,636 of record ONZH01026846.1, read on the forward strand.
GTATTACAGTGCTGGCCATGTACGGTCCACAAAACGAGGGTTAGCATCCATGTTTTACGGATACGCAATTTGGCAGACCGCAAAACACTACGGCCGTCTGAATGAGCCCTAAGAGTGGGGTCTCCATCCAACTCCATATGTCCCAATAAGCAATGGAGGTGGTTGCCCATTCCTTTTTAACAGTTTTTTACAGGTCCAAACAAAAAAACCCAAAATGATTTTGAAGTCCCCCACTGGTAAAGCAACAGTGTTACAATGGTAGCACGTGTCCACCGCTGTCCTGTTTTCCCACGTGTCTGTGTGAATTGGGACTAGCGCTCAGTGAACTTCCTTTCCATACTAATGGTTAAAGGGGTTGTCTCATCTTGCCGTTATTCAGGCGAGATGAGATACAGTCCCGACCACCAGTTGGCCAAGAACCAACAGAGCCTTCTGGCATTCGCTGTTTCAGTAGCTTCCATTGCGGTGCATGAGAGGTACGGAAACACTGTAGCACGGCAAGCTATGCCGTTTCCTTAAAGGGGTTGTCCCCTAATTTCACCCAGGCAGCTCGCCTGACTAGGGCATCGGAGCATCTCATGCTCCGATGCCCTCCCTTGCCCTGAGCTGGATCGCAAGGGTTTTTTGTTTACATTATACACACTGCCGGGCGGAGGCTTCCGCCCAACAGTGTGTTCGGTGAAATCACTGGCTGTAATGGGCCGGCTTTAGCGCTGCTCTAGCCGTTTTAATGGCTGGGGCCGCACTAAAGCCCGCCCACGTCACCGGGCTCACTGTTGGGCGGAAGCCTCTGCCCAGCAGAGCCCGGTTTGTCACTGGAACCGGGCTAAATGCCTTTGCCCTGCGCTAATTAATCTCATGCTCCGATGCCCTAGTCAGGCGGGCTGCCTGGGTGAAATTAGAGGTATGTCCGGGTTCAGCTGTGAACCCGGACAACCCCTTTAACTCAGAAAAAACATAACTTGCGGTGCTACGCTGTTTCCGTAGCTCCTATGCACCGCGATTGGAGTTACTGAAACAGCGAGCACCAGAGCTTTCTGCTGTTTCCCGGCTGGGAGGTGGTCAAGACTGTGTCTCATCTTGCCCTAGTAACGTCGAGATGAGACAACCCCTTTAATTTTAATCCTTTCCTCTTGCTCCCTGTCCAGCTGCTGATTAAGGTGCTGATCATCCTCCCTATTTAGCTGGGCTGTGGATCCACCTCTTCGCCTGAGCTTTAAGATTTTCTAGTATTTAGTAACCAGCGAAGGTGTGATCTGTTGTCTGACTACCCATGTACCGTACCTTGCCTGTTTACCGATTCTGCTCCTTGCCGCCTGCCCTGACCTAGGAATTGCATATATCAGGACTGTGCATATACTCAGCCTTCCCTGACCTAGGAATTGCTATCTGGAATATGCACATACTCTGCCTGCCCTGACCTAGGAATTGCTTTCTGGAATATACATGTACTCTTCCTGCCCTGACTTTGGACTTTGTTCAGACTATGCTTTCTGTATGTGTCCTTGGTGCTTCACATTGGTGTCTCCCTCCCCAGTGGGTCAGCTGTGAACTACATCAGAACTACTCCAGGAGGTAGCGGCCTTGTGGTTTCCTGCGGCGAAGTCCAGATCCCTATACAGAGGGTAATGGGTGAATACCAGGGAACTGCCAAGACAACTCTCTTAGGTTTAGGCAAAAGTTAAACTGGTGAGTTGTCAAACTGGATCCACTCCCACTCTCCATTACACACAGTAGTTTCCTGTTAGCCTGTGATTATTTTGCTGAAGCAGTCGCTATGGCCAGTGATTGCCTGGAGCTGTTGCACTGGCAAAATAAACATGTCAGTATGTATGGTATATGACCGATATAGCTGAAAGTCGTACATGCTCATATCAGTAAATCAGCAAAAGACCAGTTCAAGAGCCTGAGCTGAGCTTATTCCCCTCTAAAAATATCCAGGATTTCAGGTGGCATTTTTAGAACATAAAATAATGAATGTCCACAAAGTCTATAAAGTCACAACCCCCATACAGTGTGATCCATACTGTGCCTGTACAATCTATTCCTAATTTTTTACTATGCTGGACATTGAGGCTACCGCACACTGTGTTTTTGAATAAGAGAAAGACGATGTTATTCGGTTAATGATTGACACAAAGATTCTCTTTCCACTTCAACAAGAGGTTCTGCACCCGGCCGGTATGGTTTTATATGGTTCTATATGGTCATGAAACTTCTTAGTGATTTCTAATACCAGAAGTCCAGAGATAAGCGCTACACATAAGACATTAGGGCTTCTGATGGGACTCATTGTAAACAGGAAGCCTGCTACTCTGCAAATACACAGAGATGGACATCTGTGCAGAGAAAACGGGTGAATATTTTTAATAAAGACCAATGTAAAAAATGTTTTGTGGCCCAAAATGAGTAGAATGCAATAAAAATAATAATAATAATAATAATAGAAAAAGCTTCCCCAAGGGTGTCCATAGCCATGAAAGCTACAGCAGTTTCTGAAAAAAAACAAGCCCTCATGCAGTTCCATTGAAAGGAAAATAATAAAGTTATAGCTCTCAGAATATGGTGGCACAGATACATTATTTTTTAAAGTGCTTTTATTGTGCAAAAGTAATAATAAAATAAAATATAAAAAAATATAATTTAGTACAGATGAATAAAGTTAAAATGCCATTTCCACCGGATGGTGAACTGCTTAAAAAAATTGCAGATTTTCATTTTTTTCCAAGCCCCCCCAAACAAATAGAAGTTTCAGGAAATTGTATGTTCCCCAAAATAGTAACATTAACCACTTCCTTACCTCCGTACAACCATTTATGTTAGGGTCTTTAAGGCCTTGTTCACATATACGTAGATTTTCACGGACCACGGTCTGTGAAAACCTGGCCTGCCATCCTCCTGAGTGCAGGAGCGCATGGCGTCATTGGTTGCTATGATGACATGTGCTTTCGTGCAGCCTCCGCAGTGCACTAATACACTGGTATAAATCATAGGAGTGTACTGTACAGCGGTGGTGGCATGAAGCACATGGGCGTCATAGCAACCAATGATGCCGTGCGCTCCTGCACTCAGGAGGATGGCAGGATGTGGTCCGTGAAAATCAAAGTATATGTCAATGAGGCCTAAATATGGCACCAACTCAGGAGTTGCATAGCAGACACCTGGAGCTGATGTCTGTGATTGGCAATAATGCCAATTGCAGACATTTAACCCCTGATATTCCGTGTTCAGTTGTGACCACAGCAGCTGACAGGCCGATACGGCTCCCCCGCAATTGCTTTCTCTGGCAGGCACGGATTCTTCAGAGGAACCGAAACTACCACAGCAATAGTTCACAAGCAAGCAGGGCTCCACAGGGACATAGCAAATCTCCCATAGACTTTAATGGAAATTCATTGCAGTCTATGGAAGAAGTGATCTAATGATCACATATTCAAGCCTCCTAGGGGACTTTAAAAAAGTGGGGGGGAAATGTAAAAAAAGTTTTAAAAACAAAACATTTATAAAAAAATATACAAAATTCAAATCACCTTTCTCGATTTGAATAATAAATAAACAATATAAAATAAAGATTATTGGCACTGCCACGTCCCAAAACGACTGTACTATTAAAATATAAATAAATTTAAAACACAAGTGCAGCTCACCTGTGGGTAATTCCGGGGAGCACAGATAACAACTGGATCAGGTGTAACAATCTTGACACAAAAATCTTTTTATTTATGCAAAAAGATAAACAGTAGTGATGAGCGAACCTGCTCGTAACGAGCGGTTCAATGCTCGGATCCCCTGCGCTCCCCTGCCGCAGCCATCCAGATCCGTCCTCACCCGACTGTAAGTCAATGGGGACGGATCCGTTTGGTATCACACACTGGTATGTGACTAGTGTGTGACACCAAACGGATTCGTCTCCATTGACTTACAGTCGGGTAAGGACGGATCCAGATGGCTGCGGGCAGGGGAGCGCAGGGAATCCGAGCATTGAACTGCTCGTTACGAGCAGGTTCGCTCATCACTAGAGATGAGCGAGCGCTAAAATGCTCGGGTGCTCGTTATTCGAGACAAACTTTTCCCGATGCTCGGGTGCTCGTTTCGAGTAACGAACCCCATTGAAGTCAATGGGAGACTCAAGCATTTTTGCAGGGGACCAAGGCTCTGCCTAGGGAAGGCTGGGTGAAAACCTGGAAACCTCAGAAAATGATGGAAACACCACGGAAATGGACAGGAAACAGAAGGAGCAGCATGCATGGATGCCTCTGAGGCTGCCTAATCCCACCATTAACCCAAATTCTCCTGCAACAGCCTGGTGGTTACCCTCATGGCAATTGTGCTCACCCAGACCAAGAAAGGCGAGGCACATGCCCATCACATGTTAGGGAAGCACCCAACTAGGTGCAACGAAGGTCCATCATCCATGCCCATGCTGGCACTGCTCTCCTATCCCCAGCCACACGATGCAGGCATAAGCCTGACACAGCATGGCGGTGACACCAACAAGTGACCAAGTTAGATGAGGTAGCAGGTGAGCCAACCAAAAATTTAGCCTGACGCAGCATGGCGGTGACAACAGAGTGACCGAGTGACACTGCGGGAGCAGGCGAACCACATAAACATTTTTCGTGGCCCTGTATGGCGGTGGTGACAACAGAGTGACTGAGTTAGTATGCGGTAGCTGGTGAAGCACCCAAAAATTTAGCCTGACACAGCATGGCGGTTACACCACCAATGACTTTGTCCGACTGAGAATGCAGTGAAATGGCTTTTGTTGAGCATCCAAAAAATTTTTTCTTTTCGGAGTACATAAAGTCGACCCTCAGCAAAAAAAATTTTTTTTAAATGTCGGTACTTGCGCCTCCTGAAAAATTGTTTTGGACTGTCTGTAGTTGACACTGCGGAAAAATTGTTTGGAGAGAGGGCCTGTAGGTGGCCCTCCGGAAAAATTGTTTAGAGAGAGGGCCTGTAGGGGGCCCTCCGTAAAAATTGTTTAGAGAGAGGGCCTGTAGGGGGCCCTCCGTAAAAATTGTTTAGAGAGAGGGCCTGTAGGGGGCCCTCCGGAAAAATTGTTTAGAGAGAGGGCCTGTAGGTGGGCCTCTGGAAAAATTGTTTGGAGAGAGGGCCTGTAGGGGGCCCGCCGGAAAAATTGTCGTAAAAGAGTGCCAGTTGGCCCTCTAAAAAATTGCGTTTTTTGGGTCAGCGTTAGGCAAAGACGACAAGGAGTAGGAGGAGTAGAGAAGAGGAATCGGATACATAAGTAATGTTAATCTTTAGCTGCTTTCCCCCGTAGGAGATTTGAATTCCGGTGAAATCCAGGCTTTGTTCATTTTAATAAGCGTCAGCCTGTCAGCGGTGATGACGCCACCAGCTGCACAATGAATACCAGCTCTGACAACATGCTAGCGGCAGGGCAGGCCAGCACCTCCAGGGCGTACAGCACCAGTTCAGGCCACGTGTCCAGCTTTGAAACCCAGTAGTTGTATGGAGCAGAGTGATCGGTCCGGACGTTGGTATGGTCAGCTAGGTACTCCCTCACCATCTTTCTGTAAAGCTCCCCCCTACTCTGCCTAGACTGGGGACAGGTGACAGTGTCTTGCTGGGGTGGCCTTGGAGAGCGTTCCCCTGCCAGTGCTGGACAAGCTGCCTGCTCGCCTCCTCTCCCCCGCTACTTGGCCCACAGAACCACGCCCTCTGCCGCTAGCGGCGTCAGATGGGAATGATTGTTTCAGCTTGTGCACCAGGTCCTGTTGATATTGATTCACTCTCATGCTCCTTTCCTCTACAGGGATGAGAGTGGAAAGGTTCTGCTTGTACCGTGGGTCCAGGAGAGTGAACACCCAGTAATCGGTGTTTGAAAAAATGCTTTTAACGCGAGGGTCACGGGATAGGCAGCCTAACATGAATTCTGCCATGTGCGCCAGAGTCCCAACACGCAAGAATTCCCTCTCCTCACTGGCCTGACTCTCCATTTCCTCCTCCTCCTCCTCTTCAGCCCATACACGCTCAAGAGTTAAGAAGGACTGAGCATTGGTACCCTCTTCTGTCTCGCCAACATTCTCCTCCTCTTCCTCCTCATCCCCCTCCTCCAATACGCGCTGAGAAACAGACCAGAGGGTGCTCTGGCTATCAAGCGATGTATCTTCCTCCACCGTCTCTTGTGACAAGCGCAAAGCTTCCGACTTCATGCTGAGCAGTGAGTTTTTCAACAGGCAAAGCAGCGGGATGGTGAGGCTGATAATGGCGGCATCGCCGCTGACCATCTGTGTTGACTCCTCAAAGTTGGTCAACACCTGGCAGATATCAGACATCCACGTCCACTCCTCATTGTAGACTTCAGGAATCTGACTGACCTGACTACCAGTTCTGGTGGAAGTTGACATCTGGCAGTCTACAATTGCTCTGCGCTGCTGGTAAACTCTGGATAAGATGTTTAATGTCGAATTCCATCTTGTGGGCACGTCGCAAAACAGTCGGTGAGTGGGCAATTGTAGGCGGCGCTGCTCTGCCCTGAGAGTGGCAGCATCTGTGGTCGACTTGCGGAAATGCGCACAGATGCGGTGCACCTTGGTGAGCAAATCAGACAGATTGGGGTATGTCTTGAGGAACCGCTGAACTATGAGATTGAACACGTGGGCCAGGCATGGCATATGTGTCAGTCTGCCGAGTTGCAGAACCGCCACCTGGCTTGAGGTTCAGTGGTGCCAGCCACAGATCGGTCTGCGTCGTGATGCCTTGTAACAGCTCTTGGGCAGTGGGCCTTTTGTCACCTAAGCTCAGCAGTTTGAGCACCGCCTGCTGGCGCTTACCCACGGCACTGCTGCTGCGCCTAGAGCTACCGACTGAAGGCGCCGTGCCCACGGATGGTAATTCAGAGGAGGATGTGGAGGAGGAGGAGGGGTCGGAGTAGGAGGCATAGTACATCTGAGAGACCGTGACCAAGGTAGGCCCCGCAATCCTTGGTGTGGGCAGTACATGAGCGGCCCCAGGGTCAGACTCGGTCCCAGCCTCCACCAAGTTAACCCAATGTGCCGTCAGTGATATATAGTGTCCCTGCCCGGCAGCACTTGTCCACGTGTCCGTGGTTAGGTGGACCTTCTCAGAAACAGCGTTGGTCAGGGCACGGATGATGTTCTGTGACACGTGCTGTCGTGGAGGCGAAGGTGTGGTTTTCCGGCGGGAGGCGCTCGTGCCGGGCTCCTGGGCAGGGGGTTGACTAGCAGAGGCAGCGAGTGACACAGGGGAAGGAGCAGTGGTGGGACCCGCAGGAGGTGAACGTTTTTGGTTCCATTGAGTGGGGTGTTTAGCACTCATATGCCTGCGCATGCTGGTGGTGGTTAGGCTAGTAGTGGTGGCACCCCTGCTGATCCTGGTGTGGCACAGGTTGCACACCACAGTCCGTCGGTCATCCTCAATTTCTTTAAAGAACCTCCAGACTTGCGAACATCTAGGCCTCGCCACGGGAGCTTCACTACGTGAAACAGTTGCTGCTGATGCACCAGCTCTGGCCCTGCTTCTCCCTCTGGCCACACCACTGCCTCTTCCAACCTGTTCTGGTGCAGCACACGCCTCCGCCTCAGAAGCACTGTCTTCACTCGGCTTATCAACCCAGCTTGGGTCAGTCACCTCATCATCCTCCGATTCCTCAGTCTGCTCCCCCCTCGGACTTCCTGCCCTGACTACAACTTCACCACTGTCTGACAACCGTGTCTCCTCATCGTCCGACACCTCTTTACACACTTCTTCCACTAAGTCAACATTGTCATCATCATCATCACCCACAGACTGCGACAGTTGGAAAACATGGGCATCGGGAAAGAGGTCAGCAGCAACCTGAGAAGTGGTTTGTGACTCTGGGAAGGGTCCAGAAAACAGTTCCTCAGAGTATGCCGGATCGCATTCCAAATTTTCCTGGGAGGGGGCAGACTGGGGGGAAGGAGGTTGAGGTGGAGGAGCCAGAGGTGTGCTCCCTTGGGTAACGTGGGTGGACTGCGTGGAAGACTGACTGGTGGACAAATTACTTGAAGCATTGTCCGCAATCCACGACATCACCTGTTCGCACTGTTGTGGTTTCAACAGTCCTCTACCACGTGTCCCTGTAAGTTGAGACATGAAGCTAGGGAGTGTAGCTCTGCAGCGTTCCCCTGCTCCCTCATCAGCAGGTACTGTCTCACCCTGCCCAGGACCACGGCCTCTGCCCCCTGCAGTAATTGAATGCCCATGCCCGCGCCCACGCCCTCGTCTTCGACCGTTAGCCCTGGGGTTCAACATTTTCTGTATATAAGTGTATTATATATACCAAAAAAAAAAAAATGGGCCTGCTGTACTGAAACCCACAAACTTGTTCAATCTGAACAAGTTAATATATAGGTGGATAAGTTAGAGCAAAATTACGTATTTTATTATGTACCGTGCAGTATGGCGCAATTACACTGAAACTATTAGATTAGGCAGACTTGGTCTGCTTAAGTGCAACCCAGAAAAATGTCGCACTCAGATTTTTCTAATGTAGCTGTATCAGTGAGAGCAAAAGACCTTTTTTAATTACGTGAAGTACAGTATGGGTCACCTGGACAGAAAATACGGATTGTGGTTTGTATATAGGTGGATAAGTTAGAGCAAAATTACGTATTTTATTACGTACCTTGCAGTATGGAGCAATTACACTGAAACTATTAGATTAGGCAGACTTGGTCTGCTTAAGTGCAACCCAGACAAATGTCGCACAGAGATTTTTCTAATGTAGCTGTATCAGTGAGAGCAAAAGACCTTTTTTAATTACGTGACGTACAGAATGGGTCACCTGGACAGAAAATACGGATTGTGGTTTGTATATAGGTGGATAAGTTAGAGCAAAATTACGTATTTTATTACGTACCGTGCAGTATGAAGCAATTACACAGCTCATTTACTAATTAAAGGTTTTACTTCTGGTTTTTATGTACCAGAATATTTAGGCCCGGGTTGTCACTTTGTAAAAAATCTAAAATCCGTTAACAAAAACATAGATATAGTAAGAGAAAAAATATTCAAAGAAATATTTGAAAACAGAATAGCGGGACCTTTTAATGAACCACCTTTTCCCAATTATCGAATTTCTCCATTAGGATTGGTCCCTAAAAAAGAACCAAATTCTTTTCGACTAATCCATCATTTATCCTACCCTAATTTTACGTCATTAAATGACTAAATTGACAAATCTCTTTCATCAGTAACATATGCTTCATTCGATCAAGCACCTAATTTATTACGTTGTTCTGGACAAAAATCCCTTCTAGCAAAAACGGATATTAAATCCGCTTTTCGACTTCTCCCCATAAATCCGAATGGATACAATTCTTCAGGAATTTACTTCCAAGATCAACTTTTCTATGATAAAGCCCTCCCTATGGGTTTTACTCTTTCATGTCAATACTTTGAAGCCTTTTCAACATTCATTCAATGGGCAGTAGAATCTATTTCTTCTGGTGGTTATATACTGCATTACTTAGACGACTTCCTATTCATTGGCTCTCACCAAACTTATGAATGCATTAACCTATTAAACAACTTTATTCACATAGCAAAAGTTTTTAATATTCCAATCGCACATGAAAAAACAGTATATCCCACAAAAAATTTAAAATTCCTTGGAATCGAAATTGATACAGAAAGAATGGAATTTCGCATACCAAGGGATAAAATAAAATCCACCAGAATTTTATTAGAAAATATTTACTGTTCCAAGAAAAACACATTAAAAAGGCTCCAATCACTTTTAGGTTCGCTTAACTTTATAACAAGAGTAATACCAATGGGAAGAGTATTTTCCAAAAGAATGTATGCAGCTACCAAAGGTCTAAAAAATTCTTATGACCATATTAGGATTACAAAACAATCAAAACAAGACATGGAAATATGGAAAGAATTCCTAGAAGAATTCAATGGTAGCATTATATGGCAAGCAGATTTCTCTGAAACCAAAACATTACAGTTATTTACAGATGCCGCTGGCTCTATAGGTTATGGAGCCTATTTTAATAAAAAATGGTCTGCTGAAATATGGCCCAGTAGTTGGCAGAATACAAAACTAATAAAAAACATACAATTCTTAGAACTATTCCCAGTACTAGTGTCATTAATAATATGTCAAAAATATTTGCAAAACAAAAGAATTTTAATACACTCAGACAACAAAGGAGTGGTATTCTGCATTAACTGTTTAACTGCCAGGTCCTCAGAAGTTATAAACGTACTTAGACAAATAGTTTTAATTTGTTTAAAAAATAATATATGGCTCAAATGTAAATATGTTTGTGGAAAATCTAACATTATTGCCGATTCACTGTCACGACAGGAATTCCAGAAATTCAGAGAAATAGTGCCGAATGCAGAAGTAAAAGGAATCCCCTGCCCAACTCATTTATGGACGACGAATTGGACATAATTATTAACTTGATTAAGAATTCTGTAGCACCATCAACATGGGCCGGGTATACGGCTACAATTGGAATAATTTTTGCAACCTACAGAATTACAACCCGTTGGATGATAATTTGAGAAATTATATCCAATTCGTACTTTCATTATACGGGAAAGGTATTAGATCAGACACTATTTTAAAATGTTTATCGGGTATATCATTCTTCTTGAAAATACAAAGAAAACAATCCATAATATCTAACGATTTAATAAAATACATGTTGAAAGGTATGAAAAAAGAACAAATACCAATAACCAGAACCAGACCTGTATCGATAAAAATGTGGAGACAATTCATCCAAACATTACCTACAATATGCTCATCTACTTATGAATCTTCTTTGTTTACAACTTCATTCTTATTGATTTTCTTTGGAGCATTGCGAATCTCCGAGATAGCTGCGAACAACAAAAACGCGATTGCTCCATTGAACATTAATGATATAAAAAATTTTGAAGATTACTTAATCATCTTCATCAAAAAATCTAAAACAGATCAATCCAGTATAGGATCCACGATTCGACTCAATAGTTACCAAGATAAAACATTATGCCCAGTTTACACTTTAGGAGTATAACTGGTTATCAATTAGATCTTTATCAAATGGTCCGTTATTCCGACATCTAGACCAAACCCCACTAACCAAATATCAATTTAATTATATACTTAACAAAGTTAAAGCAATTTTAGGTTTATCTGATCTAAAAATTTCATCACACTCCTTTCGGATAGGAGCAACAACATTAGCTTCTCAATTGGGAATTGGAATTGATAATTTGAAGAAAATAGGTAGATGGAAATCGTCAAGATACAAGTTATATATTAGACCAGATTTATTAGTTTAAATTTATTTCACTTTCAGGTCCCAACAAGATAATATGGATCATCGGACATTCTGTTATAACCACAATCCATAAAAGAACAAACGAAAGATTCAAAGATCAAAAATTGGATATAAAAGATAATTTGACGATTTACTGGAGAGGCATATATGGTCTTAGAATAGATAAGATTGTAACCAAATGTGAAAAAATGGAAAAAAGGTACCCAGTCCCAAACATACTGATTTTACATGCAGGTTTACACGACATTGGATTAGTACCAACACATGAGTTGATAAATAACATCAAACACTGTTTATTCAAACTACAGGAAAAATACAGTAATACTCAAATAATTTTTTCAGATATAATCCCTAAATTTAGTTGGAAATCCGAGAACCTGTTGTTCTTGGAAAAAATACGGAAGAGAGTGAATAAACAGAAACAGAAAAATACATGCCAAAGATAAATGGTTTTTCATACAGACACACTGAACTAGAAGACGGTACTCCAGGAATTTATAACGAAATGAAAACAAGTTTATCAGATATTGGTTGTGACATTTTTGCAGTACGAATTCAAAATATGCTGGAAAAAGGCCTGCAATGTCTAGGTTAGCCATTAAGCTTTGCTTTATGGCGGATGGGGAGTTAAGTCACTCTAATCGAGTGGACTATTGGTATAATATTCATTACTTGTTATATTTAAAGGGAACCTGTCAGCTCTAAAACACCCTCCAAACTACAGTAAGCAGTGTATAGTGTAAGTGACATCGAGTCCAGTTATGTAATTTTTATCTTCATACTCACTTCCATTCTGACGCTGTGCTCCCACAAACCTGCACTAAAATGCACTCAGTGGACTACAGTGCTCACCCACATAATGGAGAGGACTCAAAGAAGAGTCCGCTCAATGCATTTTACTGCAGGTTTGTGGGAGCACAGCGTCGGAATGGAAGTGAGTATGAAGATAAAGCTTACATATTCGGATTCAGCATCACTTACACTATACAACGCTTACTGTAGTTCAGGGGGTGTTTCGGAGATGACAGGTTCCCTTTAAGTTGTTAATAAGATTAGTACGTTTAAAGATAACAAAATAGCATCGTGGCCTAATCTACCATAAATTAATAAAATATAAAATACTGGAAATTAATAAACTGTCTTGTGGTTTATAAGTATATTATAAAATAAATATTGTTATATGACACCATGGGGCGAACCAATTCTGAATAGAATTGGGGAGCCATGGTGTCATTGCAATTAAAATGTGTATGTGTATGTGTTAAATTAAACTTACCTGATCAGATGAATGGTATCTCCCAAGAAGTTTCTGGAACAGGCAGGAGACCAGGCGCATGAGGATCTTGATTGGAGAAAAGGTCAACAGCTTCAGCAGACGCCACCTATAAAAGAAAGGAAAAAAACGTTAGTGACACATTCAGTGAGCAGCAGGATCAAGAACACCCTCCCTCCCTATAAAAAATGTTGCAATGCTATGTTTGGGGAGTTAAGTCACTCTAATCGAGTGGACTATTGGTATAATGTTCATTACTTGTTATATTTAAGTTGTTAATAAGATTAGTAAGTTTAAAGATAACAAAATAGCATCGTGGCCTAATCTACCATAAATTAATAAAATATAAAATACTGGAAATTAATAAACTGTCTTGTGGTTTATAGGTATATTATAAAATAAATATTGTTATATGACACCATGGTTCCACACTGCTGTATGAAATGGATTTGTATCACTGAGATAAAACAACAAAAAAACTAAGTTTGTTATATATGGCGATAGCTGCACTACTAGTGCCAGCCAGCCCAGCCAGGAGACAAAAAAAATGTCTTGTAGCCTTTAGAAGGGCTGTTGGGTTCTTTGTGGGTGATTCCTGCCTAACAGAGAACTAAATGCAGGCCCTAACACTCTCCCTGAAACGCAGCAGCTCTATCCCTAACGACATCCAGACGGCATCTGAGCCGAGCACCGCGGGCAGTCACTAGTATATTCCAGGGTCACCTGATCAGGCCAGAAAACCCCTGCTATCGACATGTAAGGCCCCACGTGATGCTGGAATAAAGCTTTACTGAAATCCAGGTAGGCGATATCCACAGCACCACCTTCATCCAGCACTTTAGTTACATAGTCAAAGAAATCAATGAGATTAGTCTGACATGATCGGCCCTCAGTAAAGCCATGCTGGTTTGGGTCCATCAAGTTGTTTATTGTTAGATAAACAACTTGATGGACCCAAACCAGCATGGCTTTACTGAGGGCCGATCATGTCAGACTAATCTCATTGATTTCTTTGACTACGTAACTAAAGTGCTGGATGAAGGTGGTGCTGTGGATATCGCCTACCTGGATTTCAGTAAAGCTTTCGATACGGTTCCCCATAAAGAGCTGATAGAGAAGTTATCAAAAATTGGACTTAACCCCTGGATAGTTCAGTGGATCTGCAGTTGGCTGAAGGACAGATACCAGAGGGTTGTTGTTAATGGAGTGTATTCTGAGGAGAGGCTGGTTACAAGTGGGGTGCCACAAGGATCTGTTCTGGGTCCTGTTCTGTTTAACATGTTTGTAAATGACATAAGGGACGGCTTGGTAGGGAAGGTTTGCTTGTTTGCTGATGACACAAAAGTGTGTAATAGGGTTGATGTTCCAGGAGGTGTCGGTAATATGGAGAATGATTTATCTTTATTAGATAAGTGGTCAAAACAATGGAAACTTCAGTTCAATGTTTCCAAATGTAAAATAATGCACTTGGGGGAGAAGAAATCCTCTATCCGAGTATCGTATTGGCAGTTCTGTGCTAACAAAGACCTCAGAAGAGAAGGATTTGGGGGTAGTCATCTCTGACAGCCTCAAAATGAGTAACCAATGCAGAAAGGCAGTAGGGAAAGCAAATCATATGCTTGGCTGCATAGCTAGAGGTATAACAAGCAGAAAGAGGGAGATTGTGATCCCTCTGTATAGAGCTCTAGTGAGACCACATCTGGAATACTGTGTTCAATTCTGGAGACCTCAACTGCAAAAGGATATTGCTAAAATAGAACGGGTCCAAAGAAGAGCTACAAAAATGGTAGAAGGTCTAAAGCATAGTACTTATCAAGAAAGACTCCGAGTTCTTAATATGTATAGTCTGGAGGAAAGAAGAGAAAGGGGGGACATGATGGAAACCTTTAAATATGTTAAAGGACTGAATAAAGTTCAGGAGGGAAGTGTTATTAATAAGAAACTGAACACAAGAACAAGGGGGCACAATCTGAGGGTAGTTGGGGGAAAAATCAAGAACAACATTAGAAAATATTATTTCACTGAAAGAGTAGTAGAAGCTTGGAACAAACTTCCAGCAGAGGTGGTTGATACAACCACAGTAACTGAATTTAAACATGCCTGTGATAAACATGTATCTATCCTAAGATAACAATAAAAGGATAATAAAAGGGCAGACTAGATGGACCAGGTGGTCTTTTTCTGCCGTCAATCTTCTATGTTTCTATGTTTCTATGTTTCTATGCTGGGTGTACCGCAGAGTCTCCTGGCTAGTTATTGGCTGAGTTTATAGGCGCCAAAAATTCAAAATGCGGGAGATGCCGTTTCTTCGAGCATGGCAAGATACTCGTCCGAGCAGCGAGCACTTATGAGTACCCTAATACTCGAACGAGCACCAAGCTCGGACGAGCATGCTCGCTCATCTCTACTCATCACTAATAAACAGCCATACACACAGACAAAAGCGTCTACATGTTTCAGGTCACGGCATACAGACCCTTATGCCTCATTCACACGTCAGTGATTCACGGACGTGTCCTGTACATGTTCTCCCTGGACAACACACGTCCCCATTCATTTTAATGTGAGTATTCAGACATCAGTGTTTAAGCACAGTCCGTGGGTCAGTGTTTTTAGCACGGATGCATGTCCTATCTTGATCCGTGTTCCCGGATCCCTCACGCCCATTATAGTCAATGAGTCCGTGAAAACCACGGATCCCTCACGGATGTCATCCGTGTTGCATCCGTGTTTCACGGATCATTAAGAAGAGATGCTTTGAAAATTATTTTTCAGCTGTTCAGTGTCAGTGAAACACGGATGCAACAGGGACAGCAAAACACGGACCCACGGACCCAACACGGATCCTTCACGGACAGCTTCATGGTTGCCTCACTGACCACCTGCTCACGGATTTGAGCACGGACACGGACGTGTGTATAAGGCTTTACTCATGACATGAGTAAAATATTAAAATACTTATCTCATATGGTGAATATGGAAAAAAAAAAAAAATGGTTGACTCAGGGTTTTTTCGCCACTTTACCTCCCCCCCAAAAAGAAATCCAATAAAAAGTGATCAAAAAGTCATACACACTCCAATGCAAATTAAAAAAATACATTTTTTTTTTTTAAAGTATTAAAACTGTGGGACACTAATGGGGCATTAATAATACTGGGAGCTACTAATGGTGGCCTTATTAATTCTGGGAGCCACTAATGAGACATTTGTAATACTAGGGGGCGCCAACTGGAGCATTCATTTTACTGGGGCCAGTGTTAAGCCACGTCCAACAGCTTAACTTTGCTGGTATTTTTCAGTATTCAGGTTAAATTGCTCTGTTGGCACTTTGCAATAAGTGGGTTTTGGGTTGCAGTTTGGACACTCGGTCTCTAAAAGGTTCACCATCACTGATATAGGGAATGTCATAAAAATGAAACCGTAGAACTGGTGGAATAGCATTTTTTTCCAATTCCACTCCATTTGGAATTTTTTTTCCAGCTTCCCACTACATAGTGTCAACTTGTCTTGCAGAAATCAAGCCCTTCAATGGCTACATATGTGAAAAACTTATGGCTCTTACAAAGCTTTAGTTTTCACAGTTTTTCCTCAAGGTTTTACTCATGTCTAACAATGTTCAATTTTGTGACCTGGTCAAATATGTCATAAGCGGCTCTCAAAATGTTCAGAGCTTTTTGTATTTTTTTTTTCTTAAACACAAGTGAGAAAAACTTCAAGCATGTTTGTTGAGAAGACAAAAGGAAATGGGAATGACAGCATTTAACGGGTCAATGTATGAAATGTTCAGTATGAGAGGAAATTACCTAGAAATTCAAGCAGACTAATGTTCAGCTAGACATATCCTATTACATTCTATGTAATGGCAAAATTAGATTTATGGAGCTTGCGTTAATTAGAAGATAGTGCCATATACTTAGCCACATACCGTACATTAGCTAAAGATCAGCAGGATCAGCCAAGAAATGTAAAATGTCCACCTCTGTATACCAGTTTAAATCTTTAATCTAAATAAATCAAAATTTTGTCCTGATCAATTTAATATAATGTTATAGTAATCTGAGCTTTGATTTTTTTTTCATACAAAGCTCCAAATTCCCTTTTTGGACATAGACCTAAAACATAATATTCTGGATGCCTGCAGTCACCACCTGGGGGAGCTTATGAGCTTCCTTTTTTTATCTATATTGAACTCAGTAGTGAATGGGATCGGTTGGAGTGCCTGGCACCACTAACTGCTCCTATGTATGAGACACTGCAGAGGTGGTGCCTGCAGGAACACTACTGCCCATTAATTGGACTGATTAACAGAAGTCCCATGGGTACTAAGGATTCATCAGCAGTACAGTGATCCCTCTAGATACAATGGCCTCAGGATACAATATTTTCAACATTCAATGGTCTTTTCTGACCCATCGTAAGTTGATTAGTTGCTGGTTATATGTAAGGACTTGTTTTCTTCCTGCTGCAGTGATGACATACCAAACCATGAACTTAAAGGGGTTATCCAATGCCAGGCCCCTCACAGTGAATATACTTACCTGGGTCCCTGCGGCGCTTCTGGTCCCCGCACCACCGCTGCTGCTTCTCTCCGTGCACGGATGAAAACATCCGTTGTCAGGGGGGATTCAGTCAATGGCAGGCGGGAATGGGGACGAGCCTCCCTAGCATCGCGGGTGATGCTAGGGAGGCTCGTCCCCGTCTGCTATTGGCTGCTCCCCCCGAGACCGGATGTTTTCATCCGTGCACAGGGAGAAGCAGCAGCGGCGGTGCAGAGACCAGCAGCGGGGCATGGAGTGGGGAAAGTATATTCAGCATGGGGGGCCTGGCATATGGGGGGACTTTGTATAATATTGGATAACCCCTTTAAGACTGCTGCAGTCAGCGGGTAGCTGTAGCGGGTCACTGCTTTGGACAATATGTGACTGCAGAGCTCATGTGTCCCTGTACTGAGACGTCTTCACTACAGCAGGCAGTAGAGAATGGTGGGGGACCGAGCGCCCTCAGAATGGGAGGGGAAGGGGTTCATTGAGCTGGCGTATATATATATATATATATTTTTTTTTTCATTTGTTTTGCAGCTGCAGAGATGTTTTAAGTCCAATTTTCCCTTTTATTAGCTATGAGTCGGCTGTATTCTTTACTTTTCATTAGCCAAACAATACAATATTTTTTTGTGTGCAATTTGGGCTAATAGTACATCAGAGATGCCATTGTAATATGCTGCCATTAAACAAGGAGCATTTTTTGTTTACTTCCTAAGAGCAAGAAAGGTTAGTGTTTCTGTAATAATGTAATATTTTATACAGAAAAAGACATGATATTGTTTTTTTTTTACCTAACTCCTACAGTGTGCTAGACAGCGTACTTTAACCTACTGCCACTTCGTGCCCCCACACAGTTGTTATGTACCCTTAGTGCCCTCCTACAGTAGTTATGGCCCTTTAGTCTACCCTCACAGTGGTGCTTCCCTTTAAAGGGAGTCTTTCACCTGTTTTTCACCTATATAACTAAGAGCACAGCTCCACAGAAGATTGCACACACATCCCAGACATACCTGTGTGCACTTTATGTCTGCATTCCATGTCCAGGAAAAGCACTTTTATTCTGCTGGAAAACAGCTTCCAAGTGCCCAGCTCTGCTGCTGCAAGTGCCCAAAGCAAACCAGACTGAAGAGGGGAGGGCTGCTTTAGCTGCTCATATCTTGGGATTGGTAGCAGATAGAAATATGAACCTGATCTTGTTTGAAAGCTGGTATTCCAAATGATACCAAAATCACAGCATTATATCCAGTATTTCAGAAGATATAGCTGTTAGAAATCGAGTCAGAAGAGAAAGCTGTTTTTAGTTTCACTTTCAGCTGGGCACTTAGGAGCTGTTTTCCAGCAGAATAAAAGTGCTTTTCCTGGACATGTAATACAGACACAAAGTGCACACAGGTATGTCTGGGATGTGTCTGCAATCTTCTGAGGGTCAGTGCTCTTAGTTATATAGGTGAAAAAGAAGTGAAAGACTTCCTTTAAAGGGGTTCTCTTGAAATGATTTTAAATGTCCGCAAGCAACCTGTCCTAGAATGTGAGCAGGAATGGTTGCTTGCATTTGCAGAGATGCCTAGGAGGTGAGGGGATGGGGCCTCAATAGACATTACCCTCTGACACTTGCATATACTACATATTGGTGAGTGTTCCTGTCAGGCAGCTCAGACACGATGGTATATCATAGGCAGGATCACATCATCACCATCTATTGTAGAGCAATGTAGTGAGGTCCCTTGCTCTCACACCCTCTAGGCAGCTCTGCAAGTGGAGGCAACCAGTGCTGCTCACATTTTAGGACAGATTGCTTTTGGCCACTTTAAATCATTCCCAGAGAACTCCTTTAAATTTCCCACACAATAGTGCTCTCCCTTAGTGTCCCCCCACCTTAGCGAAGTCCTTGCGGTGTAGATAAAATAAAAACCAGTAAATCTCATCTAGCCCCGTTCCCCCAATGAATGGAGCACATCCCAACTCTCCACAGCAGGCATGATGCAATGATGTCATCGTGCCTGCTGCTGTGCTGAGTAGGAAACTAGAAAGAACACAGACGTGGGGAATGATCCTTGGCCCATGTTTTCTTCTACTCAGCCCAGCAGGCACGATGATGTCACTGCATCTGGGGACAGCAAGGCTGAGGAATGAGGCCCAGGACCTCAGGGGTGACAGACTTACATTACAGCCCAGGCCTAGTCTGCCAGTGCACACACACAGAGTAATCCCCTGCTGCCCCATAACCATTATGGCTGTTATGGAGGAAGTTCCACCCCTGATGTGAACCCACAAGATGAGTGGTAGAAGAGGGTTTGTAATGCATAACCTCGCTCCTGCCACAACTGCCAGGACTGGTCCTTTTCCGTTCATCAAACATGACTACAGTACTGTACAAGGGACAGAGAGACCCCTTATAAGGACGATCGCTGGTCTTGATGGCACGGTCTCCAGGGCTGTCTCATGTGTATGCCTGTTGGGGGTTACTGTTTATATCTGTATGCTGGCACACAGCGTATCGTTAGCTAAAACATGTACAGTTAAAGTCCCTAGTATATAGGCTAACAAATGTTAACCCCTTTATGCGATTTCACATTCATGTATATCAGGAATGTGGCATTTTACAAATCTGCTTATACATGTATAGCAAGGTGGCCACCTGGGAACAGTAGCTGGGCCTGCCTGACTACCTCAGGAGCCTGACAGCGGAGGTCCTGCTGCAATAGAATTGCTAGCCTGCAGCCTGTCACTGGCTGATGCAGGTCACTGCAGAGCAGGAAGTCCAAGCCATTCTTGTCGAACAGGAAGTGGAGAGTAGTGGGGACTGCAGCAGCAGCCGGACAGCAGGGGTTAGGATTGTTAAGGTAAGTAAAGATTGTTTATTATTTTACACCAAACAATCTTGGTCCAACCTCTGAGGAACATTACATACCTCTGCCTGCCTTTACCTTATCATCATAATATATAAGCTTATTCTACACACATGTATACCGTAGTTCATTATATATCTGTTGTTGATGATCCCTATTACATTTGACAAAATGACATGTCTCAATTCAGAGAACTGATTTATATTACCCCTGCTCCTTTCTTTGCATCCCACCGTGTAGATGTGTAAATGTCTATGGCTATCATGGTCACATATTTGAAGAGCATGAAAAAAAATCTACTGATTTTTAGTCAACCCTAATGCTATAAAGCTTATTCCATAAATACCATGTGTAATTTATTTAAGGGTTAACCCTTTCAAGATAATGTAGACAATTTAGGTGTAGGGGTGGGTGCATACCTAAATGATAGGGCTTTCTGGCGATCTGGAGTCCCTGGATTTTGCATATGGATACCGAGAGTTTCAAAGCTCAAATCCATTCTTTAACATCCTCCTCACAATAAGTGCACAGGCTTATTATTTAGTTATTCATGATTTTTTTTTCCTTTCTTCTTCTCCTTCTCTCTCTCCTTTCTCCTCTTCATCCCTCATACTCTTAATTTTCTGAAATGTGTACTTAAATTGGTTGGGTGCTTTTGTACTCATCTGACCTTATTTGTTAGGTTCCCTTGTCATCACCTTTATGCTACCCATACTAACAGCAGAATAAAGTAGAGACAGGTGAGTTGATTTCAGCGGTCTGTCATTTATAAGTTAAAAGTAAGTGGTTGCCAAGAACCAACATCACAAACATTGCAGATTAGGCCTGGAAAAGAGTCAAATCTTCATGAGAAGAGTCATGGTTATTCATGAATTCCTGCTTTCCCTGCCCACCTGATGATGACTGATAGGCTTCTACCTAGTTTTCTCCCTTTCTCTCTAGGAGAGAACTGCCAGTCATCAGCAGATGGGCAGGAGAGCAGGAGATTAGAAATAACCATGACTCTTCTCAGATAGATTTGACTCTTTTCAAGGTCTGGGATGCAATGTTTGTGATGTTGGTTCTCAGCAACCACTCACTTTTAGCTGAAGAGAGACGCACCGCTGAAATCAGTATTTCTGTCACTATTTTATGCTGCCCTCAGTACAGTCAGCATAAAGTTGATGACATGTTCCCTTTAAGATTCGGTCTCATTTGCTTAGTCATATATCTGTGAATAGTGTTACAACCGATAGGTTGACACATGTCATGGTTCTCTCGCCTCGTTATAATGATTTAATTCTGATTTTTTCAAATTCAAACGTTTATTCAGTTTTATAGAAAGTTTTCAAACATGAATACAATTTGTAAAGTATACAAATAAAACAGACATTGTCATAAGAAATCAACAGTGTGGCGAGTCTGATTAATAAGATTCATCTATTCTAAAGTCTAAGGTAGACATATCAAAATGTAAAAGCGTACATAAAGCGAGGCTCAGAAAGGCTCTGGCAACGCGAATGCCTAAAGTAAGAGAGAAGGGGAAAAAGGGGGGGGGGGGACACACGTGGACAAACCAGTCAGTGTCAAGCATTTCTATAAGAACCTGAGCTCCGATAAGTGATAAGTCTCCCATGGCTCCCAGAAAAAGGGCATACTTTTGGGGAGTATGGGCAATCAGTTCTTCCATTCTTTGGAATAACATGACCTCCTCAAACCATTCTTCTAGAGTCGGGGGTATTGGTGACTTCCAGTGACGGGGAATCACTGTTTTAGCAGCTTGGATAAGATATTTCAATAGCGATTTCTTATAGGCCAGAATATTAAGGTCAAAGAGAAATAAAAAGAAAGCTTCCGGAGAGTTAGGCAACAGGAAGCCAGTAATTTTTTGAATATGTGTATGGATTGAGTCCCAGAAAGGCCATAGACTCGGACAATGCCACCATACATGTAATAGAGTGCCCTCTGCAGACCCACAGCGCCAACACCGGTCTGAGACTGACGGAAACCATTTGTGTAATAAGGAGGGTACTCTATACCACCTAGATAAGATCTTATAACAGGTCTCTTGTGCTTTAGTGGCCAATAGGGCTTTATGAGTAAAGGTGAAACATCTACGCCATTGAGTGGGTGATACAGATAGGTTTAAATCTCTCTCCCATTTTGCACAATGGGTTGCGATGTTTTCTGTTCTAGCAGTAGCTTGTATAGAGAAGAAATGTCACAGAAAATCACAGAAGGGGCAAGGCAAGCTTTTTCAAAAGCTGTTAGGTTCCTGTCAAGTTTGTGGGACGTGCGTAGGGTGGCAAAAAAATGTTGCAGCTGGGTGTATTCAAATTGGTGTTTTGGTAAAGGGGGAGAGTTACTCAAGATGGAGGGTAGGGGTTTCAGAGTGGTACCAGAAAGGACATGACAAAAACGGAGAGGTGCAAGTTTAGTCCCTGTCAGGAATGAGTTAGCGGAGGAGCCTAGAGGGAAGAAAGGATGATCTGTGATCTGTGGGTATCTATAAGGGAGGACTCCACACACACAGTCCTTAAGGTCGCAAAGGTATGGGTGAAAGTGAAAGAGAGCATATTACGTATGGATGGTGACAAAGTCTGTACCCAAGGGATCGCTGACAAAGCAACAGGAGATAAACCTTTAGCTAAGGAGACCCAAGGTTTCTGGGAATAACTACGACAGGCATCTAAAAGTCGAGCATAGGCTGCAGCCTGGTAAAACAGTTTACAGTCCGGGAGACCAACCCCACCCTCATCCTTAGGGCGTACGAGAATATCCCATTTGATTCTAGGCCTACCTGGAGACCAGATGAACTTCAGAAAACATTTACGAATCCTGTGCCAGAAGGAACTTGGTATGTGGATGGGGATAGTCTGCAGGAGATAGAGTATTTTAGGTAAAATGTTCATTTTCAGTATGCTGATCCTGCCAAACCATGAGAAATCCCCACGACGCCAAGAATCAAGATCTTTCTCAAACCGGGTGACCAAGGGGAGGAAGTTGTCCTGAAACAATCGAGATAAGTCAGAGCTCATTTTAATCCCCAGATAGGTGATCCCTCCAGAAGGCCAGGAGAAGGGGAAGGAGGTCCGGAGAGAATGCACCAAATCTTGGTCCAGGGAGACGTTAAGAGCGTGAAATTTAGCCAGGTTAACCTTAAAGTTAGACCACTGCCCAAATTTGAGAAGCTCCCGTTGGATACAGGGAAGGGAAATTCTAGGGTTTGTTACATACAGTAAAAGGTCATCAGCAAAGGCTGCACATTTATACTCCCGATTGCCCACCTGGATGCCCTTGATGTCAGGATTATCTCTAATATTTGCCAATAGGTGCTCCATTACTAGGGTGTATAGAAGGGGAGACAGGGGACAGCCTTGGTGAGTACCATTATGAATAGAGAAGGGAACGGACAAAGAACCGTTGACCTTAACCCGCGCTGAGGGTGAGTGATATAATGACAGAATTTTGGACGTGAACCATGGGCCTAGGCCGCTATGGGCCATGGTCGCTTTCAGGGAGGGCCAGGAAATCCTGTCAAATGCTTTTTCAGCATCTAGGGACAAAACCATAAGGGGGATACGATGTTTCTTAGCGTGATGAATAATATCTAACGTCTCAAGAGTGTTATCCCTAGCCTCCCTCCCTGGCACAAATCCCACTTGATCTGAATGGACCAAGGAGGGCAGGAAGGCATTCAAGCGGTTCGCCATAAGTTTAGCAAATATCTTAAGGTCTACATTCAGTAGAGAGATTGGGCGATAGCTTGCGCACACTTGAGGATCTTTATTTGGTTTGGGGATGACCGCAATATGAGCCATTAGGGACTGTGCCGGGAAAGGGAGGCTGGGGGACACCGCATTGAAGACCCTAAGAAGAAAAGGTGATAACTTGTCCGCGAATTCTTTGTAGAACCTAGCCATATAGCCATCTGGGCCGGGGCTTTTGCCGCCAGGAAGAGATTTAAGTACAGTCTGAAGTTCCTCAGCCATAAAAGGAGATTCCAACGAAGCGGATTGTTCCGCCGTAAGTTGTGAGGTGGAGGATAATGGTTTGTCCACCGGGTCAGATGGGGTCGGCAGGCCATACAGAGCAGAATAATAAGAATGAAAAGTGGCGGCATTGTCTTGAGTAGTGTAGACCGGGGCCCCCTGTGAAGATTTCAAGATAGGTATGTGAGAGGACACTATTTGTTTTCTAGCTAAGCTAGCTAACAAGCTAGCTAAGCTAGCTGTGCTCTAGCTAACATCCTCCCGCTCTTGTTACCGAACTCATAGAACGTACTACGACATTCCTGTGCCATTCTATGGTAGGATCTGTCCAAGAGACGTTTGGCCTCTAAGCGGGCATCTTGCAAGGCCTGGAGAGTGGCCGGTGTGAGAGCGCGTTTATGAGCCAATTCTAGGGTGACTACTTTACGGAGAGCAATAGACAGAGTATGGGCTTTTTCTTTCTTAAGTCTAGTCCCATGCTTAATCAGGACACCTCGGAGAACGCATTTAAGGGCTTCCCACTGGGTGGTCGAGGGAGTGGTATCAGATTGATGGTTATCAAGAAAATCAGAGATGGATTGGGAAATCTCAGCTGCAAACAATGAGTCTAAAAGAAGGGATTCGTTGAGCCTCAATGACCATTCCGTTTTGGAGAAATGAGGGAGTTGTACAGAACAATACACCGGGGCGTGGTCGGACCACAAAATGGTACCTATATGCGTGGAGTCCAGCCAAGAGAGAGCATGATGTTGGAGAAGTATATAGTCTATTCGACTATAAGAGGAATGGGGGGGGTGAGAAGTAGGAGTAGTCCCTATCAGAAGGTTGTTGAAGGCGCCATGGGCCACAGAGTTGCAGTTGCAAGGCTTTTTTGACCTTTTTGATCGCCCCATAAGAAAGAACAGCTTGGCCTGAAGAATTATCTAAGGTGGGGTCTAAAGTAAGGTTCAGGTCTCCACAAAGGATCACCAAACCCTTCAGTCGGGGAAGGGCCCTATCTACTAAATTGACTAGGAAGGTGACCTGGTTGTGATTTGGAGCATACACATTCAGAATCGTGAATTCCCTCCCACCAATACAAATAGATAGAATTAGATACCGAGCCTCAGTATCCACCACATAATCTAGCAGCTGGAAAGGTAGAGATTTGTGGATCGCTATGGCAACCCCCTTAGATTTGTTGTGTTGATTATTAGCAGAATACCAGGTTGTGTAGTGGCGATGACAGAGGCTTGGGGCAGAGCCCTCTTTGAAGTGTGTTTCCTGAAAGCATATAATGTGTACTTTGTGCGGGGAAAGTGATGGAGCACCTGGTTTCGCTTTTGTGGCGAATTCAGACCTTTTGCGTTAAATGATGCAATTTTAAGTGAGGACATTGCAAGACACTTGACAGGGGGTGGGGTGGGGGGGGTTCAAGGGAAACTAGATGAGAGGAAAGAAAGGAAGGGGAAACAAATACCCCGAACCTAGAGGGGTACGGAAAGTGCACAAAAGAAAGAACCAAACGGTCCAAAGAGACGGTCACTAGGGAGATATGAGCCCCCAAGAGAGTGTCTCAACTTATTCGGGGAAAGTGTCAGCCAAACAGCAGAGATCCAACAGCCGTCCCTGCGATTAAACAATATTCTGAAAAAGAAAAAACATAACCAAGTTCAGCAAAATCCACAACTAGTGCTAGCGAACAAGGGGAGTACAATGAAACAGCCAGAAAAGGATATGTAAGAACACAGAAATCAGAGCAAAAAGATACATATCATCAGAATGGGCGTGTGGCTTGAGAGTTCCGGGAGGGGCCTTCTGGACGTCTACGACGGCTCCGAGCAGTATGGGATGGAAGACCCTGGGAACTCCTTGCAGATTGTTGAGAATACGGCAGTCCCTGCGGAAGAGGAGGGTTAGAAGGCACAAAGGAAGGCCATTGGCCTAAGTCCACAGGAGGAAGATCAAGTCCTTAAAGGAATCCGGGCAAATCAGTGAGGTTCCGAAGAGTAACAGAGCGACCCCTGTGGCCAGCTATCAGAGCAAAGGGGAAACCCCAACGATAGGGAATCCCCCTTTCATGGAGCAAGGATAAGACAGGTTTCAACGCTGCTCTTTGCGCCAGGGTGTATCGGGACAGATCTTGTAGAATCATTATAGGCGATCCCGCAAATGAAAGATGAATGCTGTCGTGCTCGGAGAAGAATTTGCTCCTTGATGGCATAGAAATGAATTCGGCATATGACATCCCGTGGTGGTGAACCATCCGGAGGAGGGGGCGCAAGGCCCGGTGGGCTCTATCTATCTCAATGTGGGATGAGCGCGGCCCCTCTAATAAATCATTGAAGATGGTGAGGAGAGCCGGCAGGAGATCAGCAGGTGCGACAGATTCAGGGATTCCTCGGACACGAATGTTGTTGTGGCGGCCACGGTTTTCAAGGTCATCTAAATGTTGTTGAAGGATGTGTATTTGAGCCCCATGCATATGAGTAATATCTTGGAGGGCCTTCACATTTGCGTGAATTTCTGAGTGATCCTGGGAGATAGTGTCCACTCGGTCAGTTAGAGTAGTGAGCTCTGCTCTATATTGAGCAAATTCTTGCTTACATTCTTGAAGTATTTGGGACGCAAAGGTGGAGAGGTCCTCTTTGGAGGGTAGAGAGCAAAGTAGCTGGTGTAGGTCCACCACAGTGGGTGGCCTGGTGTCATCTGTGACTGCAGACAGGACATGCCCACGTACTGCTGAAGGAGAAGGGGCTGGATTGATGGCTCTGAGGGTAGTGGGAGGCAGCTGTGCAGGAGGATGAGGAGAGTCGGAACACATCCTTTGCGACCCCCCCAGGAGGAAGATCCAGTGGACCATTGTGGCGACACCGCCAATGAGGAGATAGGGGAGGCTGGCGGAGAAAGAGGGGCTCGCGCACGGTCCACATGAGCAGGCTGCAGCCTGGGAGGAGAGCTTTGGCCCCGGGAGACGGAAGGTGGTCTGTAGAGCGTCTCTGGGGCACATCCCTGGGGCAGTACAGGGGAGAGGGCCACCACAGATGGGGGCTGCTGGGGGCTAAAGGCTGATGCCGTGGGTCTCAATGAGGAGGCTCTAGGTGAGGGCACTGCTGGAAGAGAACGACGGGCAGCAGGAGACCCAGGTGGGGTCTGTGAAAGGAGCAAGGGACTTGCCTGCATGAGTGAGGAGGCTTCCGATGGGTTGTCTGCACGGGCAGGTGATGAAGGAGTGCAGGTGGGCCCATGCAGTTCCTGAAGTCCCAGCGGGGCGCTGCCATGATGGTAAGCGGCGGCAGTTTCAAGCGCCTCCTGTTCTGGGTGGACGGAGGCAGGGAGAGATGCTGCTCCTCGGTCTGGCGCAGGAGGGGCTGACCGTGTGCGTCCTGAGGCAGAGTGATGGGTGACCGGGCGAGGAGATGCAGTCACCGAGAGGGAGGGTGAGGAGGCAGGGGTAGGTGACGAGCGGCCACTGCCGCCATGAGGCAGGCCGTTCCCGCACTCTGCCTGCTCCAGGTCCTGGCCGTCTTCTAGCTCTTGGGGACGCAGGAAGAAAGAGCTGAAGTCCCCTTACGATGCTGAAAGGGGAGCCGATGGTCGGGCTCTACCCTTTCTATTGGGTTTGCCCATGGTAGCTGCGGACTTCGCTGAGGTTAGGGCAGATGGACGAGGAGCTCTGCAGGAACGCTTCTTCACTCCGCCATGGCTAGCCACGCCCCCCTCTTAATTCTGATTTTATGAAGGTTTTTGATTGGGTCGACGATTTAAGAGGGGACTCGTCTTCCGTGTGTACCAAGAATAGAGACGAGTCATTAACAGATGCTCTCAGTTTTATTATGTTGACGCATAATTGCATGACAGAACGAGGCTCTATGATACATGTTATCTTTGTTCTGATTATAATGCTTTGTATAGAACTATGCTTGATTATCTGCACTATTGTTTGACAAGTTGTAAAGAACTGTTTATATAATCTGAAAATAATAAAATAAGATTATAACGAAAGTAGCCTAAAATGTTTCCTCTGTCTCTAGTATATGCACAGATAAGGTGGATTCAGGAGTTTGCACACGTGCCAGGGAGAGAAAAATTCATACCACAGAGGAAATTATGTCCTTTACATGGCCCGGACCAGAGTCCTGGTGGGGGATGTGGCACTGGGTGGGGTGGGGTGCTGGATTGTCGGAGAGGGGCATCCCATGCCCGGTGGAGGTTGATCCGTGCAACTTTGGAACTATGAATATATGACAAGCTTTCTCCTGCACGTGCAGGTCCCGAAAGACCCATTTAACTTGCTTGTTACAAAGGATAGGCCAGGGAAATCACTAAGAATTATACGAAGCCTAAGTGTGGGCAACGTGGCAATGTATAGGTACGTCCTTCTGCAGGAGAGGTACTAGTGTGGGATTAAATAAGTGAAGAAAATTATAGCAATACATATATGAGTACCTGCTAGAGATGTGTTGGTGACTTCAGTGCTGTTCTCTGTACAGGATAATAAAAACAGATTATTAAAGGGTTAAAGTCACAGCACAGGATCATAGCTATGGGATTAAACGAGTTAACCAGACTTTACTAAGTAATGGCCTATCCCCAGTAAAGACCATCACTAGCTATTATTGGAAGTCCAACACCATGACTCTCCCATCGATCAGTTGTTTGAGCATAGCCCTGATGCAGGAAGTCAACACCGGAACTATAAAGCACCATCAACCTTGTAGTGGATGGAGCTCATTGCTACAGTGCTGCTCCCATTGACTTCAATGGACCTGCCGATATGGGCCCCAAATCAGTTGCTTCCCCTATAGTTACTCCCCTGATATGTATGTGTTCAGAGATGGTAGGAGTGTGATCTTTAGGTAAATACCTGGATTAGGTAGACAGATGTCTAGTGACAATGCTGCATTTATACCTGCAAAAAAAAATAAAAAATAATTGATTTTAATAAATGATGGCTTTAGAGCACCCTAGAACCTATCCAACATTTTACCTGTTCAGACACTTCCATCACTGGAATCTGTTGTTAAGGTGTATCATATAATTAACCCCTTAATGACCAATGTTGTCTGCCGGAGCGGCAGTGCATTTCCTCAGTCTGCAGGGACTGACTTTGCTGCAGTAGAAGGAGGTTAGAGTCTCCCAGGGTACTTCTGTTATAAGAACAGCTTGGATTTTTAGAGCAGGCTCTGCCTCACGGCCAGGGTCGGAGGAAGCTCTGATTCTGGCTGTTAAAACTTTGGTCCACAACAGTGACAGGATCAAAGGAAAAAATCCCTCTGCGATCGGTTCAGCAGGTTTCCCAGACACCCACTTATAGACTGGGGGTGCTGTCTGCAGTCAGCCGTGAGGAGCTACAAAGGACCCCGGGGCTGTCTGTCCGGTAATCCTGCCGTTACTATACACAAGTGTTGCCGTAATAGCAGCCTGTGGCATTGAGATAAAGACACAGGAGTATGCTAATACATTATAAGTCTGAAATAAAGTTTATAATAGCAATACCATAATTGAATTTTAAAACACAAAGTAATGTAACAAACAATGCAAGAAAGCGAAATAAAGTCCACAAAATAAAAAAGGCCATTATTTAGTACAAAATACATTTTATTGTACACACAATAAACAAAATAAAAACCTACACGTATTAGGCATCCAGATGAACGCAAGAGAATTAATTTACCAGGTAATTTAGTGTGAAACCTGAACGGTATAAAAAATAAAGAAAATCACTTTTTTTATCTATATTTCACTTTTTTATCTATATTTCTATAGCAACAAATATGAAATAAATAAACGACTCTGTCATTTATATGAACCCCAAGCAATGCCAAAAATAGCATTTCTCCTGCATAAAACAAGATCTCAA
The DNA here is from genome assembly GCA_900303285.1 of Rhinella marina. Classification (NCBI taxonomy): domain Eukaryota; kingdom Metazoa; phylum Chordata; class Amphibia; order Anura; family Bufonidae; genus Rhinella; species Rhinella marina. The sequence continues at coordinate 562,413 of ONZH01026846.1, forward strand.
GACTGCGGAAAGGAAAAAAAATAGCTGATCGTTAAAGGGTTATCCTGAAAATTGATATTGATGACTCACCCTTATCAAATTCCCAGATAACCCTTTAGGCCCCTTTCAGACAAGCGAGGCACTGGACCTGAACTCCCAGCACTGCCGGGGTCACATAGCATTATCTTGATTTATGATGCTATGTAACCCTTACAGTTTTGCACTCTATTGTATAACACTGACAGCATTATGTCAGTGTCATCTAATACATTCCGAAACTGTAAGGGTTACACAGTATCATAAATCAGTATAATGCTGTGTGACCCCAGCAGTGCTGGGAGTTCAGGCCGGTTGCCTTGCTGCATGTCCGCAGTAAGACACTCGCTAGTCCGAAAGGGGCCTTAACGCCTTTTTAGGCCGGTCATTAAGGGTGGGTTCATATGACTTTTATGCCTCTGTTTGACGTAAATGTTAGAAAAAAATGATACAAAAATGAAGCACACCACATTCTTGTATCCTGCAGAATCTGGTAAAAAAAAAAACAACGGAACTCTGGTGAAAGGATGTCACTGGATGGCATCAGTCTGAGGCATCCGTTTAATGTATACTTTTTTTGTATACGTTAAACGGATGGGAAAAACGTGATGTGAACCCACCCTAAGACAGCAATAATAAATATTCCTGAGGGTCTGTTTACTGTAGCACCGGGAAAGCTTGCGGTACATGGACCCATAGGCTGCTATTACACCAACAGAGGCCATCCGAGAAAGTGTTCTTTAGGCTTCCTTTAGGTGGCATCTGGCAATTCTGAACAGGGCAGCAGACTACACTATTCCATGCACAGGGGTCAATTAAGATAACGGTATATACATATTTTTCTTTAAATGGGCGCCTATGGGGACTGATGTCATTCAGTTTCATCCCTTTTATGGGTCCATCTAATGGAAGCCTTTGGAGCTCTCCCAGTGCATATGGTAAAGAGTCACTCAAGACGCAGTGTGAAGAGGTATACTAAAAAAAAGCCTATTCTTATGGGAAGAGGTTTGTTACAATATTTCTGCTGCATCTTGTGTCTCTGTAAAAATGATTCTGATGGTAAGAAACAATGCGTAATGGCATTGTCTGATCAAACACAAGCAGGACACCATCTTGTACCATCAATCTGTCAGTGGTAGTGGTAGTGGTAGCCCCCTCCCTACAGTATATGCATGTACTACAAGAGTATGTCCCATATTAGGACACAGGCTCTTAAACTGATTTTCTAAGGTTGCAAAAGCCTTATGCACAGTCTTTTCTGTGCTAGAGGATAAGGAACCAGCTGACACCCCAGAGGAATGTGTGGACCCGGAACTAAATGCAAGTATTCCCTGTTCTGAGGAGGACTGGTATTTGCAGCGCACACCTATTGTTGCTAGGAAACCATTGATCCTCCTTTTGTGGCCTACGCTGGTTTTTCGGAGGCTGCGGGCACGATGCAGGGAGAAGAGGAGGAATTGTCTGTGAGCATAGCACATATCGTGCAGAAGCTGAAGGGCACGACGCTGCACTGCCAGCTGGAGAGAGAAGCTCGGGTGAGTCCTGGGCTGACGGAGCCGGCATCACAGCGGTCATGTCATTTATTGGCCACTAGAGGCGCAGTGAACTGTCTGAGCTTTCTGTGACTATGGCTGGGGACCGCCTGGTGCTTTGTCGTCCTCCTTTCTTACCCTCACACATTGTAAGCCTGAGCTGCCTGCACAATGGCACATTTTACAGTGCCTAGGTGACCATGTAGGTACCTACCACAGAGCTGTCCCTCAGAATTCCTGCAAGACTGCTCCCAGCCTGTGTTAAAGAGGTCTAACTCCGCCCAATGCCTGTCTAAAAACGCCCAATCCCGCACAGCCCCACTTGTGCCCTCATAGAGCCCCCACATAGTAGTTATGCCCCCAAAAAGTAGTTATGCCCCCATAGTGCCCGCACACAGTAGTTATGACCCCTTCACAGTAAAATGCCCACCTTAGTACCCCCATTATTAAAGTTAAGCCTCCTTTAGTACTCCCATACAGTAGTTATGCCCACCTTAATACCCCCTTTATAGTAGTTATGCCCCCTTAGTGCATCCCACATAACAGTCATGCCCCGTTACAATAATGCTGCCCCATTAGTGCCCCCCTTACAGTAAGTAGTTCTGCCCACTTAAAGCTCCCCTTACAGTAGGGCTGCCTCTGTAGTGTTAATAAAATTAATAGATACCTAGCCCCGTGCCCTCTATGAATGGAGGACACCATGCTGTCCGCAGGGGCAGTGATATCACTCCATCACGTCTGCTGCTGAGCAGAGCGCCAGAGCGGGGAATGCTGGAGCAGAGAGCTGACAGCTACTTACCTCACCATTATAGTCATTTGTGGATGACCATTGTAGCGCACGCTGTTTGTGGATGATGACCCATTCACTTGAATGGGTCAGAGATCCAGAAGAGACAGTATGCACCTCAAAAAAAAAATTCCGGTGCGGAAGCATGGACCGAAATCCCACAGAAGTGCTTCATAGTGCTTCTGCAGGCATCCGATCAGTGCATCCGCCCTGCATCTAATGGATTGTGGACCCATTCAAGTCAGTGGGGCCACATCTGCGCAGACAGCCGGTGTGCATATATTGCTGACCTGCTGTATGTGGACCACAATACGGGCACGGGGCACACACTTTCATGTGCATGAGCCCTAAATCGGGACATAACTCGCCCGTTGTAATCTAGGACTGTCCAGCTGGACCTGTGATGGTTGAGATGTATGGAAAAGGTCATTTCTAATGAAGCATTATTGTACTACACATGCAATGGAAATCTTAGTATTTTTATGTACATTATATTTCCCTCTATGGTAGCGCCCCCTGCTGGCAAAAACTTCATATGAAAACGCCTGATAAAATGCGCAGAACTACAACATGCTGCATGTTGGGAAAGAAGTCAGAAAGGCAAATCTACCTGAGGCTAGTTTTACATTTGCGGCAGCAATTCCGGACGGATCAGTATATGATCATGGGAAGGGGGGGTATGACACCCGGGACCCCTGCCGATCAGCTGTTTGAGAAGGCATCGGCATTGAGAACAGCGGCCCTCTCGCAGCTTATCCTAGTCCCATGACGACGCGTTGCTTGGTAACCTCTGTGCCTTCTCAAAACAGCTGTTCGGCAGACACCCGTGTCCCTCCTACGCGGCCGCTGCTGCATCTCTCCGTCACGTGGATCAAACCATCTGGCAACGGGGGTGGGGGTTGGGGTCGGACAGCCAATAGCAGGCCGCGACAGGGACGAGCCTCCCTAGCATCACCTGCGATGCAGTGGCAGCTGTGCGGGGATCGGGATGGACGTGGGTGTGGGGTAAATATAGTCTATATGGGGGGCCCGGGCATTGGGGGGATGTTTTACGCTTTGGATAACCCCGTTAAGCTAACATCTGGCGCTGGAGTTTTAATTGTAAAAACGCACTGAAAACACAGGTGCAATGATGTCACTAAGGACTTAAGCCTCATTCACACGTCAGTGTTTCACGGACGTGTTCTCCACGGACAGCACACGTCCCCATTGTGTGTGTTCAGACATCACGGTCCGTGTTTCATCACGGTCCTTGGTTCCGTTTTTTTAGCACGGACGCATGTGCCATCTTGATCCGTGTTCCCGGATCCCTCACGCCCATTATAGTCTATGGGTCTGTGAAAACCACAGATGCAACATGGATGCCATCCGTGTTTCACGGATCATTAAGAAGAGACGCTTTGAAAATTATTTTTCAGCTGTTCAGTGTCAGTGAAACACGGATCCTTCACGGACAGCTTCACGGATGCCTCACTGACCACTTGCTCACAGATTTGAGCGCGGACACGGACGTGTGAATGAGGCTTTAAAAGTGCAGAAAAATGCCAACAAAAACCTACGTGTCAACCTGACCTGCGCACCTTGCGGACTACGTGCGTTTTTCCGGTGCGGATTCTACTGGGGAAGAACCACAGCGTAATACGGTACCAGCAAAGTGTGTAAGGTTAATATACATTTAGCTTCGTCGTTCTGTGCGGTTCTTTTGTGCAGATTTCATCCTTTTCAATGCGGGGGTGAGAACTACTACAAAACTGCGTCATATCTGTACCAAAAACTGCAAGTAACGTATGCGAATTTAGAGCGGAAATGCGGAGAAATCTTCACGGGTTTTCTGTTTGTAAAACTGTCCCCGTGTGCAAGTAGCCAGGAAGTGGCGGTGGACTGCGGTGTGCGGGGGTGCTACGGCTTTTCATTCTCAGTTTTAGTCTGACTGACATTAACCTTGAAGGGAACCTCGTTCATGAAATGTGAATGATGTAATTAGGTATAAAACGGTTCTACCTTGTTCTAATTAGGAGGAATGACTCCTAAGTGACTTCCTCAGGCGCTCGCTTTCAGCTTCTACAAGCAGCAGTTTTACTTTCTTTTTGTTTCATATTTGACCTTGATTATAGTTTTGCAGTTGCGGCGCACTTTACGTTCTCAGTTTTTGCATGTTGCATTCTTGCAACAAGCAAGAAAAATACCTAAGGATGCCTCAGACGGCCAATAACATAGACTGAAACATGGGGATGTGACAGTCGCAGTGAAAAAGTTCACTAAACACACATGGGGGGGTCATTTATCAAACTGGTGTAAAGTAGAGCTGGCTCAGTTGCCCATAGCAACCAATCAGATTCCACCGTTCATTTTCCAAAGCAGATGTTCAAAATGAAAGGTGGAATCTGATTGGTCGCTATGGGCAACTAAGCCAGTTCTACTTTACACCAGTTTGCTAAATCTCACCAGTAGTTTGCATAGTGCCAAATTTCCCTTTTTATTATTAATGTCCCACAAAACACCTATCAGTGGGTCTAGCAGCATGAAGAAATTCAGTATGCCATGTGTAGCATATGGAGCAAGGTAGCATCCATTCTCTTACATGTAATGTGAAAAATGGTAAAATAAATTTGTTCAGTTTTTTGTCTGCCCTCACCCGACTCTAGTCACTACTACGATCAGGAGAACCGGAGGATTTATTTTTGGAGTAACTTTTATCAGTAATGTGGCAAATAATGGCAAAAATCTAGTTTCTGTCAAAATAAAAGTACCAGTATATTTGGCTTTAATCTGGACGTATCAAGAAGGCCCTAGGTGTCCTACCTAAACAAGTAATCATAAAAATACTGCTGCTGCTAATAATAATAATAATAATTAATAATAATAAAATATTAACCCTTTCACCCCCGGAGGTTTTTTCGGTCATGCATTTTCGTTTTGCGCTCCCTGCCTTCAAACAGCCATAACTCTTTTATTTTTCTGTTCACATAGCTGTACGAGGGCTTGTTTTTTGCGGGACAAGTTGTACTTTCCAACGCCACCATTTAATATTGCATATGGTGTAGTGGGAAGCGGGAAAAAAATTCCAAATGGGGTGAAATTGCAAGAAAACCGCTATTCCGCTACAGTTCTACGGGTTTATTATTTACAGCGTTCGATGTGCATTAAAACTGACTGATTTCTTTCATTCTACTGGTCAGTACGAATCCGGCAATACCTAATATGTATCGTTTTTCCTGCGTTTAGATGGTGATAAAATAATTAGAAAGTTGCCCCTTTTTTTTTTTTTTTTTTTCCTTGTCAAATCTTGACCCCTATAACTTTTTGGTATTTATGTGTACGGAGCTGTATGGGGGCTCATTTTTTGCCGGGCGATCTGAAGTTTTTATTGATACCATTCTGGGGTGTGTATGACTTTTTGATCAGTTTTTATTTAATTTAAAAAAAAAAAAAAAAAAGACAAAAAACGGCGAATCGCCATTTGGACGCTTTTTTCTCCCACACAATTCGCTGTATTGAAATTTTTTTTTTATATTTTAAAAGTACGGGCGTTTTCGGTCACGGTGATACCCATGATGTCTATATTTATTGTTATTTAGGTATTTATTTTTTACTTATACGGAAAGGGGGGTGATTTGAACTTTTATATCTTTTTTATTTTTTTATTTTTTTTAAATTTTTCTGTGATTATTTTAAAGCTCAAATATCAGCTGATCTATTGTGTTTTGTTTTTTTTCATTATGAGCAATCATGGATTTACTAGATGCAGTCAAATCCATGAATTGCTCATTTCTTATCCTGGCCTGCCATCTAGTGGCCAGAATACGAATTGCAGTTTGAAAACCAGCGAGGATTACAGTTTTCATATGTCCCCGCACCGCCCGAGCGCCGTACATGTACGGCGCCGGTCGGGAAGGGGTTAAAATACTACTACTGCTTATAGTAAAATAGAAATATTAAAGGGGTTCTCCAAGTTATATATATTGATGACCTATCTTCAGGACAGGTCATCAATATCAGATCGGCGGGGTGCCGGGTGTTGAACCCAGCTGTTTGAAGAGTACCAGCGCTGCCTCCTCTTCACTGTTTAAATGCTGGCCGACACGGGGATAGTGGTGAATAGGTGTAATTACACCTCACCGCCCCATTCATTTCTATGGGAAGGATCACTCACATAGACTTGTATAGGAACGATTCTTCCTATTGAAATGAATGGGGCGGTGAGGTGTAATTACACCTACTCACCACTACCCCCGTGTCGGCCAGCATGTAAACAGTGAAGAGGAGCAGCGCTGATACGGCGCGCGCCTCCTCTTCAAACAGCTGATCAGCAGGGGTGCCGGGTGTCGGACCCCCGCCGATCTGATATTGATGACCTATCCTGAGGATAGGTCATCAATAAATTTAACTTGGAGAACCCCTTTAATATTACTGCTAATTATACAATAATAAAAATACTTTTGCTACTAATAATAAAATATAAAAATACTACTTCTGATAATAATAATAAAATATTACTGCTGCTGCTGTGCAGGATCTGCTCTTCTGAACATAGGTGCCTATACTGCATAGGTAGGTTTAGACTAGGACCTTCCAGACTGAGACCACCTTGGCGCTGATAGGCGGGCGGGCACAGTTTTGGTGAAAATATATTGGCTGAGAGTCTCGGATTTTATCATATCAGAGTGAGGGCTTAGTCTATGTATAATGTTTGCATCTGTTGTGTTAGTGAATTATTTCAGTGATTTTCTTTTATAAATGTAGCCATGCACATCCGCATATTTGTTTTATCACATACTGCAGGATGTTTTATCTTTTTCCAAAAATTTTTTGCTGCTGATAATAAAATATGAAAAATACTAATGTTGGTAATAAAATAATATCAATACGAATGTTGCTAATAGTAAAATAGAAATATGAATACAATTACTACTGCTGACTATACAATAATAAAAATACTTCTGCTAATAATAATAATTATTTATTATTAGAGGGCCATTCATCATACATATATTAAGGGATATACATACAATACAGACAATAAGCATGAACAAGACGAGTTACAGACTGGTACAGAAGGACCCTGCCCACAAGGGCTTACAATCTACGAGGTAGATAAGAATAAAATAAAATATTACTACTGCTGATGTTAATAATAAAATATTAAAATTACTACTGTTACTAATAATAAAATAGAAATATGAATACTCCAACTGCTAGCAATCACATAATAGAAATATTAACACTATTACTACTACCAGGTTTTTGTCTGGGTTTGATGAGGATTTCATCCACATGAAAATCTGCAGCAGATGAACTACTACTATTCTAAGAAAAATATAAGTACTGTTACTAATACGACTAATAATAACATAAGAAAAATGCATGTATTATTACCAGGGGTGCACCTAGCCTTTCTGCCGCCTGAGGCAAAAACTGAGACGCCCCTCCCCCCATGTCGATTTATTAACCTAACTCCTTTGTCACAATGGAATCGCTCATTGGCCATGGCCCTTCTGCTGCCTGAGGTGATCTCCTCGCCTCATTGGTGGTGCGCCCCTGCTTATACCTAATACTATTAACAGTAAAATAAGTATAATACAACTACTATTACTAAGGGCTTATGCACACCGTATGCGGAACCATTCACTTGAATACTCTCAGTAAAACAGAAACGACTCTGCGTTCTCATGGCCCTCCCACAAAAAGAAGGTGCCTACTCGCACCAAAATCCACAATTTTAACAGCAGTTTTTGGTGCAGATTTGAACCGTTCTGTCGTGAATCTCATCCTTCCATTGAAAAGGGGGAAAACCAGCCAAAACCGCTAACTTGACATGCTACAGATTTTTAAATCCACAATGCTGGTCAATTTCCGCACGGAAAAAATCTGCAAAGAGTGTACATGGGATTTACATAATCTCATACTCTTTGCTGGTAATGTACTACGCTGCGGTTTTTCTGCACGGGAATCAGCGTGGAAAAACTGCATGTATTCTACACTGTGTGCAGGTGACCTAATACCGCTAATAATAAAAATGAGAACAGCACAAAGACTAAGGACTCATGCGTTCAGTGCCCGTCCTGTGGACCGCAATTTGGGGTCCACATTGCACGGGCACTGACAGTGGGGCCACCGCATTCGGATCATGGACCCATACGGCTAATAATAAGATGAGAAAAATACAAGAACTAATACTGCTAATAATAAAATAAGAATAATAGAAATACTGTTACTAATACGACTAATAATAAAAAGAGAAAAATACAAATACTATTACTAATACTACTAAGAAAATAAGCAAAAAAAAAATCAGTTTGTGTCCATTTATGGTGTGCTGCAGTATGATGGTTTTTTCTCTGATTAGCGGCTTCCAGGACTGAGCTCTCATAAATATACAGATATCATGTCTTGTGTTTGTAATTTCTATCTCTCAGAAACATGGTGGCGATAGTGAAGACAGGACTAACAGACATTGGCGTTGGTGGTCTCACCTCAGACAGTGTTTGTTATTGTGTTAGACTGAAAACTTTATTTATTTGAAAGATAGATTTTTAAGGTCTTGTGCACACAGCAGAGCAATGCTGGCGGAGAACACCTCCATACATACGGAAACTGACAGAAAAATCCTAAGTATACTGTGTATGAAGTTGGAGGAGTACAGAGGTACAGTAGAGGCCTCATGCTTCTCTATGGCATCTTTTGTTTGGCCCATTTGAGTGTATTTAAAGGGAGTCTTTCACCTGTTTTTCACCAATATAACTAAGAGCACTGCCCCACAGAAGATTACAGACATATCCCAGACATTCCTGTGTGCGCTGTGTGTCTGTATTACATGTCACATCCCAGACATACCTGTGTGCACTGTGTGTCTGTATTACATGTCACATCCCAGACATACCTGTGTGCACTGTGTGTGTATTACATGTCACATCCCAGACATCCATGTGTGCACTGTGTGTCTGTATTACATGTCACATCCCAGACATACCTGTGTGCACTGTGTGTCTGTATTACATGTCATATCCCAGACATACCTGTGTGCACCGTGTGTCTGTATTACATGTCACATCCCAGACATACCTGTGTGCACTGTGTGTCTGTATTACATGTCACATCCCAGACATACCTGTGTGCACTGTGTCTGTATTACATGTCACATCCCAGACATACCTGGGCACTGTTTATTCACATCCAGACATACCTGTGTGCACTGTGTCTGTATTACATGTCATATCCCAGACATACCTGTGTGCACCGTGTGTCTGTATTACATGTCACATCCCAGACATACCTGTGTGCACTGTGTGTCTGTATTACATGTCACATCCCAGACATACCTGTGTGCACTGTGTCTGTATTACATGTCACATCCCAGACATACCTGTGTGCACTGTGTGTCTGTATTACATGTCATATCCCAGACATACCTGTGTGCACCGTGTGTCTGTATTACATGTCACATCCCAGACATACCTGTGTGCACTGTGTGTCTGTATTACATGTCACATCCCAGACATACCTGTGTGCACTGTGTGTCTGTATTACATGTCACATCCCAGACATACCTGTGTGCACTGTGTGGTGTATTACATGTCACATCCCAGACATACCTGTGTGCACTGTGTGTCTGTATTACATGTCACATCCCAGACATACCTGTGTGCACTGTGTGTCTGTATTACATGTCACATCCCAGACATACCTGTGTGCACTGTGTGTCTGTATTACATGTCACATCCCAGACATACCTGTGTGCACTGTGTGTCTGTATTACATGTCACATCCCAGACATACCTGTGTGCACTGTGTGTGTGTATTACATGTCACATCCCAGAAATACCTGTGTGCACTGTGTGTCTGTATTACATGTCACATCCCAGACATACCTGTGTGCACTGTGTGTGTATTACATGTCACATCCCAGACATACCTGTGTGCACTGTGTGTGTGTATTACATGTCACATCCCAGACATACCTGTGTGCACTGTGTGTGTGTATTACATGTCACATCCCAGACATACCTGTGTGCACTGTGTCTATATTGCATGTCACATCCCAGACATACCTGTGTGCACTGTGTGTCTGTATTACATGTCACATCCCAGACATACCTGTGTGCACTGTGTGTCTGTATTACATGTCACATCCCAGACATACCTGTGTGCACTTTGTGTCTGTATTACATGTCACATCCCAGACATACCTGTGTGCACTGTGTGTCTGTATTACATGTCACATCCCAGACATACCTGTGTGCACTGTGTGTCTGTATTACATGTCACATCCCAGACATACCTGTGTGCACTGTGTGTCTGTATTACATGTCCAGGAAAAGCACTTTTATTCTGCAGGAAAACAGCTCCCAAGTGCCCAGCTCTGCGGCTGCAAGTGCTCAAAGCAAACCAGACTGAAGATGGGAGGGCTGCTTTAGCTGCTCATATCTTGGGATTAGTAGCAGATAGAAAAAGGGTTCTGACCTTCTTTGAAAGCTGGCATTGCAAGCTTTCAAATGATATTCAGTATATCAAAAGATATAGCTGTTAGAAATTGAGTCGGGAGAGAAATCTGTTTTTACTTTCACTTTCAGTCGGCCCATTAAAAATGTAACTCGGAAACACCTTTTAAATTGCATGTTGTCTTTGGGAAGAGAATTTGGAAGAAGATCAAGGATTTAATGACTCGAACCTAGACAGTTTTGTCTATAAAGGGACTTATTGAGAATCCTCAACATAGATATGATACATGTGAATGCGGTTCTACAAACCCCCATTTCACATGCAACAGATTTTTAAGAGCATTCTGCAGATTTGTAGAGGAAGCACACCCTCAACCTCTCAAAAATACAAAGTGTCTTATTTTTGGGGATTCACACAGTATTTGGCACATTTTTGGGCTTCTGTGAACAAGGCAGACATAGCAGAGCTGGAGAGGGTTCAGAGGAGGGCAACTAAAGTAATAACTGGAATGGGTGGACTACAGTACCCAGAAAGATTATCAAAATTAGGGTTATTCACTTTAGAAAAAAGACGACTGAGGGGAGATCTAATAACTATGTATAAATATATCAGGGGTCAGTACAGAGATCTCTCCCATCATCTATTTATCCCCAGGACTGTGACTGTGACGAGGGGCCATCCTCTGCGTCTGGAGGAAAGAAGGTTTGTACACAAACATAGAAGAGGATTCTTTACTGTAAGAGCAGTGAGACTATGGAACTCTCTGCCTGAGGAGGTGGTGATGGTAAGTTCACTAAAAGAGTTCAAGAGGGTCCTGGATGTATTTCTGGAGGGTAATAATATTACAGGTTATAGTTACTAGAGATGGGTCGTTGATCCAGGGAGTAATTCTGATTGCCTGATTGGAGTCGGGAAGGAATTTTTCCCCTAAAGTGGGGAAAATTGGCTTCTACCTCACAGGGGTTTTTTGCCTTCCTCTGGATCAACTTGCAGGATAACAGGCCGAACTGGATGGACAGATGTCTTTTTTCAGCCTTATAAACTGTGTTACTATGTTACTGCCCATTTCAGTGGGAACTTTGGACATGGATTTGGCTGTGGTTTTTAAAACTGCAAGCGCAAAAAAACCCCACGCCATGTAAATTACCATGCAGATTAAAATCAGTGGGAGGTGGATTGCACACATGATTTTGTGTATTTTTGGTGAAGCTTCCCATCTGAAATCCACAGTAATTAAAAAAAACAAAAAACAAAAATGTATAAATTTCAGTCATATGACCCCTCACAATTAGGGCTCATGCACACGACTGTATGTAGTGTGCGGTCCGCATTCCGTATTTTGCGTAACAGAACAGCTGGCCCTTAATAGAACAGTCCTATCCTTGTCCGTAAAGCAGACAATAATAGGACATGTTCTCTTTTTTTGCGGAACGGAAATACGGAAACGGAGTAACTTCCAATTTTTTTGTGGACCCATTGAAATGAATGATTCTGTATATGGTCCACAAAAAAAAATGCAATGAACGTGGAAAGAAAATACATTTGTGAGCATGAGCCCTTACTTTGAGGAGGAGGAGATGGGACCTGTTTCTTCCGGACATCAGATTAAGGGTGCCCTTACACATTAGTTGGATGTCGGCAAAACATGGCAATTTTGGAGAAACCAGCAGACTTTCCCTGATGGCAGATGTCAGGAGAAAAATATATACATGCCCAATCCTTTTTTTTCTTAATGTATCACTGAACTTTCAAAAAATGTTTTGACATTTCATAGTGAGATATGAAGGGTTTTGATTGGTGGGGGTCTGAGCGCTGAGACCCTGCCGATCACTAGAAGGAGGAGAGAGAAGCGCTCACATATTGCTCTCCTCACTGCAGGAGACGTCCCATTGACTGAAAACACTTGACTTCTTATATCACTTTCACGCTATCTGCTAAGGTTCTCATACCTTTGCCCCTCTTGGTTTGTTTTCCTCAATAAATAGATGACCAAGTCTAATATTTTTGACTTATTTGACTTGATTATCTTTGTCTACTTTTAGGAAAATCTAATGTAGTTTTAGGTCATATTTAGGCTCCATTCACACGACCGTATGTATTCCGTGACCCGTATAAAAACGGAACGGAAGACATACGGAAAGTCTTCCGTAGTGTCCCGAAATTTTGCGGACTCATTGACTTTAATTGGGCTACGGACGTGATTTTGCGGCCAAGTATAGGACACGTTTTATTTTTTTTGCGGGGGAACTTCCGTGAGATATGGGATGCGGAATGCACACGGTGTACATTCCGCATTTTTTTTTCTCCTATGGAAAAATGAACAGGTCCGTATGGTTCCGCATCTTATCCGCAAAAATGCGGATAAGATGCGGAAATGTACATACGGTCGTGTGAATGGGGCCTAATGCAGAAAAATAGAAAATCCTGAAGAGTTCACTTCCGAGCAGCACTGTAATTAATAACTTATATTATAAACTATACTGTATGTTAATGTATTGTATATAATATTTACAGTATACATGGATATATATATATATATAATGCATACAGTATATATAGCTTTTTTACGTTTGTTAAAACATTTGGATAACTCTTGTAAATTGCGTAGTTTTAGGTTTGCTGGGGTTTATAAAACCATGAGAAGGACACAGATAATGAAATCCTGTTAGTGCTCAGCAAATGACAAATGACAAGCCTCCGTATATGCAGATGGTAAAATATTTATTCCTCTCGAGGAAACATTTAGATGAACGTGTCTGTGTGTAATCAGCTCTTATCTAATATTCATGAAAATAAATGCCACGTTGCTTTATTTTACGGAGCTTTGCTTTGTCTGTGATTTAATCCTGGACACTCTTGATCTGTGCTGAATTTAGGAGCAGAAGAACAAAAATAACGGAAGTGCTGGATTTGCACATAACTGACCAGAATGGAGCCTAACAGGTCCCATTGACTATAATGGTATCCCATTTGGTTTCCATTCAGGAAACCATGCAGGACTTTTCTCTCCGCTATTTTTGACAAACTCTGTGACAGAAACCCCAAGGAAGATGTGAATTGTAGCCTTAACACGTAAACTACTAAAGACTACTGTTATTTTTTCAGTGCTTTGATTTCTTAGGGGAGAATTATCAAAAGTGGTGCAAAGGAAAACTGGCTAAGTTCCCATAGCAACCAGTCAGATTCGACCTTTCATTTTCAGAGCTCCTTTGGAAAATGAAAGGATCAATCTGATTGGTTGCTATGGACAACTAAGCCAGTTTTTCTTTGCAGCACTTTTGATAAATCTCCCCCTATCATGTTTTGTATCAGTGTTGAGCCATTTACTGTTATTTTCCCATTTTTTGTCAATATATACTAGATTCTTGTACAGGGGATTAAAGGGGTTATCCCATGACTAATGTAAAAAATGAAAATCAGACATTGTATAGTACGTGACAAGACCTTTCTACCAAAGCTAGAACCAGCCCTGTACCTCACATGGATCCAGAGATCTCCATATTCATTGCTCTGCTAGATTTATATCAAGCTGACAACTGAAGGGGAGTGTCTTTTCTTCTGCAGCTCAGGGGTGTGTCTCAGCTCTACCTATCACAGCTCAGGGGGCGTGTCCATGCTCTCCTTATCACAGCTCAGGGGGCAGTTACAGGATGAAACTGAGCATGTGCAACCATCTCAGTGAGCAGGACTATGAAATAAGAAAAAAGAACAAACAGCAGGTGGCGCTATACGAAACATTTTATTGATTAACTCAGTGGCTATAATACATTTTTAATTACGAGCAATTACAGAAGTATTCAGATCCAAGTGCTGGTTTAAAAACTGTAGAGTATTTTTTGTGGGACAACCCCTTTAAAGGGTGAACACCAGGGGTCCGCCAAGACAGCAACCTAGGTTTAGTCCAAAGTCAAACTGGTTAGTTGGTGCAGTGGATCCACACTCGCTGTCCATTACCTGTATTGAAGGACAGCCATTTATGAGCAAAGATCTTACTAAGGATTTGATCCTTAGGTAAGCCTGCAGAAGAGCATTATGGCTTTGTATTTTGGCAATGTGAATAAGAAATTTGGGCTGAAATACTATGATGGTCATTTATTAAGACTGGCGTTTTAGACGCCGGCTATGTGCACCTTTAGAGGCAATTTTTTTATGATTGCATTTTACTCATTTTGGGCTAAAAATATTTTTTTCAATTGGTCTTTATTAAAAATATTGAGCCGTTCTGTCACAAAAGGTTAACTGTCTAGCTGTATAAATCATACTTTTTACTTTCACCTTACCCTTATCTCTAAGTTACTAAAGGGCCCTTTACACGGGTCGACAATTGAACAGATCATCACTAACCAGTGTTACTAGTAACGCTCTTTAGGGATGATCTTGCGGTGATGAATGCTTGTTCATCGGGTAATTGGATCTTTTGTGCAGCACAAAATATCATCGTTTCCCAGTGACAGATTGTGCTGTGTAAACGCGATCTGCTACCGGCAAACAACGAGACAGTATGGGGAAGAGCATCGGCATCAGTCCTCCCCATACTCTGGAGGAGATCGCGGCATGTAAATGCAGCAGTCTCCTCCGCTAGGGATCAGCAGATTGTCGGAAAGGAACGCTTCCTTCCCGACAATCTGCTAGATCGTCATCCCATGTAAAGAGACCTTAATAGGTCATAAACACTTATTTAAGCCACATTCTTATCAGTAAGATAAGAACTGAGCTATAATGAGTGTTTATAATGTATACTCCACTATGTACAGCGCTGTGAGGAGGCCACAGCTGATTGTTTCAGATCCCCACCAATCAGATATTCATGACCTATCCTGAGAATAGGCCTTCAGTATCAAACTCCTGGAAAACCCCTTTAATCCCTTAGATGTCTGTCAGTATTGACTGCAGCACCTAGATAGTTTGGAGCTCCCTCTGTCACCCTTCAGCTTCCCCACGGTGGTTGCAATAGCAGCCCGAAGCCATACAAAGGGCTTGGGGGTCTCCCGAGTACGGAAGCCTATTAGACTTATGTTTTTTTATGTGTTTATTGTGCAAAAGTAGTAAAAATATAAATTTGTTTTTGCCTTTATTACACTGATCCGGAGACCAAAGCATTATATTGATAGTGAATGGGGTAAATTTAAAGGCGTTTTCCAAGATTTTCTAAGGGGCGCTCTGCAAACAGGACCCCATCTCGTGCCACCATGAGTGGAGAAATGGCTTTGCATGTGTATCTTTCTCCATTCATTTCTGGGGGACTACTAAAATTAGCGGAGTAAACGCACTTGGTTATTTCCAGATAGAGGTGAATAGAGAGAGCCACGTATACACAGTGTAAACACATATAACACACGTATAAACAGCCATATTCATGGACAGAAGGTATATACCATAAATATCCTGATACTGTATGACAATCCCTTTAAAAAAATTTACAGCTAATGTCTTGAAGCTAGAAACTACTGGATACCTTCAGAAGTCCTGTGAGGTTCATGACTCGACCTGTCTTGGCAGCTCAGGGATGGCTCATTTATACTAGTGTTCCCCAGTCCTCAGGGCCTACCTGTCGGTCATGATTTCAGAATATTCCACAGAATTGATACCTGTGGTAAGTCCTGATGCATTGACACCAATTACATCACCTGCTCAATGCTAAGAAAATGCTGAAAACATCACCGGCAGGTGGGCCCTGAGGACCGGAGTTGAGGAACACTGATTTACACGATGTTAGGCTGCTGGTATTAAGGGGTTTTCTGGAATTACTATGGTATTTAACAGATATGCTCATGTAGGTGCTTACATAATGTACATCTTCTCAAGCTTTTTCATTTTCGGTTTGGACTCTCCTCATCCATTCGTTTCCATCCTGTTCCTGTGTCCAACCAAACCCACGACTCACTTCAACTTTCTGTGCCACAGCACCGCCCCCAACAAAGCATCAGGAACTAAAGCAGAATTGTTTTTTAATCTCCTTCCCCCCTTTCCCCAACAAAAGTAATACCGGATAATCAATATCTTATATGTACATTAAAATGGTGGCATAGAAAAATACAACTCGTCCTGCAAAGTACAAGCCCTCTATACGTCATCGTGTCTGGTCCTATGATTCAAAGTGTAGAGGACATGGCAGTTGCAGAAAAAGAGGAACCTCTAGGTGTAACAGCACCGCCCCTAGTGCTCCTAAAAGCTGATTTGCATATATATTACAACTTAATTGTTTTCAGAGATATGGGCAGTTCCATAGGCACAAATCTGCTGACAGATGTCCTGCTAGCTCTTTATGGAGCTGTAGTATGGGATTTCTGCCGCTCTCCTATTCCTTACGATTACTTTGTTTTAATGGCTTCCAGAGTGTTAATCAAGCTTGATGTGCTCTTTCCTCCTATGCATATAATTTCATCCTAAAAATAAGCAGTATTGACATCCCTCGTCTTATGTCCGTCATTTCTTCTCTAATCTGTGACAACATCTCTTACCTTGTAAGCCAATTTCCATTTCATTTCATTACACTGTTTGTTTAACCAGTCAGCATTTCCTTTGCCTTTTAGATTTAATAGAGCTGGAGGAAAAGTATCGAGAGTTTTGCTTTTACAAACTCTTAGAAATATACGCAAAAGTGAAACGCATAAATATCTAGTTCCGTTAAAGTGACAGTTCACATTTGGTTTACGTCAGGGATGCTCAACCTGAAGCCCTCCAGCTGTTGCAAATCTACATCTCTCAGCATGCCCTAATAGCTGTAGGCTTCTCAGGCATGCTGGGAGGTGTAGCTTTGCAACAGCTGGAGGGCCGCAGGTTGGGCATCCTTGGTTTACATATATGCCCATCAGCCATAACGCTAGATAGCATTGACAATCTAAGTCAAGCACAATGTGGGTTGTAGGGTGCTCTGAGTATGAAGTGGTTAGCACCTACCAGAAGTGGTCCAAGGAAAGACAACCACTGAATCAGCGACACGGACATTGGCTTCCAAGGCTCATTGATGCACTTGGTGAAGACCTACTGTAGCACAAATTGCTGAACCAATATGTATCAATTATTTAACCAGTATACAGACCAGGCACACCCCATTATGGCAGTGGCCTCTTTCAGCAGAATAATACGCCCTGCCACACTGCAAGAACTGTTCAGAAATGTTTTGAGCAAGATGACAACGAGTGGGTTGACTTGTTTGCAAAACAAATCACGACCATGGAGTCCCGACCTACTCCAGGACTTAAACAGGTTGTTCCATTTGGATAGCTATGGCCCTGAATGTCCCACCTCTGCAAACAGGGCCCCATCTCGTGCCGCCATGAATGGAGAAATGGCTTTGCATGTGTGTCTTTCTCCAATCATATCTGGGGGACTACTAAAAATAGCGGAGTAAGAGCACTTGGCTATTTTCAGATTCTCCATAGAGGTGAATAGAGAGAGCCAAGTATACAAAATAATCACACATATACACCGCCACATTCATGGCGAGGAGGTATATACCATAAATGTTCAGATATGACAATCCCTTTAAAAAAAATCTACAGCTAATGCCTTGAAGCTAGAAACTACAGGATACCTTCAGAAGTCCTGTGAAGTTCATGCCTCAACCTGTCTTGGCAGCTCAGGGATGGCTCATTTACACCAGTGTACCTCAACTCCAGTCCTCAGGGCCTACCTGCCGGTCATATTTGAGAATATTCCACAGAATTGATACCTGTGGTAAGTCCTGATGCACTGACACCAATTACATCGCCTGCTCAATGCTAAGAAAATGCTGAAAACATCACCGGCAGGTGGGCCCTGAGGACTGGAGTTGAGGAACACTGATTTACACAATGTTAGGCAGCTGGTTTTAAGGGGTTTTCTGGGATTACTATGGTTTTTAACAGATATGCTCATGTAGGTGCTTACCTCATTTACAGCTTCTCAAGCTTTTTTATTTTCGGTTTGGATTCTCCCCCTATTCATTTGTTTCCATCATGTATGTAGCACTCCCTGTTCCTGGATCCAACCAAACCCATGATGCACTTCACCTTTCTGTGCCACAGCACCGCCCCAACAACCGTTCACAGTTAGTTTGTAGCTCCTCCCACCCAGCTAGTTACATAGACACTCCCCTATTACTGCTTTGACACGCCCATGGACATAACATCCCAGGAAATAAGAGCTTCATGGTCATGTGACCAAAGCCCAGAACGGAGGATAGGAGCAATAAAGGTAAAAGAAGTAAATTACAAAATCACAGCTACCTTGTTAAATTATTATTTTAAAAGATGTTGATGCAAAACGGAAAACCTGTTTTAAGTGTATGACTGATAGGTGTACATTAAAGAGGTTTACCAACTAGAGAAATTGATGGTATGGCATCAGTCCTGGGGCCACCACAATGCCTAGAACATAGGGGCCACAGCCCTAGGTGAAGAATAGCTGCACCTTTAACTTTATTCCTGAAACATCACCACCCAATGCTATGTAAGAACTGCACCAAACCCTATTCATTTTACTGTGTAGATAAAGCCCAAGCCACATCCCTCCAGGGTCTGATCACTGGAAACCCCCATTATTGCCAGAACTAATATTTCTGGTGGAAAACATCTGGCTATAGACACCACTGCATCATATTTCTTTATTTTTTTACTAGAAAGGACATTCTTCTGTGTGGGTCTAAGTACAATGATTCCCTTGTTTGGGGTCTGCAGCTGGCATTGTATATACAGTGTTCCTTCAAGTTACAATATTAATTGGTTCCAGGACGACCATTGTATGTTGAAACCATTGTAAGTTGAGTAATCGGTTCCAAAGCCCCAAAATGTCATCCAAGATAAGAGAAAATGAAGATTTAAGAAAAATAAGCAGATAACTAAAACAGATAAAACAAGTCCTTACCTAGAACAGTCGAGAATAGCTGCTAATTAGTAACTAATACAGCTAGTTTACCAGAGAAATGGCCTTGATTGGATGGATCTGACTCTGAGACATTGTATGTTGAGTCTGGTTTCAACTTACGATGTGTCAGAAAAGACCATTTTATGTTGAAAATATTGTATCCTGAGGCCATTGTATCTTGAAGGATCACTGTACACTATATAGCAAGCTGCAGAATGCTGGACACAGTCAGACTGGCTGTCTGCTTGGGTGTGCAGTCCCTCTCTGTCCTCTCCTGACCAGTGTAACAAGCTGTGTGAGAAAGTGAAGGGAATGGTCTGGGAAAGCAAAGTATCTGTCGCCCAGCAGATTGCTACCACAGCAACTCCCCACAGATGATTTTTGACCAAATCAAA
Source organism: Rhinella marina (assembly GCA_900303285.1). Classification (NCBI taxonomy): domain Eukaryota; kingdom Metazoa; phylum Chordata; class Amphibia; order Anura; family Bufonidae; genus Rhinella; species Rhinella marina. The sequence continues at coordinate 582,428 of ONZH01026846.1, forward strand.
GTTGAACCTTTCGATTAATTTGCCTAGAAGAGGAGGAAAACGGGCTGGGGACCAAGGCGTCAGACGGATTTGGCTGTAAACAGCATCCTGGAACTTGCTATGCGGTGTATACACATACAGATCTATAAAATCAATAACCTTCCAGAAGATGACATTGGCAGGAAACTGTGCCCCGTGACCCCCACAGATTGCTAAAATGACGTGTGTAGTGCTGCTCCGAAATCTTTAGATCTCTCTAGTCTGTACTTGTAAATCATCTGTTTGCTGTACTGAGAATGTACATTGGGTGGGAGATATTTTTCTAATCCCCATGGCAAGCTTTAAAGGGGTTTTCCAAGTTAAATTTATCCAAGTTATCCTGAGGATAGGTCATGAATATCAGATCGGCGGGGGTCCGACACCCGGCACCCCCGCCAATCTGCTGTTTGAAGAGGAGCCGCGCGCCGTGCCAGCGCTGCCTCCTCTTCATTGTTTACATGCTGGCCGTAACGTGGGTAGCGGTGAGTAGGTGTAATTACTCCTCACCGCCCCATTCATTTCTATGGGAGGGCTCGTTCCTATACAAGTCTATGGGAGTGATTCTTCCCATTGAAATGAATGGGGCAGTTAGGTGTAATTACACCTACTCACCACTACCCATGTTACGGCCAGCATGTAAGCAATGAAGAGGAGGCAGCGCTGGTACGGCGCGCGCCTCCTCTTCATACAGCTGATCGGCGGGGGTGCCGGGTGTCGGACCTCCGTTGATCTGATATTGATGACCTATCCTGAGGATAGGTCATCAATAAATTTAACTTGGAGAACCCCTTTAAGGGCAAATACAGTGAAAATGATCTTCCGATATGTCATATATACATATGGTGAGATGGCGTTACTGAAGTCTGAGATCTTGGACCACCACTGATTTCCAGAATGAAAAGAACTCTACAGTTCTGACCCCTTTGGCACTTCTCTGAGATTTCTGTAATTGGAAATATGATGTTACAGTCTAATCTACAGTCCATTCAGGTCGGTGAGTGTTGTACCAGATTTCCAGTATGTTTAAATCTATGATGCATTATACTTCTTGAAAGAAGTGTTTGCTGTGGAGGGATTTTTGGTGGAGCATTGAAATATTTAGTACATATAGAGCTTTGTAGACAACATATCTGTTATTTTATTTTGAGCTTCTAATAAATGTTCATGGTGCCTCTTCTTCTTATCCATCCTTCTTGTCCTTTAAATATTTGTTTGGAGCTGTTCTGACATTTTTCACTTCTAATGACCATAATAATGTCACATTCATGGATGTACGGTATATGAGAGGCTGCATTCAATTTCTCTCAATGTTTTTTTTGGTATTTCACAGGGAAGTCTGTTCAGTCCAGATATTAAACTTGAAACACTTAAGGAAGATATCAAAGATTTTTTGAAGGCATCAGGTAGGTCACTGTGTTGTCTTCTACGTGTAAAAGAGCTTCTGCACTTAAAGGGAATGTGTCACCAAAAAAATTATCTTACAGTTAAAACCAGATGGTAGCACATCTACTTTTTCTAATCTAATCTAATTTATTCTATTTTCTGAACATGATTATGGGGGCGGCCATCTTGCCTGAGCTGTTCTTAACAGCATTTAGAAAGCATTAAAGGGGTATTCCAGTTACCATAAATATAACTTATGTTTTAGACTAATTCATCATCAATAATTACCTACTATAATATCATTTTCACATATTTAACGTTCAGTAGTTATAAAAGATGTTTTCTTCCTCTGCTACCCACTGTGTTTCCTCATAAGTTACCATGGCATTGACCTGTAGTTCTGAGCCTTTGTTAGGTCGAGCACGCTCAGTGTGTTGCTGTCAGTTTTCTAGCTAAATGTCAGTGTGCTGCTGATTACTGAGTAGAGGGGGCGTGACCGGACTGTACATCAGGCAGCCAATCAGTAATCATCAACACTCATGAACAAGCAGAAACTCTAGCAGGAAAGCTAGGGATTGTGGGGATTGTAGTTTTGTGAGGGAAGATCAGTAGCCATGATTCTCAGTGTGCTTCAGACTCACACAGGAGCTAGACAAATGGATTGTAAGGTAAATTGAAGCTCTGGTTATAAGTATAGGTATGGGTTCTGGTTGGGACTGTCAGATCACCAGAACTGGGTTCCGTACCTTGTGGAGCCCCCCTAAAATGGATAGAGCGGCTGGTGGGAGACCGTTGGAGATAGCAGCTCTGTCCATTTAAGGGGGGCTCTATTATCGTGATCGGTGGGGTCCCAGTGGTAGGTTTCCCACTGATCTGAGGATAGGGGATAACTTGTTATAACTGGAATACCCCTTTAAAGGGCATTTATGTATAAATGCAGCAAGCAGCTGAGTATTTGCTGGAGACGTTTGTGGCCATGTGTTCTCTATTCATCACACAATGAAGAGCCTGCCTACGGCTTTTGTTTTATGCCCCATATGCCAATGTGGGGCTATTCTAAATGGGCGGTATGCAGACGGAATAATACAATTGGGAAATAAGATTGTGATCATTAATTGAGACAGAGGCCGGAGGCAGTGTTATGGAATATGTTTGTGATATATACTTGGTCAGTGAGATTTAATTATTTCTCATTGCTTTGCCACCTGTCTTTGTTTGGTTTTGTTTTTAGGTTGGGAGAAAAAACTTCAGAATGCTGTGTATCGTGAGCTTAGTGTGTATGTATCACCTTACAAATCTTTAAATTATTGGATAACTGTATATATATATATATATTATTCTCACAAGCATGTTTAACAGCTCAGCAAACAACTTCACCTTAGTTGAAAGTCCTGGTGTTCATTCACACCACACTGCAGGTCCTGCATAAAGAGTCCCAGTCCAGGCGTGTGTTCACACTTTGCATACAGGTCCACACCAAAGTTGAAGTCCAGGATATAGTCGCCTTGTCTTCCCCAAACAGGTCACAAGCATTCATCCAGGCGCAGGCCTCATACCGTAACACACACACCACTATCCCACTCTAGCTGCTTTTAATGAGAGTTGGGCGTCCCTAAAGCCCGGACCGGCAAAGTGAAATCCGGCCCGGTGCTTGACCTCACCTTGCTGCAATCAGTCTCTGCCGCATATGCTGGGAGGAAAATACTTCCCATCTACTAATAGACCCTTCACTGTGTCACAGTATTTCTATACCGTATTTTTCGCTTTATAAGACGCACCCCAGATTTCAGAGTAGGAAAATAAGAAAAAAATATTTTTCAGCAGATCCTCATATCAGACCCCTCATAAATATCAGGACTTCACATCACACCCCCTTATAAGCCCTCCATGTCTGACCGCCATCAGACCTCAGATCAGCCCTTTTTAGACCCCCATCAGCCCTTTCAGACCTCAGATCAGCCCTTTCAGACCTTCATCAGACCTCAGATCAGCCCTTTCAGACCCCCATCAGACCTCAGATCAGCCCTTTCAGACCCCCATCAGCCCTCAGATCAGGCCTTTTTAGACCCCCATCAGCCCTTTCAGACCCCCATCAGACCTCAGATCAGCCCTTTTTAGACCCCCATCAGCCCTTTCAGACCCCCATCAGACCTCAGATCAGCCCTTTTTAGACCCCCATCAGCCCTTTCAGACCCCCATCAGACCTTAGATCAGCCCTTTTTAGACCCCCATCAGCTATTTCAGACCCCCATTAGACCTCAGGTCAGCCCCAAACAACAAACTCCTCTTACCTCTCCTGCGCTGTGGCTCCTCTTCATCTCCGGCAAGTCGCGCTCCTCTGTCTTCTCCTGCCGGCACTGTGTGCAACGTCAGGTCAGAGTGCGCACACTACGTCCTGACGCTGTACGGGGTCAGGACGGTGCAGCGCTGGCCGGAGAAGACAGAGGAGCGCCAGACCTAGAGCGGAACTGCAGCGCAGGAGGCTGAGTATATTTCCCCGCTCCCGGCACCTAATACATACTAGTGAGCGCTTCCGTAATGTAAATCTTTTACATGGACCAGTGTGTCAGGCAATTATTGGGAACAAACCAGACATTACAGATAATTACCTAAGGGTCTATTCACAGGACCATAGGCTGTTCGCAAACGGTGGTTTCTCAATATACGGACACCGACCTTGAATTAGTCCGCGATCCTCATGATACAGTGATGTGCGGAGTGGAGGTATGGATTCCGTGGGCTTTTTGGTCTGTGCCTCCGCACCGCAGAAGATAAGACATGTCCCATCTTTTGCCGTGTATTGAGGATTACCGGCACCTTTCACACAGGCTAATTATTGGGAATGAGCGCTTATGCAAACACTCATCCCCGATAATCGACCTGATTATTGGTCCATGTAAAAGGACCTTTTATTCCTTGTGGAAATGTATGAATAAATTGGCAACTGGATGTTCTCTTACGCAATCTGGCACTGTCTGCACTGATTGAGTAGTGTCAGAGACACACACCTACTGCTGGGGAAGTGGTAACAGGCAGATGTCAGTTTATTCAGACTTTTCCAAGAGGAATAGCAGATGAACAGCACAGCTCAGAGTGATAATCCATTGTTATTTCCTACTGGACGACAAGTATTTATGTAAAAAATGACATATCAGGAGCACAGACAGGTCTACAGAATAATAAACACCATTGTAAATAATAAAAATTCCAAAATAGGTTAAAATATTTTATTAATAAAAACTAATATATACATAAGTAAAATTCCTTTTCACAATAATCCGGATGTATATAATAATGTTAATAGTCCACATAGAGAACAAGTAGGAATAAAATAATTTTGCCATGATTGTGCAGTATATAGTGTATAATATGATATAATAATGGGGACATGGCTGCCTAAAAGTGCAAAATTTAGCAACAAAGCTAAATCAAGTGTGGTAAGTGCAATCATAAAGTGCTAGTGCAAAAGTTAATGCCTGACAAAACGAATCAAACACTGAGAGGGAGTCTGTATCCCCAGATTTCAGAGTAAAGTTCATACACTATATATAGTGCATATTTCAGGATTCCCAGGTCTTCTGTGCGGGAGATTTATCAGATTCCACCTTTCATTTTTCAGAGCTCCTTTGGAAAATGTGAGGTAGAATTAGATTGGTTGCTATGGGCAACTGAGACAGTTCTACTTTACACCAGTTTGATAAATCTCCCCGTGTTGTGCTGCTGATTTTGTTATGAGCCTGCAGCAAAACCCACACATGTCACACAAATTTTATCGTAGATCCAAGACAATTTTGCACAAGAATGAGCATGCTGCGGATTTTGAAATTTAAAGGGACTCTGTCACCTCCAGCAAGCCCTGTTAAGTCTAATAATACATGTGTAGAACACCTGCCGTTGACACCAGATCTGTAATTTGCATGTCAATACTGATCCCCACCTGCTATGAGTCCACAAATCAGCTATGGAATTCATACAGAGGACTCCTCTGTATGAATAAGAAATTATGTGCACATGCGCAGGAGTCATCTCAGTGCATTCCATGGCTGGATTGAGGGCGCGGAGCGAGGGAATGGGAGTGAGTATTCTGTGCCCTCAATCCAGCCATGGAATGCACTGAGATGACTCCTGTGCATGTGCACATAATGGAGACATAGCAGGTGAATGGGGGCGAGTATCGACATACAAATTACTGATCTGGAGTCAGCGGCAGGTATTCTATACATATTACTACAATTAAAGGGTGACAGATTCCCTTTAATTTCTTCACAAATTTTTATAAATACCACACTATTACACAAGGACAAAGATAGACACATGAGAACACAGGACCACAATCCGAGGGAATTTGGTTACTGCCCATGACACCCTCTTATCATTCATATCAACATCAAATAAGTAAAGAACATAGCATGAGGGTAATACTGATAGAAAGGTAGAATGGAGGGGTGGGATATGGCCTCACTCCCACTAGAATTTCCTTGCCTCTAGGTTAAGGAGGACATTGATGAATGTACTGCAAATGTGCCACTTAGTGGTCCTGGTTTATGCATTTTTCAGTGCGTACCGTGTGATTCTTTTTTTTAAACTCGTTTTATTGAAGAATTCAATCAGACAAGATAAAACAAAGTAAAAAGGGTACAGCAGGCAACACAATTTGCCAATATACACAAATGCAAGATATGCAATTTTGTACAATCATAATGTCATATATAGCAATCGGTAATACATTAATTCAAGGCCACCAACGCGGACTGTAACTGCCCCGGCTGAGAGATAGTTGAAGGAGAGGAGCACCACGCACCCCAGACTTTCCAGAATTTCTCCGGACGGCTTCTATGTTGAAATATAACTTTTTCATAAGGGATTATTTGATTTACCAGCACCTTCCACTGAGAGACAGTCGGAAGACGATCAGCCATCCATCTAATAGCTATTGCTTTTCTTGCCATGAATAGAGTCTCCCTTAGGAAAATACGGTCATAGTGGGACCACTCCTCCTCCTCCATTAGTCCCAATAAACACAATTTAGGGTCAGTAGAGAGAGGTCTGGACATAATCTGAGATAATATGTCAATGACCCCACACCAATATGACTGAATATAATGACAATCCCACATCATATGCCAAAAATTAGCATCTGACTGCGTACATCTGTGGCATCTAGTGTGTGGCAGTCTCCCCATCTTGTACAGCCTAGTAGGTGTCAAATAGCACCTATGCAGCATAAACAATTGTATGAGTCTGTTATTGACTGAAGGGGATACAAGAAGAGGAGACTCCAAGGCCTCAGACCACTCCTCCGTAGATAGGGTTGACAAATCCTCTCTCCACTTGATTTCTGCTGGTAATTGCGTCAAGGCCATATGATTGCCCAGAAGGTGGGTATATAAGGCTGAGATGATACCTCTGGGACCCTGAGTTGCCAAAACGCCTATCAAAGGGTAATTGGAAATAGCTCGTCCATCTTTCCGAAATTGTGCCTGGAGCGCGTGCCGCACCTGAAGATATCTGTAAAACATATTACGTGGTATTCCATATCTCTCCTGCAACTGTGTAAAGGAACGCAAGACTCCGCACTCATATACATCACATAGTCGTAGCACATTATGACTCTTCCAAATAACTGATCCCTCATGATCTGTAAGGTGCTGAAATAGAGGGTTATCCCAAAGCGAAATAGCATCCGCCCAGTCCCTATATTGGTTTAGTTTTGCAGCCGACCACACCTGATGTGCCAACCTATGCAAAAGGAGAGCTTTCCCGGAAAAGAGGTGTATCCCCTCAAGTACAGGCCATAGTGTGTTCAGCTGCAGATAATGACATAAATAATACTCCGCATTAGATAAGTCAGACTGTGTTACCCATGAAGCAAGAAAGCGCAACTGCCCGGCTATGAAATACAGAAAAAAGTCAGGTAGGGCTGTCCCACCCTGTTGTTTTGACCGCTGCAGGGTACGTACTGCCAACTTCCGCCTAGCAGATCCCCATATAAAGCCGGCTATTAATGAGTGAAGTCTGTTAAAAAAACTACGTGGTATTGGTGTACAAGCATGTTCCAGGAGATATAATCCCTTAGGTAGCAATATCATTTTAACCAGGTTTATCCTGGCCATTACTGACAGGGGCAGAGATTTCCAAGCTCGGAATTTGTGCACAAAGTGCTGTTCAATAGGCAATATATTTTTCTCAAGAGAGAGATGGGCATCCCTAGCAATGATCACCCCTAAGTATTTAAAAAACTCTACGACTCTTGGACCAGTTAATACATAGCCCAGAAAATTGACCAAATGTGTCAATCAAATCTATAGCTCTCGGCAAGGTTATGTCAACATCATCCATGAACCGTGTGATTCTTTACATCACCTGTGGAGGCGCTGCAGGGAAATTCATCACTTGCTGTTGGATTCTCTCACAGATTACATCGCCCTGCAGGGGGACACCTTGTGATTAGCTTTCTGATCAATACTATGGATTTTACATTTGATTAATGTTTTTGGGTTCTAGGCTTCCAGCCCCATCTCATCCAGCAGCACCCCCTGAACATAGTAAAGAACCCCTGGCGTATATGAGGCGAGCTCAGGTAGGTAGTGAACGCATCAGCGGTGCTGTGATCGCCCAGAGGTACTGTACAGTGATGCATGCAGAGCAGTCATGTTTTGGTGACCTTTCATGTTATTGTGTCTGGGTCTAGTCATTTTTGGAGCATAATTTAGTTAAAATAGAAGCCCAACAGGATATGTATAAACTTATATTAGAAATAATTAATCATTTTCTGTGAAAATGCAATTTTCTGACTGACTGACCAAAGAATTATTTTCTGCTTACTTACAAAGTGATTCTAGGCCTGTCTCCGGGCAGCATGTGACAGAGCAGGACCTGTGAGCACGAATATACATAGTTTTATGCCAGAAAAGCTTGTAATTATTATTTTCAATCCTCCAACTTGTGGTGCTTATCAGTGCCCAGCAACTATTGGTGTTTGAGAGGCCACATGATGTATAAACGTGGCTACAAGGAAGGATCTCAATTGCTGAAGTTGGGTTGTCACCCTTCACCGTGAGGACCCTGCTGAGCACCCCTCACCTCTGTTTCCTGAACTCCTGGAGTATAACTTATGGAGGATCTGTCCCCTCCCCTGTCACGTCTGGTTTAGCATATACTCGTATTCCCCATAAAATGTCTATTCTGGAGCATCTTCACATCTAAGGCTCCATTGGACATTGTGAAATTATGTAGGGACACCAACACTTCACATTAACAAGGAAAGATAGCACCTGAATGGCACTTTATTCATATATATTCAGCAGTAGTAACAGAGGAACGACACAACGCAGTGTTCTAAGATAAGATGCTCCAGAATTGTTGTTTTATAGGAAAAAGCATTTACTAAAACAGACATGTCATGAGAGCCAACGGGTCCTATTTAGTTCTTTTGCTGCCAAGGACGTATCTGATATTTCCTAGCAAGGTGGCACTTCACTAGCCAAAGACTTGCGAGACATGTGCATGCTTCTAACAACACTTTATCAGGCTGTATAGCAGCCAGAGATTTGAGCCAGGTCTTGTTTGTTTAAAGAAGAACTCCCACAAAAAATTTTTATTCCATGTCCTGCTAGAAGTGTACATGATGTAATCTGTAGTGAATGTCATTTTATTACCAGTAGCTGAATTTTTGACTTATATAATCCTGAATTTTCTCATCTGTGTCATGTGACTAGGAATTAGACCCACCAACTCACACAGCACCTTATGTGTGGACAGGAAGTCTAATTCTCTATGCATTCCTATGGGAGCCTCACTTTCATTCTCATAGGAATGAATAGAGAAGTGTCTGGCTTCCTGTCCTGGGTCAGTTGGAGGTCAGGGAGTTGGTCACATGACCCAGCTACAATAAGTAGAGAGTGGAAACTCTCAATTACAGCCTCTGATAAGAAAATGACATTCACTACAGATTATATCATGCACCTTTCTAACAGGTTAGAGAATAAAAATTTTTGCGGGAGTTCTTCTTTAAGCTGTAAAGGTCCCTCGATGAAGCAGACAATTGTCAGGAAGAAAGCGTTCCTTCCCAACAATTGCCTGCTCATCAGTGGAGGTGACCGCTGCATTTACAAGCAGCGATTCCCTCAACGTTTGGAGAGGCCGGATTGCTAAGGTCTTCGCACACCCCCCATGCAGAATCATTGTTTGTGGGCAGCAAATTGGTGTTTAAACAGCACAATCTGCTACCCATATATGATAATTTAGGTGACCGCACCAGCGCCCTATTACTCAATGAACAAGGGTTTGGCTTGTCCTTCAGGTAATTAGTAGTGCCTATAATTTGCCTGACTGTGTAATACCTTAAAAGAAGACTGGGATTGCAATTGTAGCCGAGATACAGCAGCTCTTACTCCCAACTCTGGTTTCTAAATGTGCTATCTCTGGCTGTATCACAGCTGGCACTGCAGTTCTGGTCTTGTTTTAAAGTTTTTTCAAAGATTCTCAGCTTTTAAACAGCATATTTAGCATGAATAAAAGAAGGCAAAGTCATTCATAGGGTTAATACATTTGGACTGTACACAGTACAGCACAGTTAGTTAGAGAAGCTCTTAAAGGATCAGTACTCCCACAGACTAATCTGTCCCCAGCCTATAACAATGTTCCCTGCGGAATATATGGCACCTTCCCCTACAGGAGGTTGCCTGAGCAATAGTGTTCCTAGCTGGTCTAGTTCCCGAGAAGGTGGTGCCATTACTGAGTGTTATGACCTACCGTGCCTGACCTCTGCCTGATTACACTTGTCGTAACCAATTGCATGTTTTACGGTGTAGCACAAATTTTGCGTGTCTCAATCTTGGCCTTCCCTCTGAACATGCTTTTGCCTGTCCTCTTGGTGCCAAGCTCTGATGTCTCTTGACCAACCTTGGTCAGAAGCTTCTGAACAAAGACTGGTGGAAGTAGCCTGCAGTGAAGACCAGGTTTAAATTGCGTTGGAGGCTGCAGATGCTGCTCACATATCAATTTGATTTCAGTGTGCTAACCTCACGGGCCATTTACTGGAGTTGTACACAAGTTCTGACATATAACCATTAATGGCACTAGCATCTTTGGGCAAAGTACCAATATATGTCCCTTTTCTGTATCCGGCACTCTGGCATATTGTTTTAACATCTTGTGTACAATGAGATTGGGAAATTATACGTATGTACTTTTACCAATATTTTTGTAATTTACATTGAACATACAATGATTTAACTACCCTGTCTAGGGGGAGGGATCATGGATCACAAGGTGTGGTTTTGCTACCTATGCGCATTTTAAAATGTCAAATTTTGCTCCTCATGTCTCTGCTACCTGAGGCCAGAAACGCATTGTATGTAAGACTTAGAATTTAGATTAATATCAAATTGTTTGGATTTATACATACTGTGTATCACTTTATTTGGAAATCTGCACCCCTTGATGCCAAGTTCTGTGAGACTGCTTCGATCAGTTGCGGCTCCACGGCCTAAAAACGAGACCTGACTCGTAACTCTAGCTGCTGTGCTTCCTGAGATAGAGCAGCTGGAATCAGCATCCCCTTCAGCTGGCCGTGATCTCAGCCAGCCTGGAGGAGAGGAGGAGCCAAGGGGGGTCGTTCTGACAGACTGAAGGGAGAGTAGGAGAGACATAGAGCCACCTCTCCTCTATACATGACGCCAGGGGAAGGGATAACATGGACTTCTCTACATGTTATCTCCTCCTCTTCATATCAGAGAGCATACTAGCTCCTTGATTGTTAGGTATGTTGTCTTTTTCTTAGAAAAAAGTGATGAGTGCTTGCCCACCCTGCTTCTCCTAATTAGACTGTTTTATTAAGGCCACAACCCAGATATTTACTAGCATCTGTAATGCAACTTCAAATAAGTTGCACCAAAAATTGCACACCCGCACATACATCAATAAAATGTACATTTTATCCTGCCTCTATCCTATCCACAATAAAGCATCTGCATTCTACCCATTACTTAAAGGGGTATTCCGGTAAAGTAGCTTAATTTTTGAAAAACTGCATTAAGGCTGCAAGTTGTAACTCAGCTAGAACTCATACCTATACATATAACCAGAGCTTCAATTTACCTTACAATCCATTTGTCTAGCTCCTGTGTGAGCCTGCAGCACACTGAGAGTATCATGGTGCCTGATCTTCCCTCACACAACTGCAATCCCCACAATCCCTAGCTTTCCTGCTGTTAGTTTGTGCTTGTTCATGAGTGTTGCTGTTCACTGATTGGCTGCCTGACATCACAGTGCAGACACCCCCTCTTCTCAGTAATCAGCAGCACACTGACATTTAGCTAGAGAACTGATAGCAACACACTGAGCATGCTTGACCTAACAAAGGCTCAGAACTACAGGTCGCTGCCATGGTAACTTATGAGGAAACACAGTGGGTAGCAGAGGAAGAAAACTACTTTTATAACTACTGAACGGTAAATATGTGCAATTTACATAATATTAGGTAATTATTAATGATGAATTAGTCTAAAACATAAGTTATATTTATGGTAACCGGAATACCCCTTTAAATGTTAAATATAAAGATTATCATCTTTATATATCATATATTTTAATGAGCATTACAGTTTGAGTTTTTCCTGCCCCTTTTTTTTCCTGTTTGGTCCTGCTCTAACTAGATGTTAGTTGCAAGTATTATATGCTATCAGAGTTATTGGTGAGAAAATCCATTTAACCCCTTCCTGCTTTGTATCTATGTGGTCCAGCAGGCAGGTCATTCCTGCCAACCATAGTATATATACACTGCAGTGATGAGCCCATGCTATTGGAAATGGGTGTCAGTTCTAACATACAGCTAACACCCTGCTATGATGGCAGGGTTTAGAGATAACTCTGATCCTGGTTGTCTAAGGCTACTTTCACACTTGTGGTGGTTTTTTTTTCCGGTAATGAGGTCCGGCAGAGGATCTCAATACCGGAATAAAATGTTTCCGTTTAGTCCTCATGCATCTGAATGGAAGGAGATCCGTTCAGGACGCATCAAGATGTCTTCCGTTAGCATTCCGTTTTGTGACCGGACACAGAACCGCTGCAATGTACATGCAATGGTGACATTTTTTTAGGAGTCTTTTTCCGTTTTGATTTCACACAACCGAATATTAACAGAACGGATACATCCTGATGTGCAAAATCAAAGCGGATCTGTTTAATTCTGGTATTGAGATCCTCTGCCGGATCTATTACAGCCCTGTCACGTAGAATTGGGGCTGAATCAGTAGTCAGCCAGCAGCCGTCTCATTTATAGCTGGCTTTATTTTTTAGAAATCTCTTGGCTGCAGCGTATCCATTGTGACCTAATCAGAGTACGTTATCATGTTACTTTGCATTTTTCCAGCATTGGTAACGCACAAGTAACCGGTCTATAGCCATTTAGAAGAGCCAAATGACTTCCATTTTATTTAATGTTCTCATCAGTAAATGTTGAGAGGTGAAGCATATACTTACTTATATGTTATGTCAGGTCGGTAGTGATGTTGTTTAGCAGACTGCTCCAAAAATGTGCACAGAATTGCTCTCTTCTAACTGGTCTATAATTTTAAAAAATGCAAACTCATCCTGTGAGAACAAAATACAGACAAAATGATCATTGCTTAAAGGGATTCTGTCACCTAGTTTAAGCCTATAGAGCTGAGGACATGGGCTGCTAGATGGCCACTAGCCCGTCCACAATATACTTTTCCTATTGCTGTGTGTGTCTTTGTTTAGTAAAAAAAACGATTTTATTCATATGCTAATTTTGGTTATAAGGAGCCCAAGGGGCGGTTACCAATCTTCCTGGATCCCAGCGTGCCCACTGTGAAGGAGCCCAGCACCGCCCCGCATCCTCTCATCTCCTACTTGCTCCCCCGACTTCACGCTTTCAGAGCGCCGTAATCTCGCGCATGCGCGAGTACGCCGCTTGTCAGCGCTAGTAAACTGTTCCTTCCCTGTGCTGGCATCAGCCTCAGGGAACGAACTGCGCATGCGCGAGATGGCAGAGCTCTGAAAGCGTGAAGTCGGGGGAGCAAGGAGGAGATGAGAGGATGCGGGGTGGTGCTGGGCTCCTTCACAGTGGGCACGGCTGGGATCCAGGAAGATTGGTAACCGCCCCTTGGGCTCCTTATAACCAGAATTAGCATATGAATAAAATCGTTTTTTTTACTAAACAAAGACACACACAGCAATAGCAAAAGTATATTGTGGACGGGCTAGTGGCCATTTAGCAGCCCATGTCCTCAGCTCTATAGGCTTAAACTAGGTGACAGAATCCCTTTAAAGCGGTTGTGTCACTTCAGCAAACTGCATTTAACATGTAGAGAAAGTTAATACAAGGCACTTACTAATGTATCGTAATCGTCCATATTGTCTCCTTTACTGGCTGGATTCATTTTTCCATCACAATATACAGGGGTTACGGGCACCACTGAAGCGCAGATGTGCCCAGATACCGCTTCCCTTGGGCATCGCCGGGCCCACGCAAGTGCACTTCTCTGCTCTTTACAGTGTGCATTCACGGGCCTGGAGGTGACCAGCACTCCTGTGAGATCTAAATCAGAGGAAGAGAATGAATAAGGAAAGGAGGGCGGGCCAAAGGAATCCAAGGGGAGTGGTTATCTGGGCACATCAGAGAGGGGCCTAGGCACTTGTGGCTATAAAGCCGCCCTTGGGCACTTGCAGGCCCAAATTTGCATATCATTATAAAGAGTTTTTTTTCCCTTTTGTGGATAAGTGAAAGAAACAATACAGGTACTATTTTATTTTGGGCAACTGTGCTAAATCGTGATATGAGCGGTCTAAAACGCGCAAAGTAGGTGACAAACTCCCTTTAAAGGGAGTCTGTCACCTGTTTTTCACCAATATAACTAACAGTAGTGCCCCACAGAAGATTGCAGACACATCCCAGACATACCTGTGTGCACTGTGTGTGTATTACATGTCATATCCCAGACATACCTGTGTGCACTGTGTGTCTGTATTACATGTCATATCCCAGACATACCTGTGTGCACTGTGTGTCTGTATTACATGTTACATCCCAGACATACCTGTGTGCACTGTGTGTATGTATTACATGTCACATCCCAGACATACCTGTGTGCACTGTGTGTGTATTACATGTCACATCCCAGACATACCTGTGTGCACTGTGTGTCTGTATTACATGTCACATCCCAGACATACCTGTGTGCACTGTGTGTGTGTATTACATGTCACCTCCCAGACATCCATGTGTGCAGTGTGTGTCTGTATTACATGTCACATCCCAGACATACCTGTGTGCACTGTGTGTCTGTATTACATGTCACATCCCAGACATACCTGTGTGCACTGCGTGTGTATTACATGTCACATCCCAGACATACCTGTGTGCACTGTGTGTCTGTATTACATGTCACATCCCAGACATACCTGTGTGCACTGTGTGTGTGTATTACATGTCACATCCCAGACATACCTGTGTGCACTGTGTGTCTGTATTACATGTCACATCCCAGACATACCTGTGTGCAGTGTGTGTCTGTATTACATGTCACATCCCAGACATACCTGTGTGCACTGTGTGTGTGTATTACATGTCACATCCCAGACATACCTGTGTGCACTGTGTGTCTGTATTACATGTCACATCCCAGACATACCTGTGTGCAGTGTGTGTCTGTATTACATGTCACATCCCAGACATATCTGTGTGCACTGTGTGTCTGTATTACATGTCACATCCCAGACATACCTGTGTGCACTGTGTGTGTGTATTACATGTCACATCCCAGACATACCTGTGTGCACTGTGTCTGTATTACATGTAACATCCCAGACATACCTGTGTGCACTGCGTGTGTATTACATGTCACATCCCAGACATACCTGTGTGCACTGTGTGTCTGTATTACATGTCACATCCCAGACATACCTGTGTGCACTGTGTGTGTGTATTACATGTCACATCCCAGACATACCTGTGTGCACTGTGTGTCTGTATTACATGTCACATCCCAGACATACCTGTGTGCACTGTGTGTCTGTATTACATGTCACATCCCAGACATACCTGTGTGCAGTGTGTGTCTGTATTACATGTCACATCCCAGACATACCTGTGTGCACTGTGTGTGTGTATTACATGTCACATCCCAGACATACCTGTGTGCACTGTGTGTCTGTATTACATGTCACATCCCAGACATACCTGTGTGCACTGTGTGTCTGTATTACATGTCACATCCCAGACATACCTGTGTGCACTGTGTGTGTGTATTACATGTCACATCCCAGACATACCTGTGTGCAGTGTGTGTCTGTATTACATGTCACATCCCAGACATATCTGTGTGCACTGCGTGTCTGTATTACATGTCACATCCCAGACATACCTGTGTGCACTGTGTGTGTGTATTACATGTCACATCCCAGACATACCTGTGTACACTGTGTGTCTGTATTACATGTCACATCCCAGACATACCTGTGTGCACTGTGTGTCTGTATTATATGTCACATCCCAGACATACCTGTGTGCACTGTGTGTGTGTATTACATGTCACATCCCAGACATACCTGTGTGCACTGTGTCTGTATTACATGTAACATCCCAGACATACCTGTGTGCATTGTGTGTCTGTATTACATGTCACATCCCAGACATACCTGTGTGCACTGTGTGTGTGTATTACATGTCACATCCCAGACATACCTGTGTGCACTGTGTGTCTGTATTACATGTCACATCCCAGACATACCTGTGTGCACTGTGTGTCTGTATTATATGTCACATCCCAGACATACCTGTGTGCACTGTGTGTCTGTATTACATGTCACATCCCAGACATACCTGTGTGCACTGTGTGTGTGTATTATATGTCACATCCCAGACATACCTGTGTGCACTGTGTGTCTGTATTACATGTCACATCCCAGACATCCCTGTGTGCAGTGTGTGTCTGTATTACATGTCACATCCCAGACATACCTGTGTGCACTGTGTGTCTGTATTACATGTCACATCCCAGACATACCTGTGTGCACTGTGTGTGTATTACGTGTCACATCCCAGACATACCTGTGTGTCTGTATTACATGTCAAATCCCAGACATACCTGTGTGCACCGTGTGTCTGTATTACATGTCCAGGAAAAGCACTTTTATTCTGCTGGAAAAAATTATGGATGAAGGTAAAGACCCTGATTACGACTGATGACTGTTTAGTCTACATTGTGTCTTTATTCTCCTTCTTTTAGGCAAGCTGGGAGAAGAGAGTCCTGAAGAGCTTGAACAGTATGTGCACAGAGCTCAATATTCCTCTTGCACGCAAGGTACTGTCAATCTGATTACTGCACCAAACAGCATTTTACAGTGATAAACGATAGTGTCTTATATCATCTGTCCTTCTTTAGAACCAGCTCTCAGGTGAAATGTTTTGTTATTCAAATTGATATTAATTAAGGGTAAGGTCAGCAGAAACCAACCTGCCAAAGTTATCTTCTTGTTATGTTGGTGTATCCACTTTACTTCTCAGAACGTCCACCTGTTGTGTCCTGTGTCAGTGGCCACACATGCTCAGTAGCTCAGTCTCTCCACCTGGTAGCCCTCAAATAAGAATCAGCACACACTGGACACATTTAATCAAAAGTATAGCAGGAGGCACCATAGCGTGCATGTAACAGTTATATCTATAGACACAAGAGTAAATTAATATTAATGGGACAATCCCTTTAAATAGTAATATAATAAGTTTGTAAGGCAAAATAAAGAAACATGTCTGTAAATACTGTATGATTAGGCTAGAAAAAAGATAATTAGAAAAAAATAGTGGAAAACACAGAGATTTCTAATATCTACTATATTTATAGATAAACGTCTCTTTAGTATGCCTGCAGTATTTATCTAAATAATTCTTTGCTGAGTTATCAGTGGTTGACGATACCGTCCTGCATCAGCTCGGCATGACTGGCCTTCTGTCTGTGCTCTGTTTTTGCTCAGCCCTTAACGTTATGTTCTGGTATTTTCTTTACAGAGGGCGCCTGATGAGCAGAAAGAATTGCTCAACAAGTGGAATGAAATGGGGACCGATGAACCAGGTACAAATGTCAGTTTTTCATTTGAACCAAAATGATACTACCCAGTTCTGTGTCGCCATCTACAAAGCTTATTCTACA